>CM044439.1:147591938-147602232 GCA_024363595.1 Xenopus borealis
TATTTAATGTTTCAATGATTTTTCTGTAGACTTCGGCGATGCAAATTATGGAAAGATTCCTTATCAGGAAAAGCCAAGGGCCCCAGCATTCTGGATAACAGATCCTATACCTTTACTATACAAGGCAATTGCTGCACATTCTGACTGCTCCATGAAGCCTCACATCATGTTTTATTAGCAGGAGGTACAGTCCCAACTGTACAAAAATAAAGACGTTCATATATCTCTATACTTTCATTCAATAAAGGTGAGAGACCCATTGATTCTTGTCTCCCAACAGTACACATAATAGAACTCTCATCTCTTTCAATGATACAAATCAACCTGACAGCAGCCAAATTGAATTCTGATGGGAAAAAATTAAAATTAACAATTTTACAAAATCCCTTACAATACGGTTTTATTTGTTGCGTCACAAAGATGGTACCATTATGTGAGTAGAAATAATAGCAGATGGGTAGAACGGTTTAATGATGAACATAATCTCTCGGGCAGGGGATATAATGCTTTGTTCCTAATGGAATCATTAGAATCGGCAGTTCTTCACCTCTAAGTCAGAACCCAACAAATACAGGATAGCTAAATGTATTGCCTTCCCCCCATCATGTATAAGAAAAGAATTTGCAGAATATTGAGGAAATAATAAGAAATAATTTGGATTATTATTCGTATTTCTAGAAGTAACAGATCCACTTGGACTAGAACAGTCTGTTCCCCTGGGCGAGGTGCTCTGTAAGGAACATTAATGAATTTTGCTGTGATTGGATGCAGCGTTTATGGCTCTAGTAGAAACCTACTGTATAAAAATATATAGTTATACAGCATTTATATAAAAGTCGTACTCCAGTACGGACACCGTGGATGGGTTTCTCATCTGGAGCAGAGACATTTTTTTATTAAACATTATTTTGAGGTTTTATGGAACTATATGGAGGATATTGTGCAGTATATTGTCATGGAAGGGGGCAAACCCCCAATAAGTTGCAGCATGTAGGTACTGTATTGAATGCCCTGCTGGCAAGTAGCCTTTTTATCAACACTGGGCAAACTTGCCCATGGGCATTAACCAATGGCAGCCAATCAGATTGCTGCATTCATTGTTCAACTTGTAGCTGGCTGAATACAGGTCACTGTCCATGGGCAAATTTGCCGAGTGTTGATAAAAAAAAAGTCCCAGTGTCTCCTATAACTTACAATAGGTGTAAGGGACTAAAGCTGCTCTAAAAACTCTGCCAATGATTGTGCCTGTCACTTACTTGCAACTCCTTCTGGACTGAGCTAAAACATGAGCCTCTGTATTGATGGAGTGATTGTAACTATACAGGAGCCCATTCTGCATTTAATTGGAAATCCAAAGGTCATTACCTAATTGGTGCCAATTCCGAAACAGAGCCACATAACCAGAAGTACTCGTATCTGATCCCTTATCCGGAAACCCCCAAAATTACTGGAAGGTCATCTTCCAAAGAGTCTACTTTAAGCAAAGGATTCCAATTTTTAAAACCCAATTTCTCATTTCTATGCAATAGCAAAACAGCTTGTACAGGTATGGGATCAGTTATACGGAAACCCGTTACAGCAGAAAAATTACAGATTTCCTGTCTCCCATAGACTCCAGTTTATCCAAATTTTCAAAAATTATTTCCTTTTTCCGTGTAATAATAAAACAGTAGCTTGTACTCAGATATAATTAATCCTTATTGGAAGCAAAACCAGCCTATTGGGTTTATTTAATGTTTACATGGTTTTCTAGTAGACTTAAGGTAAAAAGTTACAGAAAATTACAAATTACAGGAAGATTCACTATGCGTAGAGCCCCAGGTTGTCCTGAGCGTTCTGGATAACAGGTGCCATACGTTTACTTGATGGTAACTAAGCTGCATGGATCCATATCGGTGGCAAAACAATCCTATTGGGTTTATTTAACGTGTAAATGATTTTAAGCAGACATTATGGTATGGAGACCCAAGTTATGGAGAGACCCCTTATTTGGGAAAACCCCAGGTCCCGAGCATTTTGGATAATTGATCCTATACCTGTATTAACTTACAGAATATGAGATTCAGACCCACCCCAGCCTACTGAATATGGCTCTCCAACAGCTATCCTTATTCAAGGTCTCATCAACAGCATTTAGGTACCAGCATGTCAAGACAATACTAAGAAGGTCTGCAAGTTGCCAGACACAATTGTAGCTCATACACACTATCATTAGGTGATGTAGGTATCCAACTATTTGCAGTACAGACAAACCTTTTCCAGGTTAGCAGACGAGTCTTTCAGGAGCATAGTATGTTTCCCCAGCACCCGATATACAAGGTCAAATATTGTTGAACAGTAAAAAAATAAACAATTATAACCCAAAATATAAATACCCCAAATACCACAGCTCATCATCAGCCCATTCAGCAGTTGTGCACACATACTGTAAAATCAACAAAATAAAATCTCCAATAATCTCAGGTCACACAGAAAAGAAGAGTCCCGCTTCCCGATGTTCATCGTAGATCATAATTCCACGTGGGATTCTCTATCTAAATATAAAAGAAAGGTAAAAAGCTAAATTATGTCACCGCCTCACTTTTTTGGTTAATAAAAAAAAACCTAAGCTGCCAATGTCTCATTAGCAGGCTGGCCAAAAAAACTCCTTATTACCTCCTACTGAGCCGTTTACTAGAAGCCAGGAGGAAGGGTGGACTGATGGGGTGTGGGATATGGTTCTCCTGACCAAATCAATACAAATCAAGCATAAGGATTGCACACTCAATTACCATAAAAAGTAAAAAATTATTGTATCAAAACTTACATAAGTCAGCAATTAGCCCAACACCTTTCAACCACATGGGTTGTCTTCATCAGGGCAAAAATACATCACCAATACAAAAAAGGATATCTTTTTTTGTAGTGGTGATGCATTTTGATGAAGACCACCCTTGTGGTTGATGCACATAGGGCCAATTGCTATAAATTTTGATACAATAAATTTTGACTTTTTATAGTAACCGAGTGTGCAAGCCTTACTAGGGATGCACCGAATGCAGGATTTAGTTTGGGATTCAGCCAGGATTCGGCCTTTTTCAGCAGGATTCGGATTTGGCCAAATCCTTCTGCCCATCCGAACCCGATCCCTAATTTGCATATGCAAATTAGGGTTCAGATTCTGTTCGGTATTCAGCTGAATCTTTCTCAAAGGATTTGGTGGTTTGACCGAATCCAAAATAATGGATTTGGTGCATTCCGAATCCATACGCTTGTTTTGTACTAGACATAAGGGGTGTACCAGTACAAGGCATAAGGGGTGTCTATTTCACTTTCTGTACCTGGATTGGTGCTCTTGTCAGGTTGGTGCAATGACCCATTAGAGGACTCCTCCTGGAAATGGCTGTAGAGTTTCTTAATCTCTTGGTCATAGTCTTGCCATTCAGGGACGATCCGTACTGCTGCCTGCAACTTAGGCTCCTTGGTCATAGGGTTGTTACACTGTTAGAAAAGTAGAAACATTTGTAGGGTGCAGAAAGCATTTAGCATAAGCAGTCATGAAAAAAAAAAGATCTCTCCAATATAGTAAGCCATGCTAGCCTACCCTGCTGTCCCAGATGCCCAAATAAATTGTTTCAGGCTCTCTGATAGGCTCTCTTTACAGCTCTGATAACGGACCTACCAAATCTATAGTTTTAGCCTTCTTCTTTGACGTTTCATCACACCAAGTTTCACACCACAGCCACTCCTGAGGCAAAGACTTTATGGGCACTTGATGGATCATATTATTCGGAAGATCCTGTTAAAACATTAAATGATACAGGTCTGAAGAAGGTGCACATCGGGTTTTTTTTTTTTAGCAGAGTATGCACAGAAGCAAATGAGAACAGCAAAGATGTCGAGGCATGGAGGAGACACATTAAGCCAAAGATAACAGAAGAACAGTAGTGGTAACAGGAAGGGATTTTTATGATGTAGTTTTTATTTCACATTACACTGTTTACACTGCAAATAATAAAGTTTCATTCCTGAACCTACAAGTGTATTTTTTTTAGTTGTAATATCGGTGTACTGAAATAAGAATATTTCTAAATACAATCAATTAAATATTCTGCATCATTTCTGAAATAAATAATAAAGATATTTATTGACAATTACATCCAATATATGTTATAGGTGGGCTTTCTTTCCTAGTAGATGAATTAGAGCTCACTCAAATAACAGATTCCAGTACAAACAAAATAACGGGCTTTTGCACAAATTCTGCATGTAGAGAGACATGATGTCTGGTGATTTTAATAGAGTGAGCTCTAATACATCTTCTAGGTTAAAGGAGCCCCCCTATAAGATATATGGTATCATTCATCTGACACCCAACTCCTGAATGAAGACAGAATGAGGAGAAATAGATGCTGAGAGAGGAATTTTGAATATAAATGTGATTTCAGAAACCGTACAGAATTTTTAATTGATTGTATTTAAAACTTCTTATTTTAGTATGCTGAAGCTTATATAAAATTTTAATTTTGAGATTGTTCCCCTTAAACATTTGGTTTAGAAGTTCTGGAGTCGCATCTTTTCTACTGTGTACAAGTGCACTTAAATGCTTGGAACCTTTGCATAGATAATGCCCCCAGGTACAAACCTGGTCAAGGTTGGAGAGACTGTTGGGATCCTGACTTAGGCCTTGGTATTGCCCTCTGAGACGGTCTCCAGCTGCTATTTTCCGAAACTTTTTCAAATCCACTACATACAGAGCACTAGAAAGGAGAAAAAAACATATTTAAATAGACATATAATAGACAATTTACAGTCCTGCCAGATGTGCTGCAATTTATCATATTTGCGTTGGTTTTGGATGGATTTCCATTTCAGAGTCAGTAATATATGTAATAGGCTGATTTATTAGATCTATTATATATAGGTCTTGCACATGGAGGGGTATTTACACAGGAGTAATTGTTTCCACAAGAGCCATCTGATGCATCTGTAGCAGGTAACAGCAGAAGGCTGACATTATGAGCAATACTTTACTAACATCAGAGGGATCCGTGTGCATCTGCAGCAAATATGTTGGCTACAAAAGTACAGTACTAACAAAAGAAGGGACTCACCTAATGTGGTACTTGCGTCCAGCCAAATGACTGGCCCAGTACCCAGATTTCCAGAAGCGATAGCCATCCATCTCTCTTCTGCTCTCACAGAATGGAGTGTATCCATAAGGGGCCCCATCCAAACTGAAATCCCGCAGTTCCTTGAGGTCAGTCCTTACGATCTGTGTCAGAAGTCAGAATTTAAGACAGTGGGCAGAGAAACAGCAGAAAGTCTGTTCCACTAAGCCACAGAAACCCCTTTTAGTGCAGTGTATGTAAATGACTGGCTAAGCAATGGTTTTGGTTTAGTATCCCTTTGACCCTTCTCTTTGAAGGAGAAGGAAAGCTACCAAAACATTTGTTTATTGTCAATAGATTAGCCACAATAGTGCAAGTTATAACATTATATTTATTCCGTAGACTGCTTTACCATACCGGAGTAAACATCTCTAGAAGCTCTCTCTGTTAGTTTAGGATAGCAGCTGCCATATTAGCTTAGTGTGACATCACTTCCTGCCCGAGTCTCCCTGCTCACTCATAGCTAAGATTACAGTTGGAAGAATGGAGGAGGAGAGGAGTAAACAGAGCATGCTCAAGCCCTAGCCTGGAGGTTTAAAAAGGCAGGAAGTCTGATACAGAAGCCCATGTGTGCACAATAGAAGAAAGAAAACCAGTGTTTATTTTGATAAAGGTCTCAGAGCAGCATTACTTTGAGAGTTTACTAGTTTATTTATATAGACCTTTCTGATAAAGCTTATTTAATTTAAGCCTTTGCTTTTCCTTTAACCGATTTATTTCCATTAATTTGCATTGCCAGACGCATCTCCAACGCATTGCCTCATTTATTATATTCTTGCACCATGGTGTCAGCATCTCTGCTGCATTGTATTCTCGGATGATTTCAGAATGATCAGCACTCCAAACACGCTGAACGAGTTTACATTAGCACCTTGTCATTAGCTTGCTAATTTATTCTGCTACATAAATTAGATCAGAGATGGAGCAACATCAAGAGACAGCTGGGAAACTTTAAGGCAGCATCTCACTGCAAGGAGTGGTAGAATGGTTGCAAATAAATGCAGTATATAATAAATCAATAACTAGGAGCCGGTGCCTAAGAAGTGTACAAGATATTGATCTTGCTGTGCAACCATCCAGCTCGGTCTTGTAGCCCTCCCACAGAAAATAGAATCAAAACAGTGTCACTCATCACGTATGGATGTATTTTTGCACTTGCAAAAAGGTTATGTGGGTCAATGGAGAGACTCAATCCATTCGGAGGCAACAATTTTCCTTTACATTACCTTTGGGCTAGTACAGCAGCCCCATGACTAAACCACCATTACTTTGGTTTGTATACCTTTAGTTCCCTTTTAGTAGTGGGAAAATGAAGGTCTTACAGGATGATTGTTACACGGCATCCTTCTGAATCATGTGCTTTGGGATTCCACCATTGTATATGCAACTCAGACTGAACACATTCCATTAGTCTGGAGTTGGTCAGGGATTCCAGAATGCTCTGAATGTCTGCAACATGCATATGTGTGTGTCTCTGCATATATCCCACACACTATTAAGGCACCGTATATCAGTTGTCTCATTGTGCACAGTCATCTCTCACGTGGCTCAGCCGTATCTCAGATGAATATAGGTTTAACATGACTCTCGTGTAAATGGATGTGGCTTAGTTATTTCAAAGAGCTCAACTAGACCAAAGTTTTATCAGAATATTTTACATTACTGTTTTCACAGTTTCCAATGTTCTTAAGACGTTAAGTGATGTCCCAGCAGAGGGGTGTTTATCCTTTAAGACACTACTTATGTCCACATTACACTCTGCTGTGCTGTTATTTCGGAGATGGAAATAATCTTAGTTCTACAGTATGCAGGATTCCACTCATATTAAAAATACTAGAACTTCAAGTCGTCTCACTGCAAGCAAAGGCTTCAGGTTAAGATCAACTAACACTGCACTGCAGAAAAAAAAACCAATAATTAAACCACTAAACCAGAACTTACCTGATCTGCATCTACAAAGATAAATTTATCCACTGCCAGGGGAAATAGTACATCCAGGAACAGGATTTTGTAACCCCAGATGATTCTCTGTTTCTCCGTTTGTTGGTGAAGCCAGCGAGGCCATTTGTACTGGACCAGCTCATACTGGAAGTTATACTTCTTGGCCATGTATGGGATAAAATTCTGGAACAATGAAAGAGAAGGAAGGTTAGTGAAGAACAAGGTCATACATGTCCATTTATGTCAGCTACTGCAACGGCAAAATATTCTGAGAAGGTGAATGGCTTCCAAGGAGTAACTCCATGGTACAATACAGTGCTTTGGCTTAGGCTGAATGAGGTTTGGGAGTAGGAGTAGGAATTGTGTCTGTTCTTCAAACTAATATAGGTTAAAGGGTACCATTTAAACATGTCTTATTGATTAGACATATGTCCATGAAGACACTGGTGGTATAAAAATTAAGTGTAGGAAGGTATCGGGTGCCTTTTATATAAGTATTAAAAATACAACCGTAGGTTGTTATTAAAACTATGATACCCATGAAAATATGGCACTGAAAACAAATCGGGGGCATCTTGGGAAAACTCACACACAGCATAAATCCCAAGTTTGGGACATGTTATCCAGAATGATCAGACCTGGATCCAATAATGGATCTTTCTGTAATTTGGATCTACTAAATCTACTAAAATAATTTACATAAACCCAATAGGTTGGTTTTGCTTCCAATAAGGATTAATTATATCTTAGTTGGGATCAAGTACAAGCTACAGTTTTATCATTACAGAGAAAAAAATAATCCTTTTTAAAAAATCTGGAATATTTGGATAAAGGAAGCAGTCTATGGGAGACGACCTTCCTGTAATTCTGGATAACAGGTTTCCAGTTAACGGACCCCATACCTGTGCCAGTTTCAGAATGATCTAGACACAAACCTTAAATGTGGGCGACAGATAATTCTTTAAAAACCAGAACTTGACCGGCGTGCGGGTATTTTTCAGCACTGATAACATCATTATTCTGTGAAAAAAAAATGAACACAACGCACAATACTAATAAGTAACTAATAAATGCATTTTTACCTAAAAAACATTGTGATGCTCTGCATAAATATTTTGTATTATGTTTTCATGTGTAAAGCAACTCCTCATAGACTAGAATGTAAGCTGCCTTACGTTGCCAGCACAGATATATCCACTCAAACTCAATGCCAAATACCATTGCCCCTTAGGGTTTTATTATAAGCATATATTAAGCTATAATTTTTAAGACAAAATGACAAACACACATAGGTTTCTATATTGTTACACAGTCATATTTGGATATAAGGATATATATGAAATAGGCAAGTACCTACACACAGCAGTAGTTCCAAGTGCAATGACAGGCCAATCATATAACTGCAGGTACTCACCTAAGGAATCTTTCATACAAATGACCGGAGGCCACAGAGAAGATATTAAGTACATCTTCTTTATCGGCCTTTGTGTCCTCTTGTTTTGGACCTCCTGAAAGTCCCCTGGAGGCAAAGGCAAATGTTGAAGAAAGGTGATCATTAGACTGTGCCCATTATCATCCAACCCACGAGCCTCATGTACTGGGAATGGCATTTTTAAAGGGGAACTATCACTACAATAAAAATTTAATTTAAGTCTTAGCATACTGAAATAAGAAACTTTCTAAATACGGTTTCTGAAATAATCAAGTTTATATTCTCTATTCCTCTCTCAGCATCTGTTTCTCCTCATTCTTTCTTCATTCAGGAGTTGGGTGTGAGATTGACAGTTAGATCCAATATATCTTATAGGAGAACTCCTTTTTCCTAGACTTCACTCAATTCAAATCACCAGACATCATGTCTCTCTACATGCAGAATTTTTGCAAAAGGCAGTTATTGTGTTAGAGCTCACTCAAATAACTGATTCCAGTACAAAATCTAACACATCTGCTAGGAAAGGAATCCCCCCCATAAGATATATTGGATCTAACCGTCAATGAATATCTGACACCTAACTCCTGAATGAAGAGAAACAGATGCTGAGAGAGGAATAGTGAAGATAAACTTGATTCTTTCAGAAACCATGCAGAATTTTGAATCGATTATATTTAGAAAGTTTCTTACTTCAGTATGAGGAAGCTTATATTAAGTTTTCACTTTTGTGATTGTTTCCCCGATGGAGAAATGATGTAAAGTTATCACAACTTTTAGGGCTGGCAAATAGGCCACCTATAGGGTAGCTCAGCATTTAATTACCATGTAAGGGAATCCCAGAATCCAGACTCATTTTCACTAGTTCCATCGCTCAGAAGGTCCTCGCTCATTTTGTCTGGCTTTTTCTGAACCTGCAAAACATAGAAAACTCCTGAAATAATATGATCTGTCTGGTGCCCTGGATATTCAGGAACTTTTATTCCTATAAGAAAAGAGCATAATGTTTAAATGAATATCATCATATGTGATTTTATCTGCACAATTGGAAGATGTCCAAAAACATGTTTTCTCTGCAGCCTATTTAAGTGATACGGACACTAAAAAATAAATTTTAACATATAAATGTACATTAAATGTTACCTATAGGTCATGTTGATCATTTTTTGTTTTTGTATATAATTGTTAGTTGAAGTTCCTAAGCCTGACTCTCTGACTTTGCCAAACTGACAGTACCATCTCAGCTTGTTAGTTATAGTTTCTAATGATAACACAAATATGGCAGCCCCCTCATACAGGAACATGGGGGATCAGACAGGTGATGTAAAAGCATCATGCAAATACTTTATGGCAAAGTTAGAACTAGCTTTCAAAGCCAATATTATAATAAATGTAAAAAGAGATTTTCATTTCAGGTGTCAGTATCTCTTTAAGTAACTTTGGGAAGAAAAAAGATGCAAGCTGAATTCATTCAGAGAATTAGAAGTATTTAAAGCATAATAGTTTACAAGTCCTACAAAGTACAAAGAGCTACAAAGTATTTTGGAACATGAAAAGTTCAAGATACACCGTTAGTGGAGGGTACAGTCTAACTCCATTTCATATTCTGTTACTCACTTTTAGTTTAATTATTTTGCTCTTGAAATCATGCAGCACAATCACCACATCAGAGGCTTCTGGATCAGAATCTGTTCCTTCATGGCTGAAAGATTTTAAGCAAAATGTTAGCAATGATTTAGAAGCCCTTTGATCAACATAGTTTGTTTGCTCAGTT
>CM044439.1:147837318-147848358 GCA_024363595.1 Xenopus borealis
TTTTCCCCCAATCACTGCAATAAACATATGAAATATTTTTGAGCCCTACTGATTGCAGTTAGAACTGTGTGTTACATGTAAAATATATCAGTGCACAAATACAGCCCTACTGTATATCTGTGCTGCTAAACTCCCGGCTTCTAGTTATTGCAAGGAAGATATAAATAATGCACCATCATTTCCAACTCAACCTGCCAGCTCCTTCTTACTGGAACTCAGCTCAGCTGTCTAGCACCACTCCAATCCATCCTTAATGATATTGGCAGATTTATACATCTATCCCTGCACTTACTGCAGGAGAGCTGTGCATATCCTTTCATTGCCTGACAGGAGTTTCCAGAATTCAAAGTTCTGTTTTTAAGCAAGCCTTTCTGATACCATCTGCCAGCAGGGAACAAATACTGCAAGTTGTGGTGGTTCTCCTCTTCCTTATCGACCAATGTACCATGCACTGGCTGAAATGTTGCACCAGTTTTCAAACCTGCTTGATCGATGAACTGTGTTATGTATTTTGAAGGGGAGAGCCACAAGTTAGAAACCCCTCAGGGCAACTAAAGACCTAACATGTTAATGGTCCAGTGGGTATGGGACAAACATAGACCTAGCAACAGACCGTTAAAAGTGGTGGTATTTCTACTTTCATAAGTTGAAATTTGGGAGAGAAGCCCTGCACAAGATGTACTTCTAACAAAAAGAGTCCTGTGCCAGTATAATTTGGCAACTGTCTAAAACAAATGTAATTATGAAACTCCTCTGGATTAAAATGCAAAGGGAATGCATTAGAACACAATGAGAGGGGAAGCCATGATTCACTAGGACTGTTGATGTAATGTTAATATATATATACTGGTTTGGCTTGCCAGCTAATAAATGAGCCAAAGCATCAATCTAAAGTGGTGATCATCACTTATTTGTCCTCCATATCTCACGGTAAGTCATACATTTTCATAACATTGTAATTTGAGTCATCCCGCTATAGTTTCTTCCAAGAGCTTTAAAATGAATGAATGTGGTGATCAGCCAATCGGCGGTCACCATATTATAGCTAGGATTGCCACCTGGGTTGATCCCAATGTTATTAATAGGAAAAACAGATAAATATATAGGAAGGCCGGTATTTTTTTCAAGAAAAGGTGGGAACCCTAGTTATAGCCCAGCCCCCAACGTCACGTTATGGATCCAGTCCCATCACCTGATGTTACCTTTCTCCTCCCAAAGTCACCGGCCCCGCTCCCCTACGTCATTGGAATCACCCTCTGCCCGTCCTGCAAGACAGAGCAAGGTGGCAACCCTATGCACGAGACATGGATGGGAGGTGAGCTGGGCTGCCTAGGGCGTTTGGCCAGCAAAGTCCGTCTCTGCGGATGGGGTCCAGGAGTCAACCATCCTAATGCAGAGAAGAGCTGAATAATGCACCAGAAGAGCTGAATTTCCGGTTTGAAATGTACCAGGAGCGGCATTTTTGCTACCCATGGTAATCAGTGGGGCTAGGGTTGCCACCTGTCTCATTTTTATCCAGACAACCCGTTTTTTTGAAGGGCTGTCCATTCCCCACCCAGCCACCCGCGCTTCTGGGTTCCTTAAATAGACCCGTGCCGACCCACCAATGATGTCACAAGAGGCAAAAGGCTTCCCGGCACATGGATATAAAAAGAAGATGAGCCGGTGTGCGGATATAAAATTGGAAGTTTGCATTTGAAGGTGGTGGATGGTGAGAGCAGAAGAGCTCAGCCCACACCCGCGAACAGCGGGGTCGGCCCAAACCCATCCGACCTGCGGGTATCAGGTCGACAGGTCAAAACTGCCTGCCCAGTTTTCCAATTTAGGGCAGAATTCCCTGTGATTGACACTTCGATTGACCATGACATAGCCCCATCCCCACTAACTACCCACCCCCCCAACATCACTGTTCCACCCCCAGTCCAGAGTTTAACTGAAAGAAAGATGGCAACCCTAAGTGGGGCACTGCCGCTTGAGGCAAGTTTCTCAACTCTCCTCTTTGGCACAGCACCCCTGAGTAATAATGTTTGAAAAGGAAACTGGATGTTCTAATAGCTTTTTATAATTTAGTGGTGTTTAATGTTTTAGCTCTGTGTGGGGTGGGGCCTGGGGATGGGCGGGACCAGGTTGCTTAGAAAATGTTGCCGTACAGCGCCCGATGATTTCTGAAGGCTGCCCTGCCTTTACCTGTATACAATAACTGACACCTATCAGGCCATTGGCCAAACAGTTGGATATTGTGCTAATGACAAACCGCAAACCTTTCCTTACGTATTCATTTACATTCTGTTCAGTGAAAATACGTCACAATTTTTTTTTATTAGCGCTTCCAAAACCAACAGCTTTTATACTTAATGATAAATAACAGAAACCAAAGTTTTATCTAAATGACTAAGTGTGCAGAAGGGACGTGTAATCGTTGTAATCTAATCTTTCAGCGTGACACATGGCAATAAGATAATTTTCCGTGTGCTGATTATCAAAGGCAGCCGCTGTTCCTCGGTACTAATGGTGATGACATCCTTTTTTTATTACTTACTGCATTAGGCTTCCAAAATTACCACCTTATTTTTTAATATTCAGGGATCTGTAACGTCACTCTCCTGTTGTTGCTAACCTACAGTACAGCTTATAGTATCCTATGGTAGAGTCCTGCGCGGGTCCATTTTTTGGGACCCGTACCCGCAATCCGCAACCCGGACCCGCTACCCGCATTCTTACCCGCTTGGACCCCCGACCCGAGCCGTACCCGCAACCCAAGATCCGTAACCCGGACCCGCGACCCGCTGACCATCAAGAATCAGGAAGTGTAGGGAACAGTAGGGCAGCAGCGTTTTATGTGCGATCCAACGCGCTGCACAAAGACGCAGACATCACATCAGATGTGACCGAAATAAGGTAAGTAATACAATAGTTGGATGGTGTTGCAGCTTTTATCCGACGTGACACGACTGTCAGATGCAGACGCAGCTTGCAGTATTTGCATCCGACAGCCGGGTCGCGTCGGATCAAAGCTGCGACACCATCCGACAGTTCTATTACTTACCTTATTTTGGTCACATCCAATGTGACGCCTGTGTCTTTGCACAGCGCATCGGATCGCACATAAAACGCTTGTGGAGTTCTGCCCTTAGACCATACATCAAGTTGCGGCGCACGTACTTAGCAACTAACTCGGGGCTGTAGCATCTGGGTCACACCAAGGAAAGGGTAAGCCAGTCCCTACATTTGTACTTCAAAGAAACGCATGATTTAAACTAACTGAATTACGGAAACATTAGGAGTGGGGCTCGGGGCATATGCACCCGAGCCACTATTAAGTACTGGTGAGCATATGCTATGAATGTGTGAAGCTAAGTACAATTGAAAGGGGATGTGAAGCTCGTGTCTCTGTAATGGTAGACTTTTGTGATTCTGCCCTTAGACAACCTGTTTCACCAAAATCAACCTTGTGGGTGCATTAATAGACAGATGCTGTTCTGGGGTGATCAAGATGGAACACATTGTGTGACGCTATCCTAAATATTGGTTTCAGCACACCATCAGTGGGTCAGTTGTGCCGCCTGCACAACACTGACAGTTTCACCAGCTGACAGTCAATAGGAAGAGACAAGCGAGTCATGCCATTATCTTGCACACCCCTTTACAGTATGAACCTTTATCAAATTTCAGTTCTCTATATATTCAAACTCCTTTGCTCTTGCCGCAAAATGTTTTTAATTTTACACCCAAAATCATGTAAAAGTTGCTACAGAATTAAACACTGCAGCATAAATTCCAGATGTAAAGGCTTTAGGTGTGCTGACTACAATAGTGCATATGATGAAGTTTTTCTGGAATTTAAAGTCGATGAACTTGGTGAGGTCCACTTGTCATTATCCCAAATAAATATATTTTTTTATACATACAGGTATCAGAGCTGTTATCCAGAATACTCAAGACCTGGAGTTTTTCCTCATAAACGGTCTATGATTAATTTGGTTCTCCAAACATTCAGTCTACTAAAATATCATTTAAACATTAAAGGGATACTGTCATGGGAAAATACCAGTTAATAGTGCCAGGGTCAGACAGGACATTGTGGGCCCATCGGGTTACAAACCTCTGGAGGCCTTTAGCGCATGCACAAACAGTGCCTCATGGCATTGAAAATTAGTGAGCCCAGTAGATCGTGAGAAGGGGGTTTGGGCCGACGGGGGCTCATGACGGCCAGGTTTTTCCCGGTTTACCACTGGCCCAGTCTGACCCTGAATAGTGTTGCTCCAGCAGACATCTGCACTGAAATCCACTTTTCAAAAGAGCAAACTGATTTATTTTATATTTAATTTTGAAATCTGAAATGGGGATACACATATTGTCAGTTTCCCAGGAGCCCCCAGTCATGTGACTTGTGCTCTGATAAACCAGCCACTCTTTACTGCTGTACTGCAAGTTGGAGTGATATCACCCCTTCCCCCCCCACCCCAGCAGCCTAACAACAGAACAATGGGAAGGTAACCAGATAACAGCTCCCTAATGGTGGCCATACACGGGTCGATAAAAGCTGCTGACAGACCAAGTCAGCAGCTTATTGGCCCGTGTATGTGGCCCTCCGATGGGCTTTATCGATCGATATCTGGCCTCCACTAAGGATTAATTATATCTTAGTTGGGATCAAGTACAAACTGCTGTTTTATTATTACAGAGAAAAAGGAAATAATTTTTAATAATTTGTTAGAATACACTCTGAGCAGATAAAGAACAGTAACCCAAACAGATGCACAGGCTATTCCTTTTAGGTAACAGTACCTGATTTATTTTTACTCGGGCACATGAGATGGTTCCATTCATAATAGTTTAATATTGGCAGGTGAAATAATTTTATTTTCAGTGCCTGTCCAATTTTCGTTGGCCTTTTGTAAGTACAGTCAAAGAAGTCTATTGTCCTGACCCGTTCTGTCAAAGAAAAGGTCATGATATATTGCAGAATTACCTATGATCTCGGGAAGAAATGACAAGAGGAGCTGAAAATGTCAGCAGGCTCTAATGCTTTGTCACCGGAGTCATCAATAATTTATCAGAGTGACAGAGTGAGGTCTCTCTGTACAGCGGGAAATGTCTTCCTTGTTCTCCTCTGATAACAGAAGAGCTCAGCTATGGGATTAATACATGAAAAGAGCACGCATGAGGCAACTGTTAACAGAAAGACATAGTCTAATTATAGTACATCATCCATAGCTGTGCTTTTGTTAGTGTGTGCATTGGGCTAGGTGTCTTTGTTTGATGTATTCACAAAGAGAACTTTTCATGTGTGCACCTTGTAACTGTATCGGGAAACACAATCTACCTCTGGACAGATCCAGAGTCAAATTAAGGCCTTTTTAGGCCTAAGGGTGGGTGACATAGCCACCTTGGACTTTACCTACTCGTGTTGCAAAGTAGACATTAGCGATGCTTAGAAACCCTGTAGGGCTACGAGCGAAAGATGACACCTCCACTGATCCACCTTCAGAAGAATATGAATAAATATTCCATTTGTTGTTTAAAATTCATGAAAGGGAGAGATACGTGTCAGAATCCGTCAGTGTCTTTGTGAAGCTTTTTGCTTGTGAAGTTCAGTATGTCTGTGTAACATTACCTATTATCTTATAATAAATCTAGCAATCTATCTATATCAAAACTGGCCTCCATTACCCCTATGAAAATTCCAAGAAATACAACCTGTGTCAGGCAATTCTTATCTATAATGCAGGTCTGAATGGGATATTCCCTACTCTAATGGGTCCATGGTTCTGCTATTTGTCTTTTTTCTGGGGTTCCTCACAGCCTGTTGGCCTATTGCTGTAGTTCTTTTATGTGAGGTCTACAAGAGATACATCTGAACTGTTTGTTTGTACTAAAGGTATGGGACTTGTTATCCATAAGGCTTGTAACTAGGGTTGCCACCTTTTCTTGAAGAAAATACCAGCCTTCCTATATATATTTATCTTTTTCCCCTATTAATAACATTGGAATCAACTATCAAAAATACCGACCAGGCCGGTAGAATACCGGCCAGGTGGCAACCTTTGGATACCTTTGGAACAGGTCTGGACTGAGATCCAAAATAGGCCCTGGCATTTCAGGTGCTCAGAGGCCCAAACAAGTCTCACAGCAGCCCAAACAGCTCCTCTACCAGCCCCTCTGGCATTTGCCAGAACCCACAGATTGCCTGTCCGGGCCTGCTTTGGAACCTTGGATCTTCATCAGTAATGGAACTATGGGTAGGCGGGCCCAGGTGCAGACAGTGCGGCCGCCCATCCCCCAGCCGGAAGCAGTTTTCCGGCGTTTCCCTGGTCCAATAGCACCCCCTGCTCCCCCAGAAGAAGACTTTCCTTCTGCTTTAAAGAGGGAAGTGTAAATTAATTAGCTGAACATATCCCAGAGACAATCAAGAGAAACAGGGTGCTGCCTGCTCATGTTATCAGGCAAATTCACCAAACAGAACACAAATTAAAGTTCCAGACCAGGAAAATCATAGAAACTGAATGTCCATGTAGCCATGGGAACAGATGCCAACTGTCAAGGACATTCTCTTCGCCATGTAGGAAGACAATGCAATGGTGAGAACAAAATAAATTCCCTACAGTGTATTACACATAGGCACAATTCATCATCATCACCTTAAACATGCAAATGAAACCAATCAATTCACAAGTCAAAATATTCACCTACAAGGCATTATATGCCTGGAATGTCTGAAATTATGCGTGTATAAATGACTGGGGTTCATTTAGTAGAGGGCACCTGTCACCCAGACATAAATAGCTGTGTAATAAGTCCTTTTCTAATTAAACATGAACCCCAAATTAATTTTGTTATTGAAGTATCGATACCCGTTATAAATAATTTTATAGTGTAAGTGAAATTTATTTAGCTTGACTAACATCATAAAATAGGATTTGGAATTATTTTTTAAGGTGACAGGTCCCCTTTAAGACATTGGTCCCCAACTTTTTTTGCACCAGGTGTAAAGCCAGAATTTTTTTGCATGGACCAGAGGGGCATCAAATTCAGGCGCGCCAGTCTCAAATTTCAAGTGTGCGGCATCAAATTCGGGTGGGCCAGTGTCAAATTTGATGCATCTGCATCAAATTCACTGTGTCCGCGTCAAATGCGGACTTGGCTTGGCAGCCCAGTTCAGGTATGTCCACAGCTCAGCGATTGGGGACATGCAACATGCGATATAGCTGCACCACTGTGCCCCACTGTGGAAGGCATTAAAGGAGAATTCAACCCTTTAGCAAAAAAACACGTACCCCCTACCCCTTGAGGACCCTCCTCCCGCCAGCCTAAGGGGAAATGCCCCTAACTTTTTACTTACCCGTCAAATTCAGGCATCAGAGCCATCTTCCGGTTCTTCGTGTCTTCTTCCGGCACTTCAACAATTTCCGTCCATTTCGGCATATGTGCAGTTGTTGCAAACCGGTAAATTGCTCCAACTAAGCATGCAGCGTTTCGTCGTTCTCCGTCTCAGCTTACTGAAGAGCCGGATGATCACTGCGTAGAATTCTGATGCGTGATGCGTGAAACATCTGAATTCTGATGCGTGAATCTGCGCTGCGGGGTAAGGAAGAAGTTAGGGGCATTTCCCGGGGGGAGCAGTTAGGCTGGGGGGGAAAGAGGGATGGGGTTAGGGGTAGGGGTTTTTTTTTTTGCTTAAGTGTTGAATTCTCCTTTAAGCAGTACCCAGGATTATTCCAACTAATGTAAAGGGGCAGGTATTGTAAGGCACTTCTTCACCCTAACTCCTCATGAATTTACAGGGTATCTAACTTATATGTGGCACTGTAAAGGAGAACTAAACCCATAGGTGCTAAAATCCCCCCCTGGGGCAAATGCCCTTAACTTCTTACTTACCCTTCCTTCCAGGTCCTCTGAAAAAAGATGGGAAAGTTTGTGGGGGGGAAGGTAGGCCGGAGGGAGGGGGACCTATGCAGGGCAGCGATTTTCACACGAATGGGGTTGAATTCTCCACAACAACAACTCCAGCCAGCCCAGAGATGACTGATGCAGCCGACCAACTTCAATATATTTTAATATAAGTAAAATATATATGGACCAACAATTCCTTATTGATCTGCATTTCTGAGGGCTGTCTTGTAGTCTGGCTATCATCAGAATGCTCCAAAACACAGGTCCTTGAGACATATTTACTCTGGGCCTGTTATCAGGAACAGTAAATAAATATAACCCAAATAACCTCAATAGTCTGTATCTGGCGACTTCACTTTACTGTTTGTCTGTTTATTTAGAAGAATTCCAGTGAAAATAAACCACAGAGCTGGGTGACCACAATCTGACCTCAGAAGCTGACCATGTCCTCCCCTTCAAAGTATTTCACTGATGAGCAGCCTGTCCCTTCATATTCACTTGTAAATAGACAGAGAGGTAGCACTCTGTTTTCATGTAGGAGAGAGACAGAGCAGGTTACACACTAGTTACAATCTCAGTGAGCAACTCTGGGCTCCTCTGGAACATTTTCTATGCAGAAATGTATTGGAGACCAAATGCAACAAGGGAGGGATATGGGTAAATATACCAACCACCTCCTCCACTAGAGTGATTTTCATGGTTATTTCTTTTCAATCTCACATTGGCTGTTCTTTGCTGTTTAACTGGCACATTTTTCAACCCAAACTCTCATTGTAAGAGATTTTTGTTTGAGGCTCATGTCATCACCTGTCAACAGTGAGTTATTCCGACTGGCATATGTCTAGATCATCTTACATAAAAGTTATTTAATGAACATGTCCCTTCTGTCACTCCAGTCTTGCCACGCTGGTCTTGTTGGTCCGTCAATACCCATTTTACTTTCTCGCTGAAATTCCATCATCGGGACTGGTGCAATGGGGATTGGAGCACGGGAAATTAAAAAAAAACAAATATTGTATCTCCAGTGTTTCTGTGGGTGTTGTTGGGCAGCATGCCACCCCCTAAAATCCAGCTGTCCTACCCCCGGACCTTGTTGGCCTCTCCACAAATCCAGGCCTGCGCCTGAGATTTCTTTAGTATCACTCTTGCTCCAAGTTCAAGAAATAGCTGCAGAGTTATAGCTCCCCTTCACTTCCTTTTGGCCAATCAATGTAAATTTTCCATTAGGAATGATAATCTTTTATCCACCAGGATTGACGTTTATCACTAAGGGTCTCTCCGACCGACCATACATTCCAGATAGTCAGTAAGTATGCTCAAAGTCAGCCAAACTGCCTAACTGAATCTAGTCATGTATGACCAGCCCTAGTATTAAGCTCCCCATAGACGCAAAGATCTTTCCCTGCCGAACAACCGATCTTAGGGAAGTCCGACCAATCTGTCAAATTATCGTGTGGTTTGTGGGATACCAACGATCGTACATCTTACGATTTTTCGTCCGACATTGGTCTGAAGATTGATTCGCCAGGTTAGAAAATCTTTATCGGTCCCCATGCAATCTACCTATGTTTGCAGGGCCAAGCAGGCTGCGATCCTTCAGTTTTGCTGGCAATATTGCCTGAAATGGTCTTTTTAGTTGATGGACACATCGGACATTAAACGATCATTTTGTGACAATCGTGGTCTCACGATAACTATTGGATCTTTCAAAAATCTTTACGTCTATGGCCAGCTTTAGATTCTGTAATACAAATGAGAGTCTACAAGGCCATTATTTTATTTTTTGTGTTTTTTTCTAATTTCCCTTTTCAACTGGTGGTATATGGAGTGTTCATTCCATTGTAATGAAATAAAATACTTTTCTGATCTTCAGGCTTAGAAATAGAAAGACCAGGACTGGCAATGTCAAGCACATCCCAAGTGAATAGGACGGTGGCAGTTTTACATTCATAAAAAATCATTGCTCTTCTCAAAATCACCTCTCCTGTCTTGTCCCAGTTAATATATCAGAATATAAGAAGTTTTCCATATACTTTTCCTGTTGATATTCCTCTAACTGTGGACTAGCCTGGATTGTTTTGTCATTACTGGTTGTACAAAGCATGGAAGGCATTCCTGACCAGCAGGGTAGTTTACTTTCATTATCTACTGATACAGCCAGACAGCGCCTTCATTATTATACAATTCTACATTTTTTACATTCTTATCTAGATACCAACTGATTTCTTGCAGAAGGTGAAACCTCCCTTCTTTTAATATGTCGGGGTGACCTTGTGTTATCTGAAAGCAGAAAGGGAAAGTTCCCAGTGAGTCCTTGGTGGTGACATTACACACTGTAATCTGTTTGGTGCCACACTTCTAATGGAAACAGCTGCAGTCGGCATAACTAATAGCTTCTCTTTATTCATATTTTGGCTTGTCTCTGAGTTCTTATCGGCTTCATGGCTTTTTATGTAGCGGCACGCAAGGCTGTACTTTATATTCAAGGTAAAATCTAACAATGTAGATTTATTAAAGAAGGTCTTTCATTTTTCCTCTTTGTTCCCTTTCATGGATTCATTGTAATGTCACTAAGGTATAAGCAATTTGCTGATGGCTGCCTTGCGCAGTGCTAAAGTCACCCACTAACTGCTTCCAGTAAATGGCCAGTTGGGCACCCTGCCATCATTTTTATTTTCTGTTTTGTCTAGACTTATTTATTTTTGCAACATTAATGTCTTGACTTGCAGTATATAAGGTGGCCAGGGACCAAGTGATCTTCTTGCTATCATACAGTTCAATCCATTGGCTACAATATATTTCCCCCCTTTTTTTGCACTTTGTACACTGCCTTGGAGGTCTTGAGTGACCCCTATTGTGCGATTGTGTTATCTAAATCAGATGATGTAGCTGCACCTACTCTAACTGTAACATCTGTAAAGGCACCTTTCTCCTCCTATAATGTGTCAAAGGTAAATGCCATTTTCATAACACTGGATTTTCTTTTAAAACAGACCCCGAGTCGCCATACTGGCTGGGTTGAATACTTGGCAGTGTTGTCTAATGCAGGGGTCTTACCCATGAGCCACATTCAAATGTAAACAAAGTTGGCAACACAAGAATGCAAAAGGTTCCTGGCAGACCCGGACTGGCAATCTGTGGGTTCTG
>CM044439.1:147866468-147878931 GCA_024363595.1 Xenopus borealis
ATACAGAATCTGCATCAGGAGAGAGTGGTCAACTGTGTCAAATGCAGATGATAGGTGATAGGTCAAGGAGGATAAGGATGGAGAAGGGACCTTTGGCTTTGGCAACCTGAAGGTCATTTGTAAGTTTGCACAAGGCAGTCTCCATATTATCATAGCAACTATGCATTGATTTGAATAAGAGACTCAGAATATGAATAGAAAAGGGCTTGCATAGAAAGATGAGTAATAAAAAGTAGCACCGACAATAAGGGAACGTCTACTTCGGCAGCCTGTGAATGCAGGTGATTCTTATTTTAACTGGCGCAAGACAGGGGGAAGCGGTTCAGGGGGATAAGTCGCCCCAAAGAAGAGGCTTTTTTTTTGCTGGGGTGGATAATCTCCTTGAATCTCCTCGTGTAGACCTTCCCTAAAAGTATAGCCATGCAGAGCATTTGTTTTTAGATGGAGTCAACGTGTATAGGTCAGTCGTGGTCTGGAGGAACCAAGTCAGCAGCACATGCGTGGTCATTTATTTTATTAAATCCAAAGCCACTATAAACAATGAAGACTGACTGCAATGCTGCAGAACATGTTGGCACTTTATAACAAATTAGGTTGAAAAAAGACACCAAAGTCCATCAAGTTCAACCCTTCAACTATTTTAACCCGCCTAACTGATTGCTGTAAGTATTAATATGAATAACTGCCAATGATCTTACATTTCTTCAATATGCAAAAAGGGGCAGAATAACTGTATTTTTCCTGCTAAAATTAAAATAAAATGTGTAGCAAGTGAAAATGATGCTCCTCTAGAGGGTTGCATTTAATAGCTCACTGGTCACATGGGCCCCTTGGAGGAGAAAAATGGTGCAGCAATAAAAAAAGCCCCTTGCATACTCACTTAAAGTGGCCATAGATGTAGTAATTTATAACAATACCTGGTGGTCTATTGCAGGGCTGTATTTAGGTCTGATGCCACCCTAGGCATTGGACCTAAACTCGCCCCTACGTTGTGCGTGATGACGTCACTTCCACATTCTTCGACGGCCCCCTACCCCTCCGCTCCGTCACCAGATTTCCTATGGAAATCCGTGGCGGAGGGTTTCGGAAAAACAAAATGAAAAAATAGGCACTCAGATGGCCGTCCCCAAAACCATGTTGCCCTAGGTACAGGGCCTCGGGGGTCTATATATAAATACGGCCCTGGTCTAGTGGGGTGGTGGAGATGCCCGCAGCTTTCTTCCTGTGTTACACACTCATGCGCATTCATCCGTGTCTGGCCCAATATTTGGTACAGAGGTTGGTGAATTCTTGCCTTTTCAAATGTAAATTGCAATATCTGATACACTGGAAAAATTGTGGTCCTGAGGAAGGATCTTAGATGTTCAAGCTGATTGACTTATATGCCAGTTCCATGGTAAATTTCCTAGGGATAACCCTAGGGATCTGGTGGCCTCCTCTGGGAGGGCTAATGTAACAATATCTGGTTGTCTAGTGGGGCAATGGTGGACACATGCCATTACCCTCGTGGGGATGCCCGCAGCCGTCTACCTGAGATGTGGACTCATGCACATTCTTCCGGGTCTGGTTATTTGGTGTGCCTGGTCTGCATTTGGCACGGAATTCAAATATTTAAGAGTGCCTTGTCCTTTTGTTTGCTGCCCAACATAGGTCTATACCGTCTATTGTCAGTTCCTGGGTCTGCTTATTGTCCGTTTCCCTGTTCTTGACCCGTGCCTGTCACTGTCCTCTGCCTGACCCAACCATTGGCTGTTTTCTGACTGTTTTCGTATCCTGATTCTGTACGGCGCTGAATGACTTGTCATTGACCCCCCGTCTGTTTCCTCGACTACTCTTTGCTCTAACACATTATGGTTCCCTTTGCCCAGAACTCTCGCTAGGTTCTCTCATTTTAAGACCTGGCAGCATCTGAGTAGCGGAGGGCTCTCCCCAAAATGAAAGTTGGCTGTTAGAGTCAAAATCATGAACCTTGGAGTCAGTTCTGGGTTTTACCATACGTGATACAATTACTTTCTTTCCTGCAACCATTGTCTTGTTTACATTACAGGCATTTAGATCTGAATCCTCAGATATACAGGTAGAAACAATAGAATTCTACATGTATATTGTATTGAAACCTGTATATTGTATCTGACAATTCAGCGGTTATCACTGGGTGATGTTCCATTGCACAAAATTTTCAGACTTGGCCGAAAGACAAGCTGACCAATATCTTTACTCTGTCCACCATTTTAGGCTTGATAAAGGGCCCTGTGTGGCCCTAAACATTGCCATGTTTTGAAGTCTACAATGAGCCAATAAAATCACTTTGTATATTCATCAAAATTGACTTGTGTGCTGCATTGACTTTGGATTCTGTTGCAAATTGTTCTGACCTTTACACCACTAATCTGCCTTGGCCACTCCAAATTATGCCAAAGTTCTGTCCACAACCAACCCAAACCCCCTCACTCCCCATCAGCCCCAATTACAAACTGCAATTTTCCATCTTTCAGCCCACGGTTCCCCTAAATTCAGTACTTCTGAACCCCCCTGATGGTGGGGGTAATGACTGTAACTGCAACTTACTCCAAGGTAGTACAGACATCTATAAACTATGGGCAAATCATTTGTAAACATACCAAAATTTTCTTAAAATATTGTTTTCAAATGATTTTACACTGGAAGAAATTCTCTGATAATGGCTGTTCATGCAAAAGTGTCTCCTGGGCAGGAGAATATCATCATTCATGTGGGAAACAAATTGAACTGCACAAAAACAATGTTTTTTAATGGCTATAATGCAAATAAAAAAAAAGGTGTAATTTTCCCCTGAAAATTATTAAATCTGCCCCGAACCATCGATTTAAAAGTCAAGACGGGACAATTAGAGTATTGTACTGAAATTCTTTGATAGTGTTGTTTCTCAGGGCAGAATATTTGTGGCTTCATGTGAATGCCACAACAAGCAATGTTTCAAACAGCAGCCACATAAATAATATATAAAGCTCATTTGTTCTTGTGGAATACAAAAGGCTTGTTCCGCTGGGATGTGTGCAGGAGCCTTGAGCCCTTGGTTTGATATCCACCAGCTGAAGGACATACGAGCAGATCTGATCCGAAATGTTTGTACCAGCGGAGATCATTAGTTTCCTCCCACATTGGCTCCTTGTTACCAATTTAGTATTGTGCCTGAAGATCCCTCTCCTACTGGAGTGTTGTCATGAGGCCGCACTTTCAGCTGTGTGATTGCTATTGATGGATGTATGAAAGCTTTAGGCTTTGTTTCTCTTCAGAAAATCCTGCTCAAGTCTGGGGCTTAACTGTATATCAGGGTGCTTGGTAACTTCGCTTAAACGCCAGAGCAAATGCAGACTTGGGTTACGGCACGTGTAAAACAATAGCCTGGAGAAGCAACAGCAAGAAATGAATCCAGACTTAGGAAGTGATTAAACGATTCTTAAACGTGACGCTGGTTGGGGCCAGAAAATGTCCATTGTGTCTACAGCACCTCTTGAATTCTAGGGAAAAATTAAGCATTATGGGTACAAAAACATGGAATTATGGCATTAAAATCTTAATATAATCCAACCCTTGATCATGTAGAAAGAGAAATAATAGGCCTACTACTTATAGTTGAATATAACCATCCAATAGGTACCAGTGTAAGCTGCATATAGCTGGCCATGCACTGCCAGATAACACCAGACTAGCAGATATGGGCTCAATTTGGACACCAACATACTGGACCAAATTGGCATAATCTGATCCAATGGTGTAACTAGATATTACTGGGTCCAACTGCAAATAATTTTTCAGGCCTCCAAAATGTCTAGAGACATGTTTTACCAATATTTATTGAAATACCTAGTTACGCCCGTGATCTGATCCTTGGACCACAGGCCAGTGATCTCATCATACAGAGGGGCCTAAAGGCAGCTCTCTAATTAGGTCTGGTGCTGCCCTTGACACCAGACCTCAATGCTCTCTCCACTGTGGAAGTGATGCATGATGTCACACACATACACACAATGTATTACATCATTTTCGCTGACAAGCAAGAAACCTGTGCTCCTAACTCCCCTAAGCCTCTGCTTTTGCTGGTTCTCTGGCAAAGGGATATATTTTTTTTTATTTTAAAAAAGTTTAATTTGGTATACAGGCACCCAAGGCCTCCCCTTGAAGAAGTACTAAAGTCTAACTAAAGAAGTAGCTAGAGATGTTGTACATGATGTTTTGTGCTGTTCCAACCCCAGGCAACTACAACCCTTTAATAGTAAAGATTTGTGTCTCCCCAATAGATGCCCCAGTAGCTCCCCATCTTCTTTTCTGCTGATTCACTGATTCACATGCTCTGTGCTGCTGTCACTTACTGAGCTTAGGGACCCACTCACAATATACAGTACACATAGAATAGAAATATAGTCACAATATAAGGCTGATTAGTCATTAATACAGATAATTACTACATGGCAGCACAGAAACCAGTGCAACTAACATCAGAATTTAATAATCAGCCCTGTAGCATCAGCTTATATGACAGACCAACCTAATTTTCTGCTGCTGGATAATTAGTGACGACCCCTAATCTTAACTTCTCAACAGCTGCTCAGAGCCCACTGCGCATGTGAGTGTCACAGACAATTTCCAAGATGGTGACCCCCTGTGACAAGTTTGAAGTCCTGGATCATTGCTGCTATTGACAAGCTGAAACTTTAGGCTGGGGCAATGAGTTCACTATATAAAACGTCATTTTTAGCCATATTCAGTTTTAGGGTTTAGTTCTCCTTTAAAGATGCATCCCTAGGCCCTCAGGTGCCTATATATAAATACAGCCCTGTCTATAGGCCTGTAAGGTGAGGACTGTATCATTGTGTTGATGCAGTCCTTGTTGGATGGGAAAATCAACTCCGCCCCTTTGATATCTGACCAATTATCACCCAGACATCATTCATACAGGCCCGTCTGATGGGTGCTAACAAGCTACTGACACCGTAAGGATCTCCCCATTCAGAAATGGTGGTATAAGCACTTCGCTCCAGGAACTTCTAAAGAGAAAGTAGTAAGTAAAATGGGAACTGATAATTAACAGGAGCTTAAGGGCTGAGGTGTGTTATTTGGAGGCCAGGAAACTATTTTGGCATTGATGCAAGAGGATGAAACAAGAAGGACTGGAGTGTGTATCATTCCTTTATGGCCCATGTGATTGCATTGTAATGAAGGTGCCGTCTGCTTGAGTTGCCCCTAGGCCATGTACATTAGGAAAACATTTTACTGGCTCAGTCACTGCAAACACAATAATTGCAACAATTGGCAAAACCATCCAAGGATTGTACAGTTCACCGTTCTTAAATTGCGGTGAATATCCTCCAAATGGCCCATGTTCAAGGTCAGTAAATGATATTGATCATCCTCCTTACATGTATGTGTTCA
This sequence comes from Xenopus borealis, assembly GCA_024363595.1. Classification (NCBI taxonomy): domain Eukaryota; kingdom Metazoa; phylum Chordata; class Amphibia; order Anura; family Pipidae; genus Xenopus; species Xenopus borealis. The sequence continues at coordinate 147,871,881 of CM044439.1, forward strand.
GCTGCAAAGGGGATCTGGGCTGATGCATCCGATGCAAATAATCTGCTGTGTGTCTTGTGAAGATAAACACGTCAAGATGGAGGGTGGAAATCTATAGCTCTCGCTCCACCATCTTCCCCAAAAGACCAACTAGGGACTGATTAACACGCTTGTGGAAAGCCATCTAGTCCCACAACATGCAACCGATTCACAGACGTGTAACACTGATCTTCCTCATTACCCCGAGCTCTTTAAAAGGTTATTGTCCTCCTACAAGCCAAGCTTTGTTCTCCATTATCACAACTCTTCCCCTGGGGCATGGAAAGTGGAGGCATCTCCATGATGTTATATGAAGGTGTCTATTTGCACTAAAACAGGCGTGTGAATAGCGCACAGCAGGACGGGCCGTTGCCCCCATACAAATGTATTCAGCTGGGTAATTAGTACTAATTGCAAGCATACAGACCATACAAATTGTGATGACTACAGTCTATATGCTAATTGCCTCCGTGGATAATATGTTTATCCATTACCAAGTCAATGTTTTATTCTTGTTGGTTGATTCTGTGTTAAACAGAAGAATAAGTGGGGTGTGGTTAGAACAGGGCTGGCCAACCTCTACCCTTCCACTTACTACTCAACTAAAATTCCCATAATCCCTTGCCAGCCAAAGGAAGCTCTAGTTGGAAGTCTACTACATACATAACAATCTGTTCAATCTATATTATATAATGACCTCTGAAAAATATTCTTACATTTGTTAAGGGAATAAACCCACTCGGGGGGGAGGATGTGTGTTCCAGGCAGTGAGCTCCCCATTCAAATGAATGAACGGAGAGTAAAGTGTATATCTGCCACGATTATCCTCCTTTATTTAAAGGGTACGAAAATGTCTTGGGAAGCCCCCAGAATTATATTTGTTTCTATTAAATGGAAAACACTGAACCCTAGCAGAATAATGTTTGATGTTAGCATCTCCTTTTTTCCCAATAAAGCAAAATATGGGAACAAACATATGGATAACCACAGTCGCTATAGGGCCTGCTCCGTTATTAATATATTCATCCACTGAAGCCTGTTCCAGTTAGAAGAACAAGGGCATATCCATCAGTCATGAATGCATTAAGCACGAGTAAAGGGGGCACAGTAAATCAGTCCCAGAAGCCATAGAGTTCCTATTAAAGTCGAGTATATTTACCAGGTGCAGAATTTAATCAAGCAAAGTGTGTGTAAATCATACAGTGGGCAGGGAAAGGTCACACTCAATGTTGGGTACATAAACTCCTGCGCATGCAAATACACACAAACATGACACAATATGTTGGGCAGTGCGTGGGGACCATGCTATTTTTATATCTGTTGCTTTAACATCAGGACTAATGATCATTTCTATTTTGTACTTACAACAGAGGTGGTTGAAAATAACATTTGGTCTGGTGCCCCCTCCATTCGCTAATGACAAGGGTACTTATCCATGGAAGCCTTCACTGCAAAGCTCACCCTGAGGGTAGAAGAGGCGTTTTCCATGCGATCCGATGCTCTGCGCAAAGACGCAGGCGTCATGTTGGATGCGACAGAAATAAGGTAAGTATTCGAAATTGTCGGATGGCGTCGAAGCAACACGATGGAAATGCCGCAAGCCGCATCTGCATCCAACAGTCGTGTCACGTCGGACAGCATCAATTCTGTTATTTACCTTATTTCTGTAGCATCTGACGTGACGCCTGCGGTGCCAAATAAGGGCTGTGATTGGTTATTTAGTAGCCCCTATGTGGCTATAAGGTAGCCCCTATGTGAATTCCCAGAATATAGGAGGATCAGTTTGGCAATTTGCCTCCTAGCCAGGAATTCAAAAATAAGCTTTGAGGACACTGAGAGCAACATCCAAGGGGTTGGAGAGCAACATGGTGCTCATGAGCTACTGGTTGGGAATCACTACCCTAAGAGCTTCTACATAAGAGCGTCTGAAGCTACGCTCCCCTGCATTTCGGTTTTATGCGTTCAGCCGCAGGGGAGCGTAGGAGCAGACGCTTTCAGTGGTGCTGTACTCATACAGGCGCATGTAGGCGCTGAACGCAGAAACAATTGCAGCATGTTGCGTCTCAACCTGTGTTCGGCACTTACATACGCCTGTGTGAGTACAGCCCCACTGAATAAAATTCTGCTCCTGCGCTCCCCTGCGGCTGAACACATAAAACCGGAATGCAGGGGATCGTAGCTTCAGACGCTCGTGTGTAAGAGCCCTAAGGATGCTCATACTAGGGATGCACCAAATACTCTTTTTGGGATTCTGGCAAAAAATGTTTTTTACTTCATTGTTTCGTGACAAAAAGTCACGTGATTTAATACAACTAATTTAATATGCTAATTAGGATTCTGATTCATTTCGGCCATGCACAAGGATTTGGTTGAATCCGAATCCTGCTGAAAAAGGCCAAACCCCAAACCAAATCCTGGATTTGGTGCATCCCTAGTTCATACTGAGCTCCTAGGTGTTTCCAGAAGAGTAGATTCGCATGCACCCCAAATACTACCCTAATTACAGGACCGGATTTGTTGAAAGGCCACCTAGGCCCGGGCCTAGGGCGGCAGGATTTTAGGAGGCGGCATGCTGCCCAGCCACACCCACATTTGTTCAGAAACACTGTGCGCAGGAGATATGATAGTTTTTTAAATTTGCCGTGCACCAATCCCCATTGCTCTAGTCCCGATGACGGAAATTTGCCTGAATATAGGGGGGGACAGGGGCGATGAACGCCAGTGGGCCTAGAGGCGTTATAAATCCGGCCCTGACTAATTGGTCCTCGAGCTAAGCCCTCGCAGCCAATGCAGGTATGGGATCCCGTATCTTGAAAACCTGTAACCAGAAAGCTCTGAATTACAGGAAGGCTATTTACCATAGAGCCCATTTTAAGCAAATAATCCAAAATTTAAAAAACTATTTCCTTTTTCTCTGTAATAATACAACAGTGCATTGTACTTGATCCCAACTAAGATATAATTATCAGTTCTGACATTTCATAAGTCTAAAAAAACTGGTGGAGAATGTGCTCCATGTGCTTTAAGCCTAAGGGTTCAGACCCAGCTGAGCTGAATCATGGATTTAATGCATCCCTAATTTAAAGGAAAAGTAAAATCACTGCAGGCTGCCAACTTGTTTTTACCACCCCCAGTGATTCTAATTGTTAATCTGCTACCCAAGTGCTTTTTTAAAGAAGATGAATCTCAGCCTTGGGTAACAGGTTAGACATTACAATTATTCAAGGCTGCCTAACAAAATGCCCCCTGGTGCTTTTACATTTACTTCTCCTTTAATAAACTAGGGGTATAGTTTACCAGCTCTAAAATATATCACTAATTCAGGTCTTTTTCTTATTCTAAAGAAAAATTATAAGGATTATAAGAATCAATTTAGGATTAGGCACCAGGAATGGCATTTTCCTCCAACAGTTGATGTTTATCTTGAAATACAAAAATAAAGTGCCTATTGCCTTCTGGAAAACAGAAAACACTGTCATAAAAATGAACAAGGCCAATCAATACATGGGCGCAGCTGATCCATAAAGGATCCATATTCACTAGACTGTATCAGACAATATAGAAACATTTCCATACGTGTAGCTTTACTGCTTCCTAGCTTTTCATAAATCAGTGGCAAAAAAAATGAAAATATAGGTGATATTAGTTCACTATATTATCAAATGGATCCAGAACCTGACTTTTCTGTCACCACCACCTCCCCTTGCTGCTGCGGCAGCTTCTACTCCTCTGGGAAGGTTTTCCATAGATAATTTTGGGAGGGATTTTCTCCCATTCAGCCACAAGAGCATTAGTGAGTTTGGGCACAGATGTTGGGGACCAGGGACATTTTTGTGCTGGAATAGCAAATCGCTATCCCTAAAGCTAAGGGCAATGACACAAGGGGAGATTTGTTGCCTGCGTTGAAAATTTGCCACTGCAGGCAACACATCTACTAGAAAATGCCTTGCCGTTTGCTATATTTTAGTGCTGGTCAGGAAAAACTCAATCCCTCACTCGCTAACCCGCAATACCTTAACCCAAAATTCCTTAACCTGAATCCGACCCTACAAAATGTTACCATTGTAGGACATGGGCCCAACCTGTACCCGTGTCTTATCACTCTATATCCTACTTCTGTGCGCTTCCTCTTCAGGAGATGTGTACAGCCCCAGTCTGATCCGCACCCAATAATGATGTGTGGGTTGACCACTGGTTGGAGCAGGTCATACTGCTAAAAGTACACTCCTCCACTTCTCCTGAAGATCCCCTGTCTTAGAACTAGAGGAGTGCACAGAAGTAGCGTATAGAGTGAGAAGACACAGGTACAGGTTGGTCCTAGGTCCTGCAATTGCAACATTATGAACGTTAGGGACGGGTACAGGTTAAGTCAGGGATCCCAAAAATTGCCTCCAAGCCTGGAATTATAAAAAAGCACCTGCTTTGAAGCCATGGGAGCAACATCCAAGGGGTTGGAGAGCAACATGTTGGTCACGAGCTACTGGTTAGGGATCACTGGGCTAAGATATGACAGGGGATAGGGCCACTTGTGTGTTGAGTTTCTCCCCACACATCACTAGCACCATCCCTAACCAATAATGATTAGGTCTAGGCTGGGACTCAAAATAGGCCCTGGCATTTCTAGTACACAGAGGCCCAATCAGACCCCCACCAGCCCACTCCACAGTGCAGCCCCTCTGGCATTTGCCAGAACTCACAGATGCCAGTCTGGGCTTGGTAAGTATTGCCCAAATTTCAACCTGAACCCACCCAACCAGTGGGACACTACAGGTTTCAGATCGTCACTACTGTCATTGTAATTGCCACTTAATTACAAAAAGAAATGCAAAAGTAGGTATTTTCCCACAAATCACCTGAAATAATACATAATCCATGGGTGTATTCTCACTGTTATTGCATTATCATCATCAGCAGTTTTAGCAGATCATCAAATGCCAAATTGTGTCTTAAGCCCTACTAGAATTTCCAGTCAGTTGCTAAAAATGGTCTCCTTTGCCATTTAAAATAACTGAATTTTATGGTGCATTTTTTTCTTTCTCTCCAACTAAGGGTGGAAGCCATACATATAACCTGCAGGACCATAGCACCTTCCCCTATACAGGCAACCTGCAGTTCTCCAACAACCAGCTGGGAGTCACAGTTTAACAATATCTGTAGGGCAGCCTAAATCCTGTCAATGCTGTAGAGCTAACCATGGTTTACAAGGCTACCCTCCCGGCACAGAATTATGGTGGTCATATTGGGGTCCTAAATGATTTGAGCTCATGTTCCCCAAAACTTGGCTTTGGATGGGGTTATACAGTATATTGCTGTGGGGCTCAATGACCTCTACTTATGCCACGTTATACAGAGAAGCAGACTTTTTATCAGTTGGCTGTAATTTTGATCTATCTATCTATGGCTGCTATGCGGGCCAGTGTGGGGACTGTTGTGACAAGTCAGCAGATGTGGAATGACAGATAAGGCTAATGAGGCCAGTACATAACTGTGGATCAGAGCACTATCAGATCTTCAGTGTCAGTTAGTACAAGTTCCATTTGTCTTGACATGAAAATGATAAGGAGGAGTAAGTGCCAGAGGAATAAAGTTTCTTATGCCCAGTTTGGAAGAGTGAGATATGAGTAACAATTGGTTTAAGCAAAAGAACCAGAGAGATTTAAATGTCTATAACCTTAACTGACAACCAGACCTCTACACTGGGCAACCTGCAGCCCTTCAGAGGATGGCAAACAACATTTCCAAGCACTCGTACAACCTTTTACTGCCCATATCTTCTGCAACATTCAAATATAAAAAGAGTTGGGGAGCAACACAAGCATAAAAAAAGTCCCTTGGGTGCAAAATAAAGACTGTGATTGGCAATTTGGTAGCCCCTGTGTGGACTGGCAGCCTACAGGAGGCTCTGTTTGGTATTTTTAGATGTTATTAAATGAAAGTGATGTAAGTGCTGGTCTACAGGAATTATCTTAAAGGGGAACTAAAGGCTAAAAAATAATATGGCAATTTATGCTTTATTTCGCGTATTGAGCTTGTTGTACCATTTCAAAGGTTCAAGGCTACTTCTGGAGGTTTTTGGCATCATACACATTCCACGACAGAGATGTTTTATGACTCCCAACACAAACAAACAATTATTTTTAAACACAAATACATGAATCTTAACATTTCCCCATAGAGAGGAACATAATCAAGAGCTGATTTGCATCACTGAGGTTGTATCAGTCTGTTGCTGCTTATACCCAGGTTTAGTACATAAATCCTGGAGACCGGACATGTAGGAAAGGCAACGTGTTGTATTGAGAATAGATGCAGCCAAAGCACGTTGTCTTCTCCCCAGGGGCAAAAAAACGGTGCAACTGAGCATCACTAATAGGTTATGTGTTGCTATCTGTTGCCATGGTTGCTAGGTTAACTGGGCTGCTATTTTTATTTGTAATTCATTTTTAAAATGGGGTTGAATTTCAGCAATGTATCTATGTTGGAAATGTCCTTTTTATTCTTCAGCTTTGGTTGCGATGGTACTACGGTATAAGGCTTGCTGGACACTGGGGTCTTGATTTAGAAGGCAAATAGTTTAGGTCTATTTAATAATGACTTGTCCCACCAACCACCCCCACAGCCTTTGGCTAAGTTATGTCTTACGTCTAGTCAACTTTGGCCTCTGTGGCAATAAGTGTGATCTACACCTTCTATCAGTGACCAGTGTGTTTAAGTTTGCTAAATACATTGATGGCTACTGGTGTAAGATATATGTACAGCTGATGGTAATGATGGCTTTTAGTTTACTTTGGATTATACCATTTAAGCCAAATATCAATGTATTGTCATACCCATTATAAGGTAATTCCTCTTACTCGCTGCTTTCAAAGTAAAACTCCCAAACTTGGTTGCCCTTTTATTAGACACCAGTGGGATCACCTGACTATAGCTGGGAGGGGTGGGAGCTTTACAATCTAAATCTAAACAATCCCTGTTTGTTTAAAGAGGAAGGCATTTTTAGGTGCTTAAGGGTAAGGACACACGAGGCGTTTTG
>CM044439.1:148269768-148281747 GCA_024363595.1 Xenopus borealis
ACTAATGTGATAAAATAGGATTTTGAATATTTTTTTGGGGGTGACGGGTCCACTTTAAGGAACAACATTGCATTGCGAGATGTGGATTTTTACTCTTATTGGTGCGCAATGTTTGGCTCTTCGCAACTTTGATTACATTCCCCCCAGCTAATCCAGCCAATTTTGTGTTGCCAGAAATCAGTATTGGGCAATTTCAAATTAGCAAAATTACAAAGGTACCCACATTTTTGCACAGCCAGTTTTTCACACTTGATTTAATTTCATACAACTGAATCCTGCTTCACTAAAAATTCCTAGGACTCAGTTCCAGGGAAATGAAATACATATCACGGTTATCTTTTTTTGTTGAAAACTTGAGTTAATTATTCAGGCTGAGAGGGGTCCCCAAACATTTTCATATGACTGTACTATGGAGGAGGGCAAGGTTGTTGTCATTGCATTTTACACTTCTTCCTTTTTAACCACTACACAGTTATTTAATGTTATTTTCTCTTCAGTCGGTAAGAACTCTGTTAGTGATTAATGGTGGCAGCAGACTAAAGGCCATCTCTAAAGCTTCACTTTCCTCCACAATGTCTCCTCCTTGGATCACACTGTCTTCTTCTGTCATCTTTGAGTCCTGGTCTATTTGATAGGATTGTAATCATCACTAAAGCAACAAAGAGAAATTAAATTCAATGTGAATCTTTATACTATTCAGTGGATACCAAACAGTGACATAAAAAATTTGTCATTTCACTTTTACATTTATTGAGACTTATTTTTGTTATTAGTTTAGTTATTGATTTAACTTCTAACTTTCATTTCATTTAAACATTAAATAAACCGAATAGGCTGGTTTTGGATTTAATATGGATTAATTATATTTTAGTTGGGATCAGATACAAGCTACTGTTTTATTATTACAGAGAAAAAGGAAATCATTTTTAGAAATGTGGATATTTGGATAAAATGGAGTCTATGGGTGATGGCCCATCCTTAATTCTGAACTTTAATGGATTTCCAGATAACAGATCCCATACCTGTTGTTACTAGTGAAGTCCCTGTTGTTCACTGAATATTAATATTTTTAGTCTAGACACATGGTAATACTTGTCTTCCTCAATGTGACCGCCCATCATGTTATTGAAGGGTATTACAGCCACCCTATTACTATTTTCTAATAGTATAATCATGCTCTGGCATTCCATCTCTAAATCCATTGGAGTCAAGCATAAATTTCCCCAGTAAAATTAAAAAACAATTTTTTTTGCTCTAAAACGCAGGACCTCGAATTACAGCTATACAAAAACTCATTTTAGAGCTTAAATAAGCACCAAGTAACTATTCAGCATAAAACAGCTAGTGATTTCATGTAGAAGTCAATGTAAGAGATTTTTTTAACTTGAGTTATTCTAATTTTTTATTTGGAGTTTTTTTGTGTTGGTACTCCCATTGAAAATTATAAATAGAATACAAATTTGAGCTTTTACACTTTATTATATTCACATATTTTAATAAACAAGCACACATTTGAGTTTGGTAAGTTTTCATGTTGATATGTATTAAAAAACTCTAAAATTCACAAATTTGATAAACAAGTCTCCCTGTCTTGCTCCTGAAGCTTCCTCCCTTCCTAACCCCTACCATTATAATAATATATTATATAATAATAATAATAATAATAATAATAATATATTATATAATAATAATAATAATAATAATAATATACTGATCAAGGTTCTATAGGCCAAAACTAAGCTCTATAGTAGGGATGCACTGAATCCAGGATTAGATTTGGAATTTGGCCGGATGCCTTTTCAGCAGGATTCGGCCTAATCCTTGTGCATGGCAGAAGTGAATCCTGATTTGCATATGCAAATTAGGGTCTGGAAGGGAAATCAAGTAAATTTTTGTCATAAAACAAGAAGTAAAACATTTTTTCCACTTTTTCTCTTCCCATCCTCAGTTTGCGAATACAAATTAGGATTCAGATTCAGTTCGCTATTCGGATTTTTCATGAAGAATTCAGGGATTCTGCTGAATCCCAAATAGTGGATTAGGTACATGCCTACTCTATACTATACCATATTGTAAGAAGAATGTTGGTCTAAATGGTTCCCCTTGAGAAGGCTGCACAGTGATTCCCATTGTCTATAATGGCAGCTATGAATTTCTTTCATAAAACCAACAATGCCATGTATGCCATTGCCTTGGAAAATATTAAATATACAGGTTGATTATCAAATTAAAGTGATGGTAACACTGAGCCTCCATTACCCGATTGACATCTTATTGGGGAACCTATAACTTGTAACCCAACTGGCACCACTTCCACTTGTTCCACCATAATTCTTCCCATCGTTACTGAAAGGTTATTATTTCTAAGGAAGGAAAGAGCAGTACAAATCCTTATTCACTGTGTTTAGTAATTAGTCAAAGATTGAAATATGGTACATCTCATTACATTTCTTACAGTCCCAAAAATGTTGCATCACAATTTGTCAGTACAGGGTCATAGCTTTCCCCTATCAGTTAAAAACCCTTTCCATAATCATGGATCATCAAGTACAACCCCGCACATCTGAACTAGAGCTCCCACCTGCCACCGTGTCCCTATGCATTTGGGGTAGGGGGAGAAATATCTAACGTTAAATGCATTTAAATTGGTTTGACTTGCATTGCATTTTGCTGCTTTTTCAGAACACATTTTTATCCTTGAAGCACTGAATGTTCAGCTGGCATCACACCAGAGAAAGGGAGCAAACATCACAGAGTCCTAATGTGCCAAGGGAAAGGTATAATCACTGCCCAGTTAGTGTGGTTCTGCAGGCAGTGAGAAACTGAACGCCATGTAATAAATTTTTTTTATTTAATTATTGTTGGAGGCAGCATCTGTTCCTTTCTACCTTCAATACTGCTGGTAATGACTACAAGTAACAATTTAGCAACTGTCCTTGGGTACTAATTCTTCTGCAGCACAGGTCTGTTAATTACAGAAAACCCAAGACATTGTAGATGTTGGAGTCTTTGCAGGGCCTTTAAGGAATCGTAGATGAATAATAGGAAATAGTTCCAGGGTTGAAGGCTTTAACAGTGGTAATTGATGCAGGGAAGAAGAAAATAGCAGGTACAAGAAATAGAAATCTGGAAAGGCTGCCAAACAAGTCCCGTGGTGGGATGATTTGATCGCTTGGCCCCCTCACCATTGATTGGTTAATAATAGGGACTAGTGAGGGGCGAATCTACTCCGTTTCGCTTCGCCGACGAAAAATTAGCGAATTTCCAGCGAAATTCGGGAAAAAATCAACAAAACGAGTCGCGGCACGTTTTGGACGCGTGCCGCGTTGTTTTCGGAGCGTCAAGAACAATTTTCGCCAGGTGAATTTTCGCTGGCGTTTCGCGAATCGCCCCTGGTGAATAAATTCGCCCATCACTAATAGGGACCCATCTGACCAACATCAATGAGCAAATGTGGGTCTTACCCAATAGATATCTAGAGATTGGTTAGGTAATCAGGTAAGGTTTGGCCAGCATCTTGTCTACTAAGCTTCCAACTTCATTGTCACTTTCCAATGTTCAGCAGTACAGATATACTATTGCAATTCAGTTTTTTTAACCAAGATATGACCAAAAAAAAAGCAAATCAACTCGTGATTTTTTTATCAAAAGTGTAGGGTAGATATATATGTGTGTGTGTGCCCTAGTGAATATCAATCATTTTGAGAAATGTTTTTTTGATGGAGATCCTTGCAGATATTCAATCAAATGGCAGGAGTGGTAATAGATTTTTTAAAAGAACTAGACAGCGACACCCATGCTAACGTCATGCAGGTATGTCTCTTTATTTATTTACAGCAGGGGTTTGCCACATAATAAAGTTTCTGGTTTACACAGTATATGCAACAAACAAATTATATAGTGAAGTTCATCCTTCTGGTCCGCTGGCAGTCTGTATGCATATGAAACCTTCACTTGGTTAGTGCCATTATAACGACACATTAATCCAGGAAAATAACACTTTTAATTCACATTGTTTTAGCTTTCCATTTGAGTTTTCTGAGCTGCACCTTCATTACTTACATTCCTACCTCCAGAACAGACACCTCATTCAAACCCTGTGCCCTTTTCCACAGCTCATGACTATTCATCCCAACACCTTTAATGGATTTTCCAGCCTTGATAAACACAGCCCCTGTCAAACCACTGTATTCAAAATGTCCTTTGGAATACTGGAAGGATCACTTCTGCATGTTGGTGGTTCTTATCATACCCCAGCCTTTTGTGTGTAACCCTTCCTTGTCACAGTTTTAATCATATCTCATCAGCTGCTTATTCTATGTTTGTTTCTCTTGAATCTACTGCATACTTTACTACTCTCTTTTCAAGTTCTTCAAAGATTACCCAGGAGGGCCAAGTCCTGTTCTCAATGTATATCTTAGTGCAGTGAACCCCATTTGCAATCGGTGGTCTCAAAGCAGGTGCTTATTTTTTAATTCCAGGCTTGGAGGCAAGTTTTGGTTGCATAAAAAACAGATGTACTGCCAAACAGAGCGTCCTGTAGTTCACCAGTCCACATAGGGACTACCAAATGGCCAGTAACAGCCCTTATTTTGCACAACCGAGCAACATTTTTCATTTTTTGTTGCTCCGCAACGCTTTTTCCATCTGAATGTGGATCATGTGTAAAAAAAAAAAGTTGGAGACCCCTGCCTTAGTACTTGATAAACTGATTTCAGTGTCAAAATTATCTAATTGCTACCAACAGCCAAATCATCTGACCAGGCAGGTGACCTATAGATTTATTCAGCTGAAATGGAAATTTGCACAATTGAAATTGGGCTGTTTGGACACAGGTCATTGTTTGGAGGAAACGACAAAGTGATCCAGTCTCCAACTCTTCTTCATTTACATATTTCAGGAGTTTATTGGAGGAGAAATACACTTATGTGAACATGAACACATGCTACCTATTGAACAAAGACGCGAGAATGGATTTCATACTTAATTATAAGAATTGCATAAAAAAATAGTGAGAATGATAAAACATAAAGAATGGGTGAAATAAAAGAGGACATAATAAAATGAGTGAAACAACTGCACTTATAATGTTCCCATAGGAAATAATATGAAGCTCATAAAATGACTGGAGTTACTGACTTTTAATGAGCATGAGTATAGATGTTAATGACACATTACTTATTTCCTTAGCATTTCCCCTTTAACTTATGACATAAAAATCAGGTCACAGGTATTATTTCTCCTAAAACTGGATTTAACAAACCTCTTATAATTAAAATAATGCAAGATTGAAAATATGCAATTACTCTGGAGTCATTCACATTATTCTCATTTTGCATTTAATCAACAATTTATAAAAGAACAATAAATCATATACTCCTGTTGTATGTTCCTAATGTTTTCCAGGAAACAAAAGTAGCTTTCTGCCTTAAACATTGGACCCTCATAAAAAGTTTTTTTAATGGCATATTGAAATTGGATTTAGGGATACAGTACATGTTGTATGCTGTCTGTTATTAAAGTGACAGCTAAAGAGGTCTGGATGGAGAATGACCCATAAAATTATCTTTAAGGCAAGTGATATATCAGTTTATAATTGGCTACAAGGGTGGGCTTTATTAAAACTGCTGCTTATTTGAATCTCATTGTGTCTTTATTTATATAGTCCTGCAGCCCACCTTTAACCTCATCGAGTTGTTGACTTGTTGACTTGTAGAATAACACACAAGAATAGAGTAGTAATAAAACCCTCAAAATCTGTTTCCAGTTGCAACACAATGGCGTTCATTAAAAATATATAAGAATCCAGAATCAACATCTTAAACTAATTAGTCGTAGAAATCTTACAACCAAAAATGCTCTTTCGTTTATTCCAATTGACTTTGGTTACTGGGTAAACATGGGATTAAATATCACAGGCATGGGGTTCTGTTATTTGTTACTTAAATTCTCTTGTACAATATTTTTTCTAAGAGATAGACGGCCAGTTAAAGCAAAATGAAAAACTCAAGACTTAAATGTATACATAAAGGTGTTCTGTAAACTGCATATATTCATAATTTTATTTACTGGATTTTTAGGACATTAAAGTTCAACAGGATATTAATTATGTTGGCAGTTCTATTTTTATGTACATTTTAAGCCTTTTTGATTTCCTTTATACTTTAACGTTCACATCTTGGTATGTTTCCAAGGGCTGTATGTCTTTTTTTTATTTTTAATTCAAAGTTGACCTACTGTACATAAGCATAAACAATATATAGATTTGTATGTCATTGAACAATATATCTTGATGATTAAAACAAAAGGAAAGTTTAATATGAACTACTAGATACTTTTGATGTGCTCTTAGTGGACCTATGTTTAAAATGAGCAAGGCAAGTGATGAGTTCATTGGTATAGGGGATTCAGTAATAATATTATATAGTAAGTCAAATACTTGTAACCAGTATGAAGTGAGTTTCGGGCATGACCCTCAAATGTAAATCAGTAAGCCAATTTGGTCATAGTTATGCCAACATTTCTTAGACACAGATTGTGGATAAATCTTATAAAGTTTGGTTGAAACATATACATTCATTTTATCAATGTTTCCAGTAGTCTCACAGATTTGGTGGCTTTCAAAATCAACCTAAAAGCAGAGTTCCATTCCTGAGTATCAATTACAGCCGTGATAGCTTGCTGCCATTGGATTAAGTGGGGGTTCTAATAAATCTTGGTCTGAGTCATTTAATATGGTATAATATTGAGAAATCTTAGTTATGGGATGCATGATAGTAGTTCTTTCTGTTGTTGTGTTGAAGGGAGCTTGATTATACAATGGTTATTTTTTCCGTTATAGCTTGCTAACTGTAGATATATAAGGAATTGAAATATTCCATTTTGAATTCAGCTCGTTGAAAGATAATAATCTATAGTTGGGCATTATATCTTCCAAATAGTGTATGCCTGCTGCAAACCAACATTGTGGATTAAAATTGGGTATAACTTGTTTCAGGGCCGGAAAGTTAGGATGGAAACCTTGTTTTTAGAATCCTTGTGCATAATGCAGTCCCATACTTGTATTTATGCTTGAGTGGTCTTGAAAGTGAAAAATATTTTCCGCATTTTTGGAGGGGTCCATTAAACATGGTTTTGAGATTTTGTCGTTATCATTTCTTCCTGTATTACCTATTGAGGTTCATTGGATGTGGAGATTTGTGGATCTTTTGTATATAGTTTAGATGAGTTGCTTTGTAATAGTTTTTGAAATCAGGGAGATCAAGGCCTAAGTTAGATTTGTGTTTTGTTAATATATTGGATGCAATCGTTGCCTTAGGACAATGCCATATGTATTTCAATATCACTGAGATATTGGAATAGTCCGAAACAAATATAATATTTTTGGTAATAACATAAACTTTACAATAGCTATTTTCCCCATCCAGGATATTTCTTTTTTCAACCAACCTTGAGTAAGTAGGTCATATCTGTCCAATAATGGGTGGAAATTTGCATTATATAAAGCTTTGATTGGACGACTTCTGCCACTCAAACTGGAAGTTTTTAAATTGGATACAATATTCTGAGGATTTGGATTGGTTCACTTTATAGTAGGATATGTTGGAGAATTGTTTAAGTATTTGAAGAACTGCTGTGAAAGAAATAAGAAATAGAAGGCTTTGTCAGTGATAAAATAATATAATCTGCAAATAATGATATTTTAGAAGTTAGGTCTCCTACTGTGTATCCATGAATATGAGGGCTATTCCGAATTGATTGGGTTAAGGCTTCCATGAGTAATACAAAAATTAACGGGCACAGTGGGCACCCTTGACATGTACTGTTTGTGAGAGGGAAAAAAGGAGATGCTTGTCCGTTTGCCACTATCCTAGCTGAAGGTTCTTTATAAAGGGTCATTATATCATCTAGTATTGGTCTTTGGAAACCGAATGATTTTAAAGCATGTCTCATATATAGCCAGGAAACCCTATCAAAGGCTCTTTCTGTATCTAAGGCTACTAATAATGTTGGTGTCTTAGCTTGGTTGGTGTGGATCACAATGTTTAATTTTCCTTGTATGGTCTGGTGCCTGTCTAGATGGAACAAATCCTTTTTGATCATTAGAAATAAGATGTTTTAATATGGTGTAGGGGACTGGTAAATTAGTCTCCCAGTGCTATTTAGCAGGTAGTCCCCTAGTGTTATAGACACCTAACATACAGTTAGGAGGGCAACTGTTTCCTTATCCTGCTTAAAGTGATACTGACACTAGAAAACTAGAAAACGACTTATTAAAAGTTACCTATAGGTTATGTTGATTGTTTTTTGCTGACAGGTTGTCAGGGGGCCTAACAGCTCCCAGCGGGGGGTAGTCAGGACCAAGGAGGAAGCTAAAGGGTTAAAGTCCAGATACAGAGGTTCAAGCAAATCTCAAGGTCAAGTCCAGGCAAGGTTTAAATAAAGCAGGCAGAATAAATGCAAATACAAGAGTTCAGGCAGGGTCAAGTCCAGGAATCAGTAGGAAATGACAATATAAAGCACCCAGGAAAGTAACAAACTAAACCTATACTTGGGCGCTGAACCGCCGTCCTGGGTGCACTTTTTTATTTCAAATTTGGCGCCACGCCGCTATTTTGGGAGCGACCCCGGCAGAAGCAGTGTCATACCATGTCTCTCATCTCTAAGGGGACAGTTACTAACCAAAGGTGTTGTGCGTATTGCCTATTCATTGTTGATGTATGATCCTATTGTGCTTATTGTACACTGCACTGAGGATAGTATGCTTAATAACTATGTTAATTGGTTAAGTTATAAGAACCACTGGTGCCTAATTATAGCACACTGAATACAGTTACAGTTACACTACACCCTGCCTCCACACCGTTTACGAGGGCCTACTCCCTAAGATTTAAGGTCTCATCTGGAGCACATTTATTGGGAGTGGAGCTCATAGTAGAGTAAGGTGCACTCAATTTACTATAGCGCTACAATGGGATTTATATGATTAGCGAGGATTTCTGTATAAAGTTTGAGGTCTGAATTAAGGAGATATACTGGACCATAATTCTGTACTTTTTTAGGCATCGGGATAGTTGTGATGTTGGCTTGAAACAATTCCTCTTTGGGTGAGTGTTGTGTTGTGATCATAAAACATTAAAAAGACAGTTTAGGTGCCCCTTATTGCTAGTGTTTTATAAAAATCATCAGGACCTGAGGCCTTATTGATGTTAAATCTTTTAGTAGTAGTTAGGACCTCATCTACTGTAAAAGGAAGGTTAAAAAATTTAGCTGATTTTCAGTTAACTGTGGCAGGGAATTCTTTGACAGAAATGATTCAATATTAACTATATCTGGTTATAATATACCATTATCCTTCTGTAAATTATACAAATTAGAATACAATTTCGCAAATTCCTTGAGCTATATGTAGTGGATTAATATGAAGGGCACCCTCAGGTGATTTCATTTTTCAAAATTCTATGTTTACGCATTTCTTCTTACACCATACGTGCCAAAAGGCGTCCTACTTTATTATCTTCTGAGTAATACATTTGTTTTGTAAGCATGATTTGAAATGCAACCTTTTCCATAATCAAAGCATTAATTTCACCTTTTATATTATTTACCTATTGGGACCATGCTTCAATTGGATTTACTTTGTGTTTCTTTATAGAGTTTATTAACTGATTATGGAGACCTAGTAATTTAGCAATTTCGTTCTTTTCCGATCGCTGTATGTCTTGTCCAGTCATGTTACCTGACATGGCTCCCAAACTTGTTTTATAAGTACACAGGGCAAATATTTCTTCTACAGCGATCTCATTGTTCGCAATACTTAGACAAGTATTAATATAATTAAACAACTGTGCATTATGCCAGTCAATAGATGCCAGCAGCATAACTCTCTCTGATGTAGTGGAAGAGTTCAGAGAGGAACAGTTTTAACAAGTCACCTAAATTCTGTTCTATTACAAAGTAGGCATTGCTCAAATCTCGAAACAGTATTTTCTTGTGATTTCTGAGATATTTGAAGTTTGAGACTGCTAATAGCTCAACTGAGAGTAAGCAATCCAAGGATTAACTGAATACAGAAAGTGAGTGTGAAATTTACAGGGCTGGATTTACTATCCAAGCGCCCCCTAGTGGCCGACTCTGCTTGCCCCTGTCTGCTTCTCCTCCTTCTCCTCCTTGTCTCCTCCCCTACTCTGACCCTTCTCCTCCCAGTCCCCTCCCCTTCACTGTCTCCTTCTCCTCCCCTTGCCCTCTACGTTCCCACTTCCTGTATGTGCGCACATGCACGCGTAGAACTACACTGGAGACATGCGGGGGGGATTTTAAACTCCATAAATCCGGGCCTGGAAATATATGGGTGTGTAGAGTTGCTGACACTCTGGCTATTTAAAAAACTATTGGGCTGAATGCCTGCTTTAAGCCTTCTAATACTGTTTAAAACCGCTGATATCTCAGAAACCACTAAAACAGAAAATGAATGTAAATTGGAAAGGTTTTGAGTAAGTTTACATTAATTACTTTCTGGTATTTTAATCCCATTTAAAGGAGAATTCAACCACCCATATAATAAAACCCACTACCCCCTACCCTATATAGTCCCCCTCCCTGCTGCTGCTTGCACAGGTGATAACTCCATTAATTTCCCCATATCCTGTAATTGCCCCTCATTGCAGAGTAAGCACAGCAGAGCTCACGGGCACTTTGCTTTGCTAATCTTTGGGGTCTTCTTCAGGATCTTTGTTTTTTTCCGTCGCTTTCGGTGCATGCACAGTTGTCCGGAACCGAAGGATTGCTTCAACTGCACATGTGCCAATATGCAGCTTACTCTCAGAAGTGAAGAGAAGAAGATGGCACCTGTGAGCTCCGATTCTCTTACTCTGCATCGCTCTATAGTCAGAACTTAAGTAGACATTGATACTTTTTTAAAATGCAAGTTTAGTCGAAGGTGAAAAAATTTCTAAAAATACACAAATTTTAATTTTGATAAGTAGGCATCCCAAAGTATTAATGGTAACCCTGTCTAGTTTAACTCAGGTTGTATGGAAGAAAGTCTAAAGAAAACATTTTTTTTTTAAAGTCAGAAGAGACAGACACATAATTTAGGATTTATACACATAGAGGTAAAAACAGAAAATGGGGAATTGATTTCTTCACTTGCAAAGGTCAATCAAAAAGTATTTGAATAGTTAAAAGATGTGAGTCCACTTAGAAATAAAAAAAACTTAATTCAAGGAGAATCTAAATGTGCTAAATAATTTATTTGTACTGTATCCAGTATATTCTTATACATGAAACAATGGTACAGAAGTAGCATAGAAGGCTTTGTCCAGACAAATTGTCAGTGGTAGAAATGGCGAAAAATTTTAATTCAGCTCAACAGCTTTTTGTCTGGTATTGGCTGTCTCTGGTAAACTGGACCCTAGCAACCAGGCAGCAGCTTGAGTGAGGGACTGGAAGATTAAAAGGAGGGAGCCTGAACAGAAAGAAAAGTAACAATAACATTGTAGCCTTACAGAACAAACATTTTTAGGTTGCTGGGGTCTGTGACCCCCAATTTGAAAGCTGAAAAGACACAGAAGACAAATAATTAAAAAAAACGGTGTACAAAATGGAGACTAAATGAAAAGTTGCTAAGAATTGTTCATCCTATAGCATACTAAATAAGTTGACTTTCTTTTTGTGACATAGTAAGTAAGACACTAAACAGAGGAGGGGTTGCAGAACTCTTCATTTGTCTAAAAACACATTGGTGATGATCTAATCTTTTATTGGGCTAGGGTTTTCAGTAGATGTTCTGAGTCCACTGCTTTGAGGAGGACACTGAAAGCAACATTATCAGCGAGTGCTGTTGACAACTATTCATGGAGGCTAATTATGCTTATATACTTATACCCATAATGAGTTTGTAATGGGCCAATTCTTAACGAAGAAGAACCAATGAGAAAGTGTTATGTAGGTGGCCTCTCACCTGTACCTAGAAAAGAT
>CM044439.1:148290980-148307676 GCA_024363595.1 Xenopus borealis
TTTTTTTTTTTTTTTTTAAACTTGAATTTGTTGAGGTTTATTATACCCTGAAGCTGTAAATAGCTTGAATCCGAAAATACTCCAGCTCAAAGCTGTGGAGGTCATGTAGTGCCCGAGGTCCCTTAAACCATTTGAAGATGTTTGTAGCCTTTGTGATGTTTGGGTTTTTTTCAGTGGGTTTTGCTCGAAAACTCGATTATTTTGAGCAAATTTTTTTTTGCTGAAAATTCGAGCACTCTGGGTTTTGACCCAGAATTAACCGATTCAAGTTTTTTGTTAAATCAAAAGACATTCAAGGTGTGAGTTTATACTATATATATTAAAAAAAAAAATTCACAAACTCAACTTTTGATCCCTAAATGTTTACTTGATTTTCTATTAGATTTAAGGTATAGTGATCCAAATTACAGAAAAGATCCATTATCCAGAAATCCACAGGTCCTGAGCAATCTGCATAACAGGCCACATACTTGTATATATATCTTTTAAAAAATATTTAGAAATTATTTTATTTTCAATGTATTGGATGCATACTAATACAATATGGGACTGAAATGCTGATGGTACCATTTATAGTACATGGACAATGGTAAGTGGTTCATCTTTCTGTGGTTAGGCTGAACTAGAATACCCATCACCTAATACTAATGGTAAGTTGGGTAAAATATTTGTTATACTATACTGAACATTTTACTTCCATGACCCTATACGTCATTACTGTAGAGACATTGATAGGAAAAGATACATCAGTAGCAGTGGATTGAAGCGCTCAAATCTTTTGGATATTAGTGTTGTGCTACAGTATTGCAATGTAAGCCAGCAGTGAACAACAAATGTAGCATCTGAACTCAGTTTGAGTCATCTCTATATTGGTCTTATTGCTTGGTTTTGTTTTATTGGAAAAAAAGACTTACTCCCACAAGTTTGGATTTGGGTTGGCAATATTAATATGACTTCTTCATATTCTCTCTTTCAGGCACAAAAGAAAAATGTATAATTACTTGCAGTTGTGAGATACTTGAGCAGGTTTCTGTAGAAATGGCTTCCATGTCTTTTCACATATTTCAGGCCTACCTGTGACTATTGAAAGGGCTTCTATACTTTTCCTACAGAATGCTGTTTAATATAGGAGAAAAATGGCACAATGGTTAGCATTCCTGCTTGTTTGATTGCAAATTGCAAGGAGTTTGTATGTTCTTCTGTTGCCATGGTTTTCTACCATGTTCTGTATTGACCCTGAAAGGTGTAATTTCAGTAAATGAGCTGAAATAATAATAACTTTAGAGAATCTAGATACAGGTAAATACAGGTATAGCATCTGTTTCCGGAATTACAGGAAGGTCATCTCCCAGACTTATTTTTAACCAAATAATTGAAATTTTAAAGAATTATTTCCTTTCTCACTGTAATAATAAAACAGTACCTTGCACTTGATCCCAAGGAAAATATTATTAATCTTTATTGGAGTCAAAACAATCCTGCTGGGTTTTTTTAACCTTGATATACTATCAAAAGGCTTGATTAAGGGTCCAGTGAGGCCTAAAATGTAATTTTGTCTCCTTTTTGTGTGAGCCAATAAAAATCACCATGATGCAAATTTCATCTTCACAGTGTGCTGCAGTTCCTTGGACACTGTGTATAACTTCTGATCCGTGGTAGGTTGGGTGATATACTGCTTAGCACCTGATCCTAGTGAATAATCCACAGTGGTTGAGCACTTCATTATTGTATTATATTGTAGTATTATATTATACTTTAGTAGACTTATGATACGGTGATTCAATCTTATTTGACATCCCCATGGACTTTTTCATGCTTGTGTTTCTCTCCAACTCTTTTTTTAAATTTAAATGTGGCTCACAAGCGAAAAAGGTTGGGGACCCCTGGTCTAAGGAATGCAAGTTCTGTATGAGGAAGAAGATCCAATATAATTTAAAGATGGCATCATGTTTACATACTTTAGTGCAAACTGTGACACATGTTGACAAGAAAGAAAGAAAGAAAGAAAGAAAGAAAGAGAAAGAAAGAAAGAAAGAAAGAAAGAAATGAAAAGAAAGAAAGATTAAGTGAAAGGAGTAGAAAAAACAACATTACTGGAGAACAAAGTATTTAATTCTCAGAATGGTAGAAGTCATGCCAATGGTACTTTATAAAATCTTTAGGCAAACTGTGCACTTACAGCTGCCTGAATAGAGCAAGACATTACAGAAAAGAATGAAAGAAAAGAAAGTTAGAAAGAAAGAAGAAACCATGTGAAACACCAAAGGGCAGATTTATCATTATTCCCCCAAAAATAAGGTTTTTGAATGTAAATTTGATAAAATCATATGAAATATTCACTAGTTTTGAGCGCTATTCAATTTCTCGATTTTTTCTAAAAATCGTGAAATTTCATTCGATCGGTCAAAAAAAATTGTATAATTTGAACGATCGTATCGTTTGATCATAGGATTTCTATTCGAACAGGCAATAGAAAAAAAGGCCTTTGGGGGATTCCCATAGGCTTCTATTACTATTTGGTATCTTTAATCTGGGGAACTAGGCAGCCAAATTTAAATTTAGTGTGCAAGCTCTTCGACCATCAAATGATCGAATAGCCGAATAGAATTTTATTTGATCTATTTGATCTATTCGATTTGATCGAATTTGCAAAATTCAATGGTAGAAGAGACCTAATTTGCATAATTGAAATTCGTAGAATCGGAATTCGATCAAATTCGATCGAATTTCGAATCCTTCACACAAATTTAATAAATGGGCCCCCAAGTGAAAGGATCCCAAAATAACTGGAGAGCAAGGTACTTAATTCTCTGAACTGTAGGAGACGACACACCAATTTATAGAATCCTTAGGCAAACTGTGATCATACAGCTGCCTGAAGAAAGCAATAAATGACATAAAATAATGAAATAAAAGAAAGCTAGAAAGGAAGAAGATACCATTTCAAACACAAAGTGAAAGAAGCCCAACATAACGGTGGAGCAAGGTACTTAATTCTCAGAACTGTATGAGAAGACACGCCAATGGTACTTTACAAAATCCTTAGGCAAACTGTCCTCTTATAGCTGCCTGAAGAAAATAAGGAATGACAAATTGAGAAATAAAAGAAAGCTAGAAAGAAAGAAGATACCATTTGAAACACAAAGTGAATGGAGCCCAACATAACTGTAGAGCAAGGTACTGAATTCTCAGAACTGTAGGAGAAGATACGCCAATGGTACTTTATAAAATCCTTAGGCAAACTGTGCTCTTACAGCTGCCTGATTAATAGCATAGACACTGACAGATATGTAGAGCTTTATATGCAGTTTGCAGTTGTTTCAATCTTGTTAGATCTTATCAATGTACAGCGTGGAACAATTGCTTCTACACTGTAGGCCGCACCCATAGAAGCAACCCATAAAGCTGGGCGAAGTTGGGCTATACGTAGTAATCCCCTACTCAACATATAAAGTGCAAACAATAAAATATACAAAGAAGAAAGCCATCTATGTTTCTGTACTCGCTGGAATAATGCCATGAAAAGGAACTGAAATGTTGGTCTTACGTGTCTGCACACATTCATTAAAGGACAAGGAAAGTGTAAAATAGAATAAGGGTAGAAATGGTGTATTTTGTATACTAAACATAAACATGAACTTACTGTACCACAAGCCTAATCAAACAAATGATTTATGCTTTCAAAGTTGGCCACAGGAGGCTGTCATCTTGTAACTTTGTTATACATCTTTGTCTGACACTGGCACTGCACATGCTCAGTATGGTCTGCTTGAGTTCTGCATGGCTGGTAAGTAAAGCAGGGGCTCCCCCTGCTGTTCATAAGTGATTGTTTCCCTGCCAGAAGCACTAAATGAAGGGAGAATTTCACTGCATACAGTCAGGTTTCTTATAAAAACGGTACACATTTTAAAATTAAAGTATATTGGAGATAGATTTCTTTTTCATTAAAGAAAGTAAAAATGGGATTTTATTTCTTTGCCTTTCCTTGCCCTTTAAAACACCTGTATATACAGTATAATAGACTTAGTGGTGTGCAAAAGTGAGTACAGAGTACACAGATATATACATCCAGTTTATATTGTATATCTATCACAAGTAGTGATAAATGGGCAAGTTTATTTAGCAGCTGGTCAGGTGGGTTTGTGTAAAATAACATTTTACCGGGTGGCTGGTGGGACCAGATTGTACTCATCAGCCTAGGCAACAATTTGATACAAACAATAGCCCCTACATTTTTTATGTTTTTGTTAGTTTTTTAGGAATTTTGAGAACGTAGTTTTAAGTCATCTTCCTACAATGTAACAACTGAATGGTTCAATACAAGGCATGTGTTGGACTGTTTCCATTTCTAAACCTATATTTTTTCACTGACCTAATCAAGGCTGAAAATTTTAGAAGATAATGCATGGGGGGGGGGGGTGGTTGGGTGTTTAGCAGCAAACATAATTAATTTAACTTTCCCTTGTAGACCTGAGGCAGAGATAATGATATTTGAAGGTTTAAGGGCTAGGCCAGACGGGGAGATTCGGGGGCATTTTATCGCCTGGCGACTTCTCGCCGTGACTTGTAGCCCCCGAACCTCCCCGAACAGCCACTTCACTAAGCGCACCGGCGTTGCTTGAAAACGCCGGCGCGTATCCACACGGAGCGGCGCGCTTTTTAAAATTGCTCCAAATTGCCTGGAATCATAAATATTATTTTTCACTATTCGATGCTAGACTCTATTTAATATATACAGGACAGGAAATTTTTTTAATTAAGCCATATATTCAAAAACCTGCTCCAAACAAATGTTAGACGGCCTATGTAACAGTTCAATGTCATTCAATGTGTAGTCAACCACGTAGAAATGTAGTAGACAGCACCAACAAGGATTCCAATTAAAAATCCTTTATTTTCAACTTCTTTGGCTTAAGGATCTAAATGGTTACAACTTTTTGAGCCTGCTTGATAAAGAGCCACTATACAGTCTCGAAACGTTGTAACTGTCTAGATCCTTAAGACAAAGAAGTTGCAAATGAAGGCTTTTTAATTGGAATCCTTGTTGGTGCTGTCTAGTACATTTCTATTTGGACTATTGAAGTCAGTTGGAGTGCACCAAACTATTATTAAGAAATTGAAACGTGTGATGGCTTAAATACTATTGTAGTCACGTGTCAGGTTGGCTTTCTGCTATCCTAATGAATCAGGAAAAAGAAATCCAAATATGTAATTGGGTTCGATCAGACTGTTAGTATTCAGTGTTTTATTGCTTCCTCTTATAAGTGAAATGGCTGTGACATTAATAAAGCAGACTTGTCTTTGGAGAGAAAAAAACAGGTCTTGCTTTCTTGCTTCTGGATTGGCAATATCAGCCGACACATCAGTTGATACAGTGTTTTTTGTTGTTGCATACTTGAACTGTAAGAAAGATAAAATATCTTCAATATATTGAAATGTTTGTATTGTATTTTGTAATCATTTAAGTCTCATAGAAGCACATTGTACTGGGTATGTCTCTTGTTGCTTTAAAAACTTTGCATTTGAGTAAACTGATTATTTTGAGTTGTCTGAAATCCTTACAACTTGTCATCAGATTTATAGGTAAATAAATGTATTTTGTTTTTGGAGCTCCACTTGACTACTTTGTCTATAGTATCAAGTTCTTGAGGCTATGCTCCAGGCACGTAAGGCACGCAGAATACTTTTTTACTTTTTTTATAAAACCTATTCCCAGACCATATACTGACACTGACATAATTCTTTCCTCATCCTAATTGTTGTTTGTTTTCACCTCACCAGTGTGCATGTTGGTGCCATTGGGTACACATTGCCACATGAACTTAATACTAGTGATGGGCGAATTTATTTATGTTTACAAACAGTGCTGACCGGTTGCTATGGGTTACTAGACAAGTAGATAAGTTGAGATTGTTTCTACCATGACAACTTTGATTCCTGCTTTATGACTTTATGATTCTTTTCTGGATTGTACTGACCCTGTGATCTTTTGGACCTGGCTATTACCTGCTTTGTTATCTGGCATGGGTGGTGTTTGCTTTTGCTACTCCTAAATTATTGCACTATGTATCTACAGTATGTATCTGGCAGTTCTGCTACTTGGCTGAACTTGGCTGTTGCAGATGCAGGATGATGATACAAACAATGGGGGCTGTCAGGCACTCTATTAAATTTATAGAGCCCGATAAGGTAGGGTCATTGGAGATGTTTCTTTTCAATTTAATATTAATAAAAAGTGTTTTCTACTTCCTATTTGTGGCCTTATGGATTTCATAGAGTGCCTAGAGGCCCCCATTGTTTGAATTGCTGGAAGTTTTCTGCTCCCTCAACTGAGGGCTGGTAGCTGGTTGCTGGTTGCACCTTCTCTTTTACTACAAGTGCAGCTGGTCAGTCGTACTGGCTGATATAATAAGAAGGGGTTGGATGGCTTTTTAGCAAATAAGGGAATACAGGGTTATAGAAGATAGCACAACTTGATCCAGGGACTGGTCCGGTGGCCATCTTGGAGTCAGGAAGGATTTTCTCCCCTTCTGAAGCAAATTGGAGAGGTTTTAAATTTGATGTTAGCCTTTCTCTGGATAAACTAGCAGTGAGGCAGGTCATATATAGACTTGGTTGAACTTGATGGACATGTGTCTTTTTTTTCAACCTAACTTACCATGTTACTATATCACTGGTCTTCCATACTTATCACTTTTATTCTTACCCTAATTGTATTTATTTATGTATGGCTGCTGGGTTACCTGAGTAATGGGGCTATGTTGAAATATGTTAGGACATACAATATGTTCATACAATTTTTGATACAGTAAATATGATAAATAACGCCAACTTGTAATCCATGCTTATGCAATCATTGCTTTTCTTTAGGGTTGCTCAAGAATGCAAGATATTCATCTGTCTGGATGTTGCTCCTAGTGGCCTCAAACCAGGTGCTTATTTTTGAATTCCAGGCTTGGATGGAAGTTTTGGTTGCATAAAAACCAGAAGTACTGTTAAACAGAGCCTCCTGTAGGCTGCCAGTCTACCTAGGTGGTTACCAAATAGCCAATCACAGCCCTTATTTAGTTATTTTTCACTACTCAAGAACATTTTTCATTCTTGAAAAATCTGAATTTTGCTCACAGGTTGGGAACCCCCAACATAGATTGATGTTTATAGATGTTTGACAGTCAGAGAGATGATAAAAGTTTTGTTTTATATACGTGGCTCTGCACACAAGCAAACACAATATTCTGCAGAGAAAGTTGTCTGCCTGCCTATTGTGCAGTGTTTACACCAAATCTCAGTCAGAGAGCCATATCAACCGCTTCCCAGAATGATCCCATAACTAATGAAACTTTAATCTGTGGATATATTTCTAAAATCTTTCCTAGCACCCTTTGATTGGGTGTTGTATTTTTGGAAGAAGCAGAACATCTTGTCCAAAATCCCTATTGGTTTCAACACAGCCCCTTAAGAGATCATTGTGGCTGAAGATAGATATAGAGAGCAATGGAATTCTTTCATAAACTATATGTGCTTAATCAAACAATATGTTCTCAGAAATTATATTTACATTGTAAGGGGAGGTCAATGGTGATGAATTAAAAGGCGAGCTGCAAATACTTCAGGTGTAGGAGGCTCATTTCCCTATTTCCATCAAAAAACTATAATATGCCTTGACCATTATAATTATTTATTCTTCTGATTAATTGCTTTGTTGTCTCTCAGACTTCCTTCTTACCTCTAATAGTTATCTAGTTTGCATAGTTGCAAAGAGATAAACAGGTATGGGACCTATTATCCAGAACTCTCGGGATCTAGGGTTTTCCAGATAATGGATCTTTCCATAATTTGGATCCTTATACAGTAAATCTACTTAAGATGAATATAAACATTAAACAAACAGGTTTGTTTTGCCTCAAATAAGGATTGATTAAATCTTAGTTGGGGTCAAGTACAAGGTACTGTTTTATTATTACAGAGAAAAAATTATCTGAATTATTTGACTAAAATGGAGCCTATGGCAGAATGCCTTCCCGTAATTCTGAGTTTTCTGGATAATGCGTTTCTGGATAACAAATCCCATACCTGTACTATAAAACGAACTCTGTTTTTTAATCAGAATGATAATTAATACACTCCAGATGTTTCCAAGGTCCATTGTTGCAGAGAACAAATATACAAAAGGCAACAAATATCCCCAATAAGAAAACAAAAACTATATCACCTTTACTTAAATAAGTTGCTTATTCATTTGAGTATACCTCTGTCATAACCTCATATATATGGGGGATGCGTTTTCCTTCAGGCTCACTTTAGTAAGACGTCATTCCGACTATTTTAAACTCCAGCTAGATGGTTGTTATGACATACCTTTCATGGCTTTCTGTTAGAGTTCTAAGCACTTTCCACATTCAGCAATACAACAGCTGCCATGTAGAATCAGTTATTTTATGTTAGATGTATCCATGTTTCATTCTTGTTTATTAATTCAAAGAAAAAGGAAGATTCCTAAGGAACCCAAGGTTCAATTTAATGTTAAATATGTTTTGAAAATGTATTATATTCATTTTTACTTCCTTTATTAACAGATGACACAAGATTTTTGTTTGTGAGCAAGATTTTGTGAATTTTTACAACTTAATTAAAACAATGTCTAATTTCTTGCCTTAAACTCAAAAATAAATGCAAACTTTTATAAATCTCAGAAAATGTAGTATTTTTGAAAAGTATTTGCATAGCTTCAGCAATTGCCTTAAATGAACAACTTATATAGGAACTTCTGCATTATGCAAGTAGAATAAAGTATAACATTTACCATCTTGCAGATCTAGAGTTGATGTATAGATGGTATTAGACAGGGAATCACACACTGGATATTTTCGGAGTTTTAGATTCAACATGGTTCTTTAGGACTAAGTTGTCACCAAAGCTTTTTATCAGGATTGAATTGTTTCCCATACCTCAACATATTCTTATGGGAGTTTAAATTAAAGTTGTGTCCAGACTCTCCTACGAACAAAATATGGAGTCTCCTTTGAAGATTGTTCTACCACAAGAGAAACTAAAAGACTATAAAACTAAGTAACCAATAGTTTTGTCATTTACAATAGTCAAATAATGTAGATAGCCTTAAGATGTATGAACCATGTGATGACCCTGGGGAAGATGATATGATGCTCATAGTATTTCTAAAAACACCTCATAGTGAGGAATGGTACTTTATCTTTAGAAAAATTATGTTCTCAGTCTATACACAGGGGCTCAGGTGCAATCATATTTCCTGTCTACACACTGGGAAATCCTCTGCTGCTCCTTTTTTTGCAAAGTAAATGCACAAATTGATGACAACTTATTTTCTAGTTTCACTATCCCACCTGTTGTGTTTGGTAGCCGAGGATGAGGAGAGTATAACAGTGCTTTATTAGCAGGTTCATGCAACCATTACATAACAGCAGTAAGTCTTACTTTCACTTTCAAGTTGTACCTATGTATGCACAGTGCCACCTGCAGGCCATTTGTATAAACACCACACCACCTAACAATTTTTTTCTGATGCTTAGATTACTGTATTTTAGAACACACTTACTTTAGCGTATTTAACTCCATTACTACATTTTTGCAAAGTTTGAAGCAGTGGCATAACTGACTGTTACTGGGCATCATTGCAAATTTAATTTGAGCCCCAAAACATTGGTAAGTTCATCAGTTCTGCCAAGATGTATTAAACATACACATTAATTATGGCCTTACTGGGTCTTTTACACTAATGGATCACAGGGTCTGCCTCCTCTGTATTTATTCCCCTGGTTTGAAGGGTTTTCCTCCACAATCCAAAAGCATACCAGTATTTGCCTTCTGTTAAATTAGACCCTATTATAACATATAAATGTGGGAATCCCTCTCATTTTACAATAAGATAATAGTTTTTGAAAAGCCTCCTCTGCATGTATTGGGTTCTAACCACCAAAAATGTTTACTTCTTGAAATAAGGATTTAAAAAAAAAAAACTATTAAGCAACAAGTATTTTACATAAGAAATACAAGCAAGCCTCTCTTTAGCTCTGAGCCTGCCAGACATTCTAACCACAAAAAAACAAGAAAAATAACATAATTTCTAAAGATGTAACATGGGATTTGACCCCTCAACTCTGTTTCTCTATTACGTTCTTTTGCAGTAGTTAAGACAAATGTACTCTCATAAACTATTAGAGTGCGTAATGCCAAGTCTCACGATTGTCATATTATCAAAATAACACCTTTCTTAAATTCACCATTTACTCTGTCAGATTCTCACCTTTAAATTTGAAGAGGAAGACATTTTACAGTATCTTCAGCCAAGGACATAGTTTGAAAAAGGGAGAGACGTATTGTATAAATGCAGCACTTTCCTCAAGACCACTCAATAACCACAAAATTTTCCAGGAAACCAGCAAATCATTTCCCTTGTATAGGGTAACAGAAGATGCCAAAGGCACTTAAAGTAGGATTCAACCTGTGGGGAAAAAAACCCGTACCCCCCACCCCAGGTAGACTTCCTCCCTCCCCCCCCAGGCAAACTATCCCCCCACCGGGGAGATGCCCCATACTTACCCCTCGCCGCAGATTCCTCCAGCAGCGTTGCACGCAGCCATCTCTGTAAGCTGACTGGGAGTCAATTTCCGTGTAATTTGCACATACGCAGTTGCACAAACTGGCAAACTGCTCCAACTGTGTATGCACAGAAATGCCAGGTCAGCTTACAGAGATTGTGGAAGATGGCTGTGTGCAACTCTGCTGGAAGAATCTGTGGTGAGGGGTGAGTATGGAATGTACGGCATCTCCCTGGGGGGTTAGTTAGCCTGGGGGAAGGAGGGAGGGGGGTCTACTTGGGGTGAGGGTATAGGTTTTTTTCCCCACAGGTTGAATTCTCCTTTAAGCTACATTTCTTAGCTTGAGATCCAGCATCATAGGCAGAATACTTTGAGGGTTACTTATTAAACCATGACTTTGTTATGGTGGGGTTTTTGGGCAAAATCAAATTTTTTGTGGGAAAAAAATAAAAATATTTGAATTTATTATACTCAATACTGAATGCTTCCAAAAAGGCAGAATCTGAAAATCTGCCATCTCAAACCTGCTAAGGTCATGTAGAAGTATGTCATGTAGAAGTATGTCATGTAGAAGATGTCCCATTGACATATTGAAGATGTTGTGGTTTGAGCTGGGTTTCATCTGTTAATCTGTAAAATTGGGGTTTTCAGTTTCTAACCCACAAAAATCAAGCAAAATCCAAAAAATTTGTACAAACACTTTGTAACAAGCACCTGATGAAGGAGATTTCCCTCCGAAACATGTTGTACGAATAAAGAAAAGACACATGAAACATAATATTGTTCTTCAGAGTTTATTTGTATGCTGATTTCCAAAAAATTTGGGTTTTCCCTCAGTTTTATTAAGTTTTTTTACTGACCTGACTTTTTTGAGTTATTTTATTTATAAGTAAGATAAAATCATGGGTGGGAGATTGGTCAAGCTTAGTTTTAATAAAAAAATTATAAAAAACTTAGTAAATACTGTAACCCCCTAAATCTTTTTGTTTCTACTGCCTGTGGTCCAATTAAAATATATATACCCTTAGTCCAAACAAGGTTACAGTTGGGTGGAAATATGATTTTAGAAACCCTACTATAGTCTAAAGTAGTAATGGGCGAATGTGGGGCATTTCTATTAGAAATTCGTGAAACGACGAAAACTTAATCAAACTCTGCCGCTTCTTGTTCTGGATGCAGGCGTCCGATTTTAGGATGGGGGTGCCTGATTTTTGGACGGGGGCGTCTGTTTTTGGACACTGGCGACCATTTGACCAAAAATGAGATGTCTGTGAATTTTTGACACTCAAAACTCTTCTGGCATTTTGTCTGCAGCGAATCGCAGGAATTCACCGCAAATGTGCCCCAGGCAAATAGATTCGCCCATCACTAGTCCTAAGAATATCCAAGGCATCAAAGAGGCATCCTCTTAGACTAGTTGCCATTCAGACTTGGCCCTTTCAGTCTGGGTACCATTGTTCTTCAGCCAATGAACAAAGTCCAAGTGGAGTTGTGGTATAATCTGTCTAAGAGTCACATGCAAAATGAAGAAGAATAGGTTATGTGTAAGAGCCACATGTTACTTTTAAGCAGAAGTTTGTGGATGCTATCAAGCAACATTTGTCACCTTTTTACAAAGGGAACTGTAACATATTTACTACATCATGTGCATTCACTGAATTCACATTTTAGATCCTTTACTACCTGCAAACCAGGGTGCAAAGTGCCTCAAAAGGGTGCCATTTTTTGCACTTTTCACCCTGCGTTGCACCCCCTGCCCCTAAACAAAGCCCAGTACATAGAGCCTGCCCAGGCAGTCACTCCCAAGCAATGCACAGAGTGCAGCCAGAAGTGCACTATAAATGAGCATTTAATGGTATGCTTTTGTATCTCTTAGTACTTTTGTACTTCCATCCTTGATCTACACAGATGCCCCTTATTTTGCTTCCTAAAGTAGAACAATGCACTCAAAGTAATGCAATTATTTGCTATATAATGTAGGTGCATATTTATTATAAAATGAATAAATAATGTTAGATTTATGTCCCATCTGATGAAAACACTATTTGCTCTCACTCTGTTCATATGATCAGAAACGCACTTCTGCATCAGCCTCCTTTTACTAGAAGGGATTTTCTGGTTTCATTAGTGACTTGTTCCTCTGCTGATTATGCTGGGTGTCAGAAATGTTGACTTAACAAGGGGAGAGGCAATTGATGGCTTACTTCTGTGACAGAATGCTTGCTAGACTGCAGAGTATGGGACCATTAATCACAAAAGGAATCATTCCTTTCTTTCACTGGGTCTGTCCTTTATTGATGGGAGGAGTTGGAAGCACATATCACTTTGAAGCTCTTGTTCTTTGGCTCTACTTTTCTAGCAAAGGTCTAAGATTTAAAGGGCTTATTGAAAGACAAAACAAGCAAATATGTAGCACTACCTTATGTACAAGGAGCCTTCCAAATCCCAGAATAATGAAAAAGAACATGTTGCTATATATAGACCATTCATATCTGTTTTAGTCCTCTCACAAAGTCCAAGGCTCTCTCTCTCTTGTATTGTGACACCCATGAAACAATATCTGTGCTGTTATTAAAGTGAAAGTTTAATTGTAAGAGGGAGCTCTAGAACATAAAACATTTTCAAAAACAATCAATTGGCATGCACATTTTGATAAATAAACATCCGTCCGGTGGCTATGAACATTTGAAAAGATCACAACCCTACTGAAAAGGGCTACCATGGCAGTAGCTGGTATATTGTGTAAAGTTATTTTTATTTATAATATTCCAATTTTTACTTAATTAATAATTTATCATTTTTACTTATTTATAATTTCATAAATATGTAACCTTTTCTTCCCCAATGAGAGTTTCCATGTTTAGTTAATCGGGAAGGGAAGCGTTTTCACAATGGCTCCCAAAGTAGTCATAAGCAGCCAAGGGTTAGATGTTTTTGCAACCTGTTCACAGCCTTTATTGGGTAGATTTGAACCTTTATTAACTGATCTATGCCAACAGCTATTTGTTAACGTAAATGAAACATTTAGGGCAGGGATCCCTAACCTTTTTTTTAATCATGAGCCGCATTCAAACATAAAAAAAGTTGGGGAGCAACAGAAGCGTGCAAAAAATTCCCGGGGTGCCAAATAAGGCCTGTAACTGGCTATTTGGTAGCCTCTATGTGAACTGGCAGCCGGCACGAGACTCTGTTTGGCAGTACACCTGTTTTTTTATGAAACAAAACTTGCGGAAAAATTGAGGAAATCTGAATAGCCTTTCCTACCTCCAAGAAGTGCAACTGTGCTATGCAAAAAAATTCCTTACCAGGCAAAAAAAGGTAAATTATTTTAATTTTAGAAAGCCAAAAATGTATATGTTTATCTTAAATCAATGATTCCTAGTTTAGTAGTGATGACATCTTATTAGGAAATATGAAGGCATATTTTATTTATGTTTGCAAGCTAGGTTGTGTTCCCCCCACTTTTCCCTGTAACTAAAAACTAGTTGCTTATTAAATCCATTCCATTAAAGGTACCTATGTCAAAATGCCTTCCTTGCATTAAGTCACTGAGCGTAGCACCAGCATTAATAGGTGCAGTGGAATTGTGCCTAAAGAATCAGTTGCCAGGGTCACTAGCATTGTGAATACTGCAAACAATGGCAGGTGGAGTTATGTCAATTGCATTCAATTAGTGATGAAATGTAGGCACACCTCACCCATAGATATTGGAATTCTGGGAAAAACTGCATTGTGGGACAAAACATAGTGATGTTGTCTGAAATTGCACTTTGTTAACTGCAGACATAAGTGAGTCCTATGTATCAAGAATGGAATATTCCATTTTCCATTTGGCCGTTTCTAATAGCACAAATTATTCCTGTTGAGACACTATTCATATACCAAAAAAAAGCTGTAAGGTAATAAGTGAAAAAACTCTTTTTTTTTTGCATTTTGTGGCATGAGATAGCATTTGGGTGTTGCACCCAGAAGTATATAATAATGGACAGAATTTTTGTTCCAGGGGGATGCCAAATATGGATTGTGATTTGCTTTTTCGTAGCCCGATGTGGACTGGCAGCCTACAGGAGATTCTTTTTGGCAGTACATCTGGTTTTATGAAAGAGGTTTTAAGCACAGCACTGGTCTTCTTTAGAGTAAAAAGTCTTTATTTAGTTACATGTAGTAACAATCTGGACATAGCTATGTCCAGATTGTTACTACATGTAACTAAATAAAGACTTTTTACTCTAAAGAAGACCAGTGCTGTGCTTAAAACCTCTTTCATGGATGTAAATGGTGATGGCCATTAATTGCACCTGCATTGGCGTTTCCCTAAATTGAAGTCAAGTGGAGCTGAACTGAACAAGTGTACAAGTACATCTGGTTTTATACAACCAAAACATGCCTCCAAGCCTGGAATTCAAAAATAAGCACCTTCTTTGAGGCCACTGGGAGCAACATCAAAGGAGTTGGTGAGCAACAAGCCACTGGTTGGGGAATTCTGTCCTGAGAGTTGCTTGACCATCTAGTGCATGGTTTTAGCAGAGCTATACTGCAAGATAATAAATAAAATTACAATATGAAGTCAACAAGTTTACTTGAGATATTACATTGACCCATGGGTACCAAATCTTTGAGCTGATCAATAGAGATATTTATTTACTTGCCTTTTTAGTGGGATAAATCTTCAGCGCTGATGACAATGTTCCACCACTGATGATTAACAGTTTGAGCAATTACAGTAAAATCCCAGCAAAGCCTAGAGCTTACAAGCTTTTTATTTGTAAATAAAACCACAGGAAAATAATGTTATGTGAGAATGACCATTCATGATGGGGATTTGAAGCATTACAATTAGCACTTCTGTTTGCTCTCTCTTGATGACAGCACATCATAATACCATATGTAACATTA
The DNA here is from genome assembly GCA_024363595.1 of Xenopus borealis. NCBI lineage: Eukaryota > Metazoa > Chordata > Amphibia > Anura > Pipidae > Xenopus > Xenopus borealis. Next base: position 148,306,454 of record CM044439.1, read on the forward strand.
TTTCTGGTAAGTATTTAGCAGTTTGCCAAGCAACAAATGACAAGAAATCTGTTATTATGCTTGATATTAAAATTCCAAATCTTTGGCAGATAAGAAATTTTATACAATGTTATACCAATGTTCCTCTGACTCCAGTATCCCAATACTTAAGCGGAACCAATCGTTTCTCCAAAAATACAGTAGTCAAGACAGGCCCCAATACTGAAGAAAAATGATTGGTCAAATGCACCCTTTATGACTCTGGGCCATAGGTAACCCCAAAATCAGAAATTTTAGAGAAAAGTATTGCCTAAATAATCTATACAGCATATTTTACCAGGAACATTTTTCACAATATTGGTTGGGAGTCTGATTTTGAATGTCAGATCTAATAATCAATTTAGTGGGGTTCCATTTGCCTAGAAGATGTATTAGAGCTCACTCTTTTAAAATCACCAGACATACTCACTCTCTACATGAAGACAGAATCAAGAGAAACAGATGCTGAGAAGGGGATAATTAAGATAAATGTTATTTCAGAAATACGTCATACGTTTTAATTAATTATATTTAGAAAATATATTTTTCCAGCATGATGAAGCTTATATTAAATTTTGATTCACAATAGTTCCCCTTTAACTTGTGTGCTTGAAATTCATTTGGCTGCTTTCCTCTTCAGTACTATAGTACCTTGAATAGAATGGGCTGTTGGCTGGAGTAAATTAATACAGGAATGGGACCATTTCCCAGAATGCTCAGGACATGCGGTTTTCTGTATAAGGGATATTTCCATGATTTTAATCTTAGCTTACGTCTACTAGAATATCATGTAGACATTAAATAGACCCAATAGGCTGGTTTTGCTTCCAATAATAATCAATAATATTTTAGTTGGGATCAAGTACAAGCTACTGTTTTATTATTACTGAAAAAAAAAGAAATACATTTTAAAAATGATTATTATTAACATGTATTTCTATAGTGCCAACATATTGTGTAGCGCTTAAAAAATGTGGATTTTTTTTTTATAAAATTGCCTTCCTGTAATTCACAGCTTTCTGGATAATGGGTTTCCAGATAAAGGATCCCATACCTATATTTAGTGAAATGGTTATAGGGCTTTAACTGTGGCCATAATCTGTAAGGAAGCAGGACCAAGTGGGTACTCAAACTACTCACATAAGAGGACTGTTGTGCATTTGCCAACAGGTGAAATAAGCCACAACATTGTCTTAATAAAAGTG
>CM044439.1:148342014-148360899 GCA_024363595.1 Xenopus borealis
ACGCCAGAAAGATTAAGGAACTATCTGCTCCAAATAAATGACACGTATTAAAATAAACAAATATATAATTTTTACAAAACACATGAAAAGGATAAATCAAAGTTTATTAAATAAAATAACTGGTTAATTCCTAGATAAATGGGTTGTACTTTCATGTGTTAAATTATACCAAAGGTCGATTTTCAAATTTATGTGAATTTTTTTAACTCTAATAAATTCGAATGCACTACAAACTCGAATTTTATCTTATTTAAGAAAAAACTTAAATGTCTACTACTACTCAACTAACGTTACTGACCCGAAAACTTGAATTAAATGAAAAATGTCAGGAAGGCTATTAAATGGGTCAACCAACCCCTGCCATTGACTAATAAATAAATTTGGCAGGTTTTAGGTGGAGAATATTCTAATTAGATCTGCTTCCATGATAACTTTTACATTCAAATTTACATTTGAGTTGGTGCTTTTAAATTCGAATTTGTGAGTTTTGACAAAAACAAATATGAAAATTCGAATTTGAATTAACCATTCAAACCTTAATAAATCTGCCCCATAGTGTGTGGGGTATATATATGGATATATAGATTCAATTTATTATAAATATCCATTTCAGTTTGGATCAAGAAGTCATTTCATAGTGAGCCACATCAGTCCTTATTATGATTGTGGCAAACCTCCATGCATCATAAGTAACTTAATACCCTTGTCGAAGGTGTGAAACACCAGTTAAAATATAACATAGCTACAAAAATGTTGAACTACTTCCTTTTGTAAAAATTTTTTTACTTCTCGTGAAGTCATGGGTAAATAATGACCTTTGACTGGACTTTCATCAAACCAAGAAAACATTTTTTGTAACAAACAGATGATTGAAGATAGGTAATATATCATTTTCTGGAGAAGTGACAGTTGCCACAAAAGCACTTATAATTGGGTCATATCTTCTTTCAAATCAATGATCTTAAATGTACTTAAATCTTGATGGATTTGTTTTTGTTTAAATCCTGTTAAATTGTTTTAGTGAACAAAAGAGAGAGAGAAAAATATACAATATAAACAATTATGATATAAATAAAATGTAATATACTATGGGTATACTATGGGCAATGATCACTTATACACCTTACTCTAGGGTACAGTTGGTCCCATTTTTACTAAAAATATATCTAAATTTACTAGACTAGACTGATATTACTTACACTCTGCAAAACAGAAATCAAACTATGGGTCAGATTTAATAAAGGGTGTAGTGACTAATGCTGGCAAGGAGTTCCCACTTTCAGCAATCTGATATTTCAAACCCCCTTATCAAGCTTATACAGTATAAGGCAAGAGCAGGGTTGAGCCAGCAGGTAACCCAGAGAAAACCTGGTGGGCCTTGGCCCACTGCCACCTCCCTCAAGGATTAGAAAATAACCTGATTTTACTGATGCACAGGGGGTTATGTCACATGGAGCGCACTAGGTGAAGCCCTCACTGTCTGACACTGGGCAAGAGACAACTATACCTCAGAGTAGACAATCACACCCAACCATGGGGTAGATTAACTAAAGGGCAAAGTGTTTAACGCTAGCGATGATTCGCCAGCATTACCATTTTCAGTCACTTCGCCAATTTACTAATAGGAACAGCCATCACTTCGCTAGCAAAGGAGATAGACGCTAGTGGTGATTTGCACTCTAATGCCAGGTGACTTTTCACTCTGGTGAATGGACATTACTTCATAAATTCACTAAAATGCATATTTTACTGAACGTTAACTCTTTCACCAGACTTGACTTCTCCAGCTCAGACCAGGCGAAGTGCATAGAACATCCTCAATCTTCAGTTACTTACATTATATTTGAGTGGAAAAACTTCCACTTCCAAAAAACGCTGACATATTTTCCTTTTTTTCAGGGTGATAGGACGCACACCCCCACACATTTTATAACAAATGGGAACATTATTTTACAATGGGTTTATGTGTAGGGCATTCAAACAAATCTATTATGTTATATGGGTAGTTGTCAGTATAAATGTAATGTATTAGATGCAACTGGTAACATAAAAAGGTGCATTCAGCTTTAAATTTCCCACCCATTGCAAATTAGCTTTAGCGAAAGACCTATAACAAAATTGAACGCTAGCACATCTTCGATTTGATTTGCTTACACTGTCGAAGTAACACAAATGAAAATTTGCCAGCATCAGTGATGGGCGAATCTGGGGTGTTTCGCGTCACTGAATTTCTTGGGAAATTCGCGAAATGGTGAAAAATTCGCGAAAATGTAAAAATCGGAAAATTTAAAAAAAAATTGTGGAATTTACCAGTTTTGACGAAAAATTTGTGAAATTTGAACTACACTATAAATTTCAAGCAATTTCACTATAAATTTGTGAATTTTGAACTATTTCACAAAATTCGTGAAATTCAAACGTTTTCACTATAAATTCGTGAATTTCGAACATCCTCACTATAAATTTTTGAATTTCAAATGTTTTCACTATAAATTTGTAAATTTCGAATGTTTTCACGAAAAATACGTGAAATCGGAAATTGATGCCGGCGAATTTTCTCTGGCGAATTTTCACAGCCATTTTGCGAATTTATTTGCCAGCGGCGAATCGCGGAAATTCGCAGCAAATTCGAGTTAGGCGAATAAATTCGCCCATCACTAGCCAGCATTCGTCACCCAGGACCAAACTTCACCTGGTGAAGTATTGCTATGGTTGTGAAGCCTTTACTGGCAATTTTTCACCCTCTAAAAAATTTGCCCCATGTCTCTAGATCAAGATTATCTGGAAGTAGTCTCTACAAGAGGATCATGTCTCTCGGTATGTGGTTCTCTTAAGAGTATGTTTCTGATCTACTTTATTTTTCTCCTATCTTCAGCCAGATTCATCCAAATGAAGATAGAACTATTGTGTTCCAAGTTTATATATCTTGCAGCATGAAACATATCTGGTGCTAATGGCTTTTTAGGACTTTAAATGTGGTTGTGCCAATGAAGAAAGAAGTCAGTTGTAGTATTTTTCTGAGTAATTTGAGATAATGCAGTTTATCACATTTGCACCAGGTAACAGTAGTCTCTTACTGTTGGTAATGGCAAAAGTCCCCAGGAATAGATTTTTTCATGGGAGTATGTCACCTGTTCAGTAATTTGTTATTCATTTTTTGGAAACCCAGATGCTATTGATGATATATAATTTATATTGCCTACATGGAATATTGCTTTTTGATTCATTCACTGCATCTCTGCTTTCTCTTTCATTAATTGTTTATATATGAATGGTTTCTTAAGTTGAGGAGAAGTTTATATGGCTTTTCCCAACATGTGGATTGTGTCTCTCTAGGCCTCAAATCTTTAAGCTGCCAGTAACGTGATGTATTGCAGATTGCAGAATCCTTTATCTATTTTGTATAATTGTAAGGGGAATAACTTTTAAGAATGTCTTATCAATGTAGGCAGTGTAGGTTCAGTTCTGTAAGAGTCACAATGCAAACAAATGTCTATCTAGGCTAGAGGAGGAGTCCACATTTTGGATTATGTATTGGGCAAATGTTGTTTGGATAGTTTTCATTTATGGATTCAAGGTTTTTATTGAATGAGATACAGTTGGGTGTGATTGCCTACTCTGAGGTATAGTTTTCTCTTGCCCATCGTCGGACTGGGGCACTGAGGGCCTCACCTAGGCCCCGCCATGGGACAAACCCCCCTGTGCATCAGTTGAATCAGGTAATTTTCTAAACCTTGAGGGATGTGGTAGTGGGCCAAGGCCCAGTGGGTTTTCTCCAGATTTCCTGCTGGTCCGACCCTGCTCTTTCCTTATACTGTATAAGCTTGATAAGGGAGTTTGAGATATCAGCTTGCTTTGCTTCTAACCACAATTATTTTTTTTTCAGAAGCCACTGAAAAATACAGGATAAACTGACTCTACTGAGTAGAGGTAATTATTAGGTCCTACATTACTCCAGTCTGGATGTTTTATACTGTATTGTAGTATTTGTATCAAATTGAGTATACTTTGATACAAATTGATCAACTGTGTTGATGGTGGGGGGCTCAAGAGCTTAAATTTTTCTAAATGGGTTGTTCCTGTAAAATTTAAGAACACAACAAATATGTTTGTAAAAACACACCAACACTCTCAGGTGGCACTTTACAAGGGGCAGCAAACAACCCCCTGGTGATTTTAATAGCTTGGGGCAATTGCACTTTTTACCCTAGTTATTCTTGCCCCGTTCAAGCAGAGGGGACAGGACATATTTTTGTTCAAATATTGCATCATAGATATATATACTCATGTACAGTATGTATATTCAAATATTACAACATATATATATGTAAGGTTTAAAACAACCATATTTTTTTAGACTTTCCTTCCTCAGCCTGAGAAATAAGTTTCTGCAAAGGAGGCATGAAATTAAACAAAGACATAAAAATATTAAAACATTAAAACCTAATTCTATTTTAGTGGTGACAAGGGAGTTAAAGCTCAACTTGATATTTGATATGCTCAACTCTTATTGGCTTTTGTACCCCGCAATTTAATTATTTTTTTGGTAAGGTTAGAATATGTTCACTGCAGGAAAAAGTAAGCAGACATGCACGAGGATGATTACATTTCATTCACTGTCATAAAAACAAATCTGTCTGCTGCTGCCACCATGTGTAAATCTAAGTTCTCTGAAGGCTTATAAACAGATGAAAATTGCAGATAAGGATCCTGTAAAAAAAAATTAAAAAATTGAGGTTAAGGCACAAGATCTGCATATAAGAAAATTTAAAAACCAGATGCCCATTAATACTCGTTGCCTCCCTGATAATATATAGGAATTGCATTAACTAAAAACCCTCAAGGGAGATTGTATGCTGACAAGTGTTCTTAAAAGCAACACCACAGGGTGATTGTGAATTTCTCAAACTAGGTTGAGAAAAAACTGAAATTTTGCAATCATACGGTTATTGAATTACCTAACAAAATCTGAAATTATTCTATAGCGAGGAATCTCTGACTCCCATAACCTGACTCCTAGACCATCTCACACAGAGTACACCCAAGTGAGACATTTGCTGAATGGGACCTGTGGGACCTCGGCCTTGAAGGGGAATGAAACCATCCCGGCGCTAACTCAAACTCCCCACCCCTCCCTCCCCTAAGTCCCTACTTACCCCTTCATGCAGGTCCAGTGATGTTCACAGGGGCCATCTTTTCTTCTAACGGATTCTTCATGGGGCCTTCTTCCTGGATCCGGCTCCATCAGCAGCACATGCACATTAGGACGCATGTACTAGTACTACTGCGCATGCGCCAAAAGTTCACGAAGCTCAATTGGTTAACTCCGTGAACTTTTTAGAAATGCTCTTTGATACCAATTTTATTAATCATGTAGAAAACTAAAATATAGAGCAGTTTGTATTATTTTCCATAACACATGGCATGTACAACAGGGATAGAGCTGTGGGGAACTAAATAATGGTAGGTTCAGCAGAAGAAAAGCAATGGAGGCCTAGTAGAGGGGAAAGTAAATAACTGTGGACAGTTGTGGAGTAACATAAAACACATGAAATATACAAAAATATCATTATTACATACTGTACACATTCCTCACTCCTTTGAAGCATTCTTTTTAGTAGGGGTGTAAGGTGACCGATCCCTCTTTCATTCCTTGTCAACTGCAGATGAAAGACACTTAGTGATAGTGTATGTTTGCTTGAAACACATAGTAGTTTGCACGTGAATAAATATTCATATCAATCAACAGAGAATGGCAAAATCCGGATTTAACAAATTCTTTTGTGTTTATAATAAGTTTGGCTTGGAAAAGATTAATATGGGGATCAGAGGAGAACCTGTTCATAGGATGCTCCTACAAACAGAAAATTGGCTAATTTTCCTTATGGGAACTATGAAGCCCTCAGGTGGGAACAAGAAGTTGCAACGTCTGTATATTTTTTAATTGTTCAGGAAAGGTTATAATGGTATGATACAAAAATTACTATAAGCTTAAGCAATCTACTACAAAATAAGTTTGAATGTTACTAAACTGGTTTTCCACAATAACTAGTCCAACTATTAAGAAGAGACACCAGCTTTTAATTAAACTGTATTGACAAATGATGAGCAAAATTTTTCGGCAAGTTTTGTCACGAAAATTTCACCCATAGTCTCCAATGGGCAAAACAATTGTTGAACATCAAAAAAAATTGGTCGCGCCTAGACTTCAATGCATTTCGGCAAATGTTTACCATTTTGCTAATTTTCGGCAAAGTAAAACAGGTCAGATTCGCCAATCCCTGGGGTGCTTTTTGTATGCTGCTCATATCTAAAAATCTAGAGGAACAAACCGATGAGGGCTCAAGGGGGATATTAAAGTACCCTTTTACCTAAAATTGTAGCCCTCTGCAAATTGGTCCAATAACACTGGAATATTTTTCTGGAAGAAAATCGTTCAGTATGTGGTACATATGTAGATGTGTATTGCTTGCCTAATATCTCTACCTGGTGTATCTAATTTTGCGTGTAACCGATGTACCTGGTTTTGTTACAACAAGAGGATCTACTGTATACATATACAGTATGTGCACTGGGGCTAGTTTGGAGGGGACGCCCACCACGCCGCTCCTTCCCTGCAGAAGTGCCCATTCCTTAAGGCACGCTCAATGTGCCTCTGTTCTATTTATAGGCGCATGCGCTCTGGCGTGTTTACGTGCCCGTGATAGGTTATCTCTTGTGAGTTTCCTGGTGCTTCTGTGCTTTTGAGATTTTGCTATTTTCTGATTCCTGGTTTGACCCCTGCCTGGCTTTTTGACTATTCTGACATTCTGTATCCTGACCCCTTGCCTGATTACCTACTCTGATGTGATTCTGATTAACCCTCTGATTGATCTCCTGGTTTGACCCTTGTCTGCCTGACTTCGTTTGTACTCTACCTCCTCTGACCCGGCCTGTCTGAATACGATTCTGGTTCCTGTTCTGTACCGTGACCCTCTGCCCTAAAGACCCTAACAAACAGTCATGCCCCATTGCTTGCCAGAACTTTTCGACTTTCACCTCTCATTAAAGTCCAGGTGGCAACTGAGTAAGCTTGGGGCTCCTCCCGAAGCCAAAGGCAGTCACACTACTACACACTTGAAAAAGGGCCCTTGCCGCCCGAAATATGTTGTGTGGATGCACAATAAAGCACTAATTAGCAGTTATTCTGCGGTCAGCCTGTGATTTCCACATCTTATAATTCTTGGAAACACTACTGGTTAAGAACAAGCCGAGACCAGGGTGCTTGGCATTTGTTCTGGTGCTGGGTGCCGACCATGACAGGTTGAACTTAATGGTATTTTATTTTTCATCCAAACTTAACTGTAATTATCTGTGTATTACTGTTGAAAAGCCTTTAAACATGGCATTAGGAATTGAACCATATTCACCCCAAGGGGCTGCATCACAAAGTACCTTGTTACAGCTGAACTTATATTTGTGTTCTACATAAATATATTTGAAACACTAAGTGTTAATTCTATATTCCCAATACTGCATAATTATGTTGGCATAACCACAGTTATGAAAGGCATTGTAAAATATTCACCCTACCTTGGCCTTTTTTTAAAAATAATAATGCTTCTACCTATGGATGCTCAGTCAACTAATTGAGGAGAATAATCCTTTATTTATACGCTGTTAGAGCAGTAAGTCTTTTAGGCTGGTTTACAATGGGTTGAGGAACGTTCATTTTTTTAGTCTTTTCCAGCTTTATCTCTTGGATTTCCTTCTTATGTTATTGTTTCTATCTGAGAGAGTTTACTAAAACTATGTGGGGGTTGGCAGTGACATCTGTTTCATATAGATATCTGATTAGAGGACAATAAGGGGGTTATTTACTAAACCTGGTCATTTTTTAAAGGAAAAAATAAATATTTTATACCTCGAAGCTGCAAAAAGTCTGAATCCAAAAATCTTCCATCTCAAACCTGTCATGTATAAGTCAATGGGAGATATCCTTTTTACAATTTTAAGATATTGTGATCTGCTCTGGGTTTCATCCAGTAAGATTTTTCTGGCAATAACCTCAAAAAAAATTGAGCTATTAAGCTGTCTAATTCGTGGTTTTGCTTGATTTTATCAAGTTATTTCATTGATAAGATAAAACCGTGGATGGGAGTTTTCATCGAGCTTGGTTTAATAATAAAATTAGATATATTCGAGTTTTAGCAAATAACCCCCTTAGTGTTTCAAATTCCAATGTAAACATTATGGTCTGTATAATGATCCTATAAGTCACAAGATTGGTGTATATATGAAACAATGCTCAAAATAATCCATATTTATATAGTGCCATATGTGAGAGCCATGTTACTGCCCATTACTGTCCCTTGATGATAAAACTGGTCAAAGAAATACTTTTTTTCAATACATCATCTTCGTAAACTCATTAAAAAAGCTTGACAAAAGGCTGGTGAAACGGCAGAAATGTTGCTTTTTTGTGTGATTTTCAGAGTGCTGCTGTATTGTTTTTTGTTCTTTGAGGAAAGAGCCAGCACACGAGGAGTTTGATTATGACAAATGTTAGATTTTGCAAACATGTAATGGGTGTTATACAGAACACGTGCAATCTTATTAGCAGGAAACTTTACTTTGAAGCAAAACTGTTTAAACTTTCTGCTAACAAAAGTAGCACCTGTGTCAACAATGTTCCCAAAATGCATACAGTCCCTTGTACAAACCCAGCAAATCGGACACACGCTTATGACAGATTTGAAGCCCCATAAGTACATCTCAAGCAAACTTATTCTTGAATATTTCTTTCATGTTAGTTCATTTCTTTCTAAAGAAGAATCAAGATTTTTCTTTAAACGTTTTTGTAATTCATCTAGAGTCATTGAATATGAGGTTCCAAAGTTAGTTTTCAATTCTTGGCTATGTATTTGTGACTTCTCATTTATATATTATCTTAAAGACTGTATGCTATTTGAAACTTTGTGAAACATTTGTATGCAATGTTACTTTGTACAAAACAAAGACATTTTAGAGTTTGCATATAGTAGCACACCTGATGATTTTGGATAATTGCTTTGGATCAGGGCGAGCCCTATAAAAGTAAATACATTTATTCTGTCTTGTGCCCCAAGGCAGTCAGATTCTGGATAAGGATCTACAATTTAATCAGAATTGTCACAGGGTTGCCACTTAAGAAAAACCCAGTGGAAGCGCTGTTAAATAAGGTGGCCATGACTACAACAGGAAATTGATATCTCATATTCTCTGCATCCAAACAAGTCATTTACCTCCATTCTTGAATTTCAATTAGTCAAAGCAAAATTGGATAACATTCTTATGTTACAGAAACTCAAAAGCCTTAACAATCTTATACAAAAAACATACGTAACGTTTTCTTGGCCTATCTGGCACACAGATAGTTAAACACCTTCAGCTACAGCATGAGCATGGGTTACACTGTGACTTTACACATCAGGGCAGGGCCTTCGCAATGTGGAAGCTATCCCTTTAAGAAGCGGTTGAACTACAACCCACAGGCACTGCACACACAGGGAAAAACGTGGGCTCCAGGATGTTCTTGGTGAAAACAGTAACTGGGTTTATTAAACATATGCACAAGGCAATGGACCTCAGGTTTACTCACACAGGAGCGGTTGATGAAGAATTAGACATAGAAAATAAAAAGATTGCCCCTATATAAGAGGTAAGGATATATTCTCCCAATGGCTACAGCGGAGAACTGACACAGTCAGAAATGGTTCAGTAGATACTGAAGTAGAAGAGGTTACCCCGCTTATAGCCTAATAGAACTCCTTAGAACGAATTACAATCACACTAATTCATTGATAGTGAATAATTAATTGTTAAAGGGCAGTGCATTTAGTTAATAAATATCAATTCATTAAAATATAGTAATATAGATAAAAGGAAAATGTTTGTAGCAGGCTGATAGCAATTCATTTAGAATCAATAATAACAGCCGTTTAAAGTGCTAAGTGCCTATAATTATTTCATTTAGTTTATACGGACATTCAGATTAAACAAAATAATGGACTTCAAAAAGCCCACAAGTGATATGCAGTGCAATTCTTTAATTAGTGCTAGATTAATTGATAAAAATTCAATCAAATAAATTCATTAATAAAAAGAGTAATTCGTAAAATCAATCTTAAATAGGAGAAAACTCAATAGACCGGTCTGTATACTTACAAAAAGAAAGAAAAGGAAAAATTAGGTAGGTGGAGTCGTCCCAAGGGTTAACTGCCTAATATGTTTCTAAGGCTGGGATGCCACAAAGATGGAGAAGGCAGGGACACTGGGACTGTGGTCTCGGATTTTACCTTGCCCTACATACTCCAGAGAACTATCATAACCTGAAAAACCACAAATCGTCAGATCCCGTGTGAGCAGTAGGAAGAAATAGATTGTAGGATTTGAAGTGAGAACCAGACCAGTCTTGAATAAATCCACCCGATATCAAACCCAACCACCAATTACTGATTTTTAAAAATAGTTTGCAACCAACGCGCGTTTCGCCAAATTGCTTTCTCAAGGCGAAATGTTTACTCAGCCAGCCGGCGCAGTTAAATTACTTCCGTGATCCGCATCATCAAGTCATTAAGACACTTAATGACGCGGATCACGGAAGTAATTTAACTGTAAACATTTCGCCTTGAGAAATTAGACATGACATCCATCACATCACATCAGAGGCAGGTTTACAGCAGTAGTACAGACATCCAGCAGAAATTTGCAGTTACCATCCTGGAAGTCGACAAGGAAAGTAGCCTTTACCCTCACAGTCCCTCCTCACTGACGTCCCTGCACTCAGGTATATCAAAACCTGTGGGAAGCTACTCCCTCTTGCAAATCCTCGTTGGAGTTGAGCTACTCATTCTGCTAAACCTCACTACCTCACTCTCCTAGAGAGTCTATCACACAACTCCCCTAGTATAGCTAATCCTTATTCACGGGATTTTCTGGTTCCCTACTTACCCACCAAAGGTATCACCAATATATATATACCACTATAAGTTGAAATGGAAGATGGCAAATGTTCTATAAAGAAATACAGAGGTTAGCTTATATGTGATAAAAAAACTTGCCAGAACAGAACACAATTATTTCCTCTAAAAGGAACATTAATATAAAAATGAAGTGTGTTAAAGTAATAAGAATATAATGCAGCGATGCCCTGCACTGGGAAAACTGCTGTGTTTGCTTCAGAAACACTACTATTGTTTATATAAATAAGCTGCTGTGTAGCAATGGGGGCAGCCATTCACAGGAGAAAAGACTCCGGTTACACGGCAGATAGCAGATAAGCTCTGTATCCACTATTTTACCTGTGCCATATAACCTTTGCTACACAGCAGCTTGTTTATATGAACTATAGTAGTGTTTTTGAAGCAAACAGGTTGTACTGTCTGGTCTCCAAGAACCAAAAGTAAACCCAAAGGTCCCAGTCTAAGCTCGCATTTCTGCCTATAGCAGCCACCTTTGGCTTTGGGAAGAGTCCTCCACTACAATCTTTTGCGCTTCATTGAAGTTCATCACCATTACCTATTCTTTCATTTAAGTCTTCCATCCCTCTAACCAGTCCAGCCACTGAAGCCCAAAGAGTTCAACTCAGGCAATTGTGCTCCTTGTTGTGAATTTCTCTTCCCATCCTCATCAGTGCTGTGGCAGCATCTGTAAAAGAACAGACACCAAGGCTGCTGCATTGAAGAAGTTTTAGCACAAGTGTTTATTTTAATATGTATAACCTTGCACTGCTTTAATAACTGCTTTAATAACTGATTTTTTTCTGGAGCATCAAATATGTTCTACATTTACACTGGTTGTGTTCTGGGGTATTTAATATGGTTTGCTCTGGAAAAAAGGAGTGAGGTTTTGTCCTTAGAATAACCTTGAACAGTGTGCCCCACATGCTTTATACTTGGCAGTAGTTTTAGCAAGTGTATTCAATATTGTTTAAAAACCAAAATGACTTGTTTTTTTTAAATTAAACAAATTGCCACTGAGCTCTGTCAGTTAATATTTACCATATTTATATACATAAAGTTTGAGATAAAACTATAGTAAAAACTTTGTTGAACTGGAGAAAAAATACATCATAAGAATTGTTATATAACCAGAAGATGGCAGTAAGAGCCTTTGTACTGTATCTCTAGTTGTGATGTGCGGCAAGCAAGTAGTATTGCTACTGTACTTTAATGATTAATCATTCTAGCTTATTGATGCACAGATCTGGGCTTGTTTTGCAGAAGAAAGAAATACTTCTTAAAATATTCTTACAATCACCATAAGTTGTTTATGCCCTTTTAGTTTGTGCTTAGTGATGTAAATTGACACGACTCACTGAAATATGCATAGTATATTATAACACAAATTTCACCTTGTAAATTGAATATTAGAAATCACTTCAGCCTTGTGTCTTGCAACTCCTTGGTGACTTCTAATATCCATATATTTTACTGTGAAGGTTTTTGGGGGAGGAGTTGTATGTTCTCTCTCTTTGCAGGAAAAAATTTCAAGGTTAATATTTCCTACATTAACGTATTTACAGTATTCTGAAAGATATTTCTATGTATATATATATATATATATATATAGTGAATAAAGTACCCCCTCTTGTAAAATATAAGGATATTATAAGTTACCGAGGAGTTTCATGACCATATAAAAATACGAAGCCGAAGGCCGAGTGTTTTTATACAGGTCATGGAACTCCGAGGTAACTTCTAATATCCTCATATTTTGCAACTGGGGGTAATTTATTTATTATAATACACAAGTTTCAGTGAGTCATGTGACCGAAATGACATCAGAACTCACCGTTTATAACTGATGACATCAGAACTCACCGTTTATAAGGATATAATTTACAGGATATTCACGGCTTTTGTGTATTATATATATATATATATTTCTGGAACAGGTTTTGTAAGATTCAGGTAAAGGCCCAAAAATATAAATAAATTAAAGTTTTCTGAATTCAGTTGTACTATATTAATCATTATCTAATTTTTACCTAAAAACAGGTGAGTTTCCTTACAAGTGAATGGGTGGTGTATTTTTTAAAATTCAAGTTTTCAAATCTGAGAAGTTTGCAAGTGAATTTTGTTTAATTGAAAATATAGAATTGATTTAACTGTTTCCATTTTTTTTCCACATTTTGAAGCGAGCAAGCATTCAGTATTTAATTTTTTTCTAATTCAGAAAACATTTAAGAATTCTCATTTGTATTTTGAAAGCTCTGTCTACGTGTTCTAATTTTTACCGTTTATTTTAATTTAGGGGCAGAGTTATCAATGGTCAAATTCGAGGGTTAAAAAAACCCTTAAATTCGACCATCGAATTTTGGTCAAATAGAAATTCAAATATCGAATATTCAAATATCGAATTTGAAGGATTTCAGCGCAATTCGACTAATTGAACGATGGAATAAAAAAAATTCGATCAAACTATTAAATCGTTCGAATCGAACGATTCGGCCGATTTTAACCATTCGATCGAATTTTTTTTATTCCATCGTTCGATTAGTCGAATTGCGCTGAAATCCTTAAAATTCGATTTCAGCGCAATTCGACTAATTGCGCTGAAATCGCAATTTGGAAGGTTTTTTTTTAATTCAGGCGTTTTTATTTAGACAGCATAGAGAATCAGGAGTGGGATTACAAACTGCCTTTGCCTCAGCAGCTGATACCTGTTTAGCCAGCTCTTGTTCCTCTGCCACCGTATTGCGTTTTACTGCTGTGATTTCCCTGTGGAACAGACCCCTAGTGTATGCCTTAAATGCCTCCCAATTTATTGAGGGATTAGTGGTATTATCGTTAAATTCAAAGAACTCTTCAGGTTCAGTAGTGATTTGGTCCTCCTTGTCTATTATATTTATCCAGATTGGGTTCAGAGACCATCTTCTGCCCACATTTACTGTAGATGCCTCCCAGCTGGCGAGTAGGGGAGCATGGTCTGAAATACCACGCAGTAAATATTTAAAGGGGTGGTTCACCTTCAAGTTAACTTTTAGTATATTGTAGAAGGGCCAATTCTAAGAAACATTTCAATTGGTCTTCATTATTTATTTTTCATAGTTTTTTAATGATTTGCAATTTTCTTCTGATTCTTTGCAGCTTTCAAATGGGGGTCACTGACATCATCTAAAAACAAATGCTCTGTAAGGCTACAAATGTATTGTTATTGCCACTTTTTATTACTTATCATTCTATTCAGTCCCTCTCCTATTCATATTCCAGTCTCTTATTCAAATCAATGCAGGGTTGCTAGGGTAATTTGTACCCTAGAAACCAAATTGCTGACACTGCAAAATAGAGAGCTGCTGAATAAAAAGCTAAATAACTATAAAAACACAAACAAAATTGTAACCGTTTAGAGTCTGCGCCTGAATAAATGAGCTGCGAGACTCAAACAACAAATACTGCTGAATAAAAAGCTAAATAACTATAAAAACACAAACAAAAATGAAAACCAATTGCAAATTGTCTCAGAATATCACTCTCTACATTATACTAAAAGTTAACTCAAAGGTGAACAACCCCTTTAACCTGAGTTAGGCCAGCCAGTAACTCCCTAGAGAGGAAGATGTAGTCTATACGGGATAGCGAGAGATGGGAGGTAGAGAAGCAGGAATATTGGAGGTCATCTTGCTTAGAGTCTTTCTTATTAAGGCTTTGATGCCACTATCATCACACTGACTGCTTGTATCATACTGAGGATGATCACTGTCTTCTCAAATTGTTAATGCTGGGTCAGCATTAAGTACAGTTGCAGCAGCTTCTTGAACTAATAATTTTGCTCTAAACCTCTGTGTTTCTGCTGTCCAAAGTTATACTTTATATGGGGTCTAATGCAGTAGCAACAACTAAGAAACTATTCTCTTCTAGACCCTGGAACCTTGACTGAATGGCTGATAGCTTAAAATTTTTCATATGCTTGATACCATCATCTACTACTGTACTGTGCTTTTCTAACGCTTTAGCATTGCCACTGCTGGTAAGTTAATGGATATACAAGCATTTGCAGCACTTATCACTTGTTAGTTCCTTGAATGGCTGTGGCTCATGTGTCACATGTGAAATCTAGGGCATTTGCCTTATCACCTTATCATACATGTCAGGTATAATTTAATCAGAGAAAAAATGACGAGATGGAATGTTGTATTTTGCTTCTAGGATATTCACCAGTTCAGTAATCCAGTATACTCAACAATTAATTAATGCTGCAAATCTACTACCATCATCTTTCCAATTGCAGTGTGAATTTCAACTGTACAAGGGTTATCAGATGCACACTGATGTTTCAATTTTGTTAACTCGTTAATTGTTGCATGCTTTAGGTTGGCAGTTTGGACACAAGTAGATTTCTGTCTGTGTTCTGGTGGACTAGGAGATATAGTACTGGAAACCTCTGCAGATGTGCTGCCAGTCATTGTAGAGGTGATATTAGTAGTAGACGAAGTATCTGGAGTAAAACATAAAGTTTTTTTATACTCTGGTGAATGCCTTACTTGTAAAAGGGGCAATGTGATATATTGTTTTGCCTCCTTGCCACCTTGAGATAATTCTACAGAGCAAATACATTTTGCTTTTGTTGAATCTCCCTCTTCCACTGTAACAAATGTCCAGACTGGACTGTTTTTTTGAGATTTTTTCCATTAGCTGTACTTGTTGCTATATCCTGCAGGTAACACAACAACTATAAAAAATCTACATCTCAAACTGTCTATGACCACTGTCTATGTCTATGGCCTCCTCCATCAACAACATCACTTTGAATTTGGAGTTGGACCAAAAATAAACATTACAGTACTACTAATATAACTTGATGGGGCTGCCATAGAAATAAAATGATACTGTACTCTACCCTGAGTGTTCATACTAGTATGTTACACCTACTTTTCCTTCTCAGAGGCAATGGCTTCTCATGACTAGTACTCTACGCCAAGACACTGTCAACAAACCGCTTGACTGAAATCACCCTCCTGTTTCATGCTTTTCAATACATTAAGGGTACCTAAGAAATAGATGTTTAATATAACAATATACATTTTAAAATTAAATAAATCAATATTTAAGTAATATTATTCATGGAACAAAATGCTAACAATGCTGTTGTTACTGTACTCCACCTGTGCCAGCAGCCAGTGCCCATTAGCCATCAATATTGCCCCAAGGGGCCCAATCCCCCCATCTGTACATGTGCCAGCAGTTATTACCCATCAGTATTGCCCCCAAGGGGCCCAATCCCCCCATCTGTACAGTCTCAGACAGTGCCCATTAGTCATCAATATTGGCCCAAGGGGACAAAGTCCCCTAAGTCCTAAGCCAGCGGTCTTTGCCCAATAGCCATCAATATTGCCCCCAAGGCCTAAGTCCCTATCTGTACCTGTACCAGCACAAATTACCCAGTAGCAATCAATATTGCCTCCAAGGCTCAAACCCCCCATCTGTACATTTGCAAGCAGTCTTTGCCCAATAGCCATCAATATTAGCCCCAAGGCCCAACCCCCCCCATCTGTACCTGTGCCAGCAAACATTGCCCATTAGTCATCAATACTACCCCCAAGGCTCAAGCCCCCCATCTGTACCTGTGTCAGCAGCTATTGCCCATTAGCCATCAATATTGCTCCCAAGGCCCAAGCCCCCCATCTGTACCTGTGCAAACAGTCTTTGCTGAGAATTGTGCTTCCAAATGACTTCGCCCTAGGCGTTTGCCTACTCTGCCTACCCCTTGTTCCGGCCCTGATTGTCCAGAACTGCAGAAGATTGAATAATCACAGATACATATTCTGGTGAATACTGGAGGCATCCACCCGATTTGGACAGACATTTAAAAGTTGATTTTATGACTCCAAATGTACTCCATGTTACTTTACATGTGCCTGGTTGAATTTTGCTTCAGCTGGTGTCCTTGGATTAGCTACAGAAACTAAAATCCAGGGTTGATTTCTGTATCCCGCATATCCTAAAATGAATATGAATGAAATGAAGGATCCTATAAATTTATGGATGACTTTTCATTACAGTCATGCTGCAGAAAGCACAGTGCAACTACACAGTGGCCATACATGGGCAAATTTGCTGTACTTTAGACTGATTCTCCAGCTTATTTGCCTGTGTAAGACTGGAATATGAATATGTGGAGACTGGAATATGAATAGGAGAGGCTTGATTAGAAAGATGAATAGTAAAATGTCTTAATTTTTAGCCATAGAGAGGGTTTCTTTTTTAGATAGGGGTCAGTGACGCCCATTTGACAGTTGGGAGAGTCAGAAAAAGAAGACAAATAATTCAACAGCTATAGAGAAAAATAAAGGCCAGTATTTGACTTACCAGCCCTCTGGCATTAGACCAAGCTGAAAGCGGTTATAAAGAACTGACCGGCAGACAATGTAGAAATTGTGACGACATCCAGGGAGTATTCGCTTATGAGAATAAAACAAACCCGCACCTTCATGGAATGGGAATGTTTCCTGTAGCAAAACTGTTCCTCAGTAGCACGAGGAGGTATGAACAATATACAGTATGAGTGCAATGTATTGTACCAAGGCAATTAGGCATTCATCTAAGGTTGTAAAACACAGACTTGACTTCCTGCCACTGCCCTGTAGTTGCTGGAAAGTTGATAAATTGTATGGATTGGTAACTATGGCTCTCGAGACCTGTTTTAAAATTCTAGAAAAACTTGGCTGACTTATTCCTATAACCCTTGCCACTGACAAGCAAAAAAGTGTAAATCTGCCAGTAGTATCGGTTCTAACTGATCACATCACTAAAGACATGTGATGGGGGGTTACAGATTTCTTTTTATAATCCACCTTTCAGTAAGTGATGTTACACAAGTGACATCGCTAAGCATCATTTATAACTGATGACATCACTAAAGACTTTTTCAAACAGGGGGTACAGATTTTTTTTTATAATACACCTTTTTAAGGGGACAGAAAAAACTGTGTAAAATCCAGGAAAATGGAAAATCAGGTAAATGTATTATGCATAATATATAGGTGGGACCACAAAACAACAAAACCTCGATTGGTTTTACCCTGGTCCGGGGTTCTTCTAGCGAGCAACACACAGAGATCAACTTCTTCCTGTGTTGATTTCAAATTTCCCAGGGAAATTGCATGTGTAGTAGAGCAGAATAGACAAATTTTTCATTAAAGTTCTGCTATCCACTGTACTGCGCATGTGCTGCACTAAGAAGATGAGGAAGCAGGAAGTTGATCTCTTCGTGGTGCTCGCTAGAAGAACCTTGGACTGGTGCAGTTTTCAGTTGATAGGAACACCGGCCTGGGGTATCAGGTACGTAAAAGTAGTCACTTGTGGGTGCCTAACATTTAGCACCCCCAAGAAAAAATCCTTTTCCTTCTCCTTTAAAATATTAACGTTCCTATTATTGCTTTGGAAACAAAACTTTTTTTTTAAAGAATTTTTGTGTTATGGAAAACAGAATTCCTCCAGATTTGGCCTATTTCAGCAATTTTCAGCGCTATATGTTGCCATTTTTTTTTTAATTGTAAAGTCCCTGGAGCTCTTACTAAAATAAACATTTATAAAAATGGCAAGGAATATTCTGAATATAAAAGGAATCTGAAAAACCAAACACCGGGCACGACTGGCTGTATTAAAACAAACACTTTATTATATATGGTCTATTTACAGTTATTTACATATTGCACATGTGGGCTGGAATGTTTATTTCTTTACATGTCATTTACATAAAACCAATGGCATTAGCCTGTATACGTTTGTTCAAATTCACATTTTTCCAAAATATTTATTCACCTGTAACTCTATTATATCTTACATAAAGTGAACGCACGCAATGATATATTTTTTTTAAAGGGCAAGGAAAGGCAAAGAAATAAAATCCCATTTTTACTTT
>CM044439.1:148374725-148390766 GCA_024363595.1 Xenopus borealis
AATATTTATATAGGCTGTTTGCAGTTTCAACTGTACTAGCTACCACGAGATTTATGGGATTTTCTGCTCCTCCAAGAGGAAAAAAAAACGAAAAAAAAGTGAGCTTGTTAATCAAGTTTCCCCCATGGTGCTGCCAATTGTATTGACACTGCGAACCTTGCAGAGTCATTAAGAATAAAAAGAGAAATGTAAATAAGGTGGCACTCTCAAGTCTTTTATAGCGATCCTCCCTGAAGGATTATTGATACTCAATAGTCTCTATGTGTCAAGCTGTGTGTCACCATCACCTGTCAAATGGATATTTTTGACCTGCTTTCTGCTATTGCCGGAATGAAAGACTCAATATAGGGTCAGAAAGAAGTGCACTTGTTACACCCTAACAAGATAGACACAAATAAAAGGCAATTACAATAGGTGCTCACTAGTAATTTGTAGGTCTGGAAAAACTCAATGCAGATTCTTTTCTTCTTCAAAGTATTAACCATACTTTGGAGGAAGCCCTGGGTGTACTTAAAAATATTGGTTAGTAACCTTCAAAATGTTGCACCTCTGGCTGCAGCTTTGGTATATTTGTTTCTTATGAAAACTCAATTTGCACCTGAACTTATCCCGCAGAACCTTAACCTGCACCCAACCCTAAATCCTAGGGTAGTGTAGGCAAGGTTGGACTGGAGCGTCAGCGCCCACGGGGACTCAAGGTCCCTTCATAGGAAATGAAGTACCTGAAGGGACCTTCTCCTTGTACCAACCTTGCACCGCTCCTAGCATGCCCTTTCACCCCCACTTGTGCATGCATGCTGGTGCTGCATACTTCTGTGCTTCATCTCTTTGGGGGGAAAGGCCTGGTGAATGAGCAGAACTGGGTCAGTGGGTCCAATGAAGGCCAGGGCCCACCAAGACCAGGGGGCCATGAGTGGCCACAGTGTCCCACCAGCCCAATCTAACACTGATTGTTGGACCTGAGCCCAACCCCTCCCCATATCTTGCATCACAAGAAACCACCCACAATCACCCCACTCATTGCCCCCCTTTCTTTCTCACCCCCTGAGCCACAGGTTCTGCCCCCTTCTATACTTATGCCATTGGTTTTGACTATGCAACTAGCTCAGTGAATTTAATTCCAGACTCAACCTTCATTTTTTCTTGTCATGTTCCCCTTTTTAACTTTCATTAACAATCAATAGTGTTTACATGAATATTTTGCAAAGAGTCAGTATTTTAGTGAGCTTTGTTTCTCTCATCCTGGACTAGACTGATAGAGCAGAAAATCTATTGGATGTATTAGGTAACATTTTTAAAATTCATGGTAGAGCTTTAATTCCTTTGGTGACTTTACTGGTCTAATAAGGGGATTCCATAGGTCAGTGATCTGGGATACTCAGCTGCCAAGCAGCATTATTACTTTTGCAGCAAGAAAAGGCTAGATTGGGAAAAATGACTAATGAGTTTCCTTCAAGGCTTTTTATAAAGAATGAGTGCAGCGTCTACATGTGAAGACAGGAAACTGATCAGACCTTTCTGTGGATGATGGTTATAAGCCTAATTGTGTCTATCACTGATTAGTATTGGCAAACAAACTGCAGTGCACCAGTTAAAACCATATTGAACTCCAAGTCTAAAGTGAGGTGCAGTCCTAATTCAGTTACTGTATCTTAATGCCTTTAATTTAGTGAGGTTAGGAAAGAATGCTTTCAACATACGTGCAGGGGTGGTGCAGTCCTTAGTAGTGTTGTAAAGTCTGCGGAATAGCTTATTGCAGTTTGGGCTGTTGAACGAAAGTCGACCTGGAAGACAGGAGAGAACAGTAAAGGCATTTATTCAGTGTCTACTGAAGGCCACTCTGGCTACTTGCATATGTTCCCAAAATTTTACAGGAGAAGCATTCGACCAGTAACAGAATTTACCTCCTAGTGATGGATGCAAACGCTCCAATTCTAAAGCTCTGAGTTCTAGTACAGGGCTTATGGACATCATCTGAAGTATATCAGTCTTTATGTAAGCAAGCATGCATTTCACCATATTCTGATGTAGAACCCTAACTCCAGTTAATTATTTGGGTTATTCAGTCTGATTGGTCATAGCACCAAAAGGCTGTACCATACATATCCATCCAGTCATTTGGAAGACCACAGACTTGTAGTCAAAGCAGCCTTCACTTTTACCACACCCAGGTTACCTGAATACCTTAAATGTGTGTCAATTAATTATATTATTTGAATGGGTTTCTGTTCTAAGTTGTCACATCTTTTCAGATTTTAATCGATCAGAAAGAATTTTAAGGTCAAGACATGGAGTTTTTGGCTAAAATCAACCCGTGTGATTTGTCAACTTAAGATAGTTTCCTTGTAAAGGTATGGGTACCTGATATCCAGAAAGCTAGGGATCTAGGGTTTTATGGATCATTTTAATCTTCATACGTTAAGTCTACTAAAAAATTATTAAAACAGGTCAAGACGTAAAGTTTATGACCTAGATCGATCTGTCCCAATGGTCAACTTCAGATAGTATTCAAGTTCAGGTATGGGACATGTTATCCAAAAGGTTTGAGATGTAGGGTTTTACAGATAATTTGCATCTCTGAAGTCTTCTAAAAACTAATATAACAACAAACAAATATAAATTAAACCCAATAAAATTATTTGTCTATTAATTAAATTGTAGTTGAAGTCCAGTTCAAGGTATTGTTTTCTCATTAAAGAGAAAAAGTAAATAATTTTTTAAAATTTGGCATGGTTTGGGATAGATATGGGCATATGTGACATGATAACAGCCACTGTAGTGGTCATTTACGAATCCAAGTGTACTGTGCAAAATGTCATTTTGGAAGCAAATTGCCATATTTTTCTTATGATGAAGAATTTTTTCCAAAATTCAATGTAATTGCAGCTACAAGTTGTGGCCCTAATTGTGGAGAATGTATCTCTCTAGCTTCTGGAGATTGCATTGACATCCAATTTACTGACTGCAAGTCTGCTGCACCTCTTGACCAACCGGTTAAAGGAGAAGGAAACCCTAAATAAATAAATAAATAGTACTAACATTCCATGTTTTGTATACTGAACTTATTGCACCAGCCTAAAGTTTCAGCATCTAAACAGCAGTTATTATCCAGGACTTCAAACTTGTCACAAGGGGTCACCACCTTGGAAAGTGTCTGGACAGTCACATGCTCAGTGGGCTCTGAGCAGCTGTTGAGAAGCTAAGCTTAGGGGTAGTTACAAATTATCCAGCAGAAAATGAGGTTGGTCTGTAATATAAGCTGATGCTACAGGACTGATTATTAAATTCTGATGCTAGTCGCATTGGTTTCTGTGCTGCCATGTAGTAATTATCCATATTAATTATTGATCAGCCTTTTACTGTGACATTTATACTCTATATGTACTGCATATTTTGAGTCAGTCCCTAAGCTTGATAATGGACAGCAGCACAGTGCATGTGCAGTGAAGAATATGGGGAGCTACTGGGGCATCTTTGGAGACACAGATATTTACTGCTAAAAGATTGTGGTTGCCTGGGGTTGGTATAGAAGTCCAAAACATAATGTACAACATTTCTAGCTTACATCTTAAGTTTAACTTTCCTTGTCCTTTAAGGAAACCTTGGACCAGCCACCAGGTCCAGTGTGATGGTAGCTCCTCAGCATCAGTAGGTGCCTTCAGGATAAGGATAAACCCATTGAAAACCATGTTGCAGTGCAGAAACACACATACAGTATCTTAAAGAACTGCATCAATATGGGCTCTCCTCCGCATCCATTTTGGAGCACTTGTGTGTGCATTTGTAAATGTCCTCTTGTGTCTCTATTCTTAACCAACCCACACACAAGGTAACTGTGCCTGCCTAGTAACAGAGATAACTGAATGTACAGTAGATTGGAAGTAAATGGATTGCCAAAATAAACCATAACCCCATAAAAAAAGAAGAAAGTGGACCAATTTACCTTTACCTGTAAGGTTATTCAAAAATTTTTCTTTCATCCGAAGATCTCTCGGAAATATTTCTGCAGAATGAAAAAAAAGTATGGATAAGTATGTTGTTTGCAAATGCTGCAGAGCATGTTAAGAGGAAGTGCAAAGTGGTAAATCCATGATAGGTAGTCCCAGTAATGAGTGAAGGGATTTAGCTAATGTACACATGAAAGGAAAACCCTGGCCTCCTAAATGTTAGACCTAACCTGCCAAATCATGATCCACTTTTAACGCTCCTTTCCCTGATTCTATGACTGACTGCAGCTCTCTGACTCCTCTCCAGCCTGCCAGGGATATACTGTCACAACTCAATATGTTTATTTGAATTAGATATTCCTGCTGGGAAATAAAACACTGAAACTAAAAGGATAAAAACCTTAGGATGAGGGAATAATCTCCACCCCAGGGAACAAAGCATTATTGCAGAAATCATAGGAAGCACAGCTGTTGCTGATCAAGTCCCAAAATTTCCCATTATCTGATTCTGGGAGTTCCACTTAAACAAAGAATGAAGCCTTGCATTGATGGTAAATCTTGTGTTGATGGTTAATAGCGTATAACTTGCATCCAATTCAGCATCAGACCCAGTCTACAAGATTTACAGTATTTTAAGTCAATTTATTCATCCACCAAAGACGGAAAAGGTTGTCCAGACCATGTCAAAGCAAAACTCCCCCAACATTAGAGGCAAAGTCAATTAGACTGATACTTTCAAAGCCAAGGGTGCAGAAAAAAACTTTTTAGCCAATTTACCTTCTATGCACCTCCTCCATGGGTGCAATGGTAATATCCAGAAATATAATGTATTACAATTAAAAGGCAAAACTGCAGGATTTTAACTGCTCGACTTCAGTGCTTAATACAACAAATCATGTTTTGAGCACTGCAAGGCTCTTTGTCAAGTGTCTGACAAAGAACCTTGCAGGGCTCAAAACATGTTGTGTGGTAATAAACACTGAAGTCGAGCAGTTAATCCTACAATCTTGCCTATTCCTTCTAATACATTATTTTTCTGGACATCTCAGCATCCTTCCACATGCAGAAACATGTCTAGCAAAGCTAGGGTCCCCAGACAAAAAGGTCAGCAAATATGTTTTATATTGAAACTAAAGTGACTAAAGAAAAGGATCAAACCAGGCCACAAATGCTATGTTTCTAGACTGGATTTCCCAATCTGTTGGGGGAAGGGGTTCGGTCCAGCACATAGTTTACATATTCTACTAAACTAAACACCACAAGGCACAGAAAATGTCAGTCTTAACACTGAACTATGGGCTTTACCCTGATTCCCAATAGGCTAAACCTTAGTATACATTGTGCATCAAGCAGGATTCTCTATGTTGTCTCATTACATCAGGGAAACCAAAGACCATTCGATCTGAGGATTACAACTTTTTTTTTTAAGTACCCCTTGATTTCTGTTGCACAAACACCCCCACCATATTGTATACAAATCAAGAAAAAATTCTGATATTCCACCATTTTCTAGGTTCTTCTTTAAAACTTTGTTCTTCTCTTTCAAAATGTTGTTATACTTTATAATTCTTTATTCAATTCCTCCTTCTTCTGCCTTTTCCCCTCTTCTCTCATTCATCACCCCTCTTCTCTACATTGCTGTATGCTAGTTCCCCTTTCATCTGTTCTCCCTATATTCCCTCATCCCATAGTTTTATGGCCTCTTTCATTTCTTTTCTTCTTCTTGCATCTCTTTCCTTCCACACCCCCTCACTCCTCTAATCTCCTACTATTTTATTGTTCTTTACTGTCTTTTTATCTCCCACTTTCTGTATCCACATTTTTACAATTTTTATGTTACCCTTTCTCTTGCCCTTCATATGCTCCAGTTTCCTCTTCTCTTTCCCTTTTATTTCTTTTGTCTCCTTCTTCTTGCCCACTTCATTTTTATTTGCTCATTTGCTTCCTATTATATTCTGCCTTTTATCTTCCTCCTCCTTTCCCATGCATTTCTCTCCCACCTCCTTCCTTCCTAATTATTTTCTAAAGTCTTCTGCTTCTCTAAATCTTTTGTTTTATCCTTGCCTTTGTTCTGCTTTCTTCCTGACATCTTTCTCTTTATTTCCCCTTTTTTGTCTTCCTTTATTTTAGTCTGTCGATCTTTCATCTATGCCCCCTTTCTTCCATCTGTTTCTCTGCTCTTTCTTATAAAAGATTTATCAAGGGTCGAATTAGAGGGTTAAAAAACCCTCAAATTCGACCATCAAATTTGTATAGAATTAAAATCCTTCTAATTCGAATTTGAAGGATTTTAGCGCAATTCAATTTATCGAATGATCGAATAAGAAAAATGAGATTGATAAAATCGTTTGAATTGAACGATTTTAACCATTTGATCTAATTTTTTTATTCGATCTAAAAATGTGGTAGGTTTAATCTGGCGAACTAGGGATTCGAATAAAAATTCAAAGGGCAAGTACTTGGACCTTTTAATGGTCAAATGATGGAATAGATTTTTATTCGATCTATTTGAATCATTCGATTTGATCGAATTTTTTAAATTCAGTGGTTGAAGTGGCCAGAAAAACTATTCGAAAATTCAAATTTATTTTTAAATTCGATCGAATTTCTAATCATTCGCACAACTTTATTAAATCTGCCCCTTAGTTTTTAATTATTTCTTTCTTAACCCTTGCTCTATACTTCTACTCCCCTTATCATGTATATTAGTATTTATTCTCCCAGTGCACCCTTCCCATATTCTTCTTTGTGTCCTAACAGTTAGAATAGGATGGTCCTGTGCCAATGATAATAAGAGCTGGAAAGAACTGTTCTCTGATTGGACAGGTATAATGGTATAGGTGGTAAGTAATGGAGGTAAGTAATTCCTGCACCAACAGAATGGAGGTGTTGAGTAGTGGTTTAGGTTGTGTTATCAATGGAACAGAACCAATTACATGTTTTTAACTCCAGGCTGCAATTACTAATACTTGTTTGCTCATAGACAACATCTGTCTGTGCCTAACACAGACTAGTAGTAGCAGCCTGCTAGTAATAATACATTACAGTAACTGCACAAACATTGTAAACAGATTGCGTACCCCCATAGTTTGAGAGACACTCAACTAGATCCAATTAAAAATAAAACAGCATAAGGGAGCCAAGGTAGAGCCTTCTATGCCTCGATTAAGTGATACAGGTGGACTGAAGGGTGGGATGATAAAAATGGTGATAATTGGGAGCTTGCTATTGACCCACCATGTCAGTGATGGGTTTACCAAAACATTCAAATTTGCCCCAGAGCCAGGTTTTTTTTTATTAACTGGCAAAGGGACTGGAGGTTCACCATCAGACATTTCATCTGCTATAATTTTTTACTGAAGCACCCACCAAAAATGGCAGACCCCTTATATTAATCAGGATTCCATTTCTTTAAATTAGACATAAGTCAGGTTTATCTTCACTATTCCTCTCTCAGCATCTGAGCATTCTCTTAATTCTGTCTTCATGCAGCAGTTGGGTGTCAGATTATGATCCAATATATCTTATAGAGGGGCTCCTTTTGCCTAGAAGATTGATTAGAGCTCACTCTATTAAAATCATCATACATCATGTCTCTCTACATGCAGAATTTGAGAAAAAGGCAGTTATTTTGTTAGATTTTGCTTGTACTGGAATCAGTTATTTGAGTGAGCTCTAATACATCTGCTAGCAAATGAGCCCCCCTCCTTTAAGATATATTGGATCTAACTCAATGAATATCTGACACCCAACTCCTACAAGAAGACAGAATTCTGAGAGAGGAACTTGATTATTTCAGAAACAATGCAGACTTTTTGATTGATTGCATTTACAAAGTTTCAAAGCTTAATTCAATATCATGAAGCTTATATTAAATTTTCATTTTCACGATAGTTCCCCTTTAAAAAACTTGTTGATTCAAGTTAATTCAACAAGAACAAAAAGGACCAATGCAAAATGTCTTAAAATCCCATTGTCTTAAAGTCATACCAGCACCTACCCATTAAGCACATCATTTTAACTGATCCTCTAAAAAGTCCCCATGTCAGCAAAACCAACAGGTGTCATATTATCAGCATCATCATCATCAACATGCTCTAGAGGCAGAGGATGGGCAGCAAGCGCCCTGATGTCATCAATGACACACCCCCACACTAGAGATCATGGGAACTCGGGCAGTGAACAAACAGGGTGCCGGATGAGTTGGAAACTATTGAGCATAACGTTATGGATCACTGGTAATGTGTTCTCAGGGCATGATAAGGCTAATTAAGCATTAAAAGATTTTTTTATATAAAAGTGTGTATATTGCTTTAATTAGCCTTTCTTAAAAGTGAAGGGAATAATATCCCTTACAGGGGTGGTTTATCTTTAAGATAACCTTTAGTATGGACAATTCTAAGCAACTTTTCAGTTGGTATTGATTATTTATTTATTATAGTTGTTTAATTATAATGTAATACTAATTATAATAATGCACTTATTGTTACTCATTATTGCAGTGACCTCTTGTTTGTAACTACTAATTTATTGTTTTGCTGTACAGTGCTTTGCCCTCAAGGTGCATTATACAAATGAAAATATACAAACATACATACATATAATTATTTGCTTTTTTCTTCTGATACTTTCCAGCTTTCAAATGTGGGTCACTGACCCCATCTAAGAAAAAACTAATGCTTTGTAAGGTTTTGTTAGGGGAAAGGAAAGGGTTAACCATGCCAGTGACAGGGCTGGGATTCCTAACAAAAAAAACACCCACTTCATGATTATTAATTCTTTCTTTATCGTTACTTGTCCATGAAGCAGCAGGATTCCAGACTGGACACATTCCACTCACCTGGAGCAGCTATGAATAAACCAACTGAACTGAAAAAGTGTTGAAGGTGAACAAACCCTTTTATTATTATAATAATGCCCTTTTTTCTGTAATTATAAAACAGTAGCTTCAACTTGATGTTAACTAAGCAGTCCGTATCGGTGGCAAAAACATTTTAAATACATTAACAGCCTTAAGGCAAGCTACTCCAAATTACAGAAAGACTCCTTATCTAGAAAAACCCAGGTCCCAAGCATTCAGGATCATACCTGTACACCTGTATTAGGGACTGCAGTATCTGAGCTGATCTGAACAACACACAGTAACAGCCGTGAACTTACCCACTCGCTGCTCATCCGGATAATATCCATAATCCGGGACTGGGTTTTCCCTCACGTCCAGGCTGTAGTCTTCTTTCCTGGCTAAATGCTGCTTCCCATTGCCTTCCTGCAGACGGTACACTTTCACCTCTTTAATGAGTCTCACAATGATGCTCATCAGGTTTTTCTCAGTGAGGTTTCTGGAGTCCGTCCTCTCTTTGCAGTGCCCAGCTGGCAGCACCAGGAGCAGCACAACCAACAAGGCAGCACCCCTGAGTTTATTCATAGCTGCTCCAGGTGAGTGCAATGTGTCCAGTCTGGAATCCTGCTGCTTCACTGACAAGTAACGATAAAGAAAGAATGAATAATCATGAAGTGGGTGTTTTTTTTTGTTAGGAATCCCAGCCCTGTCACTGGCATGGTTAACCCTTTCCTTTTACCTAACAAAACTAACGTTCACTTTTTAGCTAAACAGGGGATAAATTAGAGATCTAGGTGCTCTGGGTATTGCACCCCCCCAAGGGAAAATGCTAAATGCTACATGTATATACAAACTGTCACCCTACAGCTATTGCTGAACCCTAAATATTTCCCAAACTGCTTGCAATCCAACAACAGCTGGAGCCCCCCCCCCAATGATTCTGGGGGGATCATGGTAATATCTCATGTTGTGTCCTACTCTAAAATAGATCCTATTACTACTGAGCATCCCCAGTAATCACTAACAGAGCTGTGTGTTATTTTGTTGTGCAAAAGTGATACAAAAGACCAGCAATGAGTATTCTACTAGCACAGGGACCTTCAGGTGCAGAAGTTATGCTTGACAATACCCCCCTCTGCCTCTCCAATAAGCTGCTCCATTCAGTGTGCAGATCCCAAACAGTAGTGCACGTACACCTTGTCACACTGGAGGATGCCAATGTAGGGGAGGCTTTCCCCAGCTCAGGCAACCAAGGTGAATGATGGAGAAATCTGATCTTGTTGAACTTTTTTATTTGTTTTCATTTGTGTGTTTACCACTCCCAGAAGAAAGCAAATAATGTATTTAACTGTGGCTTTTCAGGACGTGAGGAAGGGGATAGAAATAGAAAGGGGATAGAAATAGGGAGTAAATAATGATAATACCCAGAAGAGCGACAGTTTCATCCTCAAACACTTATAGACACACTATGTAATTTAGGGATTACAGATCATGCCTTTTTGTCACTATTCCTGTATTAAATGTCCTCTCCTTGAGCAACACATGGTGGCAGATGCTGGAATTACACTATTTCTTCAACTAGATCTAGAATGTATGCTTAAAATGCTACAACTTTGATTAAATCATCATTTAATATCTACTCACCCTCAGTCTGTATTAACAACATTCCGATTGACCAGAACCATTAAGATAAAATGACGGTGGCATCACATGGGAATGCAGTATTTCCCGTAAAATGTACAGAGATGTATGCATCTTATTGGGTTTTTATGGGGTTTTGTATGCATGGACCTATAAAAAATACCCCAAATAAGGCAAACTTAAAGGGGGGATACAATCTGTAGGGGAGACTGCAAAAGGGAATAGTTTAGCCTCAGAATATTGAGCAGAAGTGCACTGGGCACCTCCTAGCTCTCCCTGAAAGTGGCTCCCAGTCTTCTACTTTCTACAAAGTGTTTGGGGTCAGCTCTGCCGGTCACCCACCACTTCAGTTTGAGGAGAATTCTGGTTAGAGATTAACAAACAGTTGGATCCAAATATAGGTGTTTTGTGTACCACAAATTCTTCACGAATACAGGACCAAAAACAACAAGTTAACAACAAGGATAACTTTCCATTTCCTTAGCAAATAAAGGAGAAAAAAAAAGGAAAACCTGAGCTGATGTTTCTATTTATCATCATTGTTCAATGTAGACGGAAGAGAATCTCATTCAAGAGATAAACTCTGATGCTTAGTTCAATTTACAGAGGAAGTACATCACAATCTCTTTTAGCAACTGAAAACCTCACTGAATGCCATGCAGAGAGAATACATCATCTTGAGTTGGCAGTTGTGTGGCCTCTGTAAGATGGTCTGTGATATTTAAGAGAATTACTGGGGAGGAGGGCAAGGTTGTAGTCACTGCATTTTACACTGACGTCTTCCTTTTTAACAACTACACAGTTATTTAATGTTATTTTCTCTTCAGTCGGTAAGAACTCTGTTAGTGATTAAAGGTGGCAGCAGACTAAAGGCCATCTCTAAAGCTTCACTTTTCTTCCACAATGTCTCCTCCTTGGATCACACTGTCTTCTTCTGTCATCTTTGATAGGAACATATTCATCACTAAAGCAACAAAGGGAAATGGTATTCAATCTGAATCTGTATACTATTCATTGGATACTTAACAGCGATATAAAGAATCTGTCATTTCACTTTTACATTTATTGATACTTATTTTTGAATATTAACTTACTTAACAGATCTATCTGTAATTTGGATCTTCATGCCTTAAGTCTACTAGAAAATCATGTAAACATTAAATAAACCCAACAGACTGGTTTTACTTCCAATATGATAAATGATATCTTCGTTTGGATCAAGTACAAGGAAGAAGTAAACCCCCTCACACCCCCTATTCCTTAAAGGGGTGGTTCACCTTCAAATTAACTTTTAGTATATTGTAGAAGGACCTATTCTAAGAAACTTTATTTATTTTTCATAGTTTTTTAATGATTTGCTATTTTCTTCTGTTTCTTTGCAGCTTTCAAATGGGGGTCACTGACACCATCTAAAAACAAATGCTCTGTAAGGCTACAAATGTATTGTTATTGTCACTTTTTATTACTTATCATTCTATTCAGTCCCTCTCCTATTCATATTCCAGTCTCTTATTCAAATCAATACAGGGTTGCTAGGGTAATTTGTACCATAGAAACCAAATTGCTGACACTGCAAACAAGAGAGCTGCTGAATAAAAAGCTAAATAACTATAAAACCACAAACAATAAAAAATTAAAACCAATTGCAAATTGTCTCAGAATATCCCTCTCTACATTATACTAAAAGTTAACTCAAAGGTGAACAACCCCTTTAATTAAAGTGCTAAACCTGGCAAAACATTATTATTATTTTTTTTTGGAAAAAGACTCCAAACCTTTGATTTTAACGGTTCGCTTTTTATAAAAAAATTCATTTGGATTTTTACCTGCATTTAAACCTCTCCTCTTCCCTTTCACTATACTGTGGAATTTGTAGTTTTTTAGGGAAGTAAAGCTCTTCAATTGAGATAGAAAGGTAGTCTCGAGACCACAGTCCCCAGTGTCCGTCTTCCTCAACCGTGTGGGGTCTCAGGGCCTAGAATATAAAAAGGCAGTAGCTTCTATGGGACTTCTCCACCTCTAATCTATTTTCAAATTTCTGAACTGTTTGTTTTCTTAAATGCTGGTTTATTAACTTAATATAACATAATAGATTCATCGATTCACATCCTAGGCACAAGCTGTATTTTTTAACTAAAATATTTGTATTTAACTTGTGTTCGATACAAACAATTCCAAGATTGTAGACAATAGAAATACTAATCAATTTTGGAATTTCAGTTGGATAACTTACCTGTTTTAATGAATTTATGCGTGATGAATTAAGCACGTCATTTCATAAGAATAATTGATTGCACAGGCACTTAATATGGCTTAATAATTAATTCAATAATTTTTTTTCTATTGATTTATCATATGAATATATTTATAATTAACTGCACAGGCACTTTAGAATAATTATTATTATTTTCATTTATATAAAAATATTTCTGTTCAGAGAATTCATGTTTAGAAATTAAGTCCCTGTTGTTAATTGTTAAGTCCCTGTTGTTCACTGAATATTAATATTATTATGTTATTGAAGGGAATTACAGCCCCCATAACTATCATTACTGCTTTCTTGTGGTAATAAAATGTATTATAATCAAGCTCTGGCATTCTATCTCTAAATCCACTGGAATCAAGCAAAAAATTTCCCCCTATAAAAACAAACTTTTCATGAAAGCCTGCACTGATCACCATAGCCTCTAACTCACTCTAGGGGACTGGTTGATCAATGTTTGAATAAAAAATTTTTACTACAGTTTTTCTAACCATTTTTGCGCTAAAATGCATAACCTCGAATTACAGTAATCAAAACTCAGATTTAAGATCTTAAATTAGTACAAAAATCTCAAAATAAATATTCAGCATATAAAAGCTATTGATTTCACGTAGAAGTCAATGTAAGAGATTTTTTCAACTTGAGTTTTTTCAATTTTTTTTGACTTGGTACACACATTGAAAATGTTTAATATAGCTTTTTCAGTTTCTGTTTTTTAATCATATTTTTAATAAATAGCACTCTTTTGAGTTTTGGTAAGTTTTCAAGTTTACTTGTATTAAGAACCAAACTCTAAGGGGCAGATTTACTAAAATTCCCTAAAAATCCCTCGAAATTCGAAACTATTCGAATGCTTATCGAATAGTTTAGGCTATCTTTTTCCTCAATATTCGATTTCTCGATGAAATCGTACGATCGAATACTGATCGTATCAATCATACGAATGGTATTCGAGCAGGTGTTTGTAAAAGAAGCCTATGGGGGGATTCACATAGGCCTCTATTGCAATTCGGTAGGTTTAAAGTTAAAGTCCTTCGATCATCGCTTACGGCCCAGTCGGCTTGGCCCGGCACTGTACTAACTACCCTTTTTTGAAGTTCAAAGCTTAGCTAGGAAGATCCACTCCTGTTCTCAACGTATGCCAAAGTGCAATGATCTCCAGTTGCTCTCAGTGGTCTCAAAACAGGTGCTTATTTTTGAATTCCAGGCTTGGAGGCACATTTTGGCTGCATAAAAAACAGATGTACTGCAAAACAGAGCCTCCTGTAGGCTTCCAGTCCACATAGGGGTTACCGAATGGCACTTATGTTGCACCAACCAGTAACATTTTTCATGCTTGTGTTGCTCCCCAACTCTTTTTCCATCTGAATGTGGCTCATGGGTAAAAAAAGAAGACCCTTGCCTTAGTGCTTGATAAACTGATCCACTGATTTCAGTGTCAAAATTATCTCTTTGCTGCCAACAGCCAAATTAACTGACCAGGCAGGTGACCTATAGATGTATTCAGCTGATATACTTTACAAATGGAAATTTGCACAATTATTCCGATTCTGATCGGAAATTGGGCTCTTTGGACACAGGTCGTTTTATGGAGGAAAACCTTGACACAGTTATCCAGTGTTCCACTCTTCTTCATTTATGTATTCCAGGAGTTTATGGAAGGAGAAGTATACCTTTGTGAACATGAACACAGGCTACCTACTGAATGAGGAAGCAAGAATGGATTTCATACTAAATTATAAGAATTGCATAAAAAAGAGGGAAAAACATAAAATAAGAGGAATGAGTGAAATAAAAGAGGATGTAATAAAACGAGTGAAACAATTGCACTTCATCATGTTCCCATAGAAAATAATATGAAACTCATAATATGACTGGAGTTAATGACTTTTAATGAACATCGGTTTAGATGTTAACAACACATTACTAATTTCCTTATGATCTCCCCTTTACTTTAACTTATGACTTAAAAATCAGGTCACAAGTATTATTTTTCCTAAAACTGGATTTAACAAACCTCTTATAATTGCAAAAATGCAATTACTCTGGAGTCATTCACGTTATTCTCATTTTTTATTTAATCAACAATTTATAAAATAATTGTAAATCATATACTCCTGGCGTTGTTACCAATGTAATCCAGAAAACAAAAGTAGCTTTCTGCCTTAAACATTGGACCCTCATAAAAAGTTTTTTTTTTAAATGGTATATTATTGAAATTGGATTTTGGATTACATGTTGTATGCTGTCTGTTATTAGAGTGACAGCTAAAGAGGTCTGGATGGAGAATGACCCATAAAATTATCTTTAAGGCAAGTGATATATATATAATTGTCTACAAGGGTGGGCTTTATTAAAACAGCTGCTTATTTGAATCTCATTTTGTCTTTATTTATATGAGTCCTGCAGCCCACCTTTAACCTCATCGAGTTGTTGACTTGTAGAATAACACACATGAATAGAACAGTAATAAAACCCTCAAAATATGTTTCCAGTTGCAACACAATGGCGTTCATTAAAAATATATAAGAATCCAGAATGAACATCTTAAACTAATTAGTCGTACAGAAACAGAGTGGAAATCTTACGACCAAAAATGCTCTTTCTTTTATTCCAATTGATTTTGGTTACTGGGTAAACATGGGATTAAATATCACAGGCATGGGGTTCTGTTATTTGTTACTTAAATTCTCTTGTACAATATTGTGTCTAGGAGATAGACAGCCAGTTAAAGCAAAATGAAAAGCTCAAGACTTAAATGTATACATAAAGGTATTCTGTAAACTGCATATGTTCATATTTTTATTTACTGTATTTATTTTTAGGACATTAAAGTTCAACAGGATATTAATTATGTTCTCATTTCTTTTTATTTTTAAGTACATTTTAAGCCTTTCTGATTTCCATTATACTTTGCCGTTCACATAAAGATTGTTTTCCAAACGCTGTATGTCTTGTCCAGTCATGTTACTCGACATGGCTCTCAAATTTGTTTTATAAGAACACAGGGCAAATAATTCTTCTACAGGGAACCCATTGTTTGCAATTCTTAGACAAGTATTAATATGATTAAATAACTATGCATAATGCCAGCCAATATATGTGAGCAGGCATTACTGGCATAGTGGAAGAATTCAGAGAGCCAGTTGCAGGAACAGTTTCAACAAGTCACCCAAATGATGTTCTTTTACAAAGTAGGCATTGCTAAAATCTGAAAACAGTATTTTCTTGTGGTTTCTGAGACATTTGAAGTTTTAGACTGCTAATAGCTCAACTGAGAGTAAGCAATCCAAGTATTAACTGAATACAGAAAGACAGTGGGAAATGTATATGGCTAGATTTACTATTCA
>CM044439.1:148457253-148469132 GCA_024363595.1 Xenopus borealis
ACTCTTGATTTTAGTTTTTTCCCCAATATGCAATCAGCCCCAACTTTACCAAGAAGGACAGCATGTATATACCTTTTTTGTTTTATTTGTTTGCTTTCAGAATCATTATTTATTACTGTCTTGGTAATTGTGCGAGCTAGGAAATGTCCTGTACTTGCAGTCTCTGAGTTGTATAAAATAAATAAAAGCTAGGTGAAAAAATGGCCATTCACTTCAATGCATTTGGCAATTGCTTTTGCAGATTTGCGACTTTTCAGCATAATGGGTCAGATTCGGCCATCACTAATAAGAACCACTGAAGCCCAAAAATTTCACTCAGACACTTGTGCTCCTTGTTGTGAATTTCCCTCCTCATCAGTGCTGTGGACTTCAGCATCTCTAAAAGAACAGACACCAAGGCTGCTGCGTTGAAGAAGTTTTAGCACAAGTGTTTATTTTAATTTGAATAATCTTGCACTGCTTTAATAACGGATTTTTTTTACTGGTGCATTAAATATGTTCTACATTTACACTGGTTGTGTTTTCTGAGGCATTTAATATGGTTTGCTCTGGAAAAAAGGAGTGAGGTTTTGTCTAAACATATTGCCACTCAGCTCGGTCAGTTAATATTTACAGTAGATTTATCTTATATACATAAAGTCTGGGATATAACTATAATAAAACTTTGCTGAATTGGAGAAAAAATACATTAAAAGAATCTTTGTATAACCAGAAGGTGGCAGTAAGAGCCTTTGTACTGTATCTCTAGTTGTGTTGTGGGGTGAGCAAGTAGTATTGCTACTGTACATTAACGATTGGTCATTCTAGCTTATTGATGCACAGATCTGGGCTTGTTTTGCAGAAGAAATAAATACTTCTTAAAATATTCTTACAATCACCATAAGTTGTTTATATCCTTTTAGTTTGTGCTTAGTGATGTAAATTGACATGACTCACTGAAATATGTATGTAACACAATTTTCATCTTGTAAATTGAGTATTAGAAATAACTTCAGCCTTGTGTCTTGCAACTTCTAGGTGACGTCTAATATCCATATATTTTACTGTGATGTTTTTTGGGGGGAGCGGTTGTATTCTCTCTCTATAGGAAAAAATATCAAGGTTAATATTTCCTACATTGATGTATTTACAATGTTTCAAAATATATTTCTGAATATATTTCTGAAACAGGGTTTCTGTAGAATCCCAAAAATACAAATAAATTCAAGTTTCTTTACAAGTGAATGGGATGTTTATTTTTAAAATTGAAGCTGTTAAAACTTACAAAGTTTACAAGTGAATTTTGTTTAATTGAAAATATAGACTTGATTTAACGGTTTCCATTTTTTCCCACATTTTGAAGCGAGCAAGCATTCAAGAGTCACATAATCAATATTCGATTTTTTTCTATTTTGAAAAATCTGTATACATGTTCTAATTTTTAACTTTTATTTTCACAAAGGGGGGAATTCACAAAAGTGTCGGGAAGGAAAAAATGTCTTTAAAATGTCGTAGCAACAGACGACAAATTCACAGAGCATTTCCCCACCAATTTTCCGACATAAACGACACTTGTGAAAAAGTGTAGTGAAAAGTGGGCGTGCTTTTTTCTGCACCATTTTCCCCCGACATTTTTATGAATTACTCGTAAACTCATTTTTTTTGCCGACAATTTTTCCGACACATTAGGCTCTCCAAAATGAAAATGTCGGTCAAATTGTCTTTTAAAATGTCTTTAAAATGTCGTGTAAAATGTCTTTAAAATGTTGTCTGTACGATGAAAAGATATACGACATTTTAGAAAACTGTTGGACTTACGAGACATTCAGAGATGGTAACATCTGCCTTTGTGAATTTGACGTTTGTACGACATTTTACAAATTTGTCAACCGCCACTTCTGGGTTACTTATTTTACCAACACTTTTGTGAATTCCCCCCTTAGTGTTTTTGTTTCATGGACAGTTAACTTTTGTAAATAGATTTTGGGTTATGGAGATGAAAGCCACCATTTACAATTAACTCTTGGAAAAAATATCTAAAGTAGGTTCTTAAAATGATTCTGACACATTGTTATAAATCGTGTCCGCATGAAGAAACGGACGCCTGGAATATTTCCCCCGCAAGCCCCCCCCCAAAGCCGCCCCCAGCCCTGTGCACCTTTCTGAGCCGACATGCTCACACAGCTAACTGCACTTCCTGGTTGCTTCACTGACGCAGGGCTGGGGGCGGAGCTATCCTTCCATAGGCTGAAGTTCTGTTTTGATTCGTAATCAGCCTATGGAAGGATTGCACCATCCCCAGCTCTGCGTCAGTGAAGCAACCAGAATATTTACCAGACGATTGAGGAGATCTTTTAGGGGGGTCAGAGGGTTGGGTTAGTGTGTGTTTGTGGGGCTGGGGGCAGATTTGCGGGGGACTTTGAGGAGACATTTACATCATACTGACACATTCCTACCTAACCTTTATAAGAAGGTTAGCTTATTTACTTAATTTTGGTGGTTGAAAAAACTGCATATACAGTATCAAGAGATTTCATGCAGTTATGTTATTCATTCTTTGCTGATGACAAAGGTTTTATGTCCTTTTTACCAACAGCTTTTGCTATATGGGTTATTTTTAAGGCACCTGTAGCTCTAAAGCCTCATGTTTTGAGAAATAACCGATTGAGCCAAGACTCAATAATTGTCCAGTCTTAAACAATGTCATTGTTTGCAAAGTACTTCATAAAAAGCTGTTACATAATTTACATGGTTGATATGAGGGTATACATTTTTTCCAGAAGGTTCCTTCTGTCATGGAATTAAAACACATTTACTTATCTCAATCTCCTAAACTCTGCAGTGCCTGTGGTGTCTGACAGTAGAAATGCCCAGAATTTTCATCTGTCCGTGCAAGGTTTCCCTTGATCTTGTTGGTGTAAATATGGTGCACTGTGTAATTCTGCTCTTCTGCAACTTTTGATCATTTTCACTGTGATTGTTGCTCATCACTACAGATAATTACTACATAGTAGCACAGTGCAGCAACCTAGTGCAGCTAGCATAAGCTAATATTACAGGCCAACCTCAATTTCTGCTTGATAATTTGTGACAACTCCTAAGCTTAGCTTCTCAACAGCTGCTCAGAGCCCACTGAGTATGTAAGTGTCACAGACACTTTTCAAGATTGTGACCCCCAGTGAGTTTTTAAATCCTAGATCATTGCTGCTATTAAGACGCTGAAAATTTAGGCTGATGCTGTAAGGTAATCATATAAAATATGACATTTTTGGCCATATTCATTTCTATGGTTTAGTTCTTGAAACATTAAGGAGGTTATTTATCAAAGGTCACATTTTACAGTGTTGTGATATTTTTTAGACCTCAAATGAACTCACAATTTGAATGGTTTCTAATTTAAGAAAAAAACTCAAATGTAAAAAACTCGATACAGCGTAATCAGAGTGAAACACTTGAATACTTGAATTAATCAAGTTTTTGGCTGAAATTCTCGAATTGATCGAATTTTAGAGCGAA
Source organism: Xenopus borealis (assembly GCA_024363595.1). Classification (NCBI taxonomy): domain Eukaryota; kingdom Metazoa; phylum Chordata; class Amphibia; order Anura; family Pipidae; genus Xenopus; species Xenopus borealis. The sequence continues at coordinate 148,460,749 of CM044439.1, forward strand.
ACCCAGCCAAAAAACTTGAGCATCATGAAGACATCTTCAAATGGTTAAAAGAACCTCTGCAATTAACTCATACCTGACCTAGACAATGGTGTATATTTGGATTCAAGGTTTTTCCAGGTTTGGGGTATAATAAATCTCGAAAATTTGTTTTTTTAAACCTGAAAAATAGATTTTTGACTTAAAAATAATCTTGAAAACTTGACCTTTGATGAATAACCCCCTAAGATTGTTTTATCGCTACAACTTAAAATATGAATTATAGCTAGTGATGGGTGAATCTGAATCGTTTTGCTGAAATACATTGAAATCTATGGGCGACAATTTTGTGACGAGCCGAAATCATTTTCACTCATTGGAGTCTATGGGCATCATTTTCACTGCAAAACTTTGCAAAAAATTTAATTCATCACTAACTATAGTTCTTTATTCTCATACAAAATTTATTTTAAGAGCACTTACCATCACTTTTTCATGATCTGTATTCTCTAAACACCTTTCTGTCTCTGAAGACATATTGCTGTCCATTGTCCGAACAACCACATTTTAAAAGTAATTCTATATTTCCCTCACATTTTCTGAAACAACAGGGATTCCTTTACATTTGACTAGGAGTCTGTTTCATGGTAGGGTGCTGGTTTATATTGCCACTTTTTGTCTCAACTTTTACAGTGTTCTGCAAATTATTCAGCTAACATCTATTCAGTTTAACATTTCTACTTCTTTCAAAATATCTATCTAACGTTTCCATCAAAATGACATATCTACATATACATTATTTGAGGGCCTGTGTCTGAGTGAATCAATATTGTAAGCTTAATAAACTGTTAATTGTTAAGCTTAATTAACTTTTTACCTAATCATTGTTCATTTTACCGATTAATTCTTTTGAGTCCACAAAACTAAACTGGTAAAGATTAGAATCACTATTTTTCCCTCTGCGTTCTTCTATTGTCAGAACAATTTCTAGACTTGATTTAGGATGGCATGACTCATCCATGTATTCCCTGAATTCTCTGTTATTTGTACATACACAGTTTTAGTGAAGATGGCTCTATTAAAATGTAACCACTGAATTTATAAAAGCAAGATAATACTCTAAAATATATAAAGATAAACAAAGGACAACACCAGCACTCATTTTGTAGAAAAAAATGCTTATATTGAAAACGGTTAAAAACTGCAAAAAAAAAACCACAATAACTTACAATCTCCAGATCAATGTCTATAGAAGGGTTGTGCTTAAAAATAGTGTTCCACTTCCTGCTGCCTTCTTTCTCAGGCTGTGCAGGTAGCAGGCAGCACTCAGCACACTGCACTGTAGGATAGGAACAAATCAGCAGTTAGGCTGACCTTATAGGGAATGGAAGCTTGCCATTTTTTATATGACTGCAGGACTGTGATTGGCTATCCACCCTTTTACTATGCTTCTGGCAGGGACTCTTAGAACATGCCAACCCTTCATTTGAAATTCAGATAGGGACAGTAGCAGATCTATAGGGAGCTCCAATGAATGGGGAGTTTTTGAAGATATTAATTTATATTTATTTACAGCCCCAAGTAAAACCTATGCACTATGTATTGTTCATTATTAGTGATGGGCGAATCTCCCAGCGAAAAATTTGCGAAACAAGTCGCGGGACGCTTTTGACGCGCGACTTGTTTTTCTGGCGAATTTTCGCAAAGCGAAATTTCGCTGGCGATTCGCAAATTTATTCGCCAGCGGCAAATCGCGGGAATTCGCCGCGAATTCGCCCCTGGCGAATAAATTCGCCCATCACTATTCATTATTGCTTACAAAATTCGTTTTTTTAGTATATCCTGTATGTCTGCTTTAATAAAGGGTTTGACTCACTGAGTCTCTCAGTTGTGAACCATTTTGTCCAGCTTGTTTAAAATTATGTGGGACTGGGAATTTCAGATCCTTGTTCTGAATTGTTGAAGAGTGTTGTGACATGCAGTCCTGTATCGGTTGAATAGTTTTTCCAATAAACTTTGGTCCACGTGAACAGTTAATATATTAGATGGCATAATTTGAAATACATATGTGATAATCTTTTATCCTATATATTTTACCTGCTTGTTGTGCTAAAGGTTGATCCTTTAACAACATTCTTACATTTTTTGCACATCCCTCCTTCTTTGGGACCAAAATCATCTGTTTCTTTCTTTAGGGCCCCAATGCCCACTTTCAATAACATATGCCTTGTTTTATGGGTTCTACTATATAATGATGTAGGGGGTTCCTGAAACGCAATCACATTAGGGTAAGCATGTGTTAACATGCCACAATGTTTATTGAAGACATGTAAAATGCACCCTATATAGGGTGGTAAGTCTGTACAAATGAGATACAAGACTTTCTCTGTACTACAACTTTCTCCTGTAATAAGTTCTGTCCGTCTCTCTCACCTTTTGCATTTCTTGATGACTTTTCTGTCTAGGAAATCCTTGTTCCTCCCATTTATCTGTCATCTTTTGTAATCTATTTTCTGCCAGTTGCAGATCTGATGCTGTGCGCTGAAGCAGAATCAGTTAAAGGAGAATTCAACCTCTCCGGGGCTAAAATCCCTCCCCTGTGTTGGACTACCCCCCCTACCTCCCCACTCCTGGCAAATGCCCCCAACTTGTTACTCTGTAATAATAGAACAGTAGCTTGTAATTGATACCAACTAAGATATAAGTAATCCTTATTGGAAGCAGAACCAGCCTATTGGGTTTATTTAATGTTTAAATGATTTTGTAGTAGTATTAAGGTGTGACGATTACGGAAGGACTTGTTATCCCCAAAAGCCCCAGGTCCCGAGTATTCTGGATAACAGGTCCCATACCTGTATAGAATCAATAGGTAGACTCAATTGCCTATTATCATGTCAATGAATACAAACAAAATGTGTTACAAATTTGTATTTGTTAATTCTACAGAACAAATAAGGTTATTTTTATACAATTTATTGAAAGTGTAACATTACAGGTTAACAAAACATGATGAGAAAGTAATTTCTGTTCCACAGAGACAGTTGATTAAATTTTACAGCATAGATCATAAATGAAATATGCATAAGCTTGATTTACATTCAAGACATTAATATAAACTTTATAGAGGGATAGGCTATTAAAAGTAGTTTCAGTAATTACCATCCTGTACCGTTGAATTGACTCTTTGAGTCCTCTGATGGAACTGATTTTATCTATGACAGTAGGAAGGACCAAATAAAACTTGTATATTGTTTGATAATATTGATATCCAGATTCATTTTACATTAAAATTAATAAAGAAGTGAATGAATCAATGTAAAAGAATAGAAATTCAACTCCCAACTGTGTAAGAATATAGGTTGAACATGCCACTTAACCAGTGGGAAATAGCTGTCATCCTTAAAAGACTTTGTTTCTTTTGCCTATATACTGCTAGTGGAATTTTTACACAAATATGCACAGAAATCAGAAGATAACCTGGTACAGAAAGTGGAGATGACAACCTGATGCCCGAGAGTTATTGACAGCACAATACCCCAGCATGGGGTATCCGGTAGGTAAAAGAAGGCACTCGGGGGTGCCAACATTTAGCATTCCCAAGTGTAAAATCCCTTTCCTTCTCCTTTAAGCATGGGAGACATGCATAGCTGACTGAAAACAAAAATTAGTTAAGCCTTTCATAGAAAAAAATGGACATGGTGTGGACATATTTGTGAAGTTGTGTAAAGATCACATATCATTGGCTGTGGAACAGTTTTATAAGTGCTGAACAAACATTTAAATCTTCATTAGTTTTGGTCACAATTGACCTACAAGAATCTCTTTGGTGGGGAGACATACTTCAGCAATGGGTAGTTCTGTTAAACACCAACTTTTTTTTTTAACTCTGTTGTACCTTTTTTTTTAGCTTTTTCTAATGCTGCTGGAAAATCATCAGTGGAGGTTGTCTTGCTCATTTAGATTATGCTGCAAAGGAGAAAATAAATGGATTGACATTTTCTTTCGGATTTTCCTGGCATATGTTGCAGTCTTGGACATGTGCAAAAGAAATCGGTAGTTTTTTCACATTATGTCTATTAATGGTGTTAAAGAGCTTAGTTTTTACAAAAGTTGTTAATTACAACACTTAGGTTAATTATGGAAAATGATTCAGAATAAATATTATAAACAGTTTGTGGTGCAGAAACTACTCAACATAAAAATGCAAAAATCCCAAGTGCAGATATGCAATATGTAAAATGTCATTCAAAAAATACAGGTGAGGGTGTGGTTTCAGTAGCTAGATCACCTACTCAGTCAATGAAAATAGTCAATCTTGTTAATCAATCTTCTGTATAAACTCGGAATAGTGTAATACAATTTAAATATTGAGAATAAAAAAAAATCCAAAAGGTAATGCTCCAGAAATTAATAATACAATCAGCCTTGTACAATATATAAATATAAATTCCTGTTGCGTTTGTGTCTTCTATGCGTTTTATGTGGAACACCATACTTTCTCAGATATATAGTATATTCCAAATTACATTATATTTAATAAACTACAGAATGCCCTGCGATAATGTCATCATTGCACTTAGCATTATATAATTGAGCCCAAAGTATAATGCACTTGCCCACATATGCGTAGAACACTCAACACTATATGCAGAAGAAGCATATGGCTCACAGTATCACAAAACAAAATTTCATTTCAAAACACAGTTTTTATAGTATCTATAGTTATAAATATTATAATGCAACCAAATCTATATATTTAACCCCTTAGGTTGCAGACAATCTAATTTATAAATAATACAATATGATTACCTCTGTTTCAGTTTAATTAGTCTCCACCCTTCAAGATTGCTGATATTTGCTCTAACCCCACAAATATAGTTCCATCTGGGTCCCCATAGTATTTTTCTTTAAAGTGATATTGTATACTATGGTTCATTTTGGCTGCTTTGGTAATATGTTCACCAATTCGTCATACTACAGCTCTTTGTTCTTTCAACATAAAAATTCTTGCATGGGCATACAAGTATAGTACATAAATGGAGGTACGGTGTATGAAATTATCAGTGGTATATTATTTGTAATACAATTATTGGGCATAATGAAAGGGCATTGTTATGGTCGCCACCCAACTCCAGAACCAATACTAAGCACCCTGGTCTAGGCTCTTGCTTCACCAGTTAAGTGACCACCTTTGTCTTCGGGAGGAGCCCTCAGCTACTCAGATGCCACCTGGACTTAAATGAGAGGTGCAAGGGAAAGGTTCTGGATAGGCAAAGGGGCACAACTGTAGTTTAGAGTCAGTAAGGCCAAAGGTCACGGTACAGGCAGCTTTGTGGTCAGAGAGGCTGATCGAGGCAGGCAAAGGTCAAAACTGGGTAATCAATAAATGAGGCAGAATCAAAGTCAATCAACAGGCAAGGGTCAACCCAGAACGTCAATCAGTAGGGTGAGCAGAATCAAGGTCGGTTTCAGGCAAGGGTCAGGTCCCAGAGATCAGAATAGTCAAATTTAGCCAGGTAGGGTCAAACACAGAAGCTGAACAGATCAAACAGAAGCTTAACAGCAAGTACAAGGCACCAGGAGAAAACATATCACGGGCAACTGCAAATTTACAAGGTTCCCTTTAAATACATTTGAATTTGGCGCCTTTGCGTAAGATCGCCTTTAAGTAGCGGAAGGGCATGCACACTAGGAGGCAGCCGGCGAGAAGAAGAGGAGTGGCGTGGCAGGTGTCCCCGCCGATGGTGCGGCCGGCATCCCCACCGCACCACTAGATCACCATGGTGAGTTTCTCTCACAGTTATGCTACAGAACATTTATACTCAAACCTCAATGTACCCTTTATTCCAAAAGGATTTTGTTTATATGTCTTCCTTTCCCAAATTTTAGAGGTAACCACCATATCTTTTACGGTGTGTATCTTCCTTAAAGGGCAACTAAAGTCTAAAACAGAATAATGTTAGAAATGCTGTATTTTGTAGACTAAATATAAAAATGAACTTACTGCACCAGAAACCTAATAAGACAAATGATTTATGCTTTCAAAGTTGGCACAGGGGGGCTGTCATCTTGTTACTTTGTTAGACATCTCTGCAGAATCAAGACTCCGCACATGTTCAGTGTGACAGTTGGGAGGTAAAGCTTAGGTATTGTCATAAATGATCAAAATAGCACTAGTCAAATATAGCAAGACTGATTAATAATCAGAATATACAGACTGCACTGGGATACAAATATCTACACGTTCACAGGTTGTTTTACAGGGAAACAGACAAAGCTGCTCAAGTTCTGGTAAGTAAGGTGGGATTCTCCCACCTGCTGTTTGAAAGTATGACTGGTTCACGACAGAGCAGTTCGGGACGTCTGACAATTGGGGGCCGATGTACTAAATTCACGTGAATAGATCGAAGTTCGATCAAATTTCGATCGTAGGATCTATTCGACTGGTCGAAAATGCAAATTTGCAAATTTTTTATCATCATAATATATTCGAATGATCGAATATTCGATCAGCGAAGGATTTGGTTTTTAAAATTTATTCGATTGCAATAGAAGCCTATGGGAGCACTCCCATAGGCTTCTGAGGTTAAGTCCTAATCGAATAGGATTCGTTCGATCGATGACTTCGATCGTTCAAATCGTACAAATCATTCGAATGATCGAATAGTTCATTCGAATGATCATTATTCGATCATCGAATGATCAATGACCGAATAAAAGGGTAGCCTAGAACTATTCGATTAGCATTCGAAAATCGGATGCTAATCGAATATTGAGTGGATTCGAACTATTTTTGGGGAATAATAGTAAATTTGCCCCTTACTGTCCCCAGCAGTAAATGTAGGGAGAATTTCACTGCATACAGTCAGGTTTCTTATAAAAATGGTAGACTTTTTTTTTTATTGAATTATATTGGAGATCATTTCTTATCATTAAAGAAAATAAAAATGGGATTTTATTTGTTTGCCTTTAATGCAAATCCTGGGTTTATTGCCATATTCCTGTCCAAATATTAAATCTGCTGCTATAACGTGCAAGTGTTTATGTATTGCTTGTTTTAATCTTTAGCCATACAATGATCATCAATCATCATCAAACAATACAATGATCATCAAGCAATACAATGATCATCACCAGAGCCACAGGGGCAGGCTGTCGAGTAACCTGGAGATGTTCAGATTCTCATGAAACAATATGATTTCCTCCTTCATGAAAGGAACATTTGTACATGTAGGAGATTTCAGTCATCCTATATCATACGAACTCCAATGTTCTGCATTATAACAATGGCAAGGGTTAACCCTGTGACCATATGCCTTGTGTTCTTGTTTTCTTAACATTGACTATATTGGAGGTAGCCAGATCCTCTTACACTGATAATCAGGATGCCCACCATTGGGAGTGCAGATAATGAGCGTAGGCATCAATTGCTCAAGTACTTAAGACTGGACTGATCATAAGGATGTTCCAGTAAGCATCAGAAGGCTTCCCATCTACTAGACTAGACCTACTGAAAAATGGACCTCCTGGTTGGATGATTGAGACCTGTTGGGTCAGATACTGGGTCAAGTGAACTTGCCCTCCTAGGAAAGGTGACCCATCCTGCCTGGAACACTGAACCATCCTACCTGAACAGTGAGCCCTCCTACCAGGAAAGGTGAACCATGCATCCTGGGTAAGGAGAACTATACACACTGGGTCAGGTGAACTATCCCCATAGGTACAGGTGAACTAGACACTGGGACAATTTCGGTACAGATTACTTAGTTTCCCCAATTGTCCATAAATGAAATAGAAGTGGGAGAAGTACGCACACACCCCAAGTAATGCAAGACTGAGATAATCGTAAAGAGTCTTTAAGAAATTATGTCCTGAAGCAATAGAATGGGTGGAACCCATAGGTATTTAACCAGGCTCAATACTGGTGTTTCAGGAGGACACAAACATAAGAAGAGGGAAGAATCACCATTCACTAAATGATTCCATCATTTGCAGTATAAATCCGTACCTATTTGGTATGTAAGAACATAAATTAAATTAATTTGATTTGGCTTAATCTCCTTTCTAGCCAAATCCCTCTCACATGGGTATATAACTATTGACTATTAGTATATAAGAGGCAAAGTGGGGTATTCTTTTTCTCTTTCTTTTTACATACAAAATCACAATACCCCCTTTACTAGTTTTTTTTTTAATGCCTCAGTTTTGCTAGGTATATCTTAATTTTCAGTGTTAGGTGAAATAAATTCATTACAACAACCCAGTTCTTTCTGGATTTAAGTTTGTGGCTCAGGCCTTCTATAGACTCACTCCCTGCCTCAATAACTTTCACTGTGGCCTGCTTCCTTTAAACATTGTATTAATGGACCAGTGCAGGGGTCTGCAACCTTTAAGACATAAAGAGCCAC
>CM044439.1:148471882-148482815 GCA_024363595.1 Xenopus borealis
TTTGTACGTTACCATAGGAATTGTAGTCAAAGTAAGCCCTTGCACAAACAATCAAGAGAATTGTCACATAGATTATATAGAAGGGGCTACTCAAAGGATCTTATAAGTAATGAGTATCGATACATTGTATTTCATATTTGGGAATTTACATGTTTAAAAGTCTATATACATTGCTTTTTTATGTAATTCCTGAAGAAGCTGCTGTTGTGTGGCCTATTAAATAAAGTGACATTGGAGATGTTGGTCTGTAACCTGTTGCAATAAACCACCTTATTTTATCCAGAGTGCCGCCTGCTCTATCTTTTCAAGTACGGTCTCCTATATGACACTACCTATAAGTGAAATTGTGTAGAACCAGAATTGACATTCTTCGACTCTCTTTTGAAAGCATTCAGATATAGCTTTGAATCCTGAGACTTTTTTATGTGTATATTTTTCAAATGTGTTGTTAAACATTATGAAATGATTTTCCATATATTGCTGCAAAATTGCATCTGCTGTAATAACACAACATTGTTTTTCTAGTATTTTGTTGTTTTCCTAGACACATTATGTTTGGTAGGAAAGAGGATTTTAATATTGATATTACTTGACAAGAGATTTTCTTGTCCTTTCTTTATCTTTTTTAATTGCTTTTGAAATAACATGGATTATATCCTTCCTCCATGAACCTCCCTCTTAAAACTTCTTCCATAGAACAACTCCTATCAGCAATTCCAATTTACTCTTAAATGTCCTATAGTGCATCTCTGATTATTAGCATGTGTTTTGGTCAGTCACATTCCTGTAGAGGTTAGTGTTCACACTCTTATATTTTGCTATTAAACAGCGATATATATAATTGTTACTGTATATGATTCACTAAAAAAAAAAAAAAAATCAGACCAAAAGGTTTATTTACTGTATGTGTGAATTTCCCATATCCATAAAATGTTTGAGCTTAGTAGTATCTATTCCTCTTGTAATATTTAGGCAATAGTTGTTTTCCCAATATCATAGGGGATGCAAGTATAATATTAAACATCACAGCTTACTCACCCATGACTAGTGATGAGCAAAATTTTTTCACCAAGTTTCGCCAAAAAAAAAAAATGTTTGCACCTCGTGCCTCAAAAACCAAAATTTCCCTCAAATTTTTGATGTTTCTCTAATTTTCAGAGTAGCGAAACAGGTCAGATTCTCCCATCACTACTCATAACCATCTTTGCATGAAATGCCTCTAACTACATGTAGTAAAATTGTAGTGCCTCTCAAATATGACTTGTTTCTTGACTAATAGTTGTAGAAAAGGTAGATGTATTGAGACAAAAGCTAGACTATCCCTGATATTATTTTTCTTCCAAGAGGGGCAGACCTGGATGTTTCTACTTTGTGTTATGAATAATTGCTGTAAGAGTATCAGGTGTTGCAGCAGGGACACCCACTACATCTGTCTTATCCGCACGCAGATTACTAATGGTGCATATGCATATGCCTCTTCTGGGTTTGACGCAGCATTGCATCTGACATCATTGCACATTCATGCAAAATTCAAATATTTGAGGGGTCCATGTTCTGTAATTCATTGTCCAAGGTAATGTTACATACAGAATCCCATGCCCAGAACAAACCCCAAGGTCCCGGTCACAGCTCACTTTTCTGACTCACAGCCACCTTTGGCTTAGGGAGGAGCATTTGGATGCCGCCAGGTCTTGTGAGAGGGCCATGGAGAGAGTTCTGGGCAGGCAAGGGAACCGTACTTTTGTAACAAGAACGGAGAACAAGGATCGTGGTCCAGGAACAGGACGAGTCAATACCAAACAGGCAGTGCAGTACAAAATCAGGAGACAAGAGTCGAGGGCACAAGCCCGGGCAGCACACCAATATCGCAGTATCAAAACAGGATCCAAGAGCATAGTCAGTACACGGGCAAGGTTAGGACAGGCAGCAAACTAGACCCTGGTCAATGACAGGCAGGGTCAAGAACAGATCAGAAATCGCACCCAGGAACTATTGAAACAGACCTACGTTGGGCAATGAGTTACCGAGCACGGGCCCTTTAAAGAATTGAATTTCGTTCCAATGTGTAATGACATCAGACACAGTGCCACGTGAAAACTGGAAGAGGCAAGTGTGCCATGGCTAATATGCAAACGGAGAAGAAAGATGTGGTGGGCGTCCCAGCCACACCTATGCACGGGCACCAGGTATTCTCACAACTGCTTTCTGAATATGCTTAGTCTTATTGAAGGGCACCAATCATAACTAAAATCAATTACTAAGTAAATACACTATGTGAAAGTTCAAGAAATCTGATTTTTAAAACAGTTAAAATTGTTTGTATACTATACCTTCTAAAAATCTCCCCTATCTCCACTGCAGTTCTAGCTGAGGCAGGCATCTTGGATTTCACTGATTCCTCCTACCTATCTTCACAGCTCTGAAATCTTGCTCATGCTCAGTTGAAATTTCTTGGTTGCTTAATAAACCTAAGCTATTTTGAAATCTGCCAAACTTCTGTGTTAGTGCTGCCACCTTCTGGAAGTTGGTGTGTGCCCTTTATTTACATCACCAGCAGGGCATATGATAGGGGAACCTTGTGATACTTCTAGTGGAGGAGTTTACTTAAGATAGGCATTCTGGGTAGAATTCTCAGGGCAGTGCTACAATCTGAACATGCTCGTGAACTCATTTGCATGTTGTAGTCACAGTTTTAAAAACTGCTGTTTTTCCCCCCAAAAAACTGTATATGTAGATTATGCCTTTGTTCTGTAGGTTTCTGTGTCCATAAATAACTGCTGCACCATCCTTGTCTGCTTGACTAATTGTTTTTTTTAGCTTATTTGAAGCACTGATCTCCCATTTAAATGTTATTGTATTTGTAGCTGATTTTCATTAAATGTATCTACAGTTATATATTTTTGAATTAATTTTTAATACATTACTGTATGTGAGGAACTCAGGAAAGAATTATGTTTATTTTTAGCATTTGGAAATTAAGCATAAATAGTAACATTCAATAGATTAACATTTATTCAGATTGACAATTATGTTTGTGTTAACTTTATGATATACATGTTACCGGAAAGCATATTATACACAAAACTTATAACCTGCAACAAACTGACCTCCTGTGCAGTTAGGGTGTAATTGGAGAGGGCCTTATTGGTATGTGGTTTGGGACCCTTTTGCAACACAGTAATCTATGTGAAGTTGATCGGATTAAAAACCATTGATTAGTATAAGAACTCACAAATTCGCTTACTTTCATCAAGATTTGTTGATCTGTGGACCATAAGTAAGTAATTTCTATTTGTCGTTATAGAAAGCTTATTTGATCAAATTATTACTGTATCACCTCTGTTTGATGTAGACAAAAAGTTAGAGTGTTTATTAACAATTTCCATCTAAGACTAAAATTCACCTGTTGGTGTCCCTCAAGGTGATTACATGAAGAAGAATAGAGTTGGTAGCAGTTATTTTGCGGTACAGATCACTAATATTATTTACATTCAAATAATTAGATATTAATTTTTTTTTCATGAAATCTTGACTGCATTGATTGTATTAAGAAATTAAATATAAGGATTCAAAGAATTTTTCTAGTTAATCACTTTCTTCTGTCCACAAAAATAAATTCTTAGTATCCCATGTGGAAGTACTCAGTGTATTTTCTCATATCCTTAGACAAAGCAGACAAGGAAACAAAATGCATAACTGGGTACAAATTTACTGTTCCTTGTCACACCTTTGGAAATAGAGAATTAAAATGAAATGCAAACAAAATGTGAAAGTATCACTTAAAAAGACCCATCATAGAATATGTACTGTGCTGTATATAATGTATTATATACTGTATTTCAAACTCTCAGGGGCCATAAAACATCGCCATAACACTGAATTTGTGGGAAATGGTATATATTGATTCTACATCACAAGTAACAAGTAGGAATGAGCAAATTTTTTCACTGAGTTTTGCTGCAGAAATGACGCCCATAAACTTCACTACTAGTGATGGGCGAATTTATTCGCCAGGGTCAAAAACGACGTGCGACTCATTTCGCGAATTTTTTCGCCAATTAATATTATAATTTTTTAATTATATATATATATATAAATATAACAGAACTTAACAATGCAATCCTTTATTATTAAAGGGGTAGATAAACTTTCAATTAACTTTTAGAGGCACGTTTATCAAGGGTTGAATTTCGACTTCATGTGAGTTATTTAAAACTCCCATGAAATCACATTTTTTCAACTCATTGATTTAAACAGCAATTCGGCAGGTTTTAGGTTGTGAATAGTCAAATTTGAGTTTGTAAAGGCCAGAGTATGATACATAAAACTTCAATCAAATTTGAATAACTCCCTGGTAGAATTTGACAGTTTTGACCATTATAAAACTTGAAAGTTCTAATTAAAATTTTCAAGTTGATCCTTGATGTCAACATTAATCATTCTAAAAAATGTGCAATTAAACTTTATTTTTTATTGTTTGCTATTTTGTTTTTTATCTTTTTGTTGAGTAGCTCTCCAGTTTGGTATTTCAGCATCTATCTGGTTGCTAGGGCCTTATTTGTGGGTTGAATGAAAGATGGAAACATGAATAGGAGAGGACTTACAAAAAAGATATTTAATAAAATGTAACAACAACCATAAAATGGTAGCAAAGCAATAGTTTTTGTCTGCTGGGGTCAATGGTTCCTATTTGAAATCTGGAAAGAGGCGGAGGAGGAAGGGAAATGATTCAGAAACTATAAAAATAAATAATGAAAACCATTTGCAAAGTTGTTAGGAATAGAGCCTTCTATAACATTCCAAAAATTGTTCTTCATTATTTATTTTTCATTGTTTTTTAATGATTTGCAATTTTCTTCTGTTTCTTTGCAGCTTTCAAATGGGGGGTCACTGACACCATCTAACAACAAATGCTCTGTAAGGCTACAAATGTATTGTTATTGCCTCTTTTTATTACTTATCATTCTATTCAGTCCCTCTCCTATTCATATTCCAGTCTCTTATTCAAATCAATGCAGAGTTGCTAGGGTAATTTGTACCCTAGAAACAAATTGCTGACACTGCAAACTAGAGAGCTGCTGAATAAAAAGCTAAATAACTATAAAACCACAAACAATAAAAAATGAAAACCAATTGCAAATTGTCTTAGAATATCACTCTCTACATTATACTAAAAGTTAACTCAAAGGTGAACCACCTCTTTAAAGGATATTTGTGTTGTGCAGTTAATAATAGATTCAAAGCTTTGGCTTGATGCTTTATATTCACCTGTTTATTTGTAACCATTCTTGGTTGTGGAAAAAATATTAATCCAAAGTAATCAACTATTTCTTCAAATTTTAATCTGCAAACATTGTTAAGATTCAATTTATAGCTCAATGTAGCATGCATTTACCAGTTTCTCATGTGTTATAAGGCCATATACACCCGTAACAGAAAGATATAAAATGTTCACATTGTTTAAATGAGTGTGCGCCTTTATTCCAAAGTAAGGACAAAAACAACTTTCTGAGGAATTGTGTAATGTGCAGATGCTGAGTGACTTATGGTATGGCACTGATTAGAAAATCTTTCTCAAGGTCTTATCAAGATAAAAAAGAATTTTACACCCCATAAAATTTCAATGGGATGCGGAGAGAATCACACTTCATAATCTTATGCAATACATCTAGCTATACTTTTGTGGATGCAATCCAAAATTTCATTTACACTTTTAAAAGTTAGAGCCATCTGTGTACAAAGTTAAGAATTACTTCTGAAACTCATTATGCCTAGGGGTTATTGACGAGAGCTTTGAAGAACACTAATTTGGTAAATATTCTCCTTTATGTTCTATTCATCTCAGTGTGAAGAAGGTAAAGACCATGACTTTGCTTATGCATTACTAAAAATGGCCTGAAGCAAACATGCCATTTATTATTTATTTATTTCAATCAACCCTTATTCAGAGACAATTTCTAAAATTCCAGGAATAAATATCTGTATAAAGAATGTTTAGAATTTTCATTTTCTGTTTTCTGCATCCATTATTTTAAACTTAATGAAAAGACTAGATTAATGGTTTAGGGGATAATATACATTGCACAACCTGGTTAACTACAGGTATGGGATTCATTATACGGAATCATTATCCAGAAAGCTCCAAATTACAGAAGGGCTGTCTCCCATAGTTCCATTTTATCCAAATAATCCAAAAAATGTTTTCCCTTTTCTCTAATACTAAAACAATACCTTGTAACTGATCCCAACTAAGAGATAATTAATCTTTATACAGCGCTACGCAACAAGTTGGCGCTATAGAAATACATGTTAATAATATTGGAAACAAAACCAGCCTATGGGGTTTATTTCATGATTACAAGATTTTTAAATAGACTTAAGGTGTGCAGATCCAAATTATGGAAATATCTGTTATCTGGAAAACTCCAGGTCCGGCATATCCTGGATTACAGGTCCCGCACATCCTGGATAATAGATCCCATACCTGTACAACTTGCTGAAGTGTTTTGTATCAGGAACTGGTGGAGCTGTACTGAAGTATTCCTCATTTCTGATATCTGAGCACCTCCACTGTAGTTTGGTGTTAAAGCTTATTTAAAAGTTGGTAGGTCCAGTCCCACGGTGCCTGAATGATGGCAATGGTGTTTTAATTAATGTTATTGGGAATTTCTTATAAACTTGGTTTAAAGATTTTTATATGTTTGCAGTCACTTGAGTATCTTACTCAATTGATTGATAAACTTTATCCTTTTTTCTATCAAACAGATTATTTAGGGTGCTTGACGTTATTTTGAGCTGGTAAGTAATCACACACATAACTATAGAACATGGAAGAAAGTAAGTCATCAATGTGATTTCTCCACCGCACACCTTCCTTCCACTGACCTGCAGTAGTGGTGCTGGTTCACTGTCGACCCGGCCGGGTCCCCTAGCAACCGTACAAATGTAGAAACGGTCCACGCACACAATTATTAGCAGTCGGGGAATGTGCCCCTTTTATTTATGCTACCGTAACATCAACTTTTCGGGGGGATACATTTGTACGGAAGAAAGTAAGTCATGTCATGCAAAAAGTTATTTTTTATAGCTACTTGATTTACTGAATAGTACATAGGAATTTCAAACACAATAATATGCTTTTGATCTTTGTGCCACCATATATTTGTGTAAGTTTAGTTAAAAATTCATTGAGCACCTGACAGTTTAAACCTATTTAACATAGATATATACATTGTCATATTTTTACCCTCTATAGGTTAATTATGTGCATTTCCCTAATTGGATTAGGATAGTTTTGGATTAATGTGTAATAAAATGTCAGTTTTTCTTTTGGCATTCTTTTTTCACTTTCCTGTATTTATATGAAAGTCTGTCAACTAAAATAAGACTCTTCACTTCAACTTGTTAGGGATCAGATCAAAGCAAAAAAAGTCTTTCATCCACATGTAGTTTAATCCCTTACCTGTCAGAGACCATTATTTCAAAGGAAGTCTTAATAATTTCAAGTATGTATGTTGAAGAGGAGCTAAAGGAGCAGTCCATAACTTTTTCTTAGGTTCATTTTTTCTTATTGATTAGGTACAAACTGAAGAAGTAGACTGAAGTGATGTAGAGTGGAAGTGGTCGTGCATGTGGTCAAGGTTGTTGTTTATGTGGTCAAGGTTAACAAGGTCTGATGACTATGAATTCTGCATTTGCTGAAATAGGTTTACATTTTCTACCTACAGAGCAAAGTGGTAAATCAGATACTTGTCAGGGTGTGTATCTTAGACATAGCATATGTTACAAACCCAAAATGACTGTTAAACCCAAAAAAAAACTGTGTGCAAATAACTAACATAACAAGATACAGAAATTTTTCTGCTGAAATATATTACCCTATAGTACCCTAAATCTTAAACAATGCTCTTAAATAATGACAAGATAATATTGGCAACAGTCTAAAATCAAAATATTTTAGTAAATGCACAGAACTTGTGGAATACTCGAAATGTGATAAAGATAATATTGGCAACAGTCTAAAATCAAAATATTTTAGTAAATGCACAGAACTTGCGGAATACTCGAAATGTGATCAAGAGTCGGGCCAGATTATACCTCTTGTGCCCACTGTGCGTATGGTCTGTGGGAACCCGATCTGCTGCAATGGGGTGGTCCACAGGTGTTCATTCCTGGGGTAAGGTAAAATTACCTATTATTTGCAAGGTAAAAACAATTGTCATGACGCCAATTCTGGTTAATGTAACACCAGTTCCAGTCAGTGCAGCAATTGATGTGGGGTGTAGGTTGGGTGGAAATTGATGGGCTTGAGAAGGCTGACAAGCAGGTCCAGGTATGGCTTAGGCTAAACAGGTCTGGATTGGCCATGGTTGTTAAAAAAAATGGATGCCCGCCCTCCTGTTCCTCCTCTTCAGGCCAAGGGCTCTGCACTTGGCAGACAAATCAGCACGAGGGAGCAGCCTGTGTTCAATATCCTAGGGCCTATCTATTCCTAATTTTCATCTTCACTGGGTCCTTGTCTGGTGACATAACAGTTTGGGCACTGGCTCCTTCTGTTGAATTACTTTGAATCTTCACTGAGGTAGTAGTCCTCAGGCCCCCTGGTGTAAATGACTTCTTTTCACATCATCCTGAGAGGAAGTGGCACAGTACTTTTCCTCCTGATATAGTCACTCTAAGGAAATCCCCCAGGGAGAACCTACTACCCTAGTGACTGGAAATCTGGAAATAACACTATTTACACAAATACACTATTTCTAACCCTTACACCCCCCTTGTAAACTTAGCAACTTGTTTATCTATCTATATTTATATACCCCTATGCCCACCTATGGCAAATATGAACAAAGGGCATAATATCAACTGAAGCGTCATGTATTAAATTCCACCCCTAAAAATCTCTACCAACGATAATTTTTTTCTACCTTGGCATAGGGAGTACCCAATAACATTATAGAGTACAGTGGTTTTTGTTTCACTAACATCCTATTGACCCAGTAACACCTTTAGCACCTATCCATTTGGAATTGGCACTGTGGTCTGGAATTAAAGGGAAAGTGGGTTACTAATTATACATTCTTACCTATTTATTCCGTGTTTCTTGTGATTTCTTTTATGAATGTATATCTACAGATGTGTTTATGAGTAACATCTTCCAATTCATATACAGACAACGAATATATATCCTATAATATCTTCTGTATTAATGTTAGTATTGTACCAAACATATTATTCATTAACAGATCTCTGGTCTACTAATCCCCAATGTTTTATTCATCCAACAATTTCCTAATCAATATATAATGGTATAAGCATTAACCCAATCCTTATCCACTGTGATTTAATCCTTATTGCATTATTCAATCCATGAGCATCTTTTCAGGAGCCACACCTTACAAAATAGGATTAGATCTTTCCTTTTTTCTGTATTCTCTATTATTTATTGTTTGTGCTAATATTATAAAAAGAAGCCTGCTTTTTCATGGTGTAGCAGGGTGTTTCATAGGTTGCAGAAGATGCTTTTGGATGGGGGGGGGGAATATGTGCCACCGCAAATATTTTAGACCTCACCCACACTATAAAGTACAGCTAAACGATTAATATGTGCAGGATAAATACAGTACCGGTTTTGTTTATAATTCTACTGTGACACACAGCAGGATAAATAGATAAGTACAGTGCCGGCTTCATGTATAATACTACCAGAATACATGGCAGGATAAATACAGTGATATAATTATGAATTATGCTACTGGAACACATGGCTGGGTATATACAGTGCTATTATGCTACTGGAACATATGACAGGGTAAGTAGAGTGCCAGTTTCACATATAATATCAACCGAACACATGGCATAATAAATACAGGCCCAGTTTCACATATAATACCAACAGAACAAATGGCAGAATAAAAGCAGGGCCCATATTTTTAGGACACACAGCAGAGGCACGAATAAAGGATTAATTAAGACAGCACATTTATAAAAATTAATTTAGCAATGAATATATCAGGGAGCAAAAGCAGATTCCCAGTCCGACTTATAAAACTTTGTGGACAGTAAGCCAAGGACTCCTTCCAGCAATTCCTCACAGTGCTAAGCTGCTGCTGGTTTGTAAAAGCCCACCTTCCCCTATTTGTCTCCATGGCAACCGCACAGAAATCAGGAAGTAAAGTTGGAGAAAGAAGGGAATCCCACCAGGAAAATAAAACATACACATTTGCTGTATGAAAGATACCTTTAATATCAGAAGGGGGATCAGCTGTTTGATGAGAACAAGCAAATTGCTCAGATTCTGAATGCATATTTTTCATCTGTGACAAAAAATGACTAACCAGCTAATGAAGGTTTCCATATAAATAGTCCCATTTCTAGTAATACATCTAATGTTGCATGGTTCACACATGAAGAAATTCAAAAGAGAATGGAACATGTTAAGATAAACAAGCAATACATAGCAATCTTAGCTCTGTGATTGCCAAACCTCTTTACTTAATTTTTTCAGGATTCATTGAGGTCTGGCATTGTGGAGAGAGACTGGCAAATTGCTAATGAGTTGCCGCTATTCAAAAATGGATCACGTTCTTAGCCTCAAAACTATAGGCCAGTCTGACTTTGGTGATACAAAAGCTTTTCGAAGAGTTAAGAAAGGATAAGATAATGGACTTTATAGAAAATAACAATACTATGAGTTTGTGCCAGCATGGTTTTACCGAAAATAAATTTTGCCAGACTAATTTTTTTTATGATAAGGTAAGCAGGGACCTCGATTCTGGGATGGCAGTTGTGATTTACTTAGACTTTGCTTAAGCATTGGATACAGCGCCACACAAAAGGTTACTGGTTGAAAAAAGAAATGTTGGCCTGGAACATAATATTTGTACCTGGATAGAGAACTGGCTATAAGGTAGACTACAAAGAGTGGTGGTAAATG
>CM044439.1:148495959-148508287 GCA_024363595.1 Xenopus borealis
CAAACACATTGGGATACCAGACCTTGTGAATTCCTAAGCTTTTGTTTTAAACTCACTAATAAAAAGGGCAGCTCTAATAGTTAAAACATTAAACGTTTGGATATCAAATCATCTTTTAATGTCCTTCTTAATTTTTACAGCACTAATTTTATTTCATGTTATTTATGCAGCACAGTGTGAGGAAAAATGAAAAGCAAAACCACACAAACCTCTAACCAGGAAGATATAAAGCTCAAATGATATATTTTTTACTTATGACTGATTATTGTAAGAGAAATGGTCTCAAATAATCTATCATATTCGTGTCCGTCAAAATGGGTCATTTCCAGATAAAATCCTTATGAAATAAATGGCAGGTTTACCTGAAAATGTCAGATTTTTAAGTGCTTAGAACATTTTACCAGAGCAGTCAGTAATTTTTAAATAAAAATGATTTTTGCTGCAATAAATATAATTGGCAGGCACTCTGATGCCTTCCTGTAACAATGTTCAGTTTATCTCATTCTTCTAAAGAGTAATGGAAAAGCATCCATCTTATTTGCTTTGCACTGGAAGTAATATAACTAAAAGATAAGTTGTTCTTATGATCAATGCCTTAAAGTAAACAATGTGAAGTGATAAAAATGTTTGAAAAGTTGGTACTCATTAAGCTCAACTTAAAATCAGTGTTCCATTTGTGATATTTATCATATACGGGGGGTGTCGTACATGTACAGTAACATGCTTCCTTGACCAAAACCTTTGGAAGAGTGCACAATCCCTTCTTAATTCTCTTCAGCACACATGATAGTGCTGTGGATTTATTTTGATGTCTCACTGCCCGGCCATGAAATAGGCAGAACCAGATACCTACCCCATTTCTCCAACTGCTAGAAATACTACCATTTGCCTTTTGTTGGAATTCATATTTGCCTCAGCTTTATTGCATAACAAATGCAATAATACAAATACAGTGCTCTTAGAGGTCGGACACAAGGTGTTGTTTAGGTGGTATTTGACTCCTGCCAGACTTTCTAAGATGTACCCGGGTACATCAGAGATGTGTTTTCGAGGATATAAAATGAAGGGAACAATGGAACACATTTGGTGGTCCTGCCCTAAAGTAATACGTTTTTGGATTGGCATGTATTATTTAATTTTTTCAATATTACATGTTAACTTAAAAAGTTACCCGTTAGTAGCCCTTCTAGGGCTGCGGCCGTGTATGCTTCCCATGCTTCACCATTTATTGAATATATACAGGGCGCCAGAGACGGAGCGCCCAGGGAACCATCACAAGTAATAAGGCAAGAGCACTAACCTGTGTTAAAACTTTGTTTATGGACCTTCTAGGAGTTAATCCTGACTCTGTTACAAAAAAAAGTAAACTGTTAAATAGTCTCTTTTTAACTGGACGTCAAACAATTGCTAAATTGTAGAAATCCCAGCATATTAATTTTGATTTGGTAAAATATAAAATGGATTGGGTTCTATGTAATGAAAAATTAACTAGTATAATGAATGACCAATATCCTAAATTCCTAATGGTTTGGCAACCATGGCTTGAATATCGTTACCAAGGAATGGTCCCGCAACATCTCCTGTCCCTTTGAGTAAGGTCTTATAACGAAAGTTGAAATTAATTGTCAAGTAAAAGAGGGGAAAATTTATCAGTAAATGAGAAATAAAGAAACTTAAGGCATCAGAAGTTACAAATGTAATTTTATTTTATTGTATAACATACAAATTATGTTACAGTACTGAATACAAATGTACATCTTATGGAAGACACTTCTGAATATTGTATTATGCTGAAAATAATACTGTATTTATAGTAAGAAAAGATTATTAGAACAAAAGCAATAATACATAACCATACATATAAATAGCAGGTACATTATTATCATTAACATTTATTTCTATAGAGCCAACATATTGCGTAGCGCTTACATAACAGTAGCATTATAACAATAATATTGACAGTAATAGAACTGTAATACTTATTACAAGGTCCCTGGAGATGGACCAAAATTAAGAGCATGACAATCATACCAGTGGGGCAGATTTATCAAATTCATATGAATAATTCAAAATTCAATCGCATTTTCAAAAAGATTTGAATGTGAATTTCGAATATGCAAATTAGGCAAATTTGACCAATAAATTTTGAATATTCGACCGATTCGAATTATTTGAATATTCAAATTTAATTGTATTCGAATATTCGATGGTCAAATTACTTCCCCTTTAAAAAAATCATTCGATAGGCCAGTTCGCCAGATTGAACCTACCAAATTGCTTTAAAACCCTATGGAAAGCTCCCATGTTTTTTTTTGATCGAACAGGAAAAATTCGATCGAAAGGTTGAAATCGTTAGATTCGAACATTTTAATCGTTCAATTGAACGATTCAACTATTCGAATAGTGGTAAAATCCTTCGAATTCGATATTCGAATTTGAAGGATTTTACTTCCCTCACTTTTGACAATTTTGAATTATTTTCAATTTGACCAATGACAAATCTGCCCCCAAGTATCAACCAATGTATCTCAATGTAAAGTAACACATCCCAGAGACCAACTCTGATAGAGAGGAAACATCCAACTTTATCTCACTGACAAACTTTGGACTTGCTAAACCCTGCACTGATAACAAACTATCACCATTGCCAAGGACTCGCTGCCCAACTATTACAAGAGGATATACTCCTTTGCCTATCCATGATCCCAAATACTCACTTTTACACTCTATCCATGTGTAAAATACTGTGTGAACTCCTTAAAATATTATTGAACATTAAGTTTTTTTTAATTAAAGTACAAATGTTAAAAACTAAAAAAAAATTGTTTTTTTACAATAAAATCAAATTTTTTTGTGAAAAAAAAAAAATACCCCGAAGCTGCAAAAATCTGACAATAATCCACGTTCAACCTGTTAAGGTTCTGTAGAAGTCAATGGCAGAGGTCCTATTTGCAGTTTGCAGATGTTATTGTCTGCACTGCTTTCACAAAAAAATTACTTTTAGGGGTTCAAAGCTGAAAAATGTGAAACATTTTGGTTTTGTGAGACTAACGCTTGGCACCCCCAAGTTCCTCCAGCCTTTCCTTCTTTTTCAATAAGTCATGTCAAATTCTGGATATTGAATATATAGTAGCTTTGAATTATAATGGATCAGTCTATTTGCTTATTCTGATTAGACAAGAAAATATTTTTAACTTCTATAAATTAGTAAAATATTACTTTGTCTGAGCAAAGTTTTTCTTGAGCATGCACACAGCTAATGCCTGAGCTATTCTCTGTCATGTGAGTTTAATTTAAAGGGATGGTTCACCATTAGGTTAACTTTTAGTATGTTATAGAATGGCTAGTTCTAAGCAACAGTTCAATTGGCCTTCAGTTTTTCTTTTTTATAGTTTTTAAATTATTTGCCTTCGTCTTTTGACTCTTTCCAGCTTTCAAATGGAGATTCACTGACCCAATCTAAAAAGAAATTCTTTTTTAAGGCTACATTGTTGTTGCTTATTTTTATTGAGGCCCTCTTCTATTCATATTCCAGTCACTTATTCAAACCAGTGCATGGTTGTTAGGGTAATTTGGACCCTAGCAAATGAAATTGTAAACTGTAGAGGTGCCGAATTAAAAGCAAAATAACTCAAAAGCAAAAATGAAAACCAAATGGCAAATGCATCACACTCTAGATAATAGTAAAAATTAATTTGAAGTTGTTCAACCCCTTTAAGCAGTTTCTTGTTGGCTGTACAATAAATAAAATATTAGGAGTTGTAGGAGCCAGGAAATGCCATGTAGATAGCCTTACTGCCTCTATAGGACCAGACCAAATAAAACCAAAAGATTATTGTCACTGGGCATGTGTATGTTTAGTTGCCATGCAGAACTACACAGAATCAAGACCACTGTGAATTTCAAATGTCACCTCTCTGAAGAGTTGCAGTTGTGCCATTGTGATTGGATTGTTAGAAGAGTCTATTTGCCGAGAACTCCCCTACACCAGTCAGTTGAACTGAAGAAGCTGCTTGGATGAGCAGTGAAACGTCTTCATTAAAATATCTCAGCAAGTCCAGTTGCTTTGAGTTACTTTTTATATATATATATATATATATATATATATTTTTTTTTGCCTAGTAGTTTCACTCACTGATGTGACCTTTGCACCCTACATTTACTTCTGGGTAATTTTTGGGATTTCTCTCCAGACTTTTCTTTTCCACATTTGTTACCCTGGCACTGCCTTATGCAGCACTTTATTAACATCTCACTTCTGACACCATGGGGGTTATTTATCAACCTCTGAATTTATCTGTATTTCCTGCTACAAACTCCGAGCATATCCGCTCCGATTTTTCAGGCTTATTTATAAAAACAATTTTTTCAGATTTCTAATCTGAAAACTACAAATTTTTCACCCGAGAGCTCCAAAAACATTGTGGAATTGCATGAAACCCATCACACATCAAAACATCAATAGGACTTCTCACACTGACTTATATGCAACGTTGGCAGGTTTGAGATGCCGGATTTTAATATTCGAACATTTTCATCCTCAGGGTTTAATAAATTCTGAAAAATTTTTGATTTTTAAAAAGTCCTATTTTATAGAAAGACATCACAGATTTTTTGGATTTTCGACATTTGGAGTTCGATAAATAACCCTCCATATGTGACTGGTCTCGTATAAATTCAGTAACCAGGCAGATTTTCAGTGGAAATGTGTTCTTTATTTTTTAATCAAACTTGAAGCTTAAAAACTGCCTCTTACAAAGGCTTAACACAGAATGCCAAATGAATTCAATATGCAGTTTTTATAGCATCCAGACTTCTTTATGCTGCACCAGGTAATCAACATCTACCCTGTAAATATTAATTCACAGAGGCTGTGAGGATGTGGCTTCTCTGGGGTCTCTAAATAAGTGCTTCATGAAACTTTGTACAATCAGTATGTAGTAGAATTAATTCAAAGCAAACTGGACATTTAGAGGTTTTCACCATTCTTGCGAGTGGCTTCAACTGAAGTGGTAGGCAATTTACAGACATCCAATCGCAATGGTTCCATTTATTTGAAACTCACAGATGTGTGAACGTATGATCCAGTTACAATTTTTCCATTATTTTCATTTAGGCCAGTGTTAATCTTTCAATGTACATGACTGGAATTACTGTATCTTTCAATATACATAATTGGAAGTGTGAACTGAAGAAGTCACTTGGATGAATGGTGAGACATTTTCAAGAAAAACTTTAAATGCCCAGTTGCTTTTGACTTAATTCTACTAGATACTGTATATCGTGACCTGGGAAAATGAGGCTCTTCGTAGACATTTTGTACAATCAATTTTAATCAATGTTATATATAAAAGCAAAGTTTTCCAGGCACATGCTTTTGTATTCACATGTAGCAAACACAACTTCCAATATACATAAATGGACAACTTTGTTCCTTCCCAGTTTAAACATGGTGGAGTTTATGCACCATTTTTTTTATTTGACTCTTTGATCTTGCTATGCTATGCATAGAAAATGTCCTTGCACTCATCATTGTTAGCTATCTTAAACAGTAACTCTTTATGTGAAGTGAGGACAATTGTGTGTCAAAATCTGAATCTTTCCCATGGTTACTGGTCATAGGAAAGATCATTCAGGAGGCAGTAATGGTAACTAGTGATGGGCGAATTTATTCGCCAGGTTCAAATTCGCGGCGAATTCCCGCGATTCGCCGCTGGCGAATAAATTTGCGAATCACGAGCGAAATTTCGCCGGAAAAACGAGTCGCGCATCGTTTTTGACGCGCCGCAAACGACGCGACACGCGTCAAAAGCGCCCCGCGATTCGCCCATCACTAATGGTAACAACATAATCTGAAGGTTGAAGCAGAACGGTTGTTGGATTCCTAATAGATTCTGGATAGATCCTCTTTAAAGAAGACTTTTGATCAATCCTAGTTTTTTTAGCCCTATTGTTGCCTCTGCGACCTTTGCATACCTATGTTCTTAAATCTTTTACAAACAACTGGAACAACACTGAATAAAATACATGTGCAATATTATATTGCTGGCTTAATTATTTAATCTCTTTTACAACAGCCAGTTTGCACAGTATTAATTCTACTACACAATTAACTCTTCATATAAAAAGGAAGTAAAAAAATTATTGCAGGAAAATGCTTCAGGGACAAATAAATTGCTTCAAACCCTGGCAATACCCTGTTTATTTAATGTACCATGTATTCCCGAGAATGGTTCAATGTTATTACCTACAATACTGAGGGTTCTTTTTTTCTGTTTACTGCTACTTTTAGGTTCAACAACCATGAACTTAAAATTGGATTTAAGAACATATAACCTTCAATAAAAACACCAGTTTTTTTATCACATTTTGATCAGTTACTGCATTTGCTTGAATGTAGTGAATACAATAGTGATGAGTTTTGCTCCAGCGGAGAACCATGTAAAAGCCTTAAGAACAATAAGCACATACGTTGTGGCCAGTTTACACCCTTTAGGGTTAGGAACTTGTTTACATTTGGTGGAAGGGTAAAATAAACTTTAAATAAACATAGACTTTATAAACAAAATTCTCAGGTCTTAGATGTCGAACTCAACAAATTTTTGAAGAGGTCTTGGTGCACCTCCCTGAACCTTCAGCTAAGGGAGCTGATCAAACTATATTGTAGAGCAGGCTCTCAATGAGCAATCTTCCAAAAGAGACAATACAGTTTAAATTTTACACTTTGGCAAGCATAATGTGGTCAGTGGGATTGCTGTATTTAAGTCACCTATCCCATCATGTATCTCATCAAATAGGAACCCTTACCAAGAAAAAAAAGTCTTGCTGAGTTTATGGGGCAGATATATCAAAATGTGAGATTAGAATTCACCACAATAAAACTCACTAACATTCTATTAATTTCTGTGGGATTTTTAGAGTCATATTTATCATTTCACTATTTGATAAATATAATAAAAAAAATCCATAGGAATTAATAGAATGTGAGTGAGTTTTATTGTGGTGAATTCAAATCTCACATTTTGATAAATCTGCCCCTATGGGTTAGGATTCTTGTTAAAGGGTCCTCCATCTAAAACCTTTTTAAAATGAAAGTAAATACAATTCTAATGAAATGTTAAATCTACTTTAATTAAACATTTTCAATGATTTTAAATCGGTCTGTTTCCTCATGCATATTTCCCAGTAAAAGTAAAATTATGAACTTGCCTTATTAGCTTGAACGGCATCATTTATTTTTACCAGCAAATTTCAAGGAAGCATTAAAGTCACTGAAATATTGTTGCCTGTGTGGTTCTTCATCGTCTGTTTGAACTTTCTCCAAACCTTAGAGAAAATTGAACATTATATAGAATATATATATGGAAAATCATCCAGCTGGAAATAACTAGAGGAGTTGGACAGAGCCTACACTAGATGGAAGTAACGGAATACAAATATGCAATAATGAGCAGCTTACTGTAGGAATAGTTTGTGAAATAAGGCTAAAAATGAAACCTTCTCATTGCAATTTATGAATTGAACACCACCTCAGGATTACTAGGTCATTTAAATAAGGACAGTTTAAAAAAGGTAGTCTTCCGGCCAGGACCATCAAGTGCAACAGCTGCAGTGTACTCGTAATATAGCAAACTTTTAATTAAAGTTTAATGTACTTAAAGAACTACTTCCCTGGAAGAGGGAAACCATGAAATCTTATGATAGTTTATTAAAAAAATAATGTTTTTTTATAAAAACTGTAATCAAAGTGTATTTTAATTTGAGAAAATGTTCAAATACACATTGAGATAACGAAGAAATGCCAAAGCTTCAAGCCTCACTCAAGCAGGGGTGCTGAGGCAATGGAAAAAGATACAGAAATAAAGTTAATATTTTTGCTTTGTGAGTGCACAGTTATATAATGGCCAAAAGTCTTGCTAAAGAAATTCTAATAAACATGAACTGTTCTGTTTATTTGATAACATGGCCAGGCAATGTGTACTAACACAATCCTGTTAACACTTTAATCCTGTTCCAGGTGCTACCATCCAAAACTGTATACAAAAAAGTCCAAAATAACAAGGTGCACAATGGGAATTTTTCAAATCTAAAACATCAAAAATGTATTATGTCCATGTTAAAAACAGGTTGACGTTTCAGTCTTTTTCTAAGACCATTGCATTATACAAAGTGTCCATGTGTTTACAGCAGTTACAAGGTGCATAGTTATTCTAGCCCCCTGTGGGGGTAGCTAGTGTTAAAAACAGTTTATCCTGGGTTAAGAGATGCTACAGCCTGCTGTGCTTTGTCCTTCCTGGCAGAGCCTCACACCAATAACCTGTGGCCAACTTCCCCTTGCACCCTCTGTGGTCTGCCTCCCGACCTAACAGAACTCTACCGGCGGCTGTCACCAGCACGGTTCCACTTGCGTTGCCATGGTAACCCAATCCTGGGTATAGAGTGCTCTTTCTCTTCGATTTGCTTGAGCCTCCCTTCTGTGGACCTGTGCTCCCAAATACCTTGGCCCAGATTGAAACCTCCTCCACAACGTGGGGATACACTCCCGGGGGGGGGTTGTGCTCTGATTCATTGAAAGTTGGAAGTCGGCACTTCCTTCCACTCTTCATCCCAAGAGTACCGATTGGCGTGATGAGCCGTCTCGGATCCTGTTTGTTTCAACTTAGTTATCAGGGGGCTTTCCCACATATCCATACCTTCAATGGGGATTCAAGCCCACTGATATGAGGTGCTGCTCAGGGACTCTCGTGTCTTCCTGGTTGAGCATCCCCTCCCCAAGACAAAAGGATATCCTGTTAAGAACCATAATTGTGGTGATCCGCCACAAAGTATCATTTGCTGTGTAACTCACATTGTTACTTATGTTACATAGTATATGGACACAACAATCGTTTCATTGTTAGCAGTACAGTAACACACACACCTCAATGTTTCGTATATATGAACCCCACCTAGGACACCTCCTGGTTTGTAAGGATTCCCTCTTCTCCATCCCCTTCTTTATTCAAAGTTTATTACTGCTAATTTATACGGTCTCTATCAATTTGGAGATCTGAAGGCCCATTGCTAGGTGGGACTCCCCCTAGCAACCCACAAAAATTGACGAAAAAATTGAACCATCCTAGCCGTCCTATGTAGGCAAAAACAAAAGAATCAATCTGTCCTGCTCTCCAGGAAGATTCATTGAA
Organism: Xenopus borealis; assembly: GCA_024363595.1. NCBI lineage: Eukaryota > Metazoa > Chordata > Amphibia > Anura > Pipidae > Xenopus > Xenopus borealis. The sequence goes on from CM044439.1 coordinate 148,505,145, forward strand.
CGCTAATCCTACCTGTAATCAAAAAATTTGATCATAAAAATGTAGAAAAGAATATTTGAATGAGAAAAAGACCGGAATTACCCCAAGAACAAAAACCACAAAACAAACAAAAATAGAAAAGAAAATCAAACAAAAATAGAAAAGAAAATCAAACAAATTTAAGCCTTCTCAATTGGTGTTTGTACCCATTATTAAATCCAACAATTGTTTGGCGTCAAAAAAGCCTGAATAGCCATCATTTGGAGAAAAAATCCTTCAGAAAAGCCCCTTCAGTGCCAAAGTTTCCAACTTGAAGATCAACATAGATTCCCTTTGTATTAATATCCGATCCCGATCAACCCCTCTCCTGAGGTCTGGGACATGATCAATGATCATGTGCCAAAACTGGGGTAAAGGATGCTTATGCTTCAGCCAATGCGGTGCAACCGGTTGATCTGCTTTACCTGAAGATAAGGCCAACCTTATGGCGCTCCTGTGATTATTCATGAGCTCTCTTTAGGTGGTTGCCGCCTTGCCCACAAGGGCACCACACCATATACATACCACATGGTCCAAGGTGCAGGTGACCCTATGATCTGTAAAGAACTTAGATCCGGTCCTGGGATGTGTGAAGACTGAGCCCTGTTGCATCCCACTACAAGTTAGGCATCCAGCACATTTGTAACATCCTTTGCGTAGCGGTTTGTCCAACCAGTGACCTTCTTACCAGTGTCCCCTTTCAAATCATTCACTATCAATAGTGTTTAACTCAAGTTAAAAATTACTTCCTCGGGGGTCTGTTTTGTTTTGTGCTTCGAGTGTTTGCTCCCACCCCTTCTTTTATGTCGTCTTCCCGATCTCTGGTGTCCCGGTCTTGGGAACGTAGGCCTCTGCCTAAAAAAGCAGTGTTAGGTTGTGAGCCTGTGTTCACAGGTGTACTCTCTAATGGATGTGAAATTGTATACTGTGTGCGACCCAATTTTCCTCTACGGAAGCCTCGGCCCCTGACTGGCGTGTCGTTATCGGAAGAGTTACTGGTGTAGGGGGAAGAATCGATTTGGGTAACAAACGATTGACCCCTCCAGCTGGGCCGTCTGTTGTAGGTACTAGAGTCTCCTCCTGTCAACCACCTGTATACCTTCCTGTTTTGATAATCGGCATTAACCGTGGTGACTTTATGTTGTTTGAATTTGTGTAGTTCAGCTGTGTATCTCGTTAGTTGTTGTTGGAGTTTCTCAATCCATTTGCATTCGTGATCAGTACTCAATTCACGCAAATGTGCATTTTCAAAAGCTGTGATCTCCGTCCGAGTCGTTGCCAGATTCTTGGAGACTTCTTCAATAACAAGTAACATTAAGTCCATCGAGCATTTATTAAGAATTTGACACCACCGCTTACAAAAATCTATATTGTTTCTTCCAATCGTTGGTATATTTCTGATCCGAAAACCCCTTGGGATGTGTTGCTTCCTGTAAAAATCGGAAAGGTATATGCCGTGTTGTTTAAGGTCTGTTTCCCGTTCCCGTAATCTAAGAAGATTGTGGAACAAATCATTGGGAGAGGCTGTAGGTGTAACTTTATCAGCTGTTTCAGTGAATAGTATTTCCGCCGCTTCAGCGTCTGAAAATTGATATCCGGTTAGTGGGATATCAATTATGTCACTCCCATCAGATTGGGCCATTGCTATGTAACATCAGATGGTCAAAAAATCTTGTCAAATACTCGGGTGCTCGTTTAAATTTAAATCTGAAATCACGTTTCTGTAGTCAAAGATGCCTGGGTGCAGATCCAAAAAAATCAATAATGATGTAGAAGAGAGTCCCAATCCGCACTCACAGGGCTTAACCATGAAAAAATTAGTTTATTGCACAATCTTATTGTATTGTCTGACGTTTCGGCTGACACATCAGCCTTTCTCAAAGCACAAAATCCAAGTAACCCCACACCAGATATACATAGAAATTGGGCCAAATGCTGTGTGTTTAAGGAAGTGACGTACACACATCCACCCACATAAAAAATCATTAATAAATATATGGTCAAAAAATATACATACAAACAACAAAATATAGAATTGACAAAATATAGAATTGTGCGATCCAAGAGCCCCATATTTAAACCCACATCTAATATTCCCGTGATATTAGGTGAAACAATGTATCCGATTCTACATCCATTGGCAGAGGTGTTCGTGATGTGTCATGTGATCGTGTCACGTGATTAGTGAATGGCGAATTTATTCGCCAGGGCCGAATTCGCGGCGAATTCCCGTGATTCACCAGCGAAATTTCGCCAAAAAAACGAGTCGCGCGTAGTTTTTGACGCGACGCGTCGAAAACGACGCGACGCGCGCCGAAAACGATACGAAAGCGATGCGCGTCAAAAGTGTCCCGCGAATCGTTTCGGGAATTTTTCGCCGATTCGCGAATTTCTCGACAAATTCGCGAATCTTTAGGCGAAGCAAATCCCGGGAGATTCGCCCATCACTGCACGTGATAATCCCGCAAGTGAACTTATAAAACTTTAAACATTGTTAAAAAACCTCTAAAAAAAGGAACAGACCTTAATACTGGTGCAAACCTTTCTCATGTTAATTACTCTTATAAAAAACTTACACGCTTATATAGTACAGAAAATATACAGTATCTGAATTCTCCCATTCATTAAAAATGGTCCCCATGCTAATCTGAAAAAGCCTAGGGTTAAAGGGTAAACTGACCTCAAAAATCATTCATTAAAGCAACCAAGCGAGCCTTATGGGATCTTAGTATTCAAATCTTCTAATCTATTAACGACACTAAGTGTTTATTCTCCCCTATTACTTCCACTCCAATGCGTGTGTGGATAGCTAATCCTCACTACACGGGATAAATTATTTCCTCCGTCTCTACCTGTTCTGTATCCCACGTAGATATATGGTTACCTCTACGTGCCCCCTACGTCTTAATTGTTTTGCTCATAGATCCATACGGATATCAACATCCTGAAGGGCTTCGTTTTACATACCCATAACGTTCAATTTGACTCTATTTTTACTACACTCAAAAACGAATAATTAAATTATTTACTGTCAATGTACATTCTCTCTGGTAAGCTCTTCTATGCTCAAACTTATCTTGTGTATCTACAGTGTAGATGAAAATCAGACAGAAAAAACAAAAAAT
>CM044439.1:148547932-148572609 GCA_024363595.1 Xenopus borealis
AGGCAGAGTTAAATTGTAAATACCAGAAGATCAGGATCAAAAGTACTGATGAATAGACCTTCCAAGGTGACCAAACAAACAAGTTGCTAGATCATTGCATCTGTGGGCCTTTTAAATTTGAAATTTGTGCCTATGGGGAGCATGCCAATATCATCTTGTTATCCCCTGGAGTCTAGTGTGGGTGCCTTGCTGGTCCTAGTTTTCTGGTACAGGCTGCGAGGGCACTGAATGGTGCAACCTCAAATAGTCAAGCAATTACTTCTCTAAATAAAGGTAAATATTGAGCACAGTTAGAGCTTTATAGAGGCAATGAAAACCCCCATCAAAGTATTATGCCATATGGTTTGATTGATGTTGTGCATTTAAGTAAATGAGAATGTTAAAATAACCTAGTTTTGAAATCTACACATAGCATTTTTTCTATATTTACATTTCTTCTTGAAAGGCTAGATTTGTTCTAAATTTAGTGAGAGAACGTCTTCTAAGAGATCAGTTCCTTATATCAAGAATATAGGATACATAGAGGGCTCACATAAACCTATGAAATCCTTGACATGCAAGATGAAGTACACTTTGAAAGCACTAAAAGCTAAAGTCTTACACAACAAAGTTGTTTTTAAGTAGTACTAAACAGATAAAATGGGGAGAGATTTAGGCTTCAGACCTTTTTTAAAATAGAGGTGTTACCACCTAATACACTATAACAATATAATCACAGCAATATTTCTCTAGACTGTTCATTCTTTATTTGCTAATGAAAAGTTTAGGAGATACGTTCAGTATGACATTGATACACACTAGACATTGTACATTTTATGAGCCTAACATGAGATCTTGACTCAAAACAGCTAATTTCAGTATTCTATAAAAACACTTGAGAAGACATAACTACTCATTTTCATTTCATGACTGCAGTTGAATGTTCCAGATGAAAACTAAATTGAAGTAGCCAAAAGCTAAAAATGTAGTGATATAACAATGAAATTATGTAGAAAATAGTGTCCCTTTTATATAACATTTTATTACATAATGAATAACAAATGAGCATATATATTGTATATATATATATATATATATATATATATATATATATATATATATATATATACAACACACAAAGAAAAGTTGTGCTCACCTCTGATTTTTAAAAACCATTAGGCGGGGGTGCAATGAGGCTGTGACCACAAAATACATGCAGAGGACCTCTTGTATTTGTATATATATATATATATATATATATATATATAAATTTGAACTTATGTGATTTTCATATTTAGACAAACAGAATGAGGTATGTATGAATTCTTGACTTGGTGGTATGTTGGTATGGATATAAAGAGATAAGGATAGACTTATTATTATGAATTATTCTTCACCTCACATTTGCATTGTATTAGTAATCATTAAGGTACGACTGTAAGTGATGGCTTGGGTTGCATTGATTTTCAAATGGAGCTGGATTTATTTTGACATTTTGGAAAACGACTTTTCTTTCTTTCTCCTACAAATATTAACAATAATTTAAACTAAAAATGAACACCAACAGCTCCTCAATAGATGAATGCAGAGACAGTACAACACAACATTTTTCATAGTGCTTTTTGGGTAGCAGGTTAAGTGCACAGTGGGAGTCTCTTTCCCAGGACAAAATCAGTCTTTCTGCTCTGAGTCATGTGTATGGCTGGAGTTGGAGGTCTGATGATCTGATAAAACTGCTAGAGACCATAGGATGATTCAAAAGTGTTGGCTACACTTTTTTCATTAATAGTTATTTTATCTGTTGAAATGGGATGTGAACTGTAATTTGTGTGATGTGATTTATAATGTGTAAATAAAACATAGACACAGCCCTACTTGAACTTTTTGCTTCTTCACAGGACATAAATGATTTTGAATGTACATTTATTTGGCAGGTGTCTCAGCTGGGTCTCATGGGCAGGAAAGAAGCCTGAGTGACATAATTACTCTTGTGAGATACCATGAGCCCAAATGTAAATAAACAAAAATGTGACAAAAAATAAATGTGAAACAAACATAAAATTGAATCCAAGCATAGACAATCCAGTGCAATGCAAAATGGGATGTAAATCAACATGTAAAGCAACATATCAAACTATCTTTTTTAAAGCAGATATAGTTATTCTTTCTGCTGTCAGTGCTGTGGTATAAACACAACATGTTAAATCATATATCTCTGCATACTGTGATATTCTTTTTTGTCTTAATAAAACCTGTTGTACAAATATTGCAGAAATAACCACATGCGCAATTTACTCCAGTACCATTTGTATGGATTATATATCATTGACCATATAAAAGTACACTCTGGGAGGCAGATTTATCTAGGTTCAAATTTTATTCAAAGTGAAAATTCTTCAAAATTCAACCAAATTTTATTCGAAGTGTTTTTCAGTTTTTGATTGACTAGGTCCGTTTTTGATCAAATTCGAAATGTTCGATTTGAACGATTTCCTCCAAAAAAATTCTGATTTCCTCCAAAAAAATTCTGATTTCCAAAAAAGACTCCATAAAGGTTATAGGAGGTCTCCAATAGGCTAAAACAGAAATTTGGCAGGTTTAAGGTGGTGATGGGTCGAATTCGAATTTTTAAAGAGACAACTTTGATTTTTGAATGGTAAATTTTTTTAAATCAAATTTATTTCAATTCCAATTGAATTTTGGTCTATTCAATAGTTGAAATTACTTTGAAATTAATTTTTTTTAATTCAAATTTTCACTTCGACCCTTGATAAATCTGCCCCTGGAGGTAGCCTTATATGTTATCAAAATGTATGTTGACAGTGGTTTACTCCAATGCTAGTTGATTGTCATAGTTCACCACATCATCATACCTTAAAAGTCCAGGTAACATCTACAATAACATAAGGTACTATACTGTCAGTCTTACCTTATTGTCTATTGAAGCCATGCCTTGTTCTGAGGTCAGTTGCAGATGTATTTCCACAGTGTAATAAATAGATTGTTTGGATATTCAGTGGAAAGGCAGAATTTCTAATCCACAGGCATTGAAGAATATTCCATATCACATGTAATCCACAGAGATAGAGAGCTCAGCATTCACCGGCTAATCTCAGATGCATGGCTTAATGACCATGTACCCCACTACCCAGAGGTGGTAACCGTGAGAAATTGCTTCTATGGTAATTATTAGTATGCAACCGACACACATTTGGCACATGTTGCTCTTCAACCCCTTGGATGTTGCTCTCAGTGGCCTCAAAGCAGGTCCTTATGCCACACCGGTCCTGTTACAGGCTGCCAGTCCACATAGAGCCTACCAATAATCAATAATACCAAGGATTTTTGCATGCTTATGTTGCTCTCCCACTTTTTTTTACATTTCAGTGTGGCTCACAGGTAAAAATGTTTGGTGACCCCTGGTCTAGAGTATGCTAGTCCTTTGTTCTAATAATAATGCTTAATAAATAAATAATGAATAATAATGACAGAATTATAAAGTATTTAGGTGGTATATGGTCATAATGCTGTGCCCTACCTACAGATGAAGCCACTTTGGATTGTACATTTGACACAGAAAAACTTAACTCATCTATCCCATGTATCCCACTTAGCACAGAATATTGTGTCACAGCATCCCATCCAATTAAAGAGTTCACCATTGATCACAATGGTGCTTTGGTATGCTAATGAAAAGGTTAAATGCATTAAATGAGTTAAGATAACTTTAGATAACACAGTTACTTCAATTAGCCCTGAGTCACGACGCATTTAACTCACCAATCCCAGTGGCTGCATCTGTATTACAATATCAAATTTTACACGCTCACAGGGCTGACTTAAATTTGTTAATTTGGAAACATGATGCATTACTGGACGAAACACCTGCTCTTTCAGTGGAGTGAAACCACAAATGGGAAAGGTGTCTAATTTTCCTTCATAAAGGTGCTTATAGTTGACATTCAGTTTGAGATTGACATTGACTTTATCAGATTAGGGGCATTGGTACAAGGACCTCCTGCTCTATCATTACTCCAGATGTTTTGGCATTTTAGACATTAAAAAAAAAAAATTTTCTCGTTATTTTTCAGCTATGCCTGATCTTTCAGCTCATCTAGCTTTTTGATTAACTTCTTAAAATATTTCAGGATAAGCTTTAGCCTCTTCAGTGCTTCTCTTCTTTTTCTTCTTGGTATTTTGAAATTCTTATCTGTTAGGTTGTTAAATAACATTTATTTCTCTATTAAAGATGGACAATATGGTATAAGTCAGTTTTTAATAAATATCTTAATATGTTTATTTTTTTTTTTTGACAGCTTGACCTAACACAGTATTTAAAAAATAAACAGTATTCTTAAAGGAGAACTAAACCTAGTATATTGAAACTCAATATTGGCTACCTTTCTCAGAGGGCTCTACTATACATAGTTACATCAAGTTCAACCACCTCCAAATCAAAACCCAGCATACACCCACACACCCCTCCACTCTTTCACACAAACCATATAGGCCCATAGCTATACTAACTGTAGAGTTTAGTATCAAAATAGCCTTTGATATTATGTCTGTCCAAAAAATCATCCAAGCCCCTTTTGAAAACAATGGAATCAGCCATCACAACATCACCCGGCAGTGCATTCCACAACATTCCACAACCTCACTGTCCTCACTGTGAATAACCACCTACGCTTAAAATGAAAGACCTTTTCTTCTAGTCTGAAGGGGTGGCTTCTGGTGTGGTGATCCTCTTTATGGGTAAAAAGGTCCCCTGATATTTGTCTATAATGTTTTCTAATGTATTTGTAAAGTGTAATCATGTCCCCTCGCAAGCGCCTTTTTTTACAGAGAAAACAACCCCAACCTGGACAGTCTACCCTCATAATTTAAGTCTTCCATCCCTCTAACCAGTTTAGTTGAACGTCTCTGCACTCTCTCCAGCTCATTTACATCCCTCCTAAGGACTGGAGTCCAAAACTGCACTGCATATTACAGATGAGGTATTACTAGGGATCTATAAAGAGGTATAATTATGTTTTCATCCCTTGAGATTATGCCCTTTTTTATGCAAGACAGAACTTTATTTGCTTTAGTAGCTACAGAATGACACTGCCCATAATTAGACAACTTGTTATCTATAAAAACCCCAAGATCGTTCTCACTTAAGGAAACTCCCAACACACTGCCTTTTAGTGCATAACTTGCATTTATGTTATTTTTGCCAAAGTGCATAACCTTGCATTTATCAACATTGAACCTCATTTTCCAGTTTGCTAGTTTCCCAACTTAGACAAATCACTCTGCAAAGTGGCAGCATCCTGCATGGAACCTATAGTTCGGCACAATTTAGACCTCAATGAATCCTGAAAAATTCAGTAGAGAGATTTGGCAATCAAAGAGCTAAGCTTGTTAATTACCATGGGATGAATCCCATCTGCCCCTGGACCTTTGTTTATCTTAACATGTTAATCTTATTGGAGCACGTGGAGATGGGCGGGTCATGTGAACAATTGTAATCTCTAGATGGAGAGAAAGTTAGGGATTAATGCACATGGATTTAGGGAGATGTACTGTTTATGTGTGTGCCCTGAATCTTTTCAGCAACATGAGTACAATACACTTTCACCAACACCTTGTCACTGCTTTTGTAAATAATTAATGGGTATGAAAAACAGGGGAAATATTAAAGCAACTCACTCCTGGTAAGCACATCAAAATATAATGGCGAATAATCTCAGTTCTTTATATTTTTAACCATTCATTTTCCTTTGAATATATATAAATCTTTTATTTTCACAAAAAAACTGTGAGTTCTTGAACTGTGAGCGTGTTCATTTTAAAAACATGGCAGTATTCAAATATAGTTGTTTTACCAAGGATAACTATGTGCTAACATTTGCAAATCTGAGAAACTAACTAATTAAAAAGTTTAAACATTTTATGAAACAAAAAAGTATGCAAAAAACTGAAAAAAGCACAATAAACAAACTATTAAATATTCACAACCCAGACTCATTTAATTACAGCAAAGTGCAAATGGCTAAAACAAATTTGCAAACAGTAGTGCTATTAAATACAATGATTTCAGCAAACTAGCTTCTCAAAGTTGAACTTTATTCTGTATTATACCTACACTGTACCAATAATAAGGTGGGATTAAAAAAAGACTAGAAAATTGTAGCAAAAGAAAATATGAGAAAGCACACACTGTTCAGCCTGTTTAGGTCATGATCACATCATTATATTGATTCTTTGAACTTAATGGCTTTTGAACTAATTCTTTTAGCATTTGTATGTAACAGTAGTACAGGACAATTTTCCCCAGCCTAAGGGGCCGATTTACTTTATTCACGTGAAGGATTCGAAGTTCGATCGAATTATGAACGTTGGATTTCTTCGTTTGGTCGAATATGTGAATTTTGGCATATTCGATCATCGAATAGGGAATGGTCGAACGATCGAATACATTCGAATAGAGTCGAAAGGACGAATATTCGATCGATCAGCGAAGGATTTTACTTTTTAAGTTTCTTCGATTGCCTACTTCAGCAGATTGGACCTACCGAATTGCAATAGAAGCCTATGGGAGCACAAAAGTTTGACTTTCAGGGGTATCTAATTGAGAAAACAGGTGTCCTCCCCACATTTGCCCTAACTGACACCAGACACAAGCTCCTCAGAGTGTTAGCTCCACAGAACTATGGTGTTCCACCAATTGCCTAGGACCAATTCATGTTTTGATATCTATAATAAATTAAGTACTGCTGAATTGTCATTTCGAGTTTAGAGTTCTTAGTACTAACCCACAGTGAAGATTTAGACATTAAAATAGTTTTCTCCAGATTTTACTTGACAGGGCACTTTTAGTGCATTGTTCTCATTGCTTCCATCCGCAAAAATACATTTACTGAATTTTTAAAAAACAAAATCTATTAGGACCCACTAGTACACTGTACAAATAGAATGCTTAGATATTTAAACAAAGCACACTCAAAATAAATGATTTGCTCTTGCTCTCTTTATCTTTTAATATAATGAGTACATGTTTGTAATAAAGGTACAGTATTATCACTGTACAAAGATTCTTAATATATGAGTGGCTAAGAATTCTGAACAATGGCTCACTTGAAAAGAAAAGGAACTTCAGGCTATTTTCTATTCAACACAATGACTGAAATATGTGAATGCAGTGAGATGAAGAATAAATAAGTATGTAGTGTTATAAATATATCAACAGTATGCCACCAGCACTTATTTTCTGAAGGATACTTAATGTAAATTTTTAAAAGTGTCTTAGACTGAGCATTTAGAGATTGCCATTTGAATTGCAATGTGCTATTCTTTTATGTAGCCATTTTAACTATTTCACGTTCAAAACTTTATTTCTCTCTGTGTGAGTTTGCAGACCAAGGTTAAGAATAATTCAATTGAAAGAAAAGGGAAGGTTTCCCAAATTGTATAGTTTTAAAGGGGTGGTTCACCTTCAAGTTAACTTTTAGTATATTGTAGAAGGGCCAATTCTAAGAAACTATTCAATCGGTCTTCATTATTTATTTTTCATAGTTTTTTAATGATTTGCAATTTTCTTCTGTTTCTTTGCAGCTTTCAAATGGGGGTCACTGACACCATCTAAGAACAAATGCTCTGTAAGGCTACAAATGTATTGTTATTGCCACTTTTTATTACTTATCATTCTATTCAGTCAATCTCCTATTCATATTCCAGTCTCTTATTCAAATCAGTGCAGTGTTGCTAGGGTAATTTGTACCCTAGAAACCAAATTGCTGACACTGCAAACTAGAGAGCTGCTGAATAAAAAGCTAAATAAATTTAAAACCACAAACAATAAAAAATGAAAACCAATTGCAAATTGTCTCAGAATATCACTCTACATTTTACTAAAAGTTAACTCAAAGGAGAACAACCCCTTTAATGTAGTTTTGGAGAATGATTTCAAACACTTTAATAATGATGCCCCATTTCCCACTAATATAAATATTAGAAAGGTTGCTTCCCTTTATTGTTTATGGTACTGTTGATAAATAATGGACTGGTGCAGTTTTCAGTCTAGAAGGTACAGTTTTAATTTACTAAAATCACTAATTTTGCATTATGTACAATAGGGTATAGCACATTTGCTGTGGAAGTGAATGTTCTGGAGCCCACTGTCATCAAGTGCAAGATTAGTACATAAATAGCACCTCAACAACTGCCTAACCAATGTTCTGAAGCAGAATTCATCCTATTAAAGAGGAGTAACCCTATGGGGCAGATTTATTAATGGTCGAATTTTGAAGTGAAAAAACTTTGAAATTCAACCATGTAATTTTTTTTTTTTTTGGGGTGGGGCATTTTCAAACGAATATCAGCATTGTTCAAATTGAAAAATTCGAAGGATTTTGCGCAAAATCCTTAGAATTCCTAGGACTTAGAAAATTTAGGAGGTCCCCCATGGGCTAAAAGGTCAAGTCAGCAGCTTTAAGGTGGTGAATAGTGGAATTTGAAGGATTATTTAAGGGACAGTACTTCGGAAATTGAAAATTTTAATTTTCAAAATATTTAAATTTTAATCGAATTTTGGGCTATTCGTTAGTCAATGTAACCCAAAATTACTTCGAAATTTGAATTTTTAAAATTCGAATTTTATTCGAATGGTCATTTTGATCCTTAGTAAATGTGCCTATGTGTCTATTATTTGCACCTCGCACCATTCCCATTGTAAAAAAGCCCTTGCAAGTCTTATATATTAGTTGTACCTGTATTTTAACTGACATCATATGATGTAGTCTTGGCACAAGGTATTACCATATGCTGAGTGCACTTCAAAGTTTTCTGCTAATGTGATCCATGAAGAAGGTAGAATGGACTTAATAAATAAAGGCAGCAGACTATATATTTTATATATATATATATATATATAAATATATATAAATTAGTATTAAATTGTAACATTTTATAAACATCTTGGCCAGCCCTTGCTTGAATTAATATAAACAAGCCCGTCTTGTACCACTTCATCAGTAATGATTTCATGTGACTTGGCCATTCTCCTAAAGCATTAAGCCACCTATTAAACTTCTACCATATAACTACATAGTAACTTTTTTATTATTACTTTATTTACTTAGAACAAAGAATGGTGAGTGTTTATGCAGTATCTACTGCAATGTCCTCTGGTCGGCAATATCCTCAAGAGACTGACAGTAGAATTCCTCCACGAACTCTGTACTCCTTCAGCTCTTTTCCTAGGCCAAAATACAAAAGAGTGTCCTATAATCTAAATTATTTTCACTGAATCTAGAACAAACGTAAAATTCAGAAATTGTTGCTGGGCCTATCTTCCCAATAATATGCTCACTTAGGGGCAGATTTAAAATTAGATCAATCGAATTTTTTATATTCGATCAAAGATAATGAAACCCAATTTGGTAGCATTGATCTGGCGAAGTAAGTGGTCAAATTAAATTTTAAAGGGGAAGTATTCGATCATCGAATATTAGAATAAAATTTTATTTGAATCATTCAAATTCGAATATTCAATGGTCAAATTTGCCTAATTTGCAAATGTGAAGATTCCAATTTAATACTAATTGGATCGAACTTCGAATTCTTCACGTGAATTTCATGTGAATTTAGTAAATCTGCCCCTAAATCCCCAAAATGTGCTTCTCCCCAAGGAGTGTCATTTTATATGATACCCTGGGGTATTAAGGGGATTATTCATTAATCAAATTTTTTTATTAAACCACGTTCAACCAAACAACCATCAACAATTTTGTCTTATTTATCATTAACATAAATCGGGTCTTGGAAAAACTTGATAAAATCGAGCAAAACCCCGAATCGTACAATTTTTATAGACTTCAATCCCGAAACACTTGATTTTTTTTTGAGTTTTGCCTGAAAACCTAAAATTTTTCAGATTATCAGTCAAAACCCAGAGCAGACCAGGATATCCTCAAATTGGGATAGGGAGGTTAACTGATACATGACCTACATGGCAGGATTTTAGGATTTGTGCTTTTAGCTGCATTAGGATATAATAAATCTTGAAAAATGTTGCCTCAAAAAGCCTAACTAGTTTTAGTAAATAACCCCCTAAATCTCTTTAAACACATGCAAAATTGCTGCAAATTTGAATCTTGATTAAAAATTATCCATCTGTATGAACAAACAGCAGCTCCAGTAGATAGGGATGAACTTCCATAAACTTCTTGAAATACTCAACTGTACATACTGTAATGCATGATTAGCAAATATGTTTAATGAAGAAATAATTATTTTACCCAACGTATTTCAAGACAACTTCAGTAGCAACTTAAGCTTACTCACTATAAATAAACTTGTTTTATCTAACATGTGATACAGTAGTTAGGTTGCATTACTCATAATAATGACACAGTATACACTAAACTTCTTGGTGGTGCAAAGGATGCAGCTTGTTTATTAAAAATTCATAACAACTGTAAATTGTATTGATTAACTTCAACTTAACCTCTCTATTAAGTTTTGCCAAATATCCCCTGTGAATCTCAGCATATGCATATGTTCCCAGAACAGAAAACAGGAAGAAGATTTTCTCTGGAACGCTAATAAGCATAAGGTAAGGTAGTTGTAGCCTAGCAGCTTACTTATAGTAACCGCTGCAATTTATACTGTACCAATTTCATCCCCATTACATGTGCTTTTATATACAATGATGTACTGTAGAATAAATGTATGAGCTACACACACACAACTGCATTTAAAATGGTACTTTACACATTTATTGTGACCACAGAGTGTGAAAGCAGAAAATAAACTCCTTTCGACAGATCAAGGGAGGTTTATCCACCCAAAATGTAATTTTTTCAAATTCACTCCTTATCTATTCTACATTGATAATTTGATGTTTTGCCTCTTGTCTAGGGGGAAACTGAATATTGCCTACTCACTGCTTTACTGTGCCTGTAATCTACCTACTTCTTCCCAAAAAACACAACAGCAGTTGTCTGATACCCTTTACACATCCAACCAAGACTTTTTTTCATTATGCAGGATGAATGGATGACACGTTTGTCATATGGACCACACAGTCGTCGTTGGTGACCCATGCATTACTGCCTTTCTAACGTGTCTCACAAAGCTTCTTCTTATGGTGATGCATTAAATCAAGGCACACTATGCTTTGCTCACATTCGGTGTCAAGAAATAAAAACATTTGTGCATCCGTCAACAAATGACAATGGGGCAAATTCACTAAAGCGCTAAAATGCGCTAGTGACAGCTACGCAAATTCATTAAGATGCAAATTTGCGCTCAGGCCAGACAAAGTGCATTTACGCTAGTGATGCCTAATTAGCATTGCAAACTTAAGCATATAATAGAGGTGTATGTTGCAGCCACTACATTACACTACACATGCCTAGGAAACCTTTAATAAATAAAATAAAGTCGTCCTATTGCCCTAAACATGTGCTCACTTTATAGCTGGGTTGCCATATGTTAGGAAATGTAGGGGAGAAGGAGGGTAACCCTAAAAAAACTTTGCTGTTTTTCAGACCACCCTACAAAAAGGTAAAAGACGCCAGCGTTTCAAGTTTTATTTTCAAACTCCTATCTATTGTATTGAACTTCTCCAGGTCTGACCTGGTGAAGTATAGTCTAGTTCAAGAGGTAATGTTCAGAAAAATGTTTGTCTTAGTGAATTAGCGTAGTGACGTCCCTTCGTCAGTGCGCAACTTTGCCTGGCGTAAGGGTGTGAAGTTGCACAAGCCTATCCACTTCGCTAGCGAATTTTCGCCAGGGGCACTGTTGATGAATCGGCGAAGTTCCGAGTTGATGTCTCGCTGGCGAATTAGCTGGAATCCAGAATAGCTGCAACTTCAAATGTGTCCACACCTTTAATAGGGATAGGAGCAGGAGGCTCGGAAATTCTGCCAGGAAAAGGGTCCTTGAGTACAGGTTTTAATAAGGCAGCATGAAAAATTGTGTGAATCTTGTAAGTAGAAGGTACAGTAATTTAGGTTTGAAGGCAACCTCATTAATGCATTGGACAACAGGAAAAGGACCAAGAAACTTCTGTCCCAATTTCTTAGACAGATAGACAAGATCACCAACTTGAAATTTGAGGTCCTTCTTTCTCTTGTGATTAGCAAACATATTGAAATTATTTTGAGCCATAGATAGTTTGATATTTTGAGTATTATTTAGGAAGAAAGAAAGAATGGCTGGTACTTTCTTTAGGAAGATCAGGAAGAATGTGTGGATGAAACCCATAGTTTGCAAAAAAAAAAAAGCAGTTTGCTTGGTAAAGGAGTGAAGCACGTGTATGACAACTCTGCTAAAGATAGAAGCTTACTCCAATTGTCTGGAAGAAAAGACAAAAAACAGCGGAGGTATTGTTCCAAAGTCTTAGTCCTTTTCACTATGTCCATTTAAAAGCTTTACAAAGTGCCTT
Source organism: Xenopus borealis (assembly GCA_024363595.1). Taxonomy (NCBI): domain Eukaryota; kingdom Metazoa; phylum Chordata; class Amphibia; order Anura; family Pipidae; genus Xenopus; species Xenopus borealis. Next base: position 148,560,348 of record CM044439.1, read on the forward strand.
ACAAAATTTGGAAGTAAATTGTACTTTTTGATCTGAAACAATCTCATTAGGGACACCGAGATGAACAATCTCTAATTAAAACCTCAGCAGAGGATAAGGCAGATGGAATTCCAAGAAGAGGAACAAAATGTGCCATCTTGGAAAGTTGGTCTTTGATTACAAAAATTGTATTATAACCTTGCAAGAGAGGAAGATCAACATTGAAGTCAACAGAGATGCAAGGGTTGAAGTAAACCAAAGGTTTAATATGTGAGTCTTTAAAATGGGCACAGGTTTCACAGGAAGCAACAGTCAATACAATCCTTAGCCATATGCTGCCAAAAAAACTTAAAATCCTCTTAGCAAGATCCAAAGTCTTGAAGGACCCCATGTGACCTGCTAAAGGATGATCATGAACCAACTGCAGAGATTCTAATCTAGGAGATTCAGGAACAAAAATCTTCTTTTTCAGAAGATATCCATAACATTTTTGAGGCTGAAAGTTGTAATCAGGAGTAGAAGAGTTCTCTTCATTAGAAAACACAGGAGAAAGTGCATCAACTTTTTTATGTTTGCAGTCAGGTCTGTAAGTAATGCGGAAATGAATTCAACAGAGATGCAAGGGTTGAAGTAAGTAATGTGGAAATGAGGGTTGTAGTACACCCAAAGGTTTAATATGCAAGTCTTTAAAATGGCCATATGTTGCCACAAAAATAAACCTTCAAATCCTCTTTTGCAAGATCCAAAGTCTTGAAGGACCCTGTGTGACCTGCCAAAGGATGACCATGAACCAACTGCAGATATTCTAATCGTAGAGATTCAGGAACGAAAATCTTCTTTTTCAGAAGATATAATCCATAACAGAAGTTTTGAGGCTGAAAGTTGGTCAGGAGGAGAACACTTCTCTTCACTAAAAAATACGTAATGTGGAAATTAAAGCGAGAAGAAAAGCATTTAAATCTTTGAGTCTCAAGCAAATGATGTGCCCAGGTCTTAGGCTTCCCGGATAACAAAGAAATTACCACGCTTACTTTGATTTGCTCACTGGTATAGGATTGTGGTTTCAGGGCAAACAGGAAAATTGAAAATGCCCGAAATTTTAATCTATCCCCAGAAAAACGTTCAGAAAGTGGACTGAGATGGGGGAACTGCAGTGACCACAGGAACAGGAGGAACCGGTGAAGGACTGGCAGAAATATTTAAACTCTGTACTTGGACTTGTAGCCCCTGTATATCACGGGCGGCCAGTGAAGACAGCCAATTGCTACAAGTGTAAACCACTCCCCCAACCAACAGGCAAATTTCATAGAGCAATGTTGCGGAAATTAGTGGAACCTTAAACTTAAGCATACCATATCATGGACATTTTTTATTATAATGTTGCTAAACATTTTAACTTAATGGGCAGTTATCCATTATATTCTTCTTCACTCTCTCTCAATTTTTTATAAAATAGCTACACAGCTATTTTACTATAGAGGAAGCAGCTCATGGTAGGGGAATGGGGGTCTTGACCACAAAAGTCTATTTCCTCTATAGTTGTATAGAAATCTCCTGTCCCCAATCCACTCTCCTGGCAGCTGGAGGTTGCTGTGCCTGCAGGGCCTTTCTGAAGATTTTTTGTTGTTCAGCTTGGCCCCATGTATCTATCCTACTACTTCACAGTGGTAAAAATTAATATGATTCATGCTATTCATTGGCAATAAAATAACAAATTAACATAGTAAGTTAGGTTGAAAAAAGATACACTTCCATCAAGTTTTAATTCTACTTTACACTGCCGAACTGCTAGTTGATTCAGAGGAAGGCAAAAAAACCCATTTGAAGCGTCTCCAATTTGCCTCTGAGGTGGACAAAACTCCTTCCTCACTCCAGACTATTCCCTGGATCAACTTGTACTATGCATTTATTTCCATAATCCTGTTTTCCTTCACTTGCTAAAAAGCCATCCAACCCCTTCTTAAAGCTATTTAAAGTATAAGCCTTTATGTCTGATTCAAGGAGAGAATTCCACATCTTCACAGCTCTCACTGTAAAAAACCCCTTCAGAATATTTAATCGGAATCTCCTTTCTTCTAATCAGAATGGGTGACCTTGTGGCAGCTGGGAAGACCTACTGGTTAAGCATTAGAGAGATTATTATAAGATCCACTTATATATTTATACATAATTATCATATCACCCCTTAAGTGCCTCTTCTCCAGTGTGAACAACCCCAATTGGCCAGTTTTTCCTCATAGCTAAGATTTATCTTTTACCAGCTTAGTTGCCCTTCTCTGGACTTTTTCTAATTCAGTACTGTCCTGTTTGAGCACTGGAGACCAAAACTGTATGGCATTTTCTAGATGGGGCTATACAGTGGAAGAATTAGCCCTTCCTGAGGTTTTTAATACAGCTCAAGACCTGATTTGCCCTTGATGCTGCTGACTAGCATTGCTTGCTACAGCCAAGTTTATTATCTACATGGACTCCAAGGTCCTTTCCCATTATGGATTCGCCTTGTGCAGTTCCAGTAAGGGTATATGTGGCTTGGATATTTTTACATCCCAGCCACTTATCTACCCAAATTGACAGTTTGTCAAGATCGTGTTACAAGGATGCTACATCCTGGATGGAATTAATGGAGCTGGATAATTTTGCAAATGCTGATACATTACTTAATGAGCAAGCTAAATAAAAGTGAACCTATTACCAACCCTGAGAGACCCCAAATTTCAATATAAATTTTATTTTAGCATTATTTTTGCACACATCACTGCCATAGTCAAAGAAAGCCCTTCTTCTTTGTAAAACAAGTAGGTATAATAAATTAAAGAATGTTTCTTGGCTATACTTATGGTTTCCTCTTTTGTGTTTTATTTACAATGGTAAATGCATCACATTTTGTTTTACAAAAGACAGATTTCCCACAGAAGCTTGATATCATGAGCTAAGTGTTGAACACTGGATTATATTACCCCTTAATGAGCTGAATTAATAGAAGCTGAACATCAGTAAGTTGTTCTTTTGACTTATCATTTGCAAAAACCACTCCATACTTCAATTCATTAGAATACTAATTCATTAATACATTCACAGAGGAATAATGATTGCAATTGTGTTGTTATTTTTGCCTAAGTGACACCTTGTAAAATAAGTTGTCTGCCGATGAGAAAATTTGCAAATAAATAACTGGTGCCGGATGAGGTTAACTGAGAGAAAGAGTCTAGCTTTACATGACAGCCTCTTCTATTCTTGAATATGATTTTACATGTCACTTATCATCATCCAAAATCACCAATTAGGAATGCTCAATTTTCATTCAGAGGTATTCACAGTTCTGAATACAACTTGATGATGATGGCCCAGGGAAGTGCAGCCAAGCAATGCAGGACACAAAAACAGGTTTTCAATAAAGGAGATTTGACGATGCCTCTTAATAAGTATTTTCAAAGACATCATAACTGCAAGGGTATGGCAAGGGCAGGAGAAGCGGGAGTACTGTTTTCAATTCAGAATACTGTGATGCCATTTATTTAAGAAGGCCCAATGTGTAACCAGTGAGAGATCACCTATAGGGATTCAGACTTTGATAGTTTTAAAACATGATCTCTTTTCACTTTTACTCAATTAAGATGATTTTAAATTAAATTAATATTGGCCAATGCCTCTCAGAGTCATGTACATACTGAAATGAACCTGAAGAAACCTAACCTAAAGGTTATGAACACCACCAAAGACAGATGCTACATTTCACCAGCGCAATTGCCTGTAGCATCCAATCAGATTGTATTCTTTTATACCCAGCATTAGAATGATCACAATTAATTGCCGATTGGCTACTGTGTATATGGAGTTACAAGGAGTTCCTCTAATGAATGGGATTTTAGGCAGAAATAACTACTGGGACATTTGCTGACCCATAATAAATTAAATGACCCTTACTGTCACTCTTATATTAGAGAGAAATGTTTGGAACACTTACATTTTGTGTTCAAGTTAGGAGTAGGCTTTTTTTGCGCTGCAGAAATAACCAGAATGTACAAATGTAGACTTCATGCTTCCTATCAAAAGCTTCCTCTGAGGCAGGACAATCAGACTCTTGAAAGATTAATGCTCCCAAAACATATCTCATGTTCTCACAGTGGCTAGATTTCTACTAGCAGTACATTGGTACAATCCAAACAAAATAAATTGCTTCAGCACACTTGCTTCAACATAAGCTTAGCAGTCCTGTTTCAGCACACAGTTATTTTCCAGTACTTACACAGCATTGGAGGAATACATTCCCAGAAGCCTTTGTCAGACCTTCATCACACAATCTCTCAGGTGTGATTTTTCTATTCCTTTCTCCAGCCACTTGGTGTTATTCAGCAAATCTCCAGCTCAGAGTGTGTGGGTTACCAGCTCATACACAGATAGAAAGAACTGATTGTAAGGAAACCTGGCCCAACTACATGGCCTGGAACCATTCTGATATAAACCTGGAACAGATATCAACCAAATCTAGGACCTTATAACAATGCGTTATCGGAAGGGGGGGGAGGAGGGAAATGGGTGTGGTTTGGAATGAAAGTTAGTTTGTCCTTTAGAGTTGTAGATTTCTGCCGATCCTTCCACAGTCTCCCAACTGTATCCAAAAGGTAAAAATACGAAAACGGATCAGCGCCTGCGGCTATGGAAAAATCAGAAACAATGTATGGTGCAGTATGTTCTACTCAAATACAAGCAGACACCCTGTGTGTGTACACAATGTTATGCTGCGTGTTCCCTTGGGGATGGGGGCAGTGGTTCCTCTCCCGTGGATAACACACTGATTAGGGTAATCAGCTTGAAAAAGGAACTAAAATGTTCTGAAAGCTTGCTATGATTATATTACATAGCCAATTAAGGTATCACCTTTATACCACTTTTATACATTTATTATTTCAAAAGGGTTGCCCTATAACATTTTTACTGGCTAACACGTTACAGAAACTTTACCTGTATATACAGTATATAAATTGCGTACTGTTATTAACATGCTACACTCAAAAAACATGTCTGATATTATAAGCTCAAATTTAAATTTCTCAGTCAGTTATTCTGATAAAAGAAACAACTAAGAAGAGAGAGATACAATGACCCAATGTAACTGCACCTTCCCAACATAAATGTCCTTAATTTTCTATATGATGAGATTAAAACTTAACTTATTATTCCCAGTATAAAACCAAGTATATCAGGAATAGTTAAGCGTAAAACTTAATAGGCAGTAATGTCAAAGAAAATACATTCAAGAGAAAGCAGAATTCACATCTCACAAGTCAGCTGTTTTAAACATCAGTTGTGCCTTCCTGCTTTCTGTGTTGGTAAATGATTTTTAGAATAAATAAATAGAATTAAAAAATAAATATCACTTTTTTTTACTCAATGTATCATAAAGCCAATACTAATTGTAACAAAGAGTACTTAGTCTGTTATACAGGGATATTAACCCTGGGCTATACACCATTGTATAAGAAATTGTAACAAAGTGTAAAACTTGAAACAAATAGTTACTGCTAAGTTATTATTGTACCAAGGAAAACTTAAAGCTTTTGACACAAACGACCATCAGCAAATAATTCTGTAACTTGACAGTTCACAACGCAGATAACTTATGAGTTATGGTGTGTACTGGGTTAAGGTTTAAGGACAAATTGGTCATGCATCTGCTCTCGGTTTTCGATACTGGTCTGAATGTTGCATGGAAATGAAATTGCTAGAAGAATAATGCCCATTGAGCTTGTTGAGGTAAAATCTCTTGGCTGTGCCCAAGTATTCCAGCTTCTTGTGAGCAGAATAAAGCAAAATGTGATGATTCACACCTTTGAAGACATGGCATCATTCCTCAAAAGCAGATTTAATAGCAATCAGCTCCCAATCCTCCACATCATAGTTCCGTTCTGACTGAGAAACTGAAGCTTCTTAGAGAAAGAACGGTTCCAATAGCTGTTCCAGATGCATTCACCTCCAGATTAACGAGAAGGGCCAGAATGTTCAAGAATGGGTGCAAAGTGAAACATCTTTTTAGTTCATCTAAGGCAAATTGAGCTTTGGAAGTGCAACTTCTTAAGTGAACTTTAGGATTGGCAAATCCATTACATCTTTGGACAGCCTTGCTTTTTTTAGGAATGGACCAGTGCATAATTGCAAATTCATATGCAAATCCATTGTTACACCACCAGTAGAAATAAATAAAAAAATATTTCAACAGTAGACTTCTCAAACACACATCCTGTTTAGCATTTATTTTTTTATTTTGTAACCTGAAGAAGACAAGAATGTCATCAAGGTAAATGACAACAAAGTGGTCAGTAAAATCATGGAAAATAGTGTATTGTCGCAGGGTCTTTGCATAGCCCAAAAGACATTACTTATATTCAAAATGCCCTTAACAAGTTTGAATGCCCATCACCACTCATCTCCCTCATGAATGAGAACCAGGTTATAAACCCCATAAAGGTCTAGTTTAGAGAAAGCACTGTCAGAACAAAGTCCTAGAAATAGTTCTGCCACAAAAGGGAGCAGGTATATATTCATAGTTAGTTACATAGTTACATTGGGTTGAGAAAAGTCCATCAAGTTGAACCCCTTCAAATTAAAACCCAGCAGATGTGCAGAAAAGAGTCACAGATATATACTGTATGTATGTATATATATATATATATATATATATATATATACTCGGTTAGTACTACTACTGCTATTAATCAGCAGTGTCATAAATGCTAGTTGAACACATTGAAAAGAGCCTACGTGCTGTATATCCTTCATCAGACAAACTGAGGTATGACAAACAGCTGACTAAATAAAAAGCCAGATGTGTGGGTGGAGCCACTCTTGGGTTCCCGGGGTCAAGGCTGTGGTTTGGACAGAACCACCCTTGGGGTCCTGGGGTTCAGGCTACGGCATGGGCAGAGCTACCCTCATGGGTGCCCAGGATTTAAGCAGGGTCACAAGAGGAACCAATGAGCTTTGAGGGTGTTCAGTACTGGAAAAACAATGGCATGAAAGGTCTTGTTCTTCATGCAAACATCAAATGGCTGAGGCCTCTCTCTATGGGGTGCAGGACAAGACTGAGGCCCCTCTCTCAATGGGGTGCAGGACAAGACTGAGGCCCCTCTCTATGGGGTGCAGGACAAGGCAGAGAAGCTGAAGTAGGCTAGGGTTGGAGCAGAGTTTGTTTGAAGGGGAGCCAGCACAATTACCGGACTGTGCAGCGACTGAAGGTGTGGAGCCAGTACAGGAGCTGAAGCAGACTGCAGGTGGGTAGACATCACAAGAGCTGAAACAGATTGCAGGCAGGAAGCTGGAACAGGAGCTGAAGCAGCAGGGGAGTTGTGAGTCATCAGCAAAGGAATGAGCTTTTCCTTCCAACAGGAATAGGATCATTTGAAAGCCCTGTTCTCTAAAAGTAGAGTTCAGGAAAAAAAATAGCCTGAGAGAGTAGTTGTTAGAAATAGTGTGGGTGATTAAGCTGACAGGAGCCAATGTGCCGGGTAACTATACAGTTTTAATAAGTAAAAACTTCAGGGACAGACAGTAAAACAAATACTTGAAACAGGCTGAGGGTCAGGGCTGGTGGCAAGAACCAAGTCCGTATACCTGGCCAAATGTCAAGGGTGGGCAACAAACATACAGAGTCAGAAAACAGGCAAAGGTTAAAAACCAAGAAATCAAATGGTGGGAACAGGGACAGCAGCAGGGAGACGACCTTGTCCCTACCTTCCTGTATGAGCATGCCTGAGGAGTGGAGGCACCGTGCCTGGGTGCTTTAGGGCTCCGGCGGAGGGCCCCCGTCCGACTCACAGGGAAGCCGGGGGCAGACCAGCTTCCCCTGCCGAGCTCCTGGAACCCCAGGTCGGGCTCCGGCAGCAGCCTCGCCCCCTTCTGAGGGAAGGGGGCAGACCGGCTTCCCCTGCCCAAGCTCCTGGAGCCCCGGTTTGGGCACAGACGCCCACATCGCCCCCCCGGCTACACTTCCGGGCAGGGAGAGGACGACCTCGTCCCTACCTTCCTGTAGGAGCGTGCCCGAGGAGTGGAGGCACCGTGCCTGAGAGTACCAGGCTGCTGGCTCCACTTGCCCAGGGCCACGCCACCCGGGGTGCCCCGGCGGCGCCCGCTGGTGGCCCAACGCGGAAGTCCCTGTTTTTGCCCCGACTCACCCCGGGCCGGCTCTGCCTTTGACGGGGGAGCGCCCTGGGCCATGCCGCGCCACCCGGGAGAGCCCATGCCACAGGAGACGGTTTGACAAAACTTACCTCCAAGCCAGAAACTCAAACATAAACACCTGATTTGAGGCCATGGAGAGCAACATCCAAGGGGTTTGGCGAGCAACATGTTGCTCATGAGCCACTGGTTGGGGGTCACTGGGTTATAGGGCCAGTTTATTTGGGGCTAGGACCAGGGTCAGGACCGCCAGTAAGTACGACTACGCGGGCTCGCGCGACAGGGACCTCAAACCCACTGGCGCGCCGCCTGTTGGGATGACTTAAAGTGAATAAAGATCCCTGTACAAGAAGAAAATGCAAAATAATGCTAAACCACTCCTGGTCTAAAAAGAAACAAGGTTACACTCTGGTATGAATTGTCAAAGAAATTCAAGAATTTCAAGCATTCAAAATATACAAAAATAAAACAGAACACATCACAGATTTATGTTCAAAAAGCAAAAAATAAGACTACAAAGATATCACGCTTTAACATATGCATCTAAAGCATAAACAACTAGACTTTTCTTTTTCCTTTCCACAAGACTGGATGAACCAATTCTTCTTAACCAAGTAATCACCGTTTTTACAGTTGAATATTAGCCATATGACTGCTTTTACGAGTCAGAAATAGAATAAACGAAATAATGAAAACTAAAAAAAACCACTCCTAGATAGAAGGATAACGAAGCCGGGCTACTCACTGTAATTCAGTATGAGCCCAATCATAAAAATAGGCACACCAAAATCTAAGGGAGTGAAAAGAGAAAGAAAGGGACAGATTTACCTTACTCCCAAAAAACATCAGTGGAAAAAAGATGTATCAAGGAGGATCAAAACAGAGGCCTCTCCATTTCGTCCTCCAAGTTGTCTCCTCCATCCTTTGTTTTTCAAAAGCTCTAAGCTTCCTGAGCTCACCCAAAATCATGCCAACCACCACCTGAGGAGGGGAGATCTCACGCCTAAGAGAAACCTGACACTGTGCATTCCAGGTGAAATAGCGGACCACAGAGCTAACTAAAAAAAGTGTATGCAAATCATAATCCCCCGGCCTCCTGTATGCCCCCTAAAACCACCCCTGGTAATTCCAACCAGAGAGACAAGGGATCTTAAGCGCCAGTGAAACCTGTTTGTATACATCCACATTAAAGGGGCAAAGACAGAAAGTGATCCATTGTATCCAATGTACCACCACATTCCTCCCGCAGGCAACCACAGTCATCAGAACTCCTGTATTTCAAATTCCCATTAACGTAGAGCTTCCCATGGAAGGACCGCCAAGCGATATCCCTGAACTTATTGGGGACCCTCTGGGAGTTAACTAAAGAGAGCCCTGATCTCAGAACCTCATTTGGGCAATCCTTTAAGGCTAGCGACGCATGAGAGTAAGAGGTCAGGACCCTCCTGTCCAACTCCCTCCGAGGAGCAGTCCTGATTTCTCCCACTGTCACACGCCACCTCCTAATTACTTTCAGACCCAGCACAACATAAGATGGGAGAGCGCCACGAGGTGCCCGCACACTCTTTGGCAAGCCACCGTCTAACCAATCTTTCAGGTAAGGAGAGACCCTGAAGATCTCTACCCACAAAGGAGGCTTCTCCATAAGGAGGTTGGAAAAATCGTACTTAATAAAGGCATTCACGAAGAACACCAAGGGGTTGATCATGTCTAAACCTCCCTCCTTCCTTTGTAGGTAGGTGACATTTCTCTTGATGAGGTTAGTTCTATTTCCCCATAAGAGCTGGAAAAACAAGTTGTTGACCCGACCATAGAAAGGCTCTGGCAATAGACACACATAGCTGACATAAAGACAAATTGGAACCAAATAAGACTTGATCAGGTCAACCCTTTCCCTTAAGGAGTACTTAAAACCTTTCCACCGATTGACCAGAGAAGTTGCGGACTTCAGCTTTTCCTCCCAATTTAGACTGGCATAATCACCCTGAAAATAGACTATCCCCAAGATCTTAATTTGGGCTTGGGCCTTGGACATCCGGGAGACCATAAGCTGGAACTCTCTTACCCATCCAGAAAGTTTCACACTTCCTCTTGTTAATCAAGGACCCTGAGGCCCTTGAACAGTCCTCCAACAAACGAGCCTCAGCCTCCGAGTCACTGGAGACGACTACTGTGACATCGTCTGCATAGGCAGTAACCTTCAATGCTCTACCAGGAGACAGGGGACCCCCACCAACACTCCACCATCCAACCTCCATATAAGAGGATCGATGGCAAAAGCGTATAGCAGAGGACTTAAAGGATACCCCTGCCTTATCCCAGAGGAGACATCAAAGGGCTTACCAGACCATCCATTCACAAGTGGGAAACTCTCCGCCCCACGATACAAAGTTTGAAGCCAATGGATAAATTTATCTGGAAGCCCGTACTTTCCCAAAAATCAACCAGAGGTACTCATGGTTAACCCTATCAAAGGTCTTAGATTGATCCAAAGCCAGCAAATACTCACCCCATTCATTCGCCCTGCACCGCTCCAGGACCTCCCAGATGCCGAGGACAGCAGAAAATGTGCTTCGGCCCTTCACCGTACAGTGCTGAGAGGGGGACAATAGCTTCTCTGAAAAATAGAAAAGACGATTAAACATTATCTTTGCCAAAATCTTCCTATACGTATTGAGAAGAGCTATGGGGCGCCAATTCTCAATCCTTGTCTGATCAAGACATTTGTACAACAGGATAAGAGCCGAGCATCTCATGGAGTGAGGGAGCAAACCCTCATCCAGGGAAGAATTGAACACTCCACGAGAGGAGGAGCCAGGAGGTCCACAACGGTTTTGTAGAACCCGACTGTTAAGCCGTCTGGTCCTGGAGTTTTTGTAAGGCCCAAGCCATCAATTGCCTCTCTGACCTCATCGACTGTTATCCCATCCTCCAATCCCTCAATAGAAGTGCCATCATCATTCAGGAACCGTATCTCTCCCAGAAAAGAATCCTGGTCAGCCCAGGAGAGTTCACGCCCCTTTAAGAGATCAGCAAAATAGTTCTTAACAATATCAAGAAACCCTGAGGCCGAATTCTCCAGGTCCTCATTTCGCAGGCCATACATGGACCTACGGGCAGAAGCCTCCTGACAGTTCTAGAAAGGGTCAGGTGAGTGGTACTTCCCGTAATCCCTCTCCAGAACCAGAGAAGAGAATCTGTCATACTGATATTCTCTCATCAGGGCCCGAACTCTGGACACCTCCCCATCAGGGCCCCCATCGGAAACCAACCTGTTTAATTTTCTCCTAAGAGATTGATAGACATGTTCTCTACCAACCTGGATGTCATTCGCTAGGCCTCGAAAGAGTTTTGCAGTCCTCTTTTTTTTTTTTTACCAGAAAAATGCTTTATTGAGTATCACTGGCAGCAATATTAACAAACAACAGTATAGCTGGTACACAGTTTTCTGACAAAGACAAGAGGTCCTCTGCACTCAACCCATTATCAATAATGGGTTGAGTGCAGAGTGCAGAGGACCTCTTGTCTTTGTCTATGTATTTTGTGGTCACAGCCTCATTGCACCCCCGCCTAATGGTTTTAAAAATTAGTGATGAGCACAACTTTTTCTTGTTTGACACAGTTTTCTGAGCCTAATGAAATATAAAAGTACAAATTGCATCAAGGTTGTGTGTCATTCTGGTTATAATGAAGTCACATTAAGAATTAAGCATGTAAACATAAAAGAAAGTAAAGAAATATGTGAACGCAAAGGAAAGGGAAAAAAAAGAAGGGGTTAACTGTTATGCTCTTTGTTATTCTGATAGGCAGTGTATGCAGATTAAGTGGGTTTTCCCCTATTTATTGTGATATATCTGTTGCACCAGATTGAGAATGGGATATAGAATGGGTCGGACTCGGGATGTTCTGTGCAGCTACGCTTTTCGTCTTAAGTTGCTGCCAGGGTGACCATATGTCGTCATGGGCCTCTCTCTTGTTTTCGTTGATGGATGCCATCTCCTCCATTTGTTCATGTGTGGATATTAGAGTAATTAGCTCTTGTAGGGTATATGTAGTGTTCAATTTCCATTTCCTTGATATAATTGTGGCAGCAGCAGTAAATATTTGGAAC
>CM044439.1:148593799-148606690 GCA_024363595.1 Xenopus borealis
AAATAAAGCACACAAAACACAGTATTTTATTCATTAATGTTCTGTATCAAAGCATTTATTGTGTAATTTGAGTATATTGCTTTTTTTACATGGAAGAAGGCTGAAAATGTTTTCAGGTTTTGAATTTTAGCTAGCAATTATTTTGTCAGGTACTGCCCCAGGACAAAAGGCTTACAGATTGCACAGCCTAGGTTTAGACTATTATTCCTTCTGTTTTAGAAGTCTGGTCATTTTCTCTGTAATGACAGAGAAAAAAAGCATGTTTTCCAATCTACCTTAATGATCAATGAAGGAAGGGAAATATAAGAGATTTATGAATGCAGTTTGTACAACAGCTTCAAAGTTTATAGAAGCAGAATAATTAGAGATATAAAGTCATTTTCATGTAAGTTACAAATTGTGAGCCTAAATACAATTTATGTGTATTCCATAAGAAAAGCCTAGCACTGCTACATAATGTATTTTCTTGCTTAAAGGGGCCATATACCTCTTGTTCAACATGCATGCAATGAATTGGGCTTTTTTTCTGGACATACATTTTGCCTATTGTTTTAATCAGGAAACATTTTTATTTATTGAGCTCAAAAGGCAGATTGCGGTTGCTCCATGTTTGGTCCTTGCGAGGCAGATAATCAGATTACCAAAATACAGCCTCTTTCTTCCTCGTGTTGTTAGCTGCAGTTCATTATGCAAGGGCATTACTTGTACACTGATAATCTGAAAACAACCAAGTTAGCTCCACCACATATAAATACACTGTACATGTTTTATGGAACATTCTCCACTTGTGTTTGTGGCAAATAATATATGGTCATACAGCTTTGTTTGCTATATTTTCAATGCTGATATTTCGAGTTTAGACTTTTCTTTGTCTTGCCTTCTGCTGCTAGCCAGACTTTTTGGACAGTCAAAACATATCAGTAAGTTAAAACATGTTGAATTCCTAAGCCATATCCTGAACCATCATATATATTGAAGCTCTGTCGAGTGGATATGAGGTTGACTGTTCTCATTACACACTGAAAATGGCATTTACTGTGATGACAAAATGCTCTACATTTTCATCAAAAGTGACATAATTGACTTGCCATATTGATGAGAATTGTGATCAACTTAACTTAAAAAGAAAATATTGAATAGTACTACATTGTTATGGACTCCCCAAAGGTATTCAAATTACTTAAAAAATCACTACCATACTCTTCCAGTGCACCAGCTCCCTCTGTCCTTGCAGTACAGAAATCAGCTAAGAATTTCTATATAGTGTTTGTGTTCACCCGGGGTGGCCAAAAGAGTGCTGAGGTAAAAATCTGACTTTATGTATGGAAAGACTAAAAAGAGATTTTAATGGTAATAATGGATCATGACAATTTTTGTAAATCTTAGACATTCGAGGAAAAAAGCAGCACTAATCATCTACATTCCAAAACTAAGACTTTATCCATTTTATACAGATTTTTATGGCAGCAAAGCCAGAGGAAGATGACATTTCTGAAGGTTTTCAAATTTACATATAGTATCACAAGTTTTGATACTTGTGGAATTAAAACTGTGAAAACTTGAATGGCAACATATTGATCAGCTAAGCTTTCATACAAAAAACAGATCTGAGACTGGCTTAGAATAATATATGCATATCTCCAACCTTGTGATTAAATAAATTAAATGTTTTCCCTAGTGTTTTAGAAATGTGTAAATATTTTTATTTAGTGATAACTATTTTCCTTTTCAAGAGCTCTACTGGGCAGCTCAAGTTGGTGCATAATCTAAAGCCAAAATAGCATGAAGAGACTATAAGGTAGCAAATAGAAGATGGAAAGAAAAGACAGAACATATTTATATGCAGAAGACAGTAAATGGTCATAAAACCTTGTGCATGAATTATTAACTTTTTTGAAAGTTTGATAGTATTAATGGTTACTGAGATACAAAAAGTCATATCTAAAATATGTACTTAGATCCCAAGAAATTATTTATTATGATTGCAGCTACTGTCATCTCCCCTTCATCTTGGACATGATAGAACATTTGTAAATGGGCACAACTTATGCGCAATAGGGACAAATCTGGTGCAAGCTTCAATATACATGCATTTTACAATAAGCACAGTTAGGTGGAAGGCTGTGCTTCAAATGACCATTGAATAGATGGATAAATATATTAGTATAGATAAAAATGTAGAGTTATTCCAAATGTTCATGTATTCAAGAACAAGATGATTCATAAAAATAATGTGCACAAAGTCAAAGCCAATTGTTCCTAGCCAGTATTATAACCCAATTATTTCTTGACATATATTTTATATATGTAAAGAATTATTTCTTGTGAAAACATAAAAATCCTTAAAAGTGTTAAACTGCTGCAAAAAAGTACAAGTTGTCACCCTAAGATATATTAAGAACAAAAGACCTTAAAAATCAACCTGACAGATTAATTGCAACATTTTTTTTAGATTAGCATTCACAAAGAAGCAAATTGGTTCCTTTTTATCTAATTTTTTTTTTAGCAAACATTTTATAAGACACAGGTAAAAATATACTGAAAGCCAAGCAGGTTTTTAATGCTTATTTAATTACAGGAATAAAATGAAATACTTTCAAAGCAAAGCCAAGCTTTAAGTCCTATTTATGCAAACTTCTGTATTTTTATACCATTGGATGTCTTTTTCAGGTTATGTTGTCATTTTTAAAGGTTTGCTTATTTCTAGAAAATTGCTTGAGGTGTGACAAATACCAGTCTGAGCTGAAAGATGTATCAGTATGTGACAGATTAAGATAAAAAGTCCAACCTTAATGCATAGGAGACAAATTAAATAACATAATCAATAATGTCTGATAATTAGTGTAGAATTGTTTCCAGACTGGGTCGGTTTGAAGGATAGTTTCAATTATTTCAATAAAAGGTCAGCAAACTGCACTTATATCTGTAACACCAAGTGAATTAAAACTTCAGAGGAAGTACCATGCTCAGCCATAAATCATGCTTAATTTGTCCATACTATATAAATCCATTATTGCGATCACTATATCTCTCAGTTGATAAAACCTTTGTAATTCATGATTCTCACAGCTTTCATTGAATCTGTACAAGTCTACAGCTGAAGAAAGTAGCTCCACAGCAGGCCTGATCTGCAACAAAACTTGAAGGATTAAAAACAATTAGAGAATAAAAATTGTTGGGAGACCAGCTTTTCATTCAGATTCTTAGACCTTTTGATTCTGTCTTCAGACAGATGTTAAAGCATACATTTTTTTGTATTTCAACCCCCCAACCCTGCCAGCATTACTGATATACACTGGTTTTTGACTAACAGAAATAAGTCTACAGATATCTTTGGTAGCACCAAAGATTATTTTGATTGGATTTTATACTAAGCCCCCTTACCTTTCAATAGGGGTTCTATAAACATTTAGGGGGTTAATTACTAAACTCCAAATTTATCTGGTTGGTTTTTTGGGGCAAAACTCAATTTTTTTTAAACTCATTTTTCTAGATTTATTAAAGCCCAAATCCGAAAATACTCTATCTCAGAACTTCTTCTCAGTTCCTTATATCCATATTCCATATATATCCATACTTTGACGTTTTGAGAACTGTGCTGGAATCAGCCTGAAAATGCAACCTTTTCTGTCAAAAAATGTGTGTTTTTCACAAAAAAATCTCCTAAAAAATACGATTTCTTTGAATGATGATTTAGAGAAAGAAGCATTGTTTTGAATACGACCTGTATATAAAGGTCTGTACATTATATTTTGATTCAGGTTTTTCCCCTACTGCTGAGAATGCTCTGAATCTCAAACAAGTCCTGCCAGCCGGTTGTACTGGAGGATAAAGCAAAGGTCATAAAGGGCTGTTAAAGGCTGGAGGGTTTGCTACGTTCAGATTCACCAGGGCTGCTTTGGGCTAGTGAATGATCTGCATGACAATTAATAGCAATTCATTTTAAGCTAATAAACAGTCATTGCAACAGATGCATATTGTTTTTTTGCAGCTGACCTTTGTGCACCTCAGCAGTTCAACAGCTCTGTCATTACTATAACCAGCCAGACAGACTCTATGGGGTATATTTATCATGCTGTGTAAAAAGCGCAGTGATACATTACTGGTGATGTTGGTCATAGCAACCCAAACTATTGAAATCTAATATCTGATTGGTTACTCTGGGCAGATCACTGGTAATGCTTCACTCCACTTTTAATACAGCATGATAATTTGACCCCTATATCTCAGTTCCCTGACTCCATGTGGTGCAGGTAGCAAATAACAGACAAAATGCAACTATAGGCACAGATTGCTGAACACAAATCTGCAAATGAATATGACAGTTACTGAGTCACGTTAAACCAGTTTACATTAAATTGGCTCAATCAGTTAGGGGTCACAAATGCGTGTACAGCTTTCATAAATGACGTGTAACCCTGCACAGCTTTCTCGGGCCCATTAACCCAATGGAATCATACAGATGTTTGATTTCAATTCCCCAACAGTAGGTGATACTAGGGGGGTCATAAAAATGGGCTTCTGGCTCCCTTATGAGCACACCTCTGCTCATCAGCTAGGGATTAGGCAATCAAGCCTAGCACATCACATAAAGGCAGTTGTTTCAGTGGGCTGCCTCATGTGGGATTCATACAGCCTGAAGTTTGTAGCACATAATTGTAGAAGTAGGTTGTATCCCCATTTAAGCCACTGTAGTTTATTACACGTTTGCATGAATTTATACTTCAATACCTTTCTGTCCCAATATTTATCAAAAGCAACTGGACTTGCTGAGATATTTTAATGAAGACGTTTCACTGCTCATCCGAGCAGCTTCTTCAGTTCAACTGACTGGTGTAGGGGAGTTCTCTGCATATAGACTCTTCCAAAAATCCAAACACAACGGCACATTGTAACTCTTCAGAGAGGTGACATCTAAAATTCACAATGACCAGTCATTACAACTCTGCACCACAGGGAGGAATATGTGGCAACTGATACAGAGTCTAAAGACAAAGAGCATAAACATCTCAGAGGAGCTTTAAAAGTGTGTGGGTACCCAGACTGGGCCTTTGTCAAAACAGCAGCAACCAAGCCCAACAGGAACATCAAAAGAAATAACCACCGGAGACACATAGTAAGCGATACATAGTCATTCCATATGTAGCTGGAGTGTCAGAGAAACTCAGGAGGATTTTCAACAAACACCATGTCCCTGTGTTTCCCAAAGTATCCAACTCCTAAGGGAAAACAAAATAATGTGGTATACGCTGTCCATTGTAGTGATGAGTGCACTGATCTATACATTGGGGGGACAAAACAACTGCTCCATAAGCGAATGGATCAGCATAGGAGGGTGAACTCTACAGGGCAAGACTCGGCTGTTTTTCTACACCTAAAAGACAAGGGACACACTTTTTAAGATAGCAATGTCCAAATTTTGGATAAAGAGAAGAGTGGATAAAGAGTGGAGAAGCCATCCCTGAACAGAGGTGGGGGCCTTCGACACCACCTGTCTGCTACATACAATGCTGTTATCACATCTGTTCCCCGGCAGTTTCAGAACTCATGACACATCCATTCTTGCAACTCTCACATGTAACACCTGTTTTCTAGAAGTTACATGACACATTGGTAATTTTATCACTGTAACTACACAGAATCAACACCACTGTGAATTTCAGATGTCACCTCTCTGAAGAGTTACAATGTGCCGTTGTGTTTGGATTGTGTGAAGAGTCTATATGCCAAGATCTCCGCTACACCAGTCAGTTGAACTGAAGAAGCTGCTCAGATGAGCAGTGAAACGTCTTCATTAAAATATCTCAGCAAGTCCAGTTGCTTTGAGTTACTTTTGATAAATATACCATGACCTGGATGAATGAGTAGTAATTTTTCTGTCCCATTAGGACCTTGAAGTCATTAACTCACTGAGTGAGCTTCTGGTTGTTGTTTTCAAGTTAAGTTAGGTTACATTTTGTTTCAGGTGTGGTTTATGTGATTTAAATATTGATTGATATGATGTGAATGCTCAGAAACATTACTAATGCACTTGGCATAAATAGAAAAAGAGTGAAAATATATTAAACTAGCAACTATGAAAGCAGAGCACACTGTATATTTTGTGTCAAAAGCCCTTAATGTTTGTTGCCTGCCTTATAAATGTCCCCCCCCCTTTTTTTTTAGAGTATTTTGAGTACATTTACAGCAGTTAGAGGCAAAAATAACCACTATAAGTAAGATAGTGATGCAAAACTCAAATCCCCTATTGCTCAGGAAGCTGCACTATCCCATGGCATCAATTCTTTATAAAGTTATGACTTCTTACATTATTAAATCTCTGTGAGAAATTAAATATGACCCCAAGGTTTGTATTTCCTAAATGCTGGTATAAAATGTAATGCCAGATAATTATGTGTAAGTAAATTACCTTGAGAGCCTCGTTCGTGGACCATTTATTTTTAATCCATTTTTTACTGACCTCTGGGTTGGGTTTTAAAAGCAACCACTTTTTTCCAGAACGGACAACATAATGTAGGGTTATAAAGTCAAATTAATATATTTATTGTCTGAGGAGAGATATGTGCAGTGTAAGGAGACTGGTTGGCACATGACCTTTGAGATATAAAAATGAAAGATTTAAGCTGTGCTTTTTGAAAGCAGAAATACCCACAATTAGATAACACTAAATGCCAATTGTTTGGACATAGAGCATCACAAAATACCTCACTCTGATTTATTGCACAATACTCTTGTATTTTCAGTATTGTTTTACTTTGATTTTCCATTCTTATTGTAGTAGAATAGAATTTATTTTTATCTGTCCACCCACTAGATCAAAGCAACAGTTGGCAGTTGTGGATAGGGGCTCCATCCCATGGACAGGGGGATCTCAGCTGTATCACGTAACCTCCTTAGAAGTTGTATATCAATACAAAAAAAAAATGAAACGTTGAATTTCATTTGTCTCACGAATTCCATATTGTGTATTTTTTGTGTTTTGACATGACTGATAAAATATATTTTGCCTTGCACATATTTAAGCAATTGATTAGTTCTCTGTGATATTTTTTATTCCATTAAAAACTCGTTTTTTTATATGAAAAATATTCAATGGTTGGCTGTATGAAGTATTTGCACTAATGTTTTGTAAATTGTTACATTGTTGTTGGATTGGGATCAGTACTTTGACTGGTTTGTTGAAGGACGTTCACATTTTTGTTCCTGAGCCACTTAATTTGGGTTCATTCTCCTAATGAAATATTATCTGTGTTATACTCAAGGTAACGTTTTTCAAATTCAGAATTGTTTAGATTTAGTATATTCTATTTTTTTCACAGTAGTATGTCTGATTGAGAGCTTGTACAAATAATGTATTTGTTCTAATTCAACTCAACTTTGAACAATAAAACGAAACTATAATACCCTTGATATTTTTGTTTCAGGCGCTGAGTGTTTTAAGGTAGCATCTCTGTGGTTTGAATTGTCTTCCATTTCTAGATAATTGGACCTAGAGCTCATACTAGGACATCCAAATATTTGAAAACACATTCTGTTATCGTTTTTTTTTATCTATAATAAGAAATGTTAATTCTCTGGTGAAGTTTAACATAAATGTAAATTTGGTTTCAGTGTGTTGAAGTAAAATATCATAGGGAACAAAATTTCACTGTAGGACAGTGTTTTATTTATTAAAATGACAACATAGGTTGAAGGTCTGAATACTTGTTTTTTTTACATTTACTGCTACAACCTGCATCCCTGGCTGTTCCATAAGTTGCTTTTCTGAATGACACACAAGTCAAAGGGAAGGAGAGAGAATGCTTCTGTGCTGCTGCTGCCCCTCTTGAATAGAGCACTGCAGAATGCAGACAATGCTCTAGCCACAGGTCTGCATACTGCTCTTGATGTCATAAATTACCCCTATTGAATAGTCTGGAAGGTGCTAAAATCCTTACAACTGTGTTTTTTCAGTTTCATGTTTAACTAGCAAGCTCTGCATTTGAGCAGAACTTCAATTTGGCACCTAGTTCATTTATTGGAATCAGCATGGGGTCTTACACTTTTGGTAGAGAAAAAACAGTAGAAATATCTTGCTCGAAAAGAAGCATTATTTTTTATGTGCTTAATCGTTCACTGTTCATCTAATTAACTATTTAATACTGTCTTCTGATTCACAAGAAACTCTCAAGATCAGTGGGATTTTCACCTTTTTTGTTTATTTGTTTGTTTGTTTATATATCGGTCAACAGGTCTTTATAAAATAAAGGTTAAGTCTCATGTGTGTGATAGAATATTCACAATATAACTCACAAATCAGAACCTAAAATAAAATGACCATCTATGTATCAGATAAAGACAAGTACAGATTTTGAGATAAATTGAAGACCTGTCAGGAGAGGCTCACATCAACATTCCAATAGGACCCTTGGATTTTGAAGCCTGCCCAAAATCTATCTGACTGATTTTCAGCCAGATATTGATTGTCTGAAGGGTCTCCTAAACAGTCTGAAGAGTCAAGGATTTTTATTGGATGCTGTGTATGGCCAGATTTGTAATTCCATCACAAGAAACCTGCAGAAGTTGTGGATTAACAGCCTGGTTGGGACATAGACGTCCATTTTATCTACTTATTTTCTCTCATCAAACTAATTTTCTCTAAAAATACAAATGCCATGTAATTTATTAAAAAATCTCACTATAAAAAGTACAAATATAAAAAACAGTGACCAAAATGTTAAAAAATATGAAAACCTCTAAAACATTATGTTTTTCAGACAATTACTAGTAATTTACTAGCAAATATAAAAAAACTCTAAAACACTGAATGGCTATAAAAAATGTTGCACATGATCTTCTATGGGACCACAACTGCTTTTATTTGCCACAGTTTTTTTTTAGAAAAAAAATAGAAAAAATTCCAATGTTAGTAAATTGATCCCATAATATCATTGAGGCTATTTACAGTCAAACTATTTAAAAAAATAACTTTCTACAGCAGTAATATCTTTTATTTTTCCAAAACTATTAAAGATTGATAAAATAAAGGGCTGAAGAAGATTAGATAGGAGAACTTAGGGGTGTATGTTTTTACATGTATGTATTGTGGGGGTTCACTCGCTGGTAGGCTGCAAATGAGGCAACTTCACACACCAGGACCAGTGTAAGGGCTTCCTGCCAGCATTTATTTTTCAGCAGTTGCAGAGGTTTCCCCTCACAGGGAGAAGAAAACAACAGTTTGAACAGAAATATCCAGCCTCCTGGCTAACACAAAAATAAATGTTTTCTCTCTTTCTCCTGATGCTGAGCAATCCAGCAGCGTGTCTCTCTCTCTCAGTCACACAGACAGCCTCATCAGCTCTGCTGCTCAGCTTCAGGTGTCCTACAAATAGGTCTAGGGCCTCCTAAAAACCTAGCCTATGGATTTGGGTATCCACCCCACCCTGCTCTTGCGGATTCCCAGTAAGACCTGCCCGGATCAACCAAAACTACAGAGAGACAAAGTGTTTCTCTGCTAAAACACTGCCTGAGAATCCATGGCCCAACATACATGTTATAGATCACTTTTCCCCAGGAAACTGGGGACCTTTTTGTCACCATACCACATGTCCCTCCCTCTGCTCAAGCCCGTAGGGCTGAGCACAATATGCCATCAACGAATATACCCTGGAGAGAACATTTGCATTACCTTGCATCTTTCCAGGTTCTATGTTCCAGAGAACTTGAAATGATTAAGTAATAAAAACCACCTGGTGACCCTGGTGTTCTTTTCCCTATTTTGGGCCATCTATTTAAGTGGGGCACGGTCAGTGACATGTTTGAATTGCCTCCCTAAAAGATAATATTTCAGGCTCTCCAATGCCCACTTGATGGCCAGACTCTCTATAATGGCATACCTGCGTTCAGCGATGGTTAGTTTCCTACTTAGGCATGCTACCGGATGTTCAGAACAGCCCCTAACCCAGCTTCAGAGGCATCAATCTGTACAAGGAACTCTTTTCTTGAAATTAGGAGCTATTAGCACAGGGTTCCTGCACAAGGATACCTTCAAGTTTAGAAAGGCTTCCTCTGCCTCTGGGGTCCATATAACTGCTCCAACTTTACTCCCTTTTGTGAGGTCAGTAAGTGGGCTGCTAGAGAGGCAAAATTGGGGACACATCTCCTGTTAATACCACACTATCCCAAGAAAGGCCCTCACTTGCTTCTTGGAATTGGGCCGGGGCCAATGCTGAATTCCCTAAATTTTGGACACTTGGGGCTTGACTACCCCTCTTCCGATAACATACCTCAAATAGCGGGCCTCTTCTAACCCCATTATGCACTTTTTGGGGTTTCCTGTCATGGACCACTTGTACCAGAGGCAAATGACTTTCCCAGTCTGGGCTAAAGATAACCACATTGTCCAGGTAAGCTGAAGCATATTCTCGGTGTGGTTCAAGAATGCAGGCCATCATTCTCTGGAATGTGGCAGGGCATCCATGTAAGCCAAACAGTAAGCCCCTCAGGAGTGGAAAAGGTGGTCTTCTCTTTGGCCCCTTCAGTGAGGGGAGGACCATTCGCTATGGGATTCCTCAATTACATCCAGCTCCAACATTCTTTTAACCTTCTCTGTGACTTCCTGGAGTCATGCCTTGGGTATCCTATAAGGTTTGACATTTACTTTAACCCCAAGTCCATTTATAATGTCCTGTAAAATAATATCAGTAAGCCCAGGCCGGTCTGAGAATATTTGTCTATTCCTGACTGGAAACTCTCTAATTTCCTGCTTCTGACAGTTAGTGAGGGTATCAGCCACTTTTACCTCAGGCACCTGTGGGATTTCTAGGTGGACAGCGCTTCCCTATCTTTCCAGGACTTAATTAGGTTTATATGCTAGAGCTGCTCTTTTTTCCTTTTGTCTGGTTGGGACATCTTATAATTAACATACCCTACGCTCTCTATAATCTTGTAGGGGCCCTGCCATTTGGCCAGGAACTTACTTTCCACTATTGGAACCAGGATTAACACGCTGTCCCCAGGCTGGAAAATTCAGACACAAGCCAATCTATTATATATCCAGCTTTGAGCTTCCTGGGCCTGAAGCATATGCTGTCTCACAAGGGGCATGACCATTGCAAGACGGTCTTGCATGTCTGCAACATGCTCTACCGCACTTTTGTATGAGGTGGATTCGGATTCCCATTTCTCCTTTGCCACGTCAAACAGCCCTCGTGGGTGGCGCCCATACAACAACTTGAACATGAGCTAGGGAAGTAAACCATCCCAATTCCTCCCATCTTTATCCACCACTTTTTTTATAATCACCTTGTTCAACCTTTCTACCAACCCGTCAGTTTGGGGATGATAAACAGATGTTAGTAACTGTTTGATTTGGAGAAACTTGCACAATTCCTTCACAAACAAGTAGTGCTACACAATCAATCTCATCGCTTTTTGCAGCGTCGGGTGCCGACTGTGACTTTGTCTGCCCAGGTCCAATTCCAATGAAAAATTCCAGCAGCACTCCAGTATAGTGAATGATGATTTATTTGTGAAAGTGAAGCAACCTTTCGGGCATATTCAGCCCTTTATCAAGCTTAACCACAGTGTACCATTCAATCCTTTAAATAACAGTAGGGGGAAGGGAGTCTGATGCACTCCTCCCATCTGATGACTCCTCATGTTAACCCTTAAGGCATGTGTAGTAAATGCATAAATAGATAATAAATATATTTAAGTGTATTTAGATTTATAAAAAAAACTCAAAAAAGTTTTCAAAGTATCCAGTGTGCATTAAAAGTCCACATTTTGCAAAGATGGTTTTCTTAAAAAAACATTCAAAATATTAAAATCATTACTCACAATTTGTATGCTCTATTCTTGGGCAAAACGCAACTGACTCACTGTGTGCCTAGCTTCAGAATAATGGGCTGGAATTGGTATATCCACAGCGGATATTAGACTTGTGTTGCTTGATTCGATCCTTAACCTTTTGTGTGGTTTCTCCCACATATGACAAACTACAGGAACACTTAATTAAATAAATCACATAACTTGAATTACATGTGAAATACTTTTTCATGTCCATCTTATGCCCTGTCTGTAGATGTGTAAATTGGGATCCTTTAGTGATATTATTGTAGCTCGCACAATTCAAACAAGGGAACGTGCCCATTTTTTGTGCCCCTAAAAACCTTTGTCCTGATGTTATCAGTGGGCCTATGTCTGCTTTTACCAAGGTATCCCGAAAGTTTTTCCCTCTTTTATATGCCATTAATGGGGGTTCAGAAAAAAGCCTTTACATGTGGTACACATGTTTTTAAAAGATGCCAATGCTTGTTGTTTTCTTAACCTTGTTGCTTGCAATTGTGTATTTGCTAACAAAGGCTAATTTTGCTTTACCCTTTTAACTCTCAGCTCGGCTTGTGGAATTTTTCTACCTCTTTTCTCACTGTTTCTAGGAGATCTTTAGGGTATCCTCTCATTTCAAATCTCTTTTGCATTTCATTTAGTCTTTGACACTCTTTTTCTTGCTCTGAGACAATACGTCTCACTCTCATAAATTGTGATTTCGGAAGATTGTTTTTGAGTGCTGGAGGGTGAAAGTCAGAGAAATGCAAGAGATTGTTACATTCTGTATGTTTTTAAAAAAAATCAGTTTGTAACTTGATTCCTTCCTTTTTGAACTTACATCTAAAAAGTTAACTGTCTCCAGATCATATGTCATAGCGAAATGCAACGTGGGCACTACAGAGTTTAAATGTGCTACAAAGGTTAACAGATTGTCAACTGACCCTGTCCAGAGCATTACAATATCGTATATATAATGATAAAACAGCTGACAATACTGCTGAAAAAGGGGACTGACATATACAAATCTCCATTCAAAATTATCCATGTAAATGTTGGCATAAGTGTATGTATGAGTATGTA
>CM044439.1:148656945-148677911 GCA_024363595.1 Xenopus borealis
TATTCTAGGTTCATTCCTATGGCTACTTCTTTCCTATGGAGTTTATCAAAGATGTTTCCTCCTCTTATTTGTATAACTATTTCAATACAAGTTAGAGAAAGGATTCAATACACTTACAGGGGTCAAAAAGCTTTTATTGCACTTAATGCCAACCAAAATTGTACACAAACACAATCATTAATGTATCAGAAGATACCTCCAGGTGTTTTATTTGCTGAGTGCAGAAATAACCAGATATTTCAGGGGCCTTGGGTCCCCTTCATCAGTGGAAATTCTCAAATTATTCCTCTAAAGAATCTACTCTAGCAATAATGGGTTGTTCCCAAGATGGTCTTTCATCAAAATGTGTATTTTTGTATGTAACTTGTAATCATTCATCAATATTGTCTTCAATTATGTCATTCTATAAATCTTTATCAATGAAATTTCTCTGTAGGATTAATAGTGAGTGGTTGCCACACTGCCTCCTGTTGCTCAAGCAGGAGGAGCAGTGCCTGGAATGCAACAGGTCCCTGGCAGTTCCTAACACTAAACCACTTTCCAAATCAAGGACTGGCAGGGAAGCCGGCACAGGATAAAGTAGATGTTGAGAACTGGGCTTCTGGAGAGCAGGTAAGGGCCAAAGCCGTGAGAAGGCTGGCACCAAGCCACGGCCCTGGAGCAGGAACTGAAGGCTGGGCAGCTGGTGCAGGAACTGGAGGCTGGGAAGCCAGCTCTGGAGCAGGAACTGGAGGCTGGGAAGATGGCCCTAGAGCATGAACTGGAGGCTGGGCAGGCGGCCCTGGAGCAGGAACTGAAAAAGTGGAGACTGCAGAAAATACATTTGCTGGGACTGACCATAAGTCCCCTGTAAAGTGGGTTTCATTACAGAAAGGAAAACCCATGAGTTATCCATGTCATCTCTTACAGCAGTAAAATTATTAATCTGATTCTCATGTACATGGGAGACTTCAAAAAAGGCCTTGGTTGAAAGTATTCTGCACAGAAGTAAAAAGTCTGCAAACAAATTTTTTTGACCTGCATATATTTTAATTGCAGGGAGCCATCCAGCAATGTGCAGCATATTAAGTTACCAGCACAATCCTTTTTGAATGGCTGGATCATTCTGTAAGGATTGACTGCAAGGAGCTGATATGCTGTATAACTTATAAAGTTTTAATATGGAAAAAATGTGCACACACCACTGCAGAGGGATATATCAAAGCAGCAAAAACAAGTCCAGGTTCAAGCCAAAAGTCAAGGGCAGGAGGCAGAGAGAGAATATCAGGAACAGGCCAAAGGTCATGATGGGCAGAGTACATGCAAAGTCGATAAACAAGCCAAGGTCAAAACCGGGAGATCAATATCAAAGGACCAGGCAGGAACATGACAAGATTGCTAGATATGGGAACAGTAGCAGAAACAGGAACCAAAACAGGATGAAGAACAAGAGCCCTGAAATTAGAAATTGCCCGCAGTTGGATAGAGCAGGGATGTCCAAACATTTGGCTTCGAGGGCCACATTGGAAGAAAAATTGTCTGGGGGCCACACATGAA
The DNA here is from genome assembly GCA_024363595.1 of Xenopus borealis. Classification (NCBI taxonomy): domain Eukaryota; kingdom Metazoa; phylum Chordata; class Amphibia; order Anura; family Pipidae; genus Xenopus; species Xenopus borealis. The sequence goes on from CM044439.1 coordinate 148,658,482, forward strand.
ATACGCAAACATTTTTGATTTGTAAAAGTAAAGAAAATGCACACACAAAAAAAGAACTACAATGCCAGTTGGATAACCAGATGGAGCTATACACTGGAATATGGGACTCCTGGATATTAAATAGATGTATTATAATATTATTATTACTAACTGGGTAATGGGCAGAGTCCCCCTCATCCTATATCCTTTGCAACATGATGTTTTCTCAGGAACTGAGTGTTTCAAGCTGGGCCGCATTCATATCCATCTTGGGCCACACTTGGCCCTCGGGCCGCAGTTTGGAAACCCCTGGGATAGAGGGTGTGGTTTCCTAGAAGATGGAGGCAGTGTCATAGAAGATATATTTCAGGCTATCACCACACTGCCTCCTGTGACTCAAGCAGGAGGAGCAATGCCTGGAATGCAATAGGTCCCTTGTTGGAAACCAGGGAGTCCCTAACAATAATCTTGTTTATGGTGATGCATTCTAATTACTATTTCTTTTTCAAGTTTTAAAGCTTCTTCTGCAGTTTTTTTCTTTTTAGATTTATTTTTCTCACTGGGATTGTTGTAACCTCCTTAAACATGTTAGTCAGTTCAAATTCAACCTGCTTGTAACATACTGTAGTTATTATTTTGGCCCTCAGATAACTGTATAAAAATCAAATGTGTTAACAATTATTTAGTTTGAGAAGGTGACATGCATGCTCTTTACCTACATCAGACAAGGTTTCTCTTTGAAGGTCTTCTAATTCTAACACCAATAGAAATAACCACCCAGAGGCAGGCAAGACATAGTCATCCCATATGTAACTGGAGCATCCGAGAAACTCAGGAGGATTTTCAACAAACACCATGTCCCGGTGTTTTTCAAACCTAGCAACACACAGACAAATACTAGTACACCCAAAGGATCCAACACCAAAAGTGAAACAAAGCAATGTGGTATACACAATCCAGTGTAGCGATACATTGGGAAGACCAAACAACTGCTTAGCGAATGGCTCAGCATAGGAGGACAAACTTTATAGGGCAAGACTCAGCTGTCTTTCTAGACCTAAAAGACAAGGGACACTCCTTTGAAGCAATGTCCAAATCTTGGATAAATGTCACGGTTGGCACTCTAAAACCAAAACCAATGCTAAGCACCCTGTTCTCGGCTCTTGCTTCTGCCTCTAACAGCCACCTTTCACCTCGGGAGGAGCCCTTGGCTAATCGAATGCCGCCAGGTCTTAAGAAAAGTGCAAAGCGAAGGGGTCTGGTTGAGCAGAGGAGCACAACAGCAAAGCAAAGTCAAAAGGTCATGGTACAAGGTGTAGACAGAAAGTGTAATCAAATCAAGCTGGGTCAGTGCAGGCAGAGTATAAACGGAGTCAGACAGGCAAGGGTCAAACCAGGAGATCAATCAGAAGGGCTACGGAATAGAAGAGTTGGTTACCAGGTACCTTTTATCCCATTTGAATTCCGCGCCATCGAGTGTGTCAGTGTGAATACAGCTAGAAAGGAATCAGAGGCGTGCATGCACACCCTAAGGAACCGGAAGGGAATCAGTGCTGCATCAAACAGCAGTGCATGGTGGGCGTCCCCGCTGAGGGGGCAGCAGGTGTCCCTGCCGACCCCCTCCCACTAGACCACCAGGGTGAGTTTTCACAATAAAGGAGACTGCAGGATTGAACAAGGCATGAAAGAGGAGAAATGTGGAGAAATCATCCCCAAACCCGACACCATCTGTCTGCTACATACAAAGCTGTTCTCACATCTGTACCCCAGTGGTTTCAAAACACTTCACGCATTCATTCATGCAACTCTCACAAGTAACACCTGTTCCTAGGAGTTGGATGACACATTGATAATCTTATCACAGTAAATACACAGAATCAACATCTCTGTTACAATGTGGCATTGCAATTGGATTAGTGGAAGAGTTAATAATCCGCAGACTTCCCACACCAGTCAGTTGAACTGAAGAAGCTGCTCAGATGAGTAATGAAACGACTTCAATGATTACTCGGCAAGTCCAGTTGTTTTAGAATTACTTATATTAGATATACCATGACCTGGATGAATGAAAATCTTCATAGTCAATCTTTACATTAAATATTTTCCCTGCATTACAAACTCATAAAAGCATCAGCACACCTCGGAGGAATTATGAAATCATTTATAACTGTTGCATGACATTTGTCTTGTAGCATAGATTATCAAGTTAATATAATTAACATTATTTATATTACAATGCTATTTTCAGAGTGTGTTTAAATAACAATATTGCTACCAAAAGCATAAGCGAATTCCAGTGAAAATTAATTCAGTTCATTAGGATTATTTAGTATTCAGAGCTGGGCACTAACCTTTTCAAAAATGAAACGTAAAGCAAGAAAAAAAAGTAATTTACATAAACAGCTTAATTGGCAGAAATATGATTACAACGAATGCAAGACTAGTATAACCAAGTCAGAAATGAATTCGAAGGGGACCAGATAAATTTTTGAAGCATATTCTATTTAGACAGATATTTTAATTTTATGTTTGGTATGTGCATGTAAGGGAAAACTAACAAGCAAGCTAATTCTTTAATGCATGGTTTATTCTAATTATTTCTCTGGCTTATCTGGAAAGAACTTTCACTGAAGAGAAAGAACTTAGTGCATTTGATCTTGCTATAACGCTATATTACTAAACTAATTACTATAACATATGTTAAACTAACATTTAACTTAGTTATAAAGAAACATTTCTTGTTTTTTGCTCTGTAAACTCTTATAATATGGTGTCAAAGTTCACATTCTTTGTTTTATCACATTCTAAAGATAATAAGAGTAGACTGTTGAATCTTCCTTGAAGCATATTTGACCTTAGATATGTCTTGATTAGTTTTAGTTTTGAAAAACTCCTCTCCTCTGATGCACTGTTAATAGATTGTAATTGTGGCAAGCACTGAATACCCGATCCCCTTATCTTTTATGTTTGCTTCATTTTTATAGCCTTGACCTTTAAGCATTAGGATTGGACTTGAGTAATATTCAAGTTACTTCTTAAGCACATTGTACAAATTGTCTCCAGTGCATCTCTCCACATCCAAAAAAACTATATTCATGGACATGGCATGGACACATATCCAATTGTCATGGACATTTGCTCTTGGTGGCTGATATATGCACTGCAATTGAGAATGACTGCAAGATACTGCTTTTATGCAGTGAACTATGTTCTTCTGCACTGTATCTCCCAGGAAACAGATTATGACACAGATATACATTAGTCTGATGCAACTTCCAGTTAGACTGAAGAAGTAAGTGACATCAAGTATGCATAAGATGTTACAAAACCATACTAAACATAACAGAAGATCCAGCTATCTTGCTTGAAAAAAAATTACTTAACCTTGAGAGACTATTTGGTGAAAATTGGCCCATATTAAATTCATTGGTAAGATTTTTCAAAAGTTTACTGGAAAATTGTGTAATAACATATCACCTATGGACATTTGTTATTGCCTTTTTGATGATAATTTGAAACTTGCCGTAAGTACTGTTGGATTTAACAACTGGCATTATGTTGATAGTAGTTTGACAGAGCATAGAAAGTCATAAGTTAATTATGTGGCTAGGCTAAATTGTGAGTTTTACAATAATGAAGAAACTATTGATAAGGTCCAACAGAGAATGATCAATAATGGAAAAAAAGATTGGAATCAGAGATCCCTTCTCCCTGTTTTGCCTGTGACATCATCAGTTCCCCAGTATCTTTCAATAAGCAAAGAGGTGCAGGGGTACTGAATTGCCACATGACACTTATGTGGGAGTGTGATGTTGTTCTAAGGGAGTGTACCAAGAGAGGGTTACAATTAGTTACTGTTGTTCAGTTTTTTTCAGACCTTAATTTGGCCTTTTGTGATTCTGTTAAACGGTAATTAAAGATCACAAAATTCATGATCACTACCGTGGCAAATATATTCAAAATAAGCTTGCTGTAAGCTCTTTTGTTCTTTGTAAAATATTTTCTTATGTTTCAACATCATTTATATAATCTTTTCCTGAAATTACTTGTTTTTCATTGGCAGCTTTTTCTGCTTAATTTTCTTAAGTAACTGCTGCCCTGTTTCTCGAGCTTTGTTCCAAACATTGTTCCTGCCTTCCATGAGTGAGGAGTTATTCAGAGGTTAGGAAAGGAATACTCTTTTAGATCTGCAGCACTTGTGCATCCACTGTTACATGTGTTCATCCACCCCAAATGAAGCTAAAAACTCCATACAGGCCTAGCAGGGAGGTCTCATTCAGAAATCCACCATCACAGCAACTGGACTTTGAACACCTAGGATTTATAGTTTAAGCAAAAACAGGTTATAGATGAATGGGAATTACCTCAAAAAAGGGCTTCATGAAGTTCAACACAGCAACAAAGCAGCAGCACCTTCAAGAAAAACTAAACTATTATCTTTTGGGATTATATATCAGCCCAAGACAACCACAGCCCTTTAGCAGTAAAGATCTGTGCCTCCAAAGATGCCCCAGTAGCTCCCCATCTTCTTTTCTGCTGATTCACTGATCACATGCTCTGTGCTGCTGTCACTTACTGGGCTTAGGGACAGACTCACAATATACAATACACTTATAATAGAAACACCAGCTCCTAAACTATCTTTAGTTATCCTTTAATTGTCTGTTAAAACCATTGTATGCATGAATTAGAAGCACAGCATAACATTTGGCATACGTACCAGTAAGAGCACCAGAATATGGGTGACCACACATGTAACCCCACATATGGCAGGTATTTCATTTTAGAAATAGATTATGTTCACTTAAATATTACTTTAGAGATAGATGGCTAACACTATATAATGCCAGGCATAATAGTAAAACCAGTGTAGAATGGATCAGCATTCTACTGACCACAAAGATGAATTCATAGTTACAGTATGTCTCCAGATGACTAAAACAAACCATGTTACTATAGATTAGGGATGCACCAAATCCACTATTTTGGATTCGGCCGAACCCCTGAATCCTTCCCAAAAGATTCGGCCAAATACCGAACTGAATCTGAAACCTAATTTGCATATGCAAATTATGGGTGGGAAGGGGAAAACATTTTTTACTTCCTTGTTTTGTGCCAAAAAGTCACGTGATTTCCCTCCATGGCCCTCATTTGCATAGGCAAATTAGTATTCGGATTCGATTAGGCCAGGCAGAAGGATTTGGCCGAATCTGAATTCTGCTTAAAAAGGCCGAATCCCGAACCGAATCCTGGATTCGGTGCATCCCTACTATAGATACCATAAAAAACAAAGTTGCAACCTCAAATACTAATCACAATTAGCACAGGGCATATTTCTATAAATAAAAGTATCTGTAGCACTGTATAAATCACGTCACACACATGTTATACATATAGAAAACTTAATTTGCAACAACTCCAAATGCCAGGCTATGCAGAGTCTGATAAGAAATAAAACTGGTGCGGGACTAAGGGAGCCAATTAAATCTAATCCCTCCCCCCACGTGTAGTTTAATGATTGTTTGTGAGCTTGCATTAATAACCACAGCAGTTGATTGACAGATGACTCAGTTTATCATTGAGCTGCCTGGGTTGATTGGCATACGTTAATTTTCAACATAATCTTTTTGAGCATCCTAAAAAAAACCTGAAGATTTTGTAAAAGTTCATAGTTTAGAAAAGAAATTATACAAACACAAGGCCTAAATATCATAATACAATATGAGGAAAGTTGTATAGTGAGAGAGTTTTATGAATGTTACCTTAGACTGGAATATGAATAAGCGACCTGAATAGAAAGATATGTAATAAAAAGTAGCAATTAATCTGAAGCCTTGCAAGAGTATTTGATTTTAACTTTAACTTCAAATTCAGCTGTCATTCTCTCTACAGAAAATCAAATTGTGTGCGATCTATAATTTGATTTTCTTGCGTTTATTCTTGGAGACCTTGAGTGGGCAGCCTCCCTTTGGATCAGCACCTCAAATTGACGATAAGTATTTTTCCATTAGGAGTGTGCGCCTTCTAATGTTTTTTTCGTCATTCTCTCTACAGGTCCATCGTTGCAATTGTATTTAGTGATGGGCGAATTTATTCGCCAGGGGCGAATTCGCGGTGAATTCCCGTGATTCGCAAAACGCCAGCAAAAATTCGGCAAAAAAAACCGAGTCGCGCGTCGTTGTTGACGTGATTGGCGCGAAGCGCGTCAAAAACGACGCGCGACTCGTTTCGCTAATTATTTCGCTAGAAATTCGCGAATTTTTCGGTGAAGCAAAACGGGTGAGATTCGCCCATCACTAATTGTATTGTGTGGAGGACATTTTTCTCCTGGATCTTTACAGAAATTGTCACTGAATTGTTACTAAATTCTGCTGACATTCTCCTTTATAAAGTTTGTGGCCTTTTTATCCAGACTGTAGAAAAAAACTGCATTGAGAATTATAAACTTTCTGTAAACATGCAACATTGTTGTATAGTAAAATGGAGGGATTGCATCACCATTGCTATTTCACCCCTAGTTCTCAATTTGATAAATATGCATATAAAATGATTTTCCTTACAATGAAACTATTATATATATATATATCAATATAACCCTGTGTTGCTTTAGATTGAGAGAGGTATTTAGGATGATTACATGTATAAAAATAGGTAAATTCATTGGAATATTAATGACACAATATACTAGAATTTCAACTCAGCATATGCATAAATAATGAAATGGGAAATCCAGAAGGTCTTTAGCATCATAAAATAAGATATGGTTTTCTAGCTATTATTCAGCTATAGAAAAATCACCAAGCAAAAATGCTTGGCCAGTAAAAGAAAAAAAAATGTCAGCAAGTTAATGAAAACACCTCATCTGTATCATGAAAGGCTAATCAGTGGCATGACAAGAGATCACCACCTCCCTCAAATAACTTTAGAAGGGCCCAGCACACAAATCAGATCCGACCAGAAAGCAACTCCAACACCACCAACTGTTCACAGTTGGGAATAAAGGTTTAAATTAGAAAGGGCTTTTTTTTTATGTCAATGCTATAGAAGAAACCAACCTCTCGGCCCAAACCCCTCAGTCCATTCACATCAGTTTGATGTCTGCCATTAAAAATCTTTGAAATAAGCTCTCCCATGAATAGAACTCATCTTTATTTATTTATGGTAGTGTGTGGGGGTCATATAAAACTTTTACTAAACAAAATTGAAGCCTTTGCTCTCTGTGTCTATAACAATAATTACGTAATATTAACTCTGAATTATACCAGTGTTGCCCAACTGTTTCCACAGAGTAAGCCTGTATGTTGCATGTTATGCTACAGTACATAATGAGAGCCAGATACAGTATAATGAAAATTGTGAAGTCACCAAAGAGGTCAATGAGTCTAAAGCCATAAATGTCTCTTGGAGTGCCACACCTCGAGCGCCTACAGGTAGACCTCCCTACCATAACTTTTCACATTTACCTCCATCTATATCTTTAGATGAAAATAATACTTGGCTTGAGAAATTATCTCCTTTTGATGAAGTCCATTTGTTATGTAATTGGCACAGTGATGACAGATAGATAACACCTTGAACACTGGAAGAAAATATATTTGTGAGCAGTGCTGGACATGATCAACAAAATAAACCAAGGTTCCGTATCTAGTGTGTAAACCACAATTGTGGTATTTATATATAAGACTTCTTCCTTTTTTTCCAAAAGTATTGGAAATGTGGTGGTGAATCTTTACATGTAATCAAATGAATAAGCTGATACTTTTCGAGCAACATGCTTATTTAGCACTTTCTCTTTGTAGCACCATGGTCTCATGAATAGGAGAGCTCATCAACAGAAAAAAAAACATTGCAATATAGTTCATAGGATGAGGGGTCAATGACAACTATGGAGCTTAGTTCATTTTTGTATACTTATGATGGGAAGAGTAATAATTAGCAAACAATAATTAATTAAGCTTGAAGACCAATTAAGAATATAAAGGGTATAATCCATTCTATAAATCACATACTATTATTTTACATGTTGATTTCCATGGTGAAATAGCAGATAATCCAAATATTAAATTGCATTATGAAAATGAATAACAACATTAATCAAGATAGCATTTTTAATTGTTCCTGATAGAGGCTACATGAACAAGTTGCTCCCGGAGTTTGTTATTTAGCCGAGAAATAAGTTCCTCACTGTCAGCCGATTTACTTCATTCATTTTCATTCATTATCAAGAGTATTTACTTAGCATTCCTAATCATATTTATCACTAAAGGAATAATAAAATGTTAAACAATTATGTTAGATATATGGCTTACATACCCTCTTGTTGTCCTTTAAGGTGATTGTCTTATTGAGCTAGATGACTCCTTGGATATAGATGAATAGACATAATTTTGTAATTTATTAATTACATTTATAGTAAAGTCTGTAGTGATGGGTGAATCTGACCTTTTTTGCTTCATCAAAAATTTACCAATATGCATTGATGTCTATGGGCGTCAAAACTGACAATTCTTTTGACACGTAACAAATTCTTTCGCCTATTAGAGTATATGGGCATCAATTTAAACTCACAACTTGCAGAAAAAAACTATCACTACTGAAAAGTATCTAATAATTTTTTCACAAGTTAGGCAGGGTTGGACAACTCATGCACATAATCATTTGAAAACAAAAATACAAAAAAATTGTTTAAAGGGGTTGATCTTCATTTTTTAATAGTTCTTTAAATTGTTTGCCTTTTTCTTTTGACTCTTTTCTGTTTTCTAATGGGGGTCATTTACCCATCTAAAACAAATACTCTGTAAGGCTACAAATGTATTGTTATTGCTACTTTTTATTACACACCTTTATATTCAGGGCTGCTCCTTTTCATTTCCCAGTCTTATATCAAATCAGTGGTTGGTTGCTAGGATAATTTGAATCCTAGTAATGCTGATTATAGCAAAATATCTCGGTATTAGTGATGACATGAGAGTCATGAAGTTGGAAGAATAATTTCAGACCTTGAAGTCTAGTGATGGGCGAATTTATTCGCCAGGGGCGAATAGCGGCGAATTCCCGTGATTCGCCGCTCGTGAATAAATTCGCGAATCGCCAGCAAAATTTCGCTTGGCGAACATTCGGCGAAAAACCGAGTTGCGTCAAAAGCGTCCCGCGACTCGTTTTGCGAATTTTTCGCCAATTCGCGAATTTCTCTGGAAATTCGTGAATTTTTCGGCATAGCGAATCTCGGGAGATTCGCCCATCACTATTGAAGTCATATAAAATGCAAAATTTGTTATCCAACCACCATTGGAAGGCTGAATCAGTTAACCTTGGAGGGAAATTAGGGTTTCCAATCAATGGCGGCAAATAGCTTTGCGAAGTTCAGTATGTGGGATTAAACCCCCATAAATGTAAATGGAACTCAATAACAGAATTTGTAATCTTAAATTTCCCAACAGCTTCAGTACTAGCCCATAAATAGAAGGAATCATTCAGTGGTCATACATACAGCTATGAAACATTAATCATCACCCATATCATATGAGAATACAACTAAGTCATACAGTTTATAACTCTCCAACATCTCTCTCTCTCCTATACTAACTCTTTGTGTAACCTTTACGCTCATGTATTTTTTTGTGCTAAAACTTTCTGTCTTTTTTATTACTCCCATTATTACCCTTATTCTATGCTATTTACTTATCCTTCCAACATCAAAGGGGAAAAGTAAAGGGGCAAATGTAATATAGACTGCATCTCATCGAATCCTAAATATATTCAAATAAAATTTCTGAGATTATCAAGTTATGATCACTGCTATCCTCTCAGCAATCTATCTCTCTTCAAGCAGGAGTCAGATCTTGATTGACAGTTAGGTCTCACACATCTATTTGGGGAGGATCCCATTGCCTTAGAGATGTATTAGAACTTTGGGGTACATTTTTCAAAGAGTGAAGTTAAGGGGCAGATTTATCAAGAGTCAAAGTGAAAACTTGAATTTTGAAATTTATTATGTACTGTCTCTTCAAAAATTCAAATTTGATCATTCGCCATCTAAAACCTGCCGAATTGCTGTTTTAACCTATGGGGGACTTCCTAGAACCTAAATGGAGTCAATTGATGGACTTTGAAAATTCGAAGTTTTTTTGGGGAAATGATCTAAAAATTTGAAAAAACTGACTTATTTTTATCAAAATTCAAATTCATTTTGGTTGGTCTTTTTGAATTTCAATTCAAAGTTTTTGCACTTCGAAATTCGAGCCTTGATAAATTTGCACCTAAGAGTGAAGTTCTGACATTAGAGTGAAATTCTGCACCTCTCCAGGATTTCACTTTCACCCATTGATAAATACACCTTTCAAAATCCCTTAGAAATTAATAGAGAACTGCGGAATTTCACTCTAGTGGCAGAACTTCACTCTTTGATAAATGTACCCAATTCTCTTTCCAAATAGCCAGCTCATTTATATCCCTCTTAAGTATTAGGCCTTCCCATGGACCTATAAAGAGGCGTAATTTGATTTTCATTCCTTGAGTTAATGCCCTTAATGCAAGACAGAACTTTATTTGCTTTAGTGGCCACAGAATGACACTGCCCAGAATTAGACTTGTTATCTATAAAAAAAACCTACATTCTTCTCAGTTATGGAAACTCCCAACACACTGCCATTTAGTTTATAACTTGCATTTCTTTTTTTCAGGATGGTTTTCTGATAGTTCAACAAACCATTGTGCCAACCAGCTGAATAATGATTCAGTAAATATGTACTGAGGATTTCTTGAAATGATCAAGTTACGGTTGTTATGGTTCCCTTTTTAACACAATTATTTCTTGTGGTCTTCTTGAAATTAGAGTGTATGAACAGAAAACCTACTAACCATTTTTTAGGATCTTATAGAATAAAAGTATAGAACTATTAAGTCTTGATAACTATGTAACAGCCAATGGGATTACTCCATTTTTCAGCATTATGTGACTTTACCAATTGCTCCAGCCCCATAAAAGGTAAATTTACCAGAATTTTATGAGAATTATCACCTTAGTTAAATGCTAAATGCTTTGCAAGGGTAGTATCACTTAAGGTATAAATAGAATGGGGTTGTTTTATAAAGAATTCTGCTCTTTCAAATCCACAAATGGACACTGTTGAAGTGATATATGATGAGCTGAGCAAAAGTGATTTTCTTCAGGGTTACTGTTTAATGTGTTGCTAGTAAATTTCAGTGACATTTACAATGGCTTTTCACTAGACAGTTACAGAGTTCATGAACATTCCATAAAGTGAGACATCAAATTATAAGCTCAACAATACTTTACCTGTGTGACCAAGGTGATATGTTTCAATTAAACAAGACTGTAAGTAATTTCAGAATAAGGCAGATAATACCCCTCCATTACACAAGGCCATAAGATATTACAGTAGTACTGTTTTGATGCCTAGATACAACCCTCAACGTGTTAAAGAATCCAAGTAAAATAATATATTTTTTTATTTATTGATAATTTAGAAAAACCTCTCTGAATGTGTTTGTTTAAAGCTTCTTTTCAAGGCTACTGACCTGCTCCTATCTGCACAAGATGCTTTTCTACAGCTTTTGATAAATGCAAGAGAAAAAATATTTTAGTGTGATACTAGAATAGAAAAAAACTACAGTCGAATCATATTTTGAAACTATAAAGCTATATTTTAGAATACATTTTACTGCTTTGACCAGTCCCAAGCAAGAAAAAAAAAGTTATCACTAAATGGGGAATAACGAAGTACTGGTCTATGATTATGTCCCTGCATGCAAATAAATACCAAAGGGTATGGTGGTTTGTACATTTTACTTTTTATTGCAATTGCTTTTCATAGGAGGTGTAGGGATGGCCAAATTCTTTGCCTAGATTTGCAGTAAAATTAGCATTTGCATGAGGTAGAAAAATCTGAGCTAAAAAATTGCCATGTGCTTTGTTTTGCCAGAAAAAAAACTAAAGGTTTCTTTTTTTGCATGGGCTAAATTCCCACTGATATCAATGCACTTGGCGTGAGAAATATCGAATATTCGAATATCGAATGCTTATCGAATAGTTTTAGGCTATCATTTTGCTCGATATTCGATTTCTCGATGAATTCATACAATCGGATACTGATCGTTCGATTTCACGAAAAAAATCTTACTTTTTCCTTCGAGCCTCTGAAAAATTTGTACGATTCGAACGATCGAATTGTTCGGTCGTATGAATGTTATTCGAGCAGGACTTAACAAAAGAAGCCTATGGGGGGTTCCCATAGGCTTCTATTGGTATTCAGTAGGCTCAATCTGGCGAAGTAGGCATTCGAAGGATTTTAAAATTTTAATTCCTTCGATCATTGAATGATTGAATGATATCCAATCATTCAATCTATTTGATAATTCGGTATTCGATGATCGAAGAGGCCAAATTTGTATATTCGAATATCCGAAAAAATCGTACGATCATAATTCGATCATATTTGATCGAACTTTGATCCATTCACGTGAATTTTGTAAATTTGCCCCATAGATTAACCTGCTAATAAATCAGTTTCCCTATATTCATTACGCAAAAAGTGATTTGGTAAGATCCAGTAAGATTTATAAAAAATAGATCTGGAATTACTTGATTACTTATGAGCTAGAGAAAATACATCTTCAAAAAAATGTAGATATTCTTCAAAAGGATTTTTGGTTGGTATTCTTTTCTTATTGTAAAGAGAGAGGCAATAACTACAACAGCTAAATATATATCATTAGACTCACAGTTGCCTCATTACTGACTAATTATTGGCCTTGGTAATTATTTCTTAGAAATACAACCGTAGTTGTTTTCAGAATAAGCTCTTCTGAATAATTGTGGTCTCAGTTTATCATTGTACAATGGCTTCCTGCTAATAATCAAGCTCCTTTAAAGATCAATATTGTTTATGGGACGCTCCTCTGCGACAGATTTGTTTTAAATTTATATATTTTAGATTTTCCCCCCTTTTTTTAATTACATCTGCAAACCCTCTTAAAGGGGTGGTTCACCTTCAAGTTAACTTTTAATATATTGTAGAAGGGCCAATTCTAAGAAACTGTTCAATTGGTCTTCATTATTTATTTTTCATAGTTTTTTAATGATTTACAATTTTCTTCTGTTTCTTTGCATCTTTCAAATGGGGGTCACTGACACCATCTAAAAACAAATGCTCTGTAAGGCTAAAAATGTATTGTTATTGCCACTTTTTATTACTTATCATTCTATTCAGTCCTTCTCCTATTCATATTCCAGTCTCTTATATAGGGTAATTTGTGCCCTAGAAACCAAATTGCTGACACTGCAAACTAGAGAGCTGCTGAATAAAAAGCTAAATAACTCAAAAACCACAAACAATAAAAAAGGAAAACCAATTGCAAAAGTTCTCAGAAATTTACTCTCTACATTATACTAAAAGTTAACTCAAAGGTGAACAACCCCTTTAACTCTCCAGTGTTTTGATTAATTGGAGATGTCATCCATAAACTGTTCCCATAAACTCAGTTTCTTTTAATCTGTATAACCCCCTTTTGTACCCTAACTTGCACCCTCTCTTGCACTTCCTCCCTGGTCATTTTAAGTTGCCCAGGTGCAGTAATCCATAGCAACCAATTAGATGTTTGTTTTTACCCAGTTGACCATTAAATCCTTTCTGCATTATAACCACTATGGGTTTTGCACCTTAGCTTATTACATAACCCCACTAGTGTTTTAAATAATATCCTGTACATACACAGTGTACATTCCCCTGAATGTTGGCATTGTTCGTATTTGAATTGGAGTAACTTGAAAGCTGTGATAAAAGAAGGCCAAGGTAATAAAGGCATTACAGAGTTAGGTATTCAAGAATAGTTGTTTTGCCCTAGTTCTTTTGTCAGATGAATAATTTAAACATATTTAAAAGTGGTAGCAAAGCTATTTCCAAAGCTGTAAAAGTGGCCATTAAAATATTCAATTTGAAATACAAACACACAGCAATCTGTTCTAATAAATTGACCGGCATGTTTACACTTCATTTAGTTTGTGTTTAGAAATGTATGCTGTATTTTCCCAGTTTGTCGTCAAGTGTATTTCTCCAGTACAATATTAAGGTTCTTGCCTCCTTTTTGAGCATGAAAGAGTTTGTCATCAATGCAGAATTCGGAATTAACAGATTTTGTTGGCCATAATGCTGCACAGAAGAAATAAATCAAATGAGATGAAATGAAGTCACAAAATGTGTTACCATTTGCTTATTAAACCGGTGAAATTTTTGGTTGAAAAGAATGATGACCTTGGCCCATGAATAATTATACAGAAGTGAATATAATGAAGAGTGTACGACTTTTCTATTTCACTGATTGACAAACTGTTTCAAGGAGGATAAAACAGACTGGTGTTGCATTATTAATAGCCTCCATAATTGTTAGGATCACTTCTAAGTCCAGGTTTTACAATTATTTAAAATTTTATCTGATGACATGTCAGTTACAATTTGAGTGTTTTAGCCTTTCCAATCTATTTTAAACGTAAACAGGAATTATTTTTCTTGTCTTCAGTGATAACTGCCTTATCTCTTTTATCAGATTTCAAAATTACCAGGCTTAGTAAGTAATTTGTAGTTGGGACCAAAGACGAAGGTCATGTGCAGTCTTGAGTGGAAATAGCCCAATTTACGATACTTAGGGGCAGATTTACTAAGGGTTGAATTCTCAAGGGTTTTTAGCCCTCAAATTCGACCCTAGTATGATTTTCGAAGAAAAATCCGACAAAATCGAACATCGAATTTGAACGATTTTACGTTTTCTCAATAAAATCGTATGATCATCGATTTTATGAAAAAAACGTAAAATTTCCTTTGATTTCTCCAAAAAATCATATGAATTGAATGATCGAACTGTTCGATCGTGTGATTTTTATTCGATAAGAAAACTCCCATAGGCATATTTAGCAATTCAGTAGGTTTAATCCAGAGAATTGGGCCATCAAATAAAAATTTAAAGGGCAAGTACTTCAATCATCGAATGGTCGAATGATCGAGTAGATTTTTATTTGATCTATTCAAATCATTCGATACAATTGAATTTTGCAAATTCGATGATCGAAGTGGCCAAATTTGAAATACGAAAATTCGAAGAAATTGTAATTTTACAATTCGATCAAATTTGGAATCCTTCATGTGAATTTAATAAATCTGCCCCTTAGTGATGTGCAAATCTGTCCCGTTGCCCTTCGCTGAAAAATTCACAAAACTACAAAAAATTTGTGAAACATTCATGGGCGGAAAATGCGTAAATTTGCCGCTAATCCATGCGTCCATTGAATTAAGCAGATCAAGGTAAAAATCTAGGCCAAATTCAGGGGCTGGCAGTAATCAGTGTAGTCAGGAAGCAGATATCAGTTAGACAGAAATTGTAGAGCACCCAGGAGTGCGCAGAAGAACTGATCATCTTTGTATCATCAAGAATGAATTAGAAATTAAAATAAAACAAAAGTAAGGGATTAGTCAAGCTTACTTACAATACCTTGGGTTGGGAATAGCAACTTTTTTTTGCTGTTTTAGATTTTTGAGGTTTTGTTTGGCCACCATAGATGCAATGGGTTTTTCAGATTTTTCAATTTTGTGGAACAATAACAATACAGATGGTTTAATATTAAATACTTTAATAATTTATGGTTTAATAATTTAATAAAATAATTTTCCTTACTGGAAAGATTTGTTTCAAAGATGAAATACATGTCTGATCCCTTTCTCCCATCATGTGTTTTGCATTTTGGATCAAGGATATAGACAGGTAAGCAGCACTGGGCCCTAACTACTGACAGATTCAGAAAGCTGAAACACATTCAGACAAGCTGACACAGATATCAGCTTTGGTATATGCTTCAATGCAATAAAAACTTTTCTGACAGTTTAATAAATCAGTAGAGTAATAATAATTAATAAGTCAATAGATCAACTACTAAGAATCCTTCTGGATTCCACAATTCAGTCCACAATAAATCAGTCTCATAGTATTTGATAGTCCAAATCCAGGTGTGTAGTAGCTCAACTGGTGGATGACAGTATTTTCAGAATCACTTTTTCATTGGCAATCTTTACTCTCTCTTTTGTTATGCAGTGGTCTCTAAAAAATGTCAAAGAGATTCCAGGCAGTTTATCACCTGTCGAACTACTAAATGCTGGGTGGCAAAAAGGCTGAAATCAATTGCCCTGAAGATCCAAAGTCATTAAAGATGTTTTGCACCCTTGTACAATATACAAGTTAAGCCTCTAACTGCAAGTTATGTGCTTATCAGTCCCTGTGAGTTGATGAAATTAGTTATCTCTTTGCTTTATCACAGAGTGTCATCCAGGGAATTGCACTTTATCTTGTATAGCTCACTTACAGCTACCAAAATTAAATTGCTGGTTTCATACAGCGGATGTGAGATGTGCTAGGCTTGAACTAAATTAAAATATTAGGTAGGAATGCACAATGAAGCAACATGGTAGTAAAGGTACATCATAAATACTGGCAGATCCAAAATTCCAATCTAGACGAATAGGAATATCAAGGCAGAACTTTTTTCTATTTTTATTTCAATATTAAAATATCAGTGATATCAATATATCGCAGATTTTTCCTGTTGTTACTATTAGAATTACAAACATAATCCCACTGTACAGTATGTTTATCTTAGCTTTTATTTAAAAACTTGCAAAGGGAAGAGTAAAGTGTTATATCACTTCTAACACTTCAAGGTTAAAACCTCCTGTAAAACAGAAGCTTCTGAGACTATAAAATGTCTTCACTGAATTATGCATTGTGTTACGAATCTTTATTTCTGAAAGTGTCAAGATTAGTAAAATTAGAAATAATGGTTTTTTTTAAAAGCATGCCTCTGTGAAGCTACACAGAGCAGAATTCAGCTTCAAGATGCCTGCTTTCTCATTTTCAGGGCAATCTCTACTCAGCTTGGTACACAGATTCAAACTGTACTTTTACATGCAGATCCAGGCTTTTCTCTGCCTCATTAATATTCATCTGGTGGAGAGAAGCATTTCCACCAGAAATCCATCTTGTGCAAAAATTGGAGGCCCAGTTAACAACATTATCTGGTTTTAGAGGTTTTCAAAACCATGAAAAAAACCACAAATGCCAAGTAATTTATTAAAACAACGTTATATAAAAACACAAACAAATAAAAATAAAGAACTAATTCAAATAATTACTTTAATAAACATTTTGAAAAACATAAAACCCCTGAGAGCTGCTAAACACTTGAAATAAAGGTTTTATAACTTGAAAAGTACAAATCCCATTGACAGCTACATGACTTTGACAGCTTTTAGATGGTCAAAGTTCAGAAAGAAAAGTATTCTGCTTAATCAAAAATAAATCAGTCATAATCTAATACCCTTAATCAACATACAGGTGTAAGGAAAATACCTGGTGGTCTAGTGGGGGGACAGCAGGGACGCCTGCTGCCCCCTCGGCGGGGACGCCCGCCGCGCCGACCTCCTCCTTGCGCTGTTTTCCCCAGTTTGGCGGTTCCTTAGCGCGCGCGCGCCCGAGTACTTCCCTATTTAAAGGCGCATGCGCGCCGGCGTGATGACGTCGGCGCGCTATGGCGCGAAATTCAAATATATTTAAAGGGGCATTTAGTGTTAGCAAATTGCCCGTGATAGGATCTTGTTCCTGGTGCCTTGTCTTGTGCTGTAAAGCTTCTGTCTGTTCCTGATACCCGTTTTTGACCCTGCCTGGCTATTTGACTACTCTGTTATCTACATCCTGACCTGTGCCTGTTTTACGACCACCGAATCTGCCTAATCCTACCTGATTGATCACCCGGTTTGACCCTTGCCTGCCTGACAACCCTAGCTATCTACCTGCCCCGATCCGGCCTGTCTGATTACGAATCTGCCAACTCCTGTCTGTATCGTGACCTTCGGCCTTAAAGACTCTTTTTACAGTCGTGCCCCATTGCTGGCCATAACCCCTGCCTTGCACCTCTTGTTTAAGTCCAGGTGGCATCTGAGTAGCTGAGGGCTCCTCCTGAAGCCAAAGGCGGCCACACTACTGGTGAAGCACGAGCCTAGACCAGGGTGCTTGGTACTTGTTCTGGTATTTGGGTGCCGACCGTGACAACAGGTAATTGAAAATTAGGTAAATTGCCTTGATAAAGCTTTTAATGCGAAAAACGAGTGTCGGCGTTACTCTTCAATTACCTTATCAGAATTTTTAAATGGGAATGAATTCTTTTTAAATAGATCGGTACTATATTATGGTGGGGTGGTGAAGTCTTAGCTTGCTGCTTGGTTCATTTTTCTTCTCCTTGTTCTCTCTGCTTATGATCTCAGGAGGCCGTGGATTTGTGGTTTTCTTAGGTTACATTCTTCCACAGCTTAGGGCTTATTTTAACAATTGAGACCACAGTCCTGGTTACTCTGCCTTCTCCACCTTTGTGGTGCCCCAGGGATAGAAAACAATAGGCAGTTAGAATTAGGACTCCACCTTCTACTCTTTAATTTTCTTGCTAACGCTGTGAATTTGAGCAGCATAATTTAAGTTTTTATCTAATATATTCATGGTCACTTTTTATTAATTTTAACATATAATCAACCCTAGAAGATAATTTATTACTATTTATTGGTACTGCACTTTCTGTCACTTTTTATTTCTATTTTAATCAAATTAATCACCTGGTCTTCATAATTGTTTAAAGTCTTCCTGCAAGGGGTAAACAAATCAACGTTTTATTAATTGGACTACCATTGTTATATATTAACTTAATGAGGATAAAACCCCAATAGGGGACCTTTTTAATTAGTGTTTAAAATTGTGGTATTAATTGATCAATTTCCCTAAATAAATTACATGAATTAAATGTATCCATGGCACTACATCTTATTGGTGGATTGTCTAATTAGACTGACAACTACATATATATATATAGATTCTACCTAATACCCTTAATCTGAATATTGATTAAGGCTATTAGATTGTGACTGATTTATTTTTGATTAAGCAGGATACTTTTCTTTCTGAACTTTGTTAATTGATTATGCTAACTATTGTCAGACCTCTGCTTTAATCAATAGGATAAATAATCTATAATTATCATGGGTACCTTTAGTGTGACTATTTTACAGCTTTTAGATGGTGACATTTGCACAAGCGTTTTTCATAGTTTTTTTCATCTAATACATTACAAATATTTTGCTATTTAGAGTAATTTGTATGATCTATTATTTTTAGTGTTACAAAATATGATTTTGGGGGAAATGAATAAATACGAACATCTGTAAATTGGCCCCTTAGTAACAAAAACTAAATATAGGTAGATACACAAAAGGGATCATTTAGTACATGCAGGTCAGGTGCAAATTTAAAAAATGGGTACAATCTGCATGAAGAAAACTGCATTTAGCAGTACTGGTTCATTAGGGATGGGTGGGGAGAGGCATGTACATTTTTTCTAATCATGG
>CM044439.1:148691255-148728337 GCA_024363595.1 Xenopus borealis
AATTCGAAGGATTTTAAAGAGACAGTACTTTGAAAATTCGAATTTTCAATTTTTTTCAATTTGAACCGAATTTTGGACTATTCGATAGTTGAAGTAGCCCAAAATTACTTTCAAAATTAGAATTTTATTCGAATTTTCACTTCAACCCTTAGTAAATCTGCCCTTAAGAAAAAAACAACCATAAAGACGTCAATATGATTAATGTAGTGGCAGATTTACAAAGGGTTGAATTTTGAATTGAAAAAAATTCAAAATTCAACCATGTGACTAGGTAGGGAAGTAAAATCCTTCGAATTTGAAGGATTTTATCGCAATTCAATTGGTTGAAAAATCGAATAGGAAATATTCGATTGATCGATAAATCGTTTGAATCGATCGATTTTTTTATTCGATCGAAAAAATAATGAAACCCAATTTGGTAGCTTTGATCTGGCGAACTAGGTGGTCGAATAAAAATTTAAAGGGGAAGTACTTCAACAGTTGAATATTCCAATGAAATGTTTTTCAAATTATTTGAATCATTCGATTCGATCGAATTTACAAAATTGTAAATTTACACTGGTTGAAGTGGTCTTTAAAAATATTCGAATTTGAATCTTTTTGAAGGTTCGATTGAACGAATCCTTCATGTTAATTTAGTAAATCTGCCCCTAAGTGTCCTATGGATACGAAACGCATCAGGCGAGAGATGACAATATAAATAAAGGTTTTACATTTCATTTACCATTTTTGGTCTGATCAATAAGTGAGTTTACCAGTATGCCCCGCACCAACTTTTGCATTTTCCATAAAGACATCCCCACCATGGCAAGGAGCTATCATGGTGTATGAGCCGTGTAATCCTTTACATGACAATATTACTCATTTTCAATGTAGATCATAAATAAAGTTGTCCAGTTTATATCCTAAGTGGAGCTGAAAAGAAGAACTGTTGTAAGAGTGTAAGGCTTTAGTGAAATGAACAGCACCGTTACCCTCTCTATGAACTTTACCCCAATATTTGACCCAGATGAGACCTATTATTCGGTGTGAGGCCAGGGTGCAATACACTGTAATTAGTATTATTATAGAAGAATGGGTGCCAGTGGCTCTTTGAACAATAATCAGAACTGGCTTATTAAAACAGATGCACTAGAGAGAACATAGCAACGGTTCATAACACAGACATTGATTAATCAGTACAAGTCACAATAAAGATTGTAAACCAAATAATCCCTCAGTAATGCTTGAGAGAGTGGTAATTTACAGTCCTCCCAGAGTGTCTTCTGTTTCCTTGGGGGGCCCCTCTTAAAGGAACAGCAACACCAAAAAATGAAAGTGAATGACAATATTATGTCCTGTGGTACTGCCCTGATAAAACGAGTGTGGTAGCTTCAGAAAGACTACTATAGTTTATATAAACAAGCTAATGTGTATTCATTCAAGCTGGAATAGAAGAAAAGGCACAGTATACACAACTGATAACAGATACGCTCTGCAGTATACAATATTTTGGAGCTTATCTGTTATCTACTGTGTATACTGTGCTTGAATGGCTGACACAATGGCAACCAGGGGCTGCTCATCTAGGTAGACCTATGCTTGGTTACAGGGCTGCTTCTGCCATGAGGCAAGGTGAGAACCTTACCTCAGGCAGCATGGAGCAGCCAGTTACAAGAGGCGGCAAAAGGTCGCCTCTTGTAACTTTAAGAGCCGACTTTCCGGGTTTTAACCTGTAAGAGAGCGCAATTTTGTGTATAATCAGTACCTCTTTGTGTGAACACTCTATGATACTATATAATATTCAATTCCATGTGAGACCACTTCTTCATTCAGCAGACCATGATTGCGCATTTCTCTTATTTTCTAAGCACGACCAAGGTAAAGATGGGTAGTTATAAACATTTAAATTGATTATATGCCTGTTTCTCTCAATAATTTGGTCCACATCCCAGTCTGGATTTGTTAAGAAAAATGTGCTTCATATAGTGTAAAAAAGTTTTTAATGAATAACTAATATGTTTAAAACTACACTCATAAACCAGCAAATTGGCGCTTATCAGTCCTTTCCAGGTATAAATGCCTATGCCTGATACTGTATGCTATGTTTGGAGTCCAATTCACTCAAGCCGACATACAGTACTTCTCTCCTCACAAGTGTGTTTCTTTTCAGGCTCACCTGGCTGACGTCACGGTACATTCCGGCTGCACACTGCAAGCTCATGTGACTACCTCTATATTCTCACTGCTGCTTGCTCTCAGCCAAACACTGCAAGAGGCAGTGAGAATAGTGAGCACATGACCAACCAAATCCAGTGTTTAAAACAAAATAAATATTTTGCTTAAAGAGTGGTTCTAGCGATGGCTAAGTGTAATAATTCACCCTGGTGGTCTAATGGTGCGGTTGGGACGCCCGCCGCGCCATTGGCGGGGACGCCTGCCACCGCGCATCCTCTATATTTATATGTGCATGTGTGCTGGCGTTATAATGTCAGCGCGCAATGGCGCGAAATTTAAAAGTACTTTCAGAGACATTTTGTTTTTTTTCATTGCCCGTTATTAGTGATGGGCGAATTTATTTGCCAGTCACGAATTTGCGGCAAATTCTTGTGATTTGCGAAACGCCTGAGAAAATTCGCCTGCCGAAAATTCGGTGGCATAAAAAAAACAAAAAAAGCGTCAAAAGCGTGACCTGACTAGTTTCTCAAATTTTTCGTCAATTCGCGAATTTTAGTGGAAATTCGTGAAATTTTAGCCGGAGGCTCCCCTCAAGGTGAAAGACGGCTGATAGATGCAGAAGCAAGAGCCTAGAAAAGAGTGCTTAGCATTGGTTCTGGATTTCGGGTGCCGACAGTGACACTTAGTTCTTCCATGGCTGTGTTATAGTTTTTTCTTTGTTTTTCCCTTCCTTCTCACCTTGTGTTTTTAACACTCGATTTATATAGCTGTTATTTTAAAAACTGATTGCATTGCATGAAAATTTCCATTTTCCATGACGACATAATGCATCTTGATGATATGCCCAGAAATCTTTGATAATTTGTGTATATGCAGGCCGTATCCCTAACTAACTTTATATTTGATATTCTGTCATGTAAACACAGTAATGACATACACCCTCTGTTGCACTGGGATCAAGGACACTTCTTGAGGATTTAACCCTCCTACATCTGTTACATGTACTGAAAAACACTTGGTGCATTAGAACAGCTGTTGTGGAATGTGGCACCATCTGTCGTATCTGGAAGAATAAAAACAAACAACAGTGTGTTTCTTGTGTGAATGCTGTTTAAGCTTGCATGTGTAATTGATGAATAAATAAACATCTTCACAATTGCAATTCTGCTGTCAAGGATGGGACAAAACAATAAATACTGTATGTCTTTTTGCCTGAAACAGCAACTTATCAGTATTAGAAGGTTTGACACTCCAATGGCATATAAAGGACTATGTATTTTCTCAAAATTTAAAGTGTAACTCGTGAAAATTTAAATTTAATATAAGCTTCAGCATACTGATATAAGACACTAATATAAGATTCAAAATACAATCAATTAAATATTCGGTATCATTTCTGAAATAATACATTTTATGCTCACTATCTCTCTCTCAGCATCTGTTTCTCTTTATTCTGTCTTCATGCAGGAGTTGGGTGTTGGGTGATAATCATTGACAAGTTAGATCCAAAATATCTTATAGGGGGGCTCCTTTTGCCTAGAAGATGTACAGTATTAGCGCTCACTCTATTAAAATCACCAGACATCCTCTCTCTCATGAGAATTTGTGCAAAAGGCTGTTATTTTGTTCGATTTTGTGTGTACTGGAATCAGTTATTTGAATGAGCTCTAATACATAGGCTAGGAATGGAAGACTACCCCATAAGATATATTGTATCTAACTGTCAATGACATATATAGGCAGAGAAATCCTTCTTCTATTTTTCTGTCTATGAAAACCCAGTTACAGACTGGAGAGAAATCCGATTGGCTGGGCACACCAGTGCATCCTTGGGAGAGAGGGTGGGCTTTGGAGCCTTTTGTACATGTCTCTGACAGAGTCTAGCAAGGGTGGTGTTGTGAAAGATCCAGCCAGAACTAAGTCCTGTGAAACTGTCCAAGCTGTTAAATCTGTGGAAGTACAGAGAGAGTCCATCCTGTTCCCTGCCAAGCTGCTAGAGATTCAGAAGGAGAAAGGTGCCACTGGTGAGATTGATCCTGCTGCAGATCTGCCTGTAATCTCCAGTGTGACTGCTTCTGAGAGCACCCTGGTGAGTGAGCCAACCGAGAGAGGATACTGGCAAGGATACAAGTGCGGAACTACAATTTGAAGACAGGTCTTGTGCATTGATCTGCTATGTGGGAGTGGCTGCTATGTTCCAGCGGGAGAGGTACTTTTGGGAAAGGTAGCACTACCTAGGGTATAAGAGCTCTGGGGAAGGGACATTCTATTTGAACTGAACTTTGTGGTTATTAACCCCTTCCAGAGGATTGGGACTTTGATAATAAAAAGGACTGTGTTGGAGAAACAGTCAAGTACCTAACAGTGATTTAGATACCACGTGTCCCAATTCAGACGTGCATTGTGTATTAGATTGCACAAGTTCTTACTACTGTTTATATAACGTTTATATTTGTTTCATTTTCAAACTGTGTGTGTTTTATTTTTTCTATTTGAACCCCCTGATGTGTGCTCCTCAGTGTTTCCTAGGTGGAGTCAGAAAATGAATCATCCTTATATATTCATGCTGGTATATACTGGTTATCAATTTGAAGAGTTAATATTTGCAGTAATGTGGCATCTTGCACAAGTATGCCCAAAACAATTTAAGTTATAAAGTAGTGATGTGTGGTTTGACAAAGGTTCGACCCACAGCAACCCAAATCGGCCAGCACCTCCACTCCATTTTTAGATCCACACATGTGTATATACATGGAGGCTGCTGTAGCCGAAAGCTGGTAGAGAAAGGTTGCTGCTTGGGAGAGAGGAAGAAAAGCCATAGAATGTGTCTGGTAATCGTCCAAACCTGCTCGACCCGTTTGTGCCTTGGGTGTAGGACCAGTCCGCATATTACTAATAAATATAGTTCAATATATTTATTACACTATTACTAAAGTACTCTAATGGATATTATTATAATTATTATTTTTGTTGCTGGTCATTCTATATTTCATTTTAACTTTTCTATCTATAAAATTGTGTTTTCCAATTAATTGGGTCCTCAGATAATGACCTGGATTGCAATTCAGTGGGAAAAAACTATTTCTTTCAATTCTTTCAATTCCAGATTTTCCCATAGACTCTGATTATGAGATAAGGGGGTACATTTATTAAAGAGTGAAGTTCCACCACTAGAGTAAAATTCCGCAGCTCTCAGTTCACTTCTATGGGATTTTAAAAGGCGTGAAGTGAAATTTCACCCTTTGATAAATACACCTTCAAAAATCCCATAGAAATGAATAGAGAGCTGCGGAATTTCCCGGTAGTGGCGGAACTTCACTCCTAGGGGTAAATTTATCAAAGAGTGAAGTTCTGCCACTAGAGTGAAATTCCACCACTCTCCCTTCATTTCTATGGGATTTTGAAAGGCGTACTTTCACTTCACCCAATGATAAATACGCCTTTCAAAATCCCATAGAAATGAATTGAGAGCTGAGGAATTTCACTCTAGTGGCGGAACATCACTCTTTGATAAATTTACCCCTTAACTTCACTCTTTGATAAATATACCCCAAGGTGTTTTCATCAAATGCATTCTGACCCAATGTCCAAAACATTGCCAACATTATGGGGCAGATTTACTAAATTCACCCAAAAATTATGCTAATTGAATAGTTTTAGGCTACCCTTTTATTCGATCTTCGATCATTCGATGATCGAATAACGATCGTTCGATCATTCGAATGAATTATTCGATCATTCGAATAATTTGTACAATTCGAACGATTGAAGACTTCGATCATACGAATCTTATTTGATCAGGACTTAGCCTCAGAAGCCTATGGGAGGGTTCTCATAGGCTTCTATTACAATTCGGTAGGTTCAATCCGGCGAAGTAGGCAGTCGAATAATTTAAAAATTTTAAATCCTTCGATGATCGAATATTCGATCATTCGAATCTATTCGATCATTCTATCATTCACTATTCAACGATCGAATAAGCCAAATTTGCATATTCGACCAATCGAATTAATCCTACGATCATATTCGATCGAACTTCGATCTATTCACGTGAATTTAGTAAATCGGCCCCTAAATTTCTATAATGAATACACAAGTAAACCCTCAAAGTAATGCGGTTCTGAGTTCTCTGTCAAAAGAAACACCACATTTCTTTCCTTCTATTGTGTACACATGTCCTTATGTGTCAGACTTCCAGTTATCAGTATAACAATGTTTTAATGTTATTAACAATAATAGAGGGAAATTTATAATAGGTAAAAAAGTCACCCAAGACATTTCAGAGACACAGTCATAGGGGCCTATTTATTAAAGGTTGGCTTTTAGCAGTTTTTAACACCACAACTAAACTCACACACTCTAAAACTACGAATATCAAGATATTTATTAAAAAGTCCAAATATAAAAAGTAAGAACAGAAAATGATGCTGTACCTTGCACTAAAAATATGAATAATGGCCAATTAGGAAAAACAATAATACATACACAGTGCTGTATAACAAAATCAATTTTATCAAACGTTTCAAAGAAAAACAGCGCAGTTTAATATAGGCATTCACATAGCATACTTGACCCACTACCCTGGGGAACGTGTAACAGTTCCATCTGGCACTTCCCCACCAGGCAAACTCCTGCACTACTCCTTTGGCGGACAAAAAGTCTCAGTCCCTTTCCCCAAAGAGCACAATTGGTCCAAGGTAGTGCTACTGCCCAAATACCTCTCCTGATGGACAAAGTACTTGCTCCCACATCAAGGTACTTGCTCCCAGTATCATAACAAGAGAAACACTGTATCCTTTTCTCTACCCTCCCACAGGCAGACTCACCCAGGGACTCAGACAGAGTTGGAACAGGCATCCACGTGATGACATCTTTAAAGGCTCCAGGCTAGTGATGGGCAAATCATCGACATTTCACTTTGCCAAATTTTTCGGCGAAAAATTTGCAAAACGCTGCCACATCTCGTTTTGGACACAAATGTCCGTTTTTGGACGCCGGCTACCGTTGGTCAAATTTTGCAGCCGTTTCGTGAATTTATTCGCCTGAGTCGAATTGCTAGAATTCACAGTGAATTTGCCGCAGGCGAATAAATTAGCCCATCACTACTCCAGGCTCTCCTATCTAAGCACACACTTTGTTTGATCCTCCGCAGCTGAACTATAGATCCCAGCACTGTCAATAGAGTAAGCACATGGACAATTAGGAGCTCCAGACCCTCCTGGTCTAGCTCCCAGGCTTGGGGCTGTGGCACCCAGCTGTCCACAGGCTTCTGCCCTACATCTTTGCTGCACTTCTGTCCATCCTCTCTTGGTGAAAGTGAAAGCAAGAATGGCTGTGAGCACATGGCTTCTCCTATATATTCAAAGCTGGTGCAGCAGCAACACCTTGTGACACCCTCAAGTATCTACCAGACATGCTGCACAGGGATACAGCCCCTCCCAATGCTCTAGGTATACCCTGTAGCTCACAACAGAGGATTTCCCAACATGTGGTTTCAGACAGTAGGGAATTAACCCTATGGGTCCCTACAATATAAAATTCCAAATTTAGAATGGGCCAAAAGGAGCAGCGCAACTCCAATTGACTTCTATAGGACCTTAATAACTTTTACCTGGCAAAGTTTTGTATAAGAGGTTTTTGTGGTTTTTACACTAAATAAATCTCACATTTTTACAGCTTTTTTTTTTTTTTAAAAAGGGAAGACCACAAATGTTTAGAGATTCATGGAAAAGAATTAAATAGAATTGTTTGTAAATGGGCCCCATAGTGATAGTAGGGTGGTTTCAGCCAAGAGTGAAACATTTAAAGAGGTAGTGAGATGCATCCTCAACATGGTAAATGCAGGTAGAACTCATCTCCTTTTTTTCAAATATATTTTTATTTATGGGAATTTGAATAAATAAATGCATTTATAACAATGCAATGCCATTCAGTATAATACATTTAATAATAAAGTGATATTGACTATAACCATCATGTTGATGTTGCATTCTTAACCAAGTACAAATGTATAGCAGTAGTTGTCCCCTATAGCGAATGTTTAGCAGTTCCAAATGTTTTGCTAACACACTGTAACATTCAAACTTCTTAATAATGCTTCAGCAATACTTAGTTGTTATTAAAAGGAAAAGATACTCATAAATAAATTAAAATATGAAAAGTGGAAAGAGAATACATTTAAGGCTTAAATTAAAACCAAAAGTTAACTTAATTAATGGAGACTTGTAGTTGACTAAATGCACTTGGTGACTATTCCTTCTATGGAGGTCAAGTTTATTGCAATGAAAGTGTAAGAAAATAGATGGGTAATGTTACGTTAAAGATTAAAGTTGTGAGAAGCATGGATAAAAAATTAAAAAAATTCACGTGAATGCAAATATGCAAATTTGGCCACTTCGATCATCGAATACCGAGAATTCGAATGATCGAATAGATTGAATGATCGGATATTTGATCATTCGACCATTCAATGATCAAAGGACTTTAACTTTAAAATTTATTCGACTGCCTACTTCGCCAGATTGAACCTACCGAATTGCACTAGAAGCCTATGGCAATCCCCCGTAGGCTTCTTTTACAAACACCTGCTCGAATACCATTCGTATGATCGAACGCCTCGAATCGTACAAATTTTTCGAGCGCTCGAAGGAAAAAGTTAAATTTTTTCATGAAATCAAACAATCTGTATTCGATTGTACGATTTCATCGAGAAATCAGATATAGAGGAAAAAATAGCCTAAAACTATTCGATAAGCATTTGATAGTCGAATGCTTATCGAATTTCGAACAAAGTCGAGGGATTCTTAGGTGAATAATAGTAAATTTGCCCTTAAGTGTCCTTGGGGGACACAAAACATGGCAGGCTTTTTTTGTACATGATGTAAAATAAAAAAGGTTTTGGATTTTTTGAACATTTTTGGCTCCTGGATTCAACTGATTATTTTTTGACTTTGGTGTTCCAGATTAGTGCCTGCCTGTATCTCCAAGCTTTGTTTGCAATGTTACGTTAAACCTGTATTTTTATCCATGGTTGCCAGACATAAATCATCCCTTTTTTACAGAATAATACTAACCATGTGAGGACACCACGATTTAATCAAAGAAAAGTTATATTTAAACAGAAAGGAAGAAGAATTAGAAGGTGACAAATAGTTTGCTCTGGAACATTTGAATTATCACAAACTACACTGGATCATATATGTAGACATAGACATTCCAGGAATTTAAAGCCCATGTTTTAGGAAGCAATAATACACATACACGCAAAGCCTGTGAAACAGATAACATTGTGATAAAACACTACATATAGAAAAGTCAAAAGAGAGGTGGCGAAAAATAGAGGTACAAGGGGATGTATTGATAAGAAGAACATGAATGGTAAATCAACAGTGGAGACAAAGTTATGGTCACCTGACTGTTTTATTTTGCGTTCAGGAAAAGAGTAGAATCTTATATTTTATGGTGGAATTTTAAGAAATGCTTCATGAACAAAAGTCACTGGCCCCAATACAAAGCAGGACCAAATTACCTTTTATCCAAATTGCTCATAACCATTTACTACACTGTTATTTGGAAAGCCTGTAGCTATATTAACAATAAAAGTGAAAGATATAAGGAATTTTACAAAGACACAAAAATCTGTATAATAAAAGTCCTTTTCAAATTAAACATGAAATCCAAATTCTATTTTTATTAAAGCATTCAGAGCAGTTGTAAGCTCATTTAAAAATATCAGCTGTCAATCAAATATTTCACTTTCCATTCAGCACTTCCTAGATGTCACTGCTCTCCACACATTCCCCCATTTTCTTCACTGTTTAATTGTGTAGCCAGTGCATGGGGATGGACATTGGGTCCCCCATTCTGGTGCACAAACAAGATTCTAAGATGATACAATGCTTGCCTTAATAACAGTGTCCACAAAATGGCTCCTGCCTGCTTGCTATAATTTTGAATTAACAGACTAAAGGAAACAAGAATCAAATAATTTATATAGTGTAAATAAAGTTAATTTTGTTTGACTAATGTGATAAAATAGGATTTTGAATATTTCTTTTGGGTGACAGGTCACTTTTAAACAATTGTTTGGTACTTATAGTATACTATATTATATATACTATACAAATTAAAATTTGTGTAGTTTTTTTCAACATTTGCTAAACTCACAATATTTAAAAAAGTACTAGAGTCTACTTATTTATTAAAAGATCTGAATATAAAAAGTACAACCAAATAAAAATGCAGAACAAATCTGAATAAGAATCTGAAATCCTTAAAATTGTTTTCCTAAGAATTCTTGTGAAATTACAAACAAAAACCTCTAAAAACTCAAAGCAAATAAAGATGTTACACTTTTAGATGGAGTAGTTTTTTTTTCAAACGTGTTTTTATTTTATTATGCATAAACATACAAGATAACATTGTAAAAAGTAAAGTAAAGTAAAATAACAAATTAATTATCAAGTGACATATCAAATGATTATGAGCTCACAGAGTTATTGTTAACTTTTCCATAGGTAATCATCCTATAATATGAGTGACCTTAACTTCCGATTTCAATAGGTGTTATGTTTGGCCCATTAGCAGTCTATTGAGATAGTGACTCCCTGAGGGTTCCATTGTGGTTTGTTGCCTTATTGTGTTTAGAGCTGGTTAGCTTCCTGAACAGATCCGGTGCCACGTAGTAGTTCTGTTTCATACCATGCAGGGCCGGAACTAGGGGTAGGCAGAGAAGGTGGCTACCTAGGGCGCAGTCATGGGGGGGCACACTTTTGAAGGTAAATAATGTTTTTTTTAATTTCTTTAAGTTTTAACTTCGGCCCTATCTCCAGCAGCAGCGTTCTGCTCTACTTCAGTCCACCACAGATCTAGGGAAATATTTTTCCTGCTGCTCTGGCACAGGCTGGTGGCACAGGTAAAGACTTGGAGAGCGATGGCTGATGGTACAGGCTTGGGGGGCAATGGCTTGTACAGACTTGTGGCACAGGTACAGACTTAGGGGGCAATGCTGGTGGCACAGTTACAGACTTAGGGGGCCAGCTGTTAATTTGTCATACAACAAATCATAATGCATTTAAAAGGGTGCTTTTTCCAAAAATTACACCAAATCTTCCCCACATTTCACCACTTTTGAGTATTGACTAATTTAATCAATATATTAATACTCTTTAGGGGTAATGTAATAAAAGGCACTAAGTTTGCCCAGGGGCAGTAACCTATAGCAACCAATCAGCAGGTAGAATTCACTAGTCACCTGTTTAAATGCAAGTATCTTATTGGTTGCCATGAGCTACTGCTCCTGGGCAAACTTAGTGCCTTATATTACATATAGGGGTTTATCTAGAATTTGTCTGAGCACTGAATACTGTAGGTCAGAAAATAACTTTTTAAAACAGTACTTGCACTTTCCGAGAAAAATTGTCAATACTTCATGAATAGCAAGGCACAAATCAAGGAAAACATTTGCCCCTTTGACTGTATACAGTTTGACTCCTTCGGCTGCTATTTGAGTAAGTAATGCAACTCTATTCTGTTATCCTTGGATCTGCAATACAGTATTTTTTGTGTATACCTCTTATGGCTCTTAGGTAGCAACTACCTTGAAGACTGCATAAGCTACACAGGAGAGTGCTGACATGTGACAACCCATAGTTTTGCCTGTCAGTGGAATGTTTTATGTGGACTCTGCTCTAAAGAATTATACTTGCTTGTGTTCAGAAAAAGCTATTAGATGAGCTTCAATTTATCAGTTTCTTCAGCATTCTGACAGACTCCAAATACAATGTCAGTTTTTCTCACTTTAAGTTTAACAAGCAAATGTGGTCCTACTGACAAATGACTACCCAACAACATTGAAATTTGATGAGAAAGACAAAGAAGATGAAGGCATATGATAGAGATACACTGTTTGGCATGAGGACCAGAACAACAAATTCCATTGCTTTCTTCACAATGTTCTCAGTGTCAAAGGGGGAAACATAGAAAATATGATAAAATGATTGGGGTACCATGATTACTGTTTATTAATGGTCCAATTCATAACATGAACATTTATAATTAAAATCACATTCCACAATATTGTCCCGGGCATAAAAAACTATAGGGTTTGGGCTACAAGAAAAGTGGGGTCACCACAGAAGAGAACGTCACATACTCATTAAGGTTAAGGGCCTTATTTATCAAAATCCGAGTCCGACAAAACTAGAATCCAAGATCGGACCTTATTTATTATTTAAAAAGCACGATTTAATCTGATCAGGGACAAACTCGATAAAATCGAGTGAAAACACGAATCATACCATTTTTTGTGGGTTTTTTTTCCCAGAATTGCAAGGTTTTTTATGGCTTAATTTTACTGATTTTTGCCTGAAAAGTCTGAAATAATCGGATTTTCGGCTAATTTCAGAGCAGACCACAGAAACAAATAGTGTAGGGACCTCTCCCAGTGACTTATATACAAACTAGGCAGGTCTAAGATGCCAGGATTTCAGATTCTGACTTTTTCCATCGTCGGGGTATAATGAATTTTTAAAAAGTGAGTTTTTTTCCACTAGAAATTTGGATTTTATAGTAAAAAAACACAATTTTTTTTTAGTTTTTGGCATTCTGATTTTTTTGTTGTTTTAAATTAAATTGTTATTTTTGGATGTCACAAGAATTTACAAGAAGTGATTGTAGGTCACAAACTTTTGTAGTGTGCATAGAACATTCCTTCTACATGTGTAAGTAGTTATGAGATCTGATATACAGTTGTGCTCATAAGTTTACATACCCTGCCAGAATTTATGATTTCTTAACCATTTTTCAGAGAATATGAATGGTAACACAAAAACTTTTCTTTCAGTCATGGTTAGTAGTTAGCTGAAGCCATTTATTGTCAGACAACTGTGTTTACTCTTTTTAAATACCCACATTACCCGGGTATGTACATTTTTGATCAGGGTCATTTGGATAGTTTGTGTAGTGATTATGATTAAAAAAAAAGTAAACACAGTTGTTTGACAATAAATGGCTTCAACCAACCACTAACCATGAGTGAAAGGAAAGTTTTTGTGTTATTATTCATCATCTCTGAAAAATGGTTAAGAAATCATGAATTCTGCTTGAGTATGTAAACTTATGAGCACAACTGTATACCTTATCTCCGCATAAGCATTTTCATGAGGAACAGACCCCTGTTGTAGGACTGCAGAAAAGCTTCTCTTCATTTTCTTTTTTCCTTGGTCTATCATCACAGACTGCATTGAGTGATTACAACCCTAATGATTTCAATCAATTATTTCCTTTACCTAAAATGTAAAATATATATTTTTATTTTTAAAATTCTGTCTGTGTACATTTTGGGGCCTCTTTAAGGAACCCCTACTTGAATTAGGAGACTTACTCAGGGTTTCAAGCCAAAAATCCTCAGTAATTTCTATAGCTTTATCTGAGCTGGCTTTTGGAACAAAGAAAGACTTTGGCAACTTAAATCATTTCTGTGCTTTCAGAAAGAGCCAGCACTTCATGATGGAACTGCTTTCAGATAAGCTTATGTTTCTACTATTCAATGTAACTGAAGGAGTGGCAGTGGGACTTGGATTGTTACTACTGAGTGCTTCTCATATGTGCAGATTTTTACTATTGAGTTCTATTCTCATATGTATCAAGGAGTTGTTGATGGTTGTGTCAGGATTTTTAGCTGAGTAATTTCTTTTTATTTATCATCATTGTACATTGCACTTAGCTGACATGTTGCACTAGCTGACATGTTGCACTTAGCTGACATGGGCTAACAACCCATGCTCCAAATAAAAGTATGGGGCTAATAATCTCTGGTCATAGCCTTGACTCTGGAAGACAGATATTTTTGTTAGGGATGCACCGAATCCACTATTTTGGATTCGGCCGAACCCCCGAATCTGCTGTGAAAGATTTGGCCGAATACAGAACCGAATATGAACTCTAATTTGCATATGAAAATTGGCGAGGGGGCAGTTAAAGAGAGCTGCACACTCATTGTTTAAGGATTCGGATTCGGTCAGGCCAGGCACAAGGATTCGACCTGCTGAAAATAGCCTAATCTTGGCCGAATACCGAACCAAATCCTGGATTCAGTGCATCCCTAGTTTTTGTAGTACAGTAATGCCTATTTCACACTAGCTGCTTTGATCAAGCATTATATTTTGAAAGGTACACACAATGAGCAGCCTCAACCCATGTAAAACCCTGCATTGCATTATAACCGCAATCTGTTTTGATTACTGCTAACTGTAGTGCAAAGATGAAAGTCTTGTGTGCCTTAGCCTTAAGACCAGTTCCTTAAACTACATCTCCCAACATCCCACAGCAGTTAAAGTCTGCTTTAATATTAAATTACAGAAAGTGACATAAGGTGTGACTGTATAAATAAATAATTTAAATGTGTCACATGAAGGAAGAGAGATAAAATGTTTTAGCCTGAACAGCACTCAATGAGAACGCTGTTTCAAAGTAGATAAAACGGAATCTTTAAATGAGCAATACACTTTTTTTAAACAGTATGTTGGAACAGCTTGCATCTCATAAACATCTGCTTTTATAAGAAATATGTGTGGATTCACATTTCTGTTATGCCTTTACAGATA
Source organism: Xenopus borealis (assembly GCA_024363595.1). NCBI lineage: Eukaryota > Metazoa > Chordata > Amphibia > Anura > Pipidae > Xenopus > Xenopus borealis. Next base: position 148,706,018 of record CM044439.1, read on the forward strand.
GTGTGATGTCCAATTTTCCATTTGATTTCGGTTATAAACATAGATATTTGCAGCACATCCTGCACAGTTCAAGGTTTTTCACTGAGGGGGGGGGGGGGGGGCAGCCAGGCATAATGTTGTTAAAGTGACTGCAGAATGTTCAGTTGCTAAATGTTGGGGCACCCCTATAGATTTGCAGGTCAGTTGGTTAATCACACACACATTTAGTACCGTAACTGCTTCATGCACTGAAGCAGGAACTAATTGTATGCCTTTAATTGCATCTGTTGTGATTTGTTACAGAGCAATGTTTTATGTTTAGGGATCAGCCATTCACAACTGTTGCACTGCGATTGGTACAATAGCTGCTACACCACTGGAAAATAAAGTTTTCTGTGAATTATCACTCCAATTTCTTCCTTGGACCCATGTAACTGAATTTCCTGCATACCACAAAAATCTGGATTGCATGGTTGGTTAGACTGGTGGATCTTACTTCTATGTACATATGTACATCTTTATAAAGAGCTACTTGTATACAAAGCATTGAGTGTTTTTATCCACAGTAAGTTAACTAGAACTTACTGGAGCTATAGTGAGACAGCTTGGGAGACGTTTGTATTGTACTGTATGCTACATACAACATGCTCTTGCCAATATACTGTAATGCGTATTAATAATATGATGTAACTTTTGCATTGCAGAATGAAATGTTTGTACAAATTGGGATGTCTAGTCCCTGAGTCTCTCTGTCTGGAGCACATCAATGAAACTTCTTCTGTCATATCATTAAAGGGCGCCAATCACATCCAAAATCAAACACATTTTAACAATCAGACCAGTACAACCTAAACATATTTAATCAAACTGCATACTTTGTCAAATGGGTTCTTTCACTGAGGGAGTCCATACTGTGACTACAAAATGCAAATGAGTTCATGAGCATGCTCAGATTGTAGCACTGCCCTGGGTTTTCTACCCAGAATGCCTAGCTTAAGTAAACTCCTCCACTCGAAGTATCACAAGATTTCTCTATCTTGTCCCCTTCTGGTGATGTCATTATGCAAATGAAGAGCAAACACTAACTTCCAGAAGGTGGCAGCACTACTGAACACAGCTAACAGAGAAGTATGGTAGATTTGAAAATAGCTTAGAAGGTTTATAAGCCAACCAAAAAATTTCAACTGAGCAAGTGCGAGATTTCAAAGCTGCAGTTGGCTGTGAAGATATAGGTAGGAGGAGTCCATGAAATCCTAGATTCCTGCCTCAGCTAGAACTGCAGTGGAGATAGGGGAGATTTTGCAGAAGGTAAAGTGAGCTGATGATTTACATTATACAAACAATTCTAACTGGTTTAAAAATCATATTTCTTGAACTTTCACGTAGTGTATTTACTTAGTAAATTGTGTGATTGTTGCCCTTTAAGGGGTTATTGATTAAGGTTTGAGTTATGTTTTTCAGGAAAATGCAACTTTTCGAGTTGATTTTTTTCGGGTTAAAAAAGCCTGAATTTTTCGAGATTTTTTATAACCCGTCTCGGAAATAGCTTGAAACCTAAGACCTGTTGAGGTCTAGTAGGAGTCAACAGCAGAGGTCCCTTGAACCATTTGAAGATGGTATTCTAGTTTTTTGTAGTGTTTTGATGAAAACTCGATCAATTCAAGGCTTTTTTTTTGCTGGAAACTTGATTCAATTCGAGTGTTCGGGTGTTGCTGAATCAAGTTTTTTCCATTTGAGTTTTTTCTTAATTAAGAAACCAATTGCGTTGTGAGTTCATTTTAGTTAATTTGTGGTATAAAAAACTCTAACATTCAACCTTTGATAAATAACCCCCTAAGACACAGTTCCAGTGTTTTCTCCTCACTCACTACCCTCTGAACAAAAAGAATTACAGGTATACACCAACAAATTATAGACATAGATGTTGCCATCTCAACTTCTGGACTGTATTGTTCTTGTTTGTATTAGATCGTTAATGTGAATATATATTTGATATTTATTGAACGCATACAATATCTATTGATCATTTTCCCAGTTCATTTACCCCATTCTTATTTTAATGTCATACCACTATTTTTTTACTCCTACTTCTTATATGTTGGCTGGTGACTGACTAGCAACAGGCTGAGCTTGGAGACACATTTATTCATGGATTAACTGAAAATATATTGGCTATACAAACATAACACATGAACATTTCTATGAAACATTCATATGGTAAAATGACATCTGCCTTTCAAAAGCTAAAACTTTCTATTGGCTATGATGTTGTCTTGTTATTTGTTGTTCTGCTATGATATATATCAGGCTGCATTTCCCTCTGCAAAGATCAGTCATAAAGAAGAGTTTATCAGTCCTGTCAACATATCCATGTGCACTTATTTAGTTTCTTTCATATTTACCTTCTCTGCTAGACAGAACCCTAATGGTCCTCAAAGAAAAACATCTATTAATCATTCCTCTAGTCTCTAGCCTCTAGACACCCATCAAAGCATGAACATCAGGCTCAGACCATACATGGACATACCTGTTACCATAAGAAATAATTCCAAATCCTACACTGTGATGTCAGTCTTGTAGAATTTCAGAAATGAAAATAAAAATGCCTTAGAGGCAGGAAAGGGTAAATATGACTGACCGCAAAGATTTGTTAAATGAGTTTTAATACAAAATGCTACGTTTCTGTTTGAGAAGGACATTTCTTATACCGCTTTTTATGCTTGGGAGATAAGAATTTCCCGTTCATACAGCTGATACAGTATTTTCCATAGAGGCAGAAAGATCGGTGGCCAAATTGGCCCCTAAAATATGCCCTTGATGTTATGCCCTCTGCTACTAGTGTTTTCATGGAAAGCACCTAGATGGTTAAGCCTAGATATGTTTATGCTGTGCTGCCGGATTGGAAAATGACATTTGTAGATTGGACTGGAACAATCACAAGGCAACTGCAGATTGGGCTGAAATAAAAGCAGTGGTAGAGTGCTTTCATGTAAGGGGTCCACTAAAGCAGAAACATTGAATGCATCTGATTTATTGGCTGGGACAAATATAGCACATTTCAGGATACTTCATTTGTAAAGCCACTGTAAAACACAACACACAGTTTTATACATAACAGGCTCACCTCTAAGAGAGCTGTAAAATGTGGGCCAAAATAATGTATCAAAACATAGCCTAATTATCTGACTTGTCAGGTGCTTCCATTTTGTATGTCTCCATTGCTGAGCTAATAGCAAAGCTGGACTTTAACATAATTATAGGTATTGTGAAATATTAAGGAAATGCATTCACTGTACGGTCACACTGTCTTTTCTCAGACCTGATTATTACTTTTAAACCACTGATACCTCTTTATACAGAACCCAGAACAAACAAGCCTGACAAAGGGAGCATTAATAAAATATAGATTATTATCCCCTCTGTCATGGTTAATATGTTCATTAATGGCTTAGGGGAGAATATTGCAATCTAATGAAATTGTAAGGAATGTATCAGTGTTTACAGATGTACAGACCTATGCAACCAATGAAGTCCATCCAGGATGTGGCATTCTTGCAGCAGGATTTGGCAATATGGGATGTTTAGTGGCAGATGAGTGTTGATAAATGTAAAGTCATGTACCTTGGATTTCAAAATATGACGACCACTTATACCCTAAATGGGACTGCACTAGGCAAATCCATAATGGATAAGGGCCATGGAGTCCTTGTAGATAATTATCTTGAATGCCAATGTGAGTCAAGGGAAAAACAGGTTTTATGCTACTTTAAAAGGGACATTGATATGTGGGCATAGAAGGATATTATACTGCTTTACAGATGCTGGTAAGGCCCCATCAAGAATATTAAAGGGGTTGTTCATCTTTGAGTTAACTGTTAGTATGAGTGATATTCTGAGACAATTTGCAATTGGTTTTAAGTGCTTTTGATGTGTTTTTCTTTCATTATTTGGATTTTTATTCAGCACCTCTCCAGTTTGTGCTTTCAGCAATCTGGTTTCCTAGGGTACAAATTATCCTAGCAACCATGCATTGATTTAAATAAAAAACTGGAATATGAATAGGGGAGGGCCTGAATGGAAAGAGAGAAATAACAAGTGACAATAACAATATATTTGTAGCCATATGAAACATTTGTTTTTAGATTTATTGAAGCACGATGCTGCAAAAAGCCTGAATCTGAAAATCCGCCATCTCAGCCATGCCAAGGTTGTGTATAAGTTATAAATACAATTTTTCTTGTTTTTCCCTGAACTGATAAATTAGAACTTCTTAAATTATATATTAGGTCAATTTGGGTATGAGAGTTTGGTTGCTGTTGTTTTTTTAATTAAAATAATGAGATAAGATTGGCTTTTAGTAAATAACCCCCTAAAAGTTTACTTTAAGGTGAACCACCACTTTAAGTGCAGTTTTGGTCTCCAGTGCTCAAACAGGATATTATTGAATTAGAGAGAGTCCACAGAGTGGCAACTGAGTTGGTAAAGCATATGGAATGTCTCCATTATTAGGAAAGATGGCCAAAGTTGGGGGTTGTTTATGCTGAAGATGAGGTGCTTATGGTTATATATGATAACAATGTATAAAGATATAAGAGGACTGTAATAAACTCTCTGATACTTTATTTAGGACTGACACAAATGCACCCATTCCATTTAGAAGAATGGTTCCATATTTTTACAATGAAAACACTATGGGGCAAGACAATCCTATTTCTGTTGAGCTGACTGAATAGCCATGTAGCCCATAATGATGCTGCTAATATGTATGCAATTGATTTGATATTTACACATTGCACTTTGCCCAAATTTTGTACGTGGAGCACAAATACAAATTTGTACAAATTTCAATATTTCATTTTTGGGAAAGTATTTATGGTATTTATACAAAATCCTCATTTATATAAGTCCTTACAGTATTGAAGCCATGATTTTTTTTTAGAAAGCATTGAGCTTGCCCAAAAAAAAAGTGTTGTGTATGGCAGAAGCTGGTTTAATTGGAAAGGAGGAAAGTGAAAGAAAGCATTATGTTCGCTACTGTGGCAGCTTTGCATGATATACAATGCCTTTTCAAGTTAGGCAACTCTGCAAGGAAGAGAAGAAAGAGGTGTGAAATTTATGACTCTCATTACGAGAAGAGCCTGCAATAGTAAAGTTGTAAAAGACAGACAGCAACACAGTGAAATAGTAACTCAAGGACATTTTAAAACTTAAAGGCCAAAATTCACTAGGCTTTCTCACATGAGGGCATATAACATAATATTATTATGAAAAAAAATAGAAATGTCAAAAATCCATTTACTAATTGCATAGCTGAAATGTCTCTGGGCAAATAAATTAGGATGTAAATGACACCAGTTTTTGATGTTCAAAACTGTTTGCCCTTTCAGTTCATCCGATACAAACTCTCTCTGGGGTACAAAATCCCCACCTCTACCATTTAATGGATGCACAGGGGTTCATTTCCAACCACAAGGCAAATATGCCCTTGTCTAGTTTCCAATACAGCAGATATTTTTGCTGCTTAGCTGCTGTGGGCTACTGCATGGGTGAAACACTAGCCAGCAGTCCATGTGCAATTTGGTTCACTGGACACAAAATACAAAGATATTATATATATATATACCTGAACACACAAGGGATTTCTGATATTATGGTTCATATTGCTTCCTTGTCTGTAATTATTTTTAATGGATATGCTGTTCTTGTCTCTAAAAGATTTGAAGTAAACTGGTTGGCACTAAATAAATAGGTAACAGAAACATATAAGGGGTCATTTACTATGAAAAAGGCGTAGGCAAAGGACAAAAATCCAGAGTAATTGATTTAGAATTATCTTTATCTACCTCTTTGAATACAAACTATCTGCATTCGGTAGCCTTGAATTCAAAACAGGATGGCTGAGGCTGGCACAAAGGCCTCCCAGCCCCTTGGCCGACCTACATATTTATTTTTTTTAAGTCCAGACTGGGGCAAAAAGTCTATAAACATCTATTTGTTATTTGGATATCACCTTATATAGGGGCAGATTCACTAAGATCTGAAAATTCGCCAGCGTAGGATTCGCTAGCGTTCGACGCACTTCGCCACGCAAATTTTTGCCAGCGCTATGCAAATCCACTAAAGTGCGAATTTACACTCAGGTCGGCGAACGGTAGCGTAGTTGCGCTAGTGTTGCTTCGCTAGGCAGAGCGCTGTTACACTAGCAAAGCCTAATTTGCATACGGCGGAAACTTAAACTTATAATAGAAGTATATGTTACAGCCACTACATTTCACGACACAAGCCCAGGAAACCTTTAATAAATTATATGAAGTTGTCCTATTGCCCTACATGTGCCCCCTATATACTGTAGTTGTGTTGCCATATGGTCTGACCAGGCGAAGTAACGTCTAGCGTAAGTGCTAACGTTGAGGAAAATGTTCATCTTAGTGAATTTGCGAAGTTACGATCCTTTGTGCGCAACTTCGCCTTGCGTAAGGGTGCAAAGTTGCGCAAGTCTATCTACTTCGCTAGCGAAAATTCGCCAGAGTCCGTGTTAGTGAATTTGTGAAGTTGCGAAATGACGTCACGCTGGCGAATTAGCGCTAGCGTTAGAAGCTTCGCGCTTTAGTGAATCTGCCCCATAGTGAGAAGGATAGTGTGGTAACCACTATGTATAGAAAAATGTGTACAGCAAACACCATTCTTAATGCCATGTCTTGTCACCCTCAACACTTAGGGGTTATTTATCAAAGGTTGAGTTTATGAGTTTTTTTTTCCTACCTTGAATAAACTCACAACTTGAATGTTTGCTTATTTATGAAAAATTTAGAATAAAAAAAAACTTGAATGAATGCAATCTGGGGAAAAACTCCCCAAAATTATAAAGACTATAAACATCTTAAAATGGTTCAAAGGCCCTCTGCCATTTGAACATGTTTTAGCTGGAGTATTTTCAGACTCAAGCATTTTGCAGCTTCGGGACATAATAAATCTTGAAAAAGTTTAGGTTTTTTTATCCCAAAAAATTTAAGATTTTCTTAAAACTACCCTAGAAAACTTTCAGGAAAAACACAACTTAACCTTTCATAAATTACCCCCTTAATTAGGAATATTCCTTAAAACCAATTTCTGCGTCTAAGACGCATCTGTGCAAAACATACAGACTTTATTGATAAATCAAATGAGTGATAACAGAGACTATTACAGAGGGGGTATAAGCATGACACTCTAAAAATTGCTTTTAAAAAAGCAGTTGAAACTAAAAAGTAACCTGTTTAAGGGCTCTTACACACGGCCATTTTTACCTATAGTGCACTTTCTTTAGTTCAAACACAGGGGAGCACAGGAGTAGACACAGAATTAATTGCATGCTCTAAAAATTATGATATAATTGGTATCACTGAGACCTGGTGGGATGAAACCAGTGACTGGACTTTGAATTTAAATGGTTACATCCTTGTTAGGAGGGACAGAGGGATTAAAAAGGGTGGAGGAGTGTGTTTGTATGTAAAGCCTGAATTAAAGCCATGCACTAAAGAAATAACCATTGCTGGCACTGGTGAGGGGGGGGGGAATCCGTCTGGGTAGAGATTTTGGGGTAGATTAATCAAAGAGTGAAGTTCTGCCACTAGAGGGAAATTCTGCAGCTCTCAATTCATTTATATGGGATTTTGCAAGGCATATTCATCAATGGGTGAAGTGAAAGTTCACCCTTTGATGAATACGCCTTTAAAAATCCCATAGAAATTAACTGAGAGCTGTGGAATTTCCCTCTAGTGGCGGAACTTCACTCTTCACTTCACTCTTTGATGAATCTACCCCTTTGACTGGGCAAAAGATCACAAGGAAAATTATCATTGGTGTATGCTATGAACCACCTTGTATAAGTGACGAGTATGAAGCCCAGCTACTTTTACAAGTAGAAGCGGCTTCACAACTAGGTTAAGTTATTATTATGGGTAACTTCAATTATCAGGACATTTACTGGGGTAATGGGGTTGTCAAGATAGATAAATCTAGTAGTGTGTAAATATGCTAAATGACAACATTTTATCCCAGCTAGTTCAAGAACCTACTATGAATAACTCTCTTTTGGATCTTGTAATAACTAATATTACTGAACTCATCTCTAGCATTTGTGTGGGTGAGCATTTAGGAAATAGTGAGGCAACTCTATAAGGGAGTAACTAAAACATTGAATTTCACGTGTGCAAACTTTGACAGTATAAGGGCATCTCTGCAACATATTAAGTGGGAAATGCTTTTCACAGGGTTAAACACTGAGCAAAAATGGGAAGTCTTTAAAATGCTGCTTAATAAATATACATCAGTATATTCCGCTTGTAAGCAAGAAATGCCGCTGCAAAGCAAAACCTTTTTGGTTCAATAGAAGTTGGTGTTGAGGTGGGTAAGAAAAGACGTGCTTTCAAGTTATCTGGGACTGCCAAATCATTTATAAGGTACAAGGAGGCCAATAATTCATCAAAAAATCAGGCAAGCTAAAATCAATATGGAAAAAGATATTGCAGTAAGCAGTAAAAAGAATTCAAAATTAATATATGTTAATAGTAAAAAAATGAAGCAGGAAGGGGTGGGACCTTTATTATCCGACACGCGCCGGAATGGACGTTCCCGCCAAAATACTTAGGCGCAATGACCTCTAATTTGGGCTCCCAGCTTCCTATTGGTCCCTGATGTGTCTGTCCTTCCTCAACCTGCTCCTGATTGGTTCCTTAAATACCTGCCTCTTCCTCCTCACATTGCCCAAGCTGGCTTCAGTTCCTACTGTTCCTGCTAAAGCCCTGGTTGTCCGAGTTTCCTGGTTTTGACCCTCTGCCTATTTTCCTGACCTCCGAACCTTCGCTGCCTGAAACCGACCTCTGCCTGTATTTGACTACGTGTTTACCTGATCCTTTGGTCCCTCGCTTCTCTGCCACCTGAAACCGACCTCTGCCTGAGTTTGACTAGGTCCTTGCCCGATCCTTTGGTACTACGCCTTTGGTAACAGGCTAGGCTTCTTTGCTGCCTCCGCCGCAGAAAGCCCGGGACCCCAAAAGGGCGTCGGTGAAGACTGGAGCCGTAGAGGAGTTCCAGTAGCCACCTGTCCTCCTTGGATCAACCATCTTCCTCCGGGATCCGAGGTAACAGATCGTTATACTGTATACACAAATGAGGAACCAGCTAATGAAGGTTTCCTTATTAATAGTCCCAATTCTACTAATACAGCTAATGATGCATGGTTCACACATGATGAAATTCAAAAGAGACTAGAACATCTTAAGATAAACAAAGGTCCAGGGCCAGATGGGATTCATCCCAGGGTTCTTAGCGAACTTAGCTCTGTGATTGCCAAACCTCTCTACTTAATTTTTCAGGATTCATAGAGGCACGGTGCAGAGAGACTGGCGAATTGCTAATTCAACTAGGGATCCCGTTCGGAGCCTGAAAACTATAGGCCAGTTAGCCTAATGTCAGTGGTAGGAAAGCTTTTCAAAGGATTAATAAAGGATAGGATACTGGACTTCATAGCAAATAACAATACTATGCGTTTGTGCCAGCATTTATTATTAATATTAACATGTATTTCTATAGCGCCAACATATTTTCATGCCAGCATGGTTTTATGCGTAATAGATCTTGGCTAACTGACTTAATTTCTTTTTATGAGAAGGTAAGCAGGGACCTCGATTCTGGGATGGCAGTGGATGTGATTTACTTAGACTTTGCTAATGCATTCGATACAGTGCCACACAGAAGGTTACTGGTTAAATTAAAGAATGTTGACCTGGAACATAGTATTTGTACCTGGATAGAGAACTGGCTAAAAGATAGACTACAAAGTAAATGGTGGTAAATGGAACATTTTCTAATATGCGTAACAGGAAAGCTTTCGCACACCCTTTTCAATCAGATAAAGAGATTATCCCAGTGCCCAGTGTTAAGAAGAGGATACAACAACCTCCCAATTCCAGCGAAGAAACCCTAGCAAAAACTTTTACTGCGGAAGTGCAACGTTTCAGAGGACATGCTTGACTAAGGGGGTGTGTCCTCCCAAACGTTGCACTTCCACAGTAAAAGTTTTTGCAAGGGTTTCCCTGCAACTGCATTCCTTGTGTGCCGGTGTGATTTTTTCTTCGCTGACATTTTCTAATTGGACCAGTGTTGTTAGTGGTGTACCCCAGAGATCTGTACTGAGTCCCTTGCTTTCCAACTTTTTTATTAATGACCTGGATGTGGGCATTTAAAGTATGATTTTTATTTTTGCAAGTGATACTAAATAGTGATTTGTCAAAGTTGGGAAACTGGGCACAAAACTGTAAAATGAGGTTCAATGTCATTCTGTAGCTACTATAGCAAATAAAGTTCTGTCTTGCATAAAAAAGGGCATAAACTCAAGGGATGAAAACATAATTATACCTCTTTATAGATCCCAAGTAAGACCTCATCTGGAGTATGCAGTGCAGTTTTGGACTCCAGTCTTTAAGAGGGATATAAATGAGCTGGTTAGAGGGATGGAAGACTTAAATTATGAGGGTAGACTGTCCAGGTTGGGGTTGTTTTCTCTGGAAAAAAGGTGCTTGTAAGGGGGGACATGATTATACTTTATAAATACATTAGAGGACATTATAGACAAATATCAGGGGACCTTTTTACCCATAAAGAGGATCACCGCACCAGAGGCCACCCCTTCAGACTAGAAGAAAAGGACTTTCATTTGAAGCAGCGTAGGTTGTTCTTCACAGTCAGGACAGGGAGGTTGTGGAATGCACTGCCGGGTGATGTTGTGATGGCTCATTCTGTTGATGCTTTTAAGAGGGGCTTGGATGATTTTTTGGACAGGCATAATATCAAAGGCTATTTTGATACTAAACTACTGTAGCTATGGGGCATATATGGTTTGTGTGAAAGAGTGTAGGGGTGTGTACTGTATGTATGCTGGGTTTAATTTGGAGGGGTTGAACTTCATGGACTTTGTCTTTTTTCAACCCAATTTAACTATGTAACTATGCAGTCAATTATTTTGATGGAGGCTGTACTCACACTGACGCATGTAAGTGCCGAACGTAGGTTGGGACGCAACATGCTGCATCACCAACCTGCATTTGGAGCTTATATTCATCGGAGTACAGCCCCATTCAAAATAATTGACTGCGCAGGTAAAAACAGTTGGGTGTAAGAGCCCTAAGATGTATAGAACCAATAATGATAACCTTCTCTCCATCAATGATAATTCAAATCATGATGGAGGTGCCTTTTGGGGTGGAAAAAAGGGTTCTATCATGCATACTGACAGCCCACAATTTGATAAGATAAAAAAATTTATTAAAGGGGTTGTTCACCTTGCAAACTGTTTTTCAGTTCAGATTGTTCCCAAGACTTTTTTCAATTACTTTCCATTATTTACTTTTTACTGTTTTTCCAAAATCTAAGTTTAAAATCGAATGTCTCTGGTATTTCAGTCTGGCAGCTCAGTAATTCAGGCGCAGACTTTAAAATGTTACAGTTTTGCAACATATAGTTGATAACATTTTTCAGCAGCAGTATTAGCAACTATTGTATCAATTCAAAAACTGCCTGTAATGAAACCCAGAGATACTGCTCCGCAGGGACAAAGATTAGAAATGTATCAACTAAATTTATCAATTTACAACAGCTAACGCTAGCACTAATTCGCCAGCGTGACATCATTGCACCACTTCGCCAATTTACTAACGGTGTCCCTGGTCGAAAATTCGCTAGTAAAGTAGATAAACTAGCGCAACTTCGCGCCCTTATGCTAGGCGGTGATTTGCGGCGAAGGCGTCGCTAGCACATTTTTGCCGTTTAGTGAATTTCCCCCATAGAAAATAGCAAGTAATTGGAAACATTTGTTATTTTCTATCAACCCTTTTAATAGAAATCAGGCTGTTTAGAAATATACCTTCTAAAGTTTAAATGTGGCTAATCACAATGCATAACCTGTAAATAAACACACATTAGTAGTGATGGGCAATACATTTGTGAAACGCCGGCGAAATTTCACCTGGCAAAAATTCACTGTGTCTCGTTTTGGACGAGCGCTGTCCATTTTTGGACGCCGGCACCCATTGTCGGTGTCGAAAAATAGGACGCCGGTGTCCATTTTTTTGGACGATGGCAATGGGCGCTGGCGTCCAAAAACGGACGCTGGCGTCCAAAAACGGACGTGCGTCTAAAAGATTTGCCCATTACTACACATTACAACATTTTTCACCTCGGTCAGTACCAATAGAACACAGCAAGTAAAACACTATTGAGTGAATGTAATTAAAAGTTGTGAGTGTTATTTAAAATGGCGTCTTTAAGAATGTTTAGCACTGCTCGCAATGTAAAATCAGTTGCTGGCGAATATTACAATGCGCATTTTTTGCTAAGCAAAGGTTTAGTGTTAACACCTGCTCTGGAGTTTTGTTAAATATTTTGTTTCTAAAAAGACTTTGAACTTGCAACATTTAATTACATATGCTGCGAATGTTTGCAGACTTTGCAATGAATTTTTGCAAGGTACTCTAGGATTGGTTCTCTGTCTAGCTCCTCCTACTTAACTTCAGTTGGCTTTTAACTCCTTTAAATATGTGTTTGTATATAAGTAGCCTATGACTAAGGAGCATAGTTATTAAAACTCAAATTTATCTCATTATTTTAAAAATAAAATTCGTCGTAACTCCCCAACACGATTTGGCTTAATTTATTAAAAGATCAAGAAGGAAATTTGTAGGTACGAAAAAAGTCTCAACAAAATAATTTGATAATTGGAATTGTACCTCTTTTTTGAACTGTCGCTTGAAAAGCACACATTTTTTTGGATTTTAGAACAAAATACAGCGTCAAAATGCCCAAAACCCACGAAGATCATGGAGACAAGAAAAATCTTCCAATTATTAGCAGTTTTTGAGCACAATACATCTTGAAAAATCATTTTTTGTGCTTTGGAGACACAAAACATGCAAGGCTTTTTGTTTTAATAATTATGGAAAAATAAACATGATTTTTTCAATGCTAATCTCAACTACAACAGTCTGTTATGTGCCAGCCTGCATTGACATTCTCAAATGCAAACTCCCTCTGCTGAAGGTCTGGAGCATGTGCAACACTTTTACCGGTAAGTGTTTACTTTATAGAACCCATCAGGTTGGTTATTCTCTTTATTGCATATGACTAAATGAACCCTAGTGGGCATGTTATTCACCCCTTAGTGCTCTTGCACTCTTTCCCTGGTAAATTATGAATGCAGCTTCAAGTGGGGGATACATTAAATGAACACAGCCGTTGCTTCTGTTTGTAGCACTAGAGGTATGGAATCCATTATTTGGAAACCCCTTATCCGGAAAGCTCTGCAGGATGTCCTCCCATAGACTCCATTTTATCCAAATAATCCAAATTTAAATAAAATAAATGTTTTCTCTGTAATAATAAAACAGTATTTTGTTCTTGATCCCAACTAAGATATACAGTAAGTAGTCCTTATTAGAAGCAAAACCAGCCTAATGGGCTTATTTAATGTTTACGTGATTTACATGATTTCCGAGTAGACTTAAGGTGAAAAGATCCAAATTATGCAAAGATCCATTATTCAGAAACCCCCTAGGTCCCAAGCATTCTGCATATCAGGTCTCATACCTGTATTTAGCAAAGGTGCTTGCACCTAAACTCACTCCTTGCACTTGGTGAGGATTTGTGCAATGCAGCAATGTGCCCATCTAGCATGCTCAAATGTACCTACTGATACTGAGGAACCACAGTAATTCCAGGGTTCCCACTAGGGCTGCATCAATAGGTACAGCAGACTTGTGGCTAAAGAATCATGCTCGCGGAATGTCCAACCCAATTGCGCATGATTTAATGCCCCTGATGCAATTGTGCCAAGCACAAATTTCTATACGGTTGCAGTTACACTGAAAATGTAGGAAAACATTTTGCGTTATGGGTAAAAGAACATGGCAAACTGTTTCTGAAATTGCATTTTGCACACTACACTTGCAGTCGCTAATGAGTCTTTATAATAAATAGTCGGAAGCATCCCCAGAATTTAGCTGAAAGGGTGAGCAGAGTTTGTCAGATGAACAACAAGCAGTTTCAAGGAAAGGTGAACAATGTCCCTGCAGAATTGCTGTAAAAGACATATAGATATCTGGACTTATCTTCACATTCTTAAATTGTGGTCCAATTTGGTATTGCTTGATGGTCCCCATCTACTGGCCAAGTGTACAAATCCACAGTGAAATATATATTCCATTTACCAAAGAATTCAGCACAAATGCCTGATCTCTGTCTGCCAAAGGACACAGCTCTTGTTTTGGAAAGGTGCCTTTATGCTTGGTTTAGTGAATGCAGGAAAACATCTGAGCAGAAAAGACATGTGAGGCAAAGTCTCTTATTCCTGACGTTTTTATTTCTTAAATATAAAATGTTTTAAAATGAAAGCTGCCAGCAAAGTTTGAATGGTGCCGAATGTCAGGCCTTGGAGAGCGCCTTGAATAACTAGAACATTGAGTACATTTTGCACATGAACAGACCTGAGCACCAAGAAGGTAAATGAAGTGCATCGGATCACATTATGAGATTCTAGCATCTAATGGTTTCCTGGACACAGTGTGTATGGAAAAACAAATAAAGCTTAACGTTTGTCTTAGTGCCTTTTGATCAGGAATGCTATGAAATCTCTATGGGCGCCTCTCATAAAAAGGGATCCAAAACACTACATTGAAGTCTACCACAATTGCACTTGCAATCGTGATGTATGAACAAACAGTTCTGTATTGGGAAGAACCACACTACTATAGACTAACCATTTATCATGGCCACCCAATATACAGCTATTGCTGTACAATGCCAAAATAATAATTGACTCCCATTGAGTGTCCACCAGGTCTTCAGCATGAGTCATGATTTTGTGATAACAAAGTGGCACCACCATATGGCACCTCCAAAATGCAACCTCCATATGTATATAATGCAGTTATCAAGATAGTGTTAGGGGCAAGTCATGTACCAAGCGCTCTCATAATTGATTCCAGGAGTATCCTGGCACATTCATCTTTACCCATACATTAGAGTCTTGCGCAGGTCCAGACAGGCAGACCCATGCCCACATCTGCTGAGCCACACCCCAATACACCCCCTAAACAGACTTGCTACCCAACCCACACCAGCAGTGTGTTTACTTACCACCGGAGAACTTCAGATACTGGAAGTGATAGTTCCATAGTTATATAGTTAAATTGGGTTGATAAAAGACAAAGTCCATTAAGTTCAACCCCTCCAAATTAAAACCCAGCATACACACACCTCTCCACTCTTTCATACACTCTTTGAATGGGGCTGTACTCTGACGAAAGTAAGCTCCAAAGGCAGGTTAGGATGCAGCATGTTGCGTCCCAACCTACGTTCAGCGCTTACATGCGTCAGTGTGAGTACAGCCCCCATCAAAATAATTGACTGCATACTTAAATTGGGTTGAAAAAAGACAAAGTCCATGAAGTTCAACCCCTCCAAATTAAAACCCAGCAGCCGCACACACACCCCTCCACTCTTTCACACAAACTGTATATGCCCATAGCTATACTAATTGTATGGTTTAGTATCAAAATAGCCTTTGATATTATGTCTGTCCGAAAAATCATCCAAGTCCCTTTTAAAAGCATCAACAGAATCAGCCATCACAACATCACTGTCCTCAATGTGAAGAACCACCTACGCTGCTTCAAATGAAAGTCCTTTTCTTCTAGTCTGAAGGGGTGGCCTCTGGTGCAGTGATCCTCTTTATGGGTAAAAACGTCCCCTGACATTTGTCTATAATGTCCTCTAATGTATTTGTAAATGTCATCATGTACCTGAAGTGAAGTCACTCTGGATGTGGGTCAACAAGGTAAAAAGAAAAAATATTACCTGATCGTCTAGGGTGGGTAAATGGAATAACACAGACAACTGACCAGGATACCCAGGCAGGGTACATGATGATGTCCACATGGTTGGTGAATCTATCAGAAACCAGGACACTTTGTGGATATTCTGCAGATACCCGACCCACTGCAGGTCTCTACTGCTCAGACAGGCAGGGAGCACCCAAATGCATAATATAGAAGACATAAGAACATTCTGGGGCACATTTATCTATTCTAATTAAAATTTTCAATTTTTTATGGTAAAAACTGTCAAATTTGAATATGGAGCTATCCAAATTCAATTTAATTTTTAAGAAAAAAATTTGAATTCAATTTTCAAGATTTATCATGCTCTGGCCCTTTAAGAATTCAAATTCAACTAAAACCTGCCAGATTGCAGTTTAAGTCAATGGGAGGGGTACAGGGATCAATTTGGAGATGTTTGCAGCCTTCCTGAAATATGGGAGTTTAAAAAAAAGTCACATGAATTCGAAAGTCAACACTTGATAAATGTGCCTCTACGTTCTTGTCTTGTTTCAGACTTACCGTAAAGGAGGACTAGTGATGAGTTTCATGCTGTATCATCAGTTTTTATTAACATCTCAGATTCTTATATTAAAATAAGGTTTGTCAGTCCTAGCAAACCAATCCTCTGCACATTACTCCAGTAGCTTAGGTTCATAGTTAGATCACATCTCTGTGCACTCATCTAGTGTAGCATGAAATTATCAGATATCCCAGCATTATTAGTCTTATATGCTCATGTTTTATGACCTTCATTTGTTCCAATCTTCTGGATATAGAAGACCCTGTCCAGAGTGAAAAGTTTGCCCCATAGCTGTTAGGGACCTTACTCTACATACGAAAGAAACTAGTAGTTGCAGCATTTTGTGTAGTTTAATTTCAATCCCCCTGTGGATTTGTGCATTCACATAGCCCATCCTGTCTTCCCTAATTAAGTAATTAAGTAATTAAAGATTGTGCAATAAAGGTAAAAATATGGCAGCTTATTGAAAGGGTATTACTGTCGGAGTTAAAGAAGTTTATCAGAGCTTACATTTTACTGGTTGACAATGGCAGGGTTGCCAGCATTCTGTTGCTGTAAAATGCATGGACCCTACAAATATCATCAGCTGTTAAAATACAGGTGCCATTGGGAATGGATACTAAATGACTATATTTTTATCTTCTCTGCATGGGAATCTGCTTTTTTAAAGCTTTGAGCACTCTACAGTGTTTTAATAACATTGGGGCACAGGTAGAGCTACCACTCCAGAACCAGAATCAAAAGCGTCCAGAAACCGTGTAGCTTATTTGCTCAAACAACAATGCACAGAGTAAGCAGGTGGGATATTAATAAGGGAGATTTATACACGCAGATATATGCTCTGGGGCTCCCTGAGGCATGCGTCACATCTGGATATCTAGGTATTTAAATATAAACCAAGTCTAGCTGGTTCAAGTATGGTCGGCATCCTTCCAACATCACCCATCAGCATATTCAATAAACACTAACAAAGATTAGCAAGTCCATGCAAGAAATACTTTTCCCTGCATCTTTGCCCATTTAAATAAAAGACTGTAAATATTACAAGGAAATGTCAGTGATTACATGTCACAGCAGACTCCTAGCAACCAACAATATGAAAATCTGCTGTAATTCAGGCAAACAAAAACGCAAAGGGAAGTCGGTTTGCGAGATGTGCATGTCCTTAACCTCTTCACTTCCAGCCGGAGTTTCATGCAAAGATATAATTAGTATGTCACGCTTCTTTCAGGGAAATGGATATTCAGTGCATGGGGCTAAATGAATAGAATAGTGAAAGGGAAGTGGATGTAAGCCAGCAGGTGGAGGAACACGTTACTAAATGACACAGAGCAGCAGCCTGGAAGAAAGAGGCTGATCTGTACTGGGAAGGGAGGGGAGAGAGAGAGAGCAAAGCAGTGGGAAACTCTCTCGATGTGATAATGCTTTAGAGAGCCCCTGCTGCTGGTACTGCTACCGGCTGCTTCTCACACACTTCTGTCCTGTGATGGATTAGTTAGCTTGCACAAAGGGGGCTTCTGTTTGCCAAACTTACACACTGTCCGTGGTTGCCTGAAAAGCACTTGGCGTTCGGAATAAATGACTGATACAAGACAAGAGTCATCGTTTCAGAGAGGAATTCATCTGCATGGGAAATGAATGCTGCGGGGAAGCAGCCTCAACCCCATCTAGAGCGCCCGGACACCCTTCTCGTACCAACTTGGGCAAGTACAAAGCATGATGTCTTCTACTCCTCTGTCCTGCGGTCTTTATTGGCATTTAAGGTCCCTTGTGCCCGTACAGTATGCTTAAATACACTCACATATAAAGGTGCATTTTTATGCTCAAGTGGAATATGTTGGCTTTTCCATACTGATGGGTAGGCATGTGTTTATGCCACATATAGCAGTGTCAGTGTTGATTCCTTAGATTGCATGTGGTTCTTCCCTGAAGAAAATACCAGTTTAAACATTCTTTATCTTATATGCTAAGTGCTATACTTCCATATATATTGGCTTATATTTTCTTCTTGTTTCCTGATGGGAGACCCGATGGACTTTGCTCCCTCATCTTTTCTCACATTTCTTTTTAATGATTCCAGTTTTTCCACCTGCTTATGTACCTGGAGTTTTTACATTCTGCATCGCGTCTTCCTCTCATGTGCATTCAAATAGCTTGTCGCTTGGAACACTAAGCAGAAAAGTCAGTTCTATTAACGGAAGGACAAAAAGGTTGACTAAACATGTTCAAACCTACTTCTCCGTTAACTGTGGGCTCAGTTCATCCTCTGTTCATTACTGCACTTCTTTATTTTAAGTGCGGTGATACATCCCATTTGGTGAACATTTTTTTTATCCTCTTTGAATTAGTCAATATGGTAGGGATTATATTTTAATTTATTTAAGCATTTTCTGTTAATGCAATCTTGTCATGTTCAAATCTGGGATTGCCATGCGCTGAATTCCTTTGGTATAAATCAGCTGATAATTAGTTAAAAAAGCTGACTTCTTATTGCATAGATAAAGGAATATGTGAGGGATATATGAGACCCACTAGACCAACTGAGTATAAATTTAATATAATGTAAGAAATGAAATCTTTTTGAAACTGAAGAATTGTATTGATGCTGTGTCCAGTGCCAAAGTACCACTCAGTGATATGTCCCACTGGATCTTTCACTTTCAAAAGCAAAAGTCAACCCTTGAGTGAATAGGAAAGTATTTGATGGGCAAATCAAACCTTCCCCAGAGGATTTCAGAGTCTTGTAAAGATTCAATATACAGTACACAGCATTATAGATGTGTAGCAGCATCTATTGACCTGAAAGTGTCTTTCTTTATTAAGTTATAGGTGGAACTATAAATTAAACAAAACAAATGTTGGTAATGAGTAATGTAATGGGGTGGCTGAAGTAATTAGACTCATATAAAGAAGATCTGAAGGCAGATCACTATATAACCAAGCTAGGCATCTGTTCTACAATACTTATCATCTGAATTCCAGAACTTATTATTAGGCTGGATTTCATTATATTATTACAGCCCTTTATGGGAAGTAGAACTTTTTGACTAAACCATATTGTATTTTGTGCTTTACTGAGAACAAGAGACAGTCATGTTCTGCAGTTAGAGGATTAGTAAGAGTCTAGATCACATTTTTTATATCCAGATTCCCAAAATCACTATTGGGAAGTGGGTAAATGTAGAGAAGGGATGGGGCAATGCAGATAAAATAGGCCATACTCACCATTTCTTTTGATAGATATCTACTTAACTAGATAGATAAGTGACTTTTTACAAATCTCTTTGACCACAGTGGATAGCATTGTTATTCCAGGCATATTGCCAATGTAAGTTGATAACATGCATTGCTTGAAAATACAAATAGGTGAGACTTTGGACTGATGTGTGATTTCCTTGGTCCCAAGAATTTCTGCCAAGAAAACAAAAATACATTAAAAGCTGTAAATTACCCTAAAACATTGCCTGTATGTACTTTAGTTGTAAATTGTAATTACATGTGTGAATACATAAGCTCGCTTACAAGCCATTGGGCAAAGTACCATTAATGAATGAATAAATGAATAAATATTCATTCAAGTGTTCTCTAATGAAGGTCTTGTTAATTTTTATGCAAATGAACGCTGACCTAAGATATGACGAGGAAACTCGACTTAATTCTAGACATTTTATAAAATAAATCTTCTGCAAAAAGGTTAGCTTTAGACTTCTTTCAGTATCTTTTTAATGAGATGTCAATTTAAGAATTCATAAACAAACAAATTTTATTGAGTTTTGTAGAATAAATGAGGAACTGTATGTTTAAACTGAAAAAGTTGTAAAAGAATACATATTGTAAAAATAATAACATAGGGATTTCCTTGAGTCTTTGAAGCATCTAAAGCAAAATGAAGAAAAGCAAAAAGTTAAAGGGCAGCTACTGTCTCGTGGTGGCCGCCAAAGCATCTTATTTGCTACTTCTCCTCATGTTTAGCACCATCTCCTGACAGAGTGTTTATGTTTCATTTTTGTCTCCATATTAATTTTGCAAAACCCATCCTTACGCTTATTCATTTTGGTCCTTTCATTGCTGTTCACTTATCTAGAGGAGATAAGCCTAAAGCACCTAGACTTTGAGTATTTTTTCAAGAAGATATACCATATATCAGTGATACCCAGGCAGTGGCTTGTGAGCAACCCCTTGGATGTTGCTCCCTGTGGCCTCAAAGCAGGTGCTTATTTTTGAATTTCAGGCTTATAGAGAAGTTTTAGCTGCAAAAAAACAAACCAATGTTTTCTGTCAAACCAATTCTCCTGTAGGCTCCCAGTACACATAGGGGCTAACAATAGTCAATCACAGCACTTATTTGGCACCCCAGGAACTTTTTGCATGATTGTGTTGCTCTACAAAGGTATTTGCATTCAAATTAATCTCACTTGTAAAAAAAAAAAAAAAAAGGGTTTGGGAGCCCTGTCAGATATCATGACCTGGATGAATGAGAACCTTCCATGACATGTATCTAAAACAACTGAACTTGCTGAGAAATTTTAATGAAGACATTTCACTGCTCATCCGAACAGCTTCTTCAGTTAAACTGGCTGCTGTAGGGGAGTTCTCAGTATATAGGGGCAAATTTGTGAAGCGTCTAACGCTAGCGCTAATTCTCCAGCATGACGTAATTTCGTAACTTCGCAAAATCACTAACACCGACTCTGGCGAATTTTCGCTAGCGAAGTTGATAGACACAGGCGAAGTTGCGCACTGACGAAGGATCATAATTACTCTAATTCACTAGGATGACCATTTTACTGAACATTACCACTTACGCTAGACGCTACTTCACCAGGTCAGACCTGGCAAAGTTCAATACAATAGATAGGAGTTTGGAAAAGTCCCAAAAAAACGCTGGCGTCTTTTACCTTTTGTAGGGTGATAGTCTGAAAAAGAGTGAAAATTTTTTTGAGGGGTAACCCTCCTTCCCCACTAGATTTCCAAACATATGGCAACACAACTATACAGGGGGCACATGTTTAGGGCAATAGGACAACTTTATTTTGTTTATTAAAGGTTTCCTGGGCTTGTGTAGTACAATGTAGTGGCATATACTTCTATTATACTTTGAAATTCGTGCCGTATGCAAATTAGGCATCGCTAGCGTAAATGCGCTTTGCCTGGCAAAGTAACACTAGCACAACTACGCTACCGTTCGCCGACCTGAGCGTAACTTCGCACTTTAGTGAATTTGCGTAGCATTGGCGAAAATTCGCCTGGCGAAGTGCGAAGGCAATGCTAGCGCTTTTTCGCTGCTTAGTGAATTTGCCCCATAGACTCTTACAACAATCCAGTCACAACGGCACATCGTAACTCTTCAGAGAGGTGACATCTTAAATTTGAATTTAATAATTTAATTTAATAATTATTTTAATAATTTCAGATGTCACCTCTCTGAAGAGTTACAATGTGCTGTTGTGGATTGTTGGAAGAGTCTATATGCCGAGAACTTCCCTACACCAGTCAGTTGAACTGAAGAAGCTGCTTGGCTGTCAGTATAAAGGCCATGTGCACTGTGCAATGAGCATTCTAAAGAGTAAATTTAAACATCATATATCTCAAGGAATCTTTTTAGCTTTTTAACCTAAAGTCCAGAACATGTGACTTTGACAACGCTATTCTTTCCTGTTAGTTTACTTTGTCGGCATTTCTAGTTTTAATGACAAGGCCAAATGACTTTATATATTTGTTACAAATCTTCTATTGAGGATTTACTGTATCTTACTTTTCACTTCTCTTAGCCCTCTTATTGTACCATAATCCTCCAAGAAAGATTCAAGAAGGGCCAGAGTTTAGTTTAGGGTCTTCTTATGTCCTCAACAGAGCCAGCGTAGATATTCTCTTTAATACAGGCTTTGGCTCATTGGATGGAGATTATAT
>CM044439.1:148733283-148753397 GCA_024363595.1 Xenopus borealis
ACCATGACCTGGATGAATGAGAATCTTTTAGCCAGGTCCCTAGACAACCTAGCCAGTTGCATATAGGCACTTACACACACACATGCATGAATAGGCGCTTAAACACACAGAGTGGAGAGATGGGATCGGACTGCAGAGTGGAGAGATGGGATCGTACTAGGAGTAGGAGGCAGAGAACTTAAGGTGCTTGCCTTTTGCCCCCCAGCCTTGCACCCTAGGCACGTGCCTACTATGCATACCCCTAGTTCTGGCCCTGAAGCACAGACCATTTGTAGTTGACATTGGGCTTGGGGTGGTGGGGGGCATATTATATTAACCCTTTTGCTGCCAGACGATTTGGCTGATTTGGTACTCTTATTGCCAGAACATTTTCTACTTTTTCACTTTAAGGGCTTTTTTTCCACTTTTATAAACAATATAGGCTTCTAAGTGTCTAATAAAAAAATCATGTTTCACATTGTACAATCACATATATCAGAAACATAATTTAAGATTTGGAAAGTTACAGTATATGTCTCCAGAATCTGCCAATACCAAATGCAGTACACTACCAAATTTCCAAAGCACCGCTCCATAAAACAGCATACTTCTGATTTCAAGGCTAAACATTCCACAAATGGTAGGTTTACATAGAAAACTACCAATTATTAGAAAGAACAGATCCTGGAGAATCAAAAATTGGCAAATATATCTCCGTACACCAAACTAACAAGTTACAATTCTATCCAAAAATTATAGTCTTTTTTTAATAGAAATTGGTGATTTTTTTGGAAAATTACTTCAAAGCTCCCAATCTACAGCATTGTAATGCCCACATATCATTAGGTAACAATGTAAAACACCATAAATATGGTTGCCAGGAGTCCACTGAACAGTTAGATGACCAATATGTATTGTTTTACCTAAGTATGTGGCATATAGGGGCCCCAAAATGTAGACACCTCATTTGAGCTATCAGTTTCATAATTCCACATACTGCAAAATAGGTGATTGTGCTAAACAAACATTCACAACGATCTACCACTCTACTAAGGGTAATGGTGTTTAACTAGTTGAACATGTGAACTGAAGCACAGACAGTTTGTATTTGACATTGGGCAGGGGGGCATTCACTGAATGAGGTGCAATGAGTAAAGTGCAATTTTGAGTGTAATTCCAGGGTCATCACAATTCTCTTGATGCATTTTCCCTGCACTGTAACTGTGTTTGATTAGCCAACTGTGTCTGTAGCTACTGCATGGTTCAGAGGTGGAGCTAGCACCAGGGTTTTCCTGCATCTAAAGAGGCAGCAGTGCTTAGTTTTTAATGGAACCTGGGAAGGACTGAGTGGTGCTGAGCACAACTACAGGGAAATGCAAGGAGTGCATTCATATGTAAATTTGTTTCAGATTCAGTCTCAATAAAATATTTCAGTCAGTAAAGTTTTGCTAAATGGTGAAATATAGAATTTTTGGGAATCCTTTAAAATTTCTGTATTCCTATAATCCAAATATAGGCATAATAGTAATATGTAGCTTTTTTTTTGTTACAATATGGCTTTTAAAACATCATTATCAGAATGTCAGTATCCAGTATTAGGAAAGTGCCCATAATAGTATACTACATTACATTACAGCTGTATCACAATGCAGATATTCAAACTCAAATGCTTTTTTGGTCAAAACTCACAAATTCAAATTTAAAACCACCAACTTGAATTTGTATGTGAGATTTATCACACCTTGACCCTGGAAACCGTTTTAATTTGAGTATTCTCCACTTAAAACCTGCCAAGCACATAAAGAAGTCAATGGCAGAGATCCCTTGAACTATTTAAAGGTGCTAGTGAGCCAAATTGTTTCTCTTTGAAAATGACGCCCCATAGAATCCAATGAAGAAAAAAAGTTGAAAACTCAATTCAAATTTGATTTGAGTTTACAGGGTGGGACTATTCATTTGAATTTTAGACTAAATAACAAACCATTCAAATTGTGAATAAATTAAAATTTATTAGGGTTTTAAAAAATCACATTACTCTAAAATTTGATAAATAACCCCTTTAAGGTATGAATATCCAAATTATTGAAAGATCCATTATCTGGAAAACCCCAGATCCTACGCATTCTGGATAATAATTAACTTCTTGTTTTAATTTCTAGTGGAGAATCTAATACAATGAGTGTGCTAAATGAGTGGGAGCCACAGGAGGAGATGATGTGAGGTTCTTTTTATCTGGCAAAATGTGATGGAATGAAGAGCACCAAATGTTTCATAGCCCAAAGATATACTAAATCATTAAATGCAGTTTAGAAAATAATGCCACAAATAACTATTGAGATATTGTATCACTGTATATACCAATAGAGTCCATTAGATGAAAAATTGAATAAAAAAAATACATGAAGCCTCCTTTCATTAGCAAACAGCAATCCAAATGCATTAAGGAAAATGACAGACCTCATCTGGGCTATATACCTGGAAGGGACATAAAAGAAAAATAGTTCAGATAAAAGAGAGCTCTCCGAGCTAGTCATATTAGATCTATTAGAACATAATTGTAACATACTGTACACTCTGAGCATATATAAATTCATGCCCTTCACTATCATTTATAAAATACCTTGTTTGATCTGAAAAATACAACTAGTTCAGATTGTCAGAGCCCTGAGGATTAAGTAACTACATACAGGAAGGACATAGACAGTTAGGTCTGTCTGACCTTAAAAAAAGCCTGATATTAGCAGTCTAAAGCAGCTAAAATCTCATAAACCACTAAAAATGGTATTTAGAGTATTACTCTGAACAAGTTTACATCAATTGATTGAAGGATTTTTTGCAAAAATGTTCGAATCGTTTGAATCGAATAATGCATTGGAATGTTTTGAACAATTTTTCTTCAATTGAAAACGGACCTACGTATTTGGTCCATTTTCAATCGAAAATGGCCTTTTAAAATTTTTTTCCCCGTGGCTTTTTCTTATTTTTTTGTGGAAAAAAGCCTGGCCTGAAAAACCAGAGGTTTAATAAATGTGCCCTCAAATCTCAGCTGTGTTATTTCAGGTTGGTAAACTTGACTATAACATAGGGACACCAACAACCAACAAGGGGCACATTACCATTGTGTACATGACTATTAAAAGTGTTGCTGGTAGTCTTGTTGAAATGTATTCTACCCCATAGTTCCTTGAAATCCGAATCTGCAAATACTACAGCTAAAACCTGTCAAGGTCATGTAGAAGTCAATGTCAGATGTCCCTGAAGATGTTTCTTGACAACGTAATCACTGCTGGTTTTGGACAACAATCCGATAAATACGAGTTGTCGCTGTAACAATTCGATTAAGGCTAATTTGGCACAATTCAAGTTGACAATATTGTTGCAACTTTTTTTTGCACCAACATTTTTGAGCTGATTTTTTTGATAAATTAGTTAAATTTGTGGAGGGGAGTCAGGTTGACTTTTGTTTTAATAAAAAAAAAATAGATAAGTGTGAGTTTTAGTCTTTTCTGAGAGCAAAAATATCATAAAAATATCATGGGTACCATTTTCTAATACCAGTCTGTTTTCCATTTCTTTGGATCGGAGTTAGAGACATAACACTTGTGGAATACTTTGCTTTGTCTGTACCTAAAAATATTACAGAAATTGTTGTTAAACTGCCAGTGTTCAGCTTTTTGGATATGTCACCCTCCAATTGTTTTCATTTTGCATTTGCTTTTTCCGAATAACATTTAAAATAAATTCATGTAGATGCATATGTCAGAACAAATGTCCTCTTTATGCAAGTTCGGTGTTTATTATCAGGCCTCATTTGTTTAGAAAATGTTGCTGCATTTTACACGCCGATGTCATATCAGCACAATATATTAACATCAACATAAAAGGCAACGATGTTTCCAAACTTGTTAAACAGAGTGCTACAGTACATGATTGAAATAGCCCTGTGGCAGATGCGGGCTGTGCAGAAAATGTATTAATTAAACCTGACAACCGACAAAAAATATTAACAAAACAAATAAATAAATAACAAGCCATTTTATCCGCTGGAACTTTCTCCCAAGACCGCATGCAGAATTGTACTTATGCAGTTTTATTTATGTTAAGAGTTGAGATTGGAAAAGGAAATGTACTCAAGAACGACTAATGTTATACAAATATTTGTTCATATTTTGTAAGTGACATTCAGGAATGTAAATACAGCTTAGCTAGATTAAAGAAGAACTAAAGCTTAACAAAGAAATAGGGTAGAAATGCTGCACATGGGGCAGATTCACTAAAGGGCGAAGTGGCCATTGCTAGTGACAATTCACCAGAAATTCCATCCGTAGGGACACAACCAATTCCCTAACAGTCGCAGAGGACAATTCGCTAGAAAATTAGACCATTGCATCCATTTGCACCCGAACGGTCATTACTCTGCAATTTCACGAGGAGCAAATTTTACAGAACGTTACCTCTTTTGCCAGAGTTTACTTTGCCACCTCAGACCAGACAAACTGATAAAACAAAGCTACATCTTCCATAATCTTATGTCAGTGACATCATATCCTGTATGCCGGAAATTCATCACTGTTGTGAAAAATGCTGGTGACTTTTCTTTTTTGAAGCATTCAATAGTCCGAACTATTATAATGTGAACAATTATTTGAAACTAATTTGAAGGGCATGCCACATTTGTTTAAGGGTGGGTGCATGCCTAGGGAATTAGAGGATCTCTTCTGTTTTTATTATGGCTCATTGGACATGTGTTTGAAAAACTGGCCACGTCAAGCATTTGCACCGACATTACTATTAAATATGTTCATATGACTTTGTGGTACCCACCTTATTCAAATTAACATAAGTAAAAGACTGCAAGCAAAGTTTCGCTAGGCAGAAATTAATGATATCGAAAATTTGCAATAAAATAAAATTTGCCGGTGTCTGGCTGCTGAGATGCAACTTATTGCAATTTAGTGAATGAGCATAGTGGTAACGAATTTGCGCCTGATGAAGCGGCGTAGAGTGTGTCGAAACGGTCACTTTTGAAAGCTAGTGAATTTGCCCCATTATGTCTTGGGTTTCTGTACAGGACCAAGTATTTGAATTATCAGCCCTGTATAATCATATTATATGACAGACAAAACTCTTTTTCTGCTTGATGATTTCTGACAACTCCTCAACAGCTGCCCAGAGCACAATGAGCATGTGCAGTGTCACTGACATTGCAAAACAAAATCCATGATGGGGAGCTCCTGTGACAACTTTGAAGGCCATAATACCAGAGCTGAACTTCTGAGTTACTACAGTAAGCAACCTCTCAGCTCAGATCTTTATGAGGTATTTAAGGAATGTTTCCACCCACAAAGGTCATCAAAGATTAGTAGAGACTCAACTGAGAACCTTAGTGGCAAAAGAAAAAAACATTTAAAATTCAAGTAAATATTTGGGCAAATTTATGCGAAGGTGAAATTGAGTTTCTAAACCTAGAATTTATTAAAAGATAATTTGGCAGACTCTTTAGATTTTGCTAGTTTTAGTTGGTTTTTCTCATTTTTAAATGCTCTGGATTTTTCAGGTTCAAGTTGTTTCATAAGAATACATTTAAATTTTCAGGGTTTTTTAATTCCAAACAAAACCTAAAAAAATGCAGAACACATTTGTTTAAAGATATCAAAAGAATATTTTCCGTTCTCAGTGCATACTTACTCTTATGGCTGCTTCTGGAGCTCAGGGTACCCAGTACCTTCTTGCACAGAATACATAAAACTGTTCCCCTTAAAGCTTGCTTTGTCTATAGTACCTAGTACATTAGGTACAGTCAAAAGATTTCTCTTTGCAAATTGGAGCACTGTGTTGATGCATAATTTAATCTTAAAATACAAATTATTGGTGTATGTAACCTTGTTATGTAAGACAACTATGTGGAGCCTGAGGCCAGGAAGTCTAAAATGCTCGAACTAGACTGTTTTTCCACTTTCCCTCGTATTCCGTGTATATAATTCATTCTGAAGACACTTTTCAAATGAATAGCATAATTATTGTAATATTATTTTACAGAGTTAGTTGCTTAAAGCAGAACCCTGGAAAAAATGATCATCTTGAATATACAGAAATCAGATCATGACCTTAGAGGGAATTATTTGATTAATAAGCGCTTACATCCATAATCAAATCAGATCGGCTTCTTTTGTTAGATTAGCGATGGCTTTTAACAAATAACCCTGACTGCATATTTCATTTGTAATCTCTGTAATCTCACCATGAACACTTGGCAATGGCCACATTATAGGCACTCATATGCTGCTGCTATGAAATTAACTGACCAATGCAAGAATAAAATAACATATTTTTCTATTATTACATGCAGGTATGGGATCCCATATCTGAAAATGGTAAGACAAATTATGGGAAGGCCAAATTCCATATTAAGCAAAAAATTCTACTTTTTAAAAAGATTCTCTTTTTCTCTCTAATAATAAAACAGTAGATGTATAGAATCTATTATACCGAATGTTTGGAATCTTTCTGATATATGTGTAACCATACTTGAACCATACTTAAAAGTAATTTAAAAATTAAATAAAATTGTTGCCTCCAATATGGATTTATGCAGCTTAGCTGGGATCAAGTACAAGGTAATGTTTTATTATTACAGAGAAAGAGGAAATCATTTTTAAAAAATTTTGATTATTTGCTTATAATGGAGCTATGTTGCAAATTCACTAAGAGTGCAATTTAGCCAGTGACAGCTTTGCAGCCATCGCAACACTTTGCCAGGCAAAAATTCACTCAGACAATGCTAATTCACTAAAGTGCAAAGTTGAGTCCAGGGCACCGAACGCTGGCAAATATTCTCTAGCATTATTTCAGCAGAGCAAGCAAATCAAAGCGAAGCTGTGCTAGTGTTCAATTCTGCCTAGCGAAACTTCGCTAGAGACCTTGCGCCCAGGACAATTTGCATACGGCAGGCAATTTAAAGTGGAATAAAGCTATTTAAGATACATGGTGCATCTAATACATAATATTTACACTGATAACTAGACATGCCAAAGGAACCTTAATAAAGTCAATAGAGTTGTTTTAATGTTCTACACATAAGCCCACAGTTAAATAATGAGTCATATGGTAGAAAATGTATAGGGAAAAAAGGGCACCCAAAAAACTTTTTTATGCCTTTTGCCTTCGCAATCTAACACCCAGAAAAATTGACAAGATGCCAGTGTTACACTCAAGAATTATGATGTAAGTAACTGAGGATTGAGGATGTTCTATGCACTCCAATGCCCTTCACCAGGTCAGAGCTGGTGAAGGCAAGTCTGGCGAGAGAGGTAACCATTAGTAAAATCCGCATTTTAGTGAGTATATTCGCCAGAGCAAAAATTCCCCTGGCATTAGATTGTGAAGCAATGCTAGTGTACATCTCCTTCACTAGTGAAGTGGTGCCTGCACTCGTTAGTAAATCGGTGAAGTAACAAAATGACATCACACTGGCGAATTTTCGCTTGCGTTAGTCATTTTGCCCTTTAGTGAATCTGCCCCTATGAGAGATGGCCTTCCCATAATTCAGAGCTTTCTGGCTGACCAGTTTCTCAGATAAGGAAACAGATACCTTGTATGTAATCCCAACTAAGCAGCATAAATCCATATTGGGTTATTTAATGTCTTAAATAGACTAGTCTTTTATATAATATTACATATATTATATATTATTATATAATAGACTAAGATGCAAAACTTGGGGCCAGACAAGTGCCTTCTCTGCTGCCTACCCATAGTCTAATCAGGGTCCCTTCACTGACCAGTTCCATTCCCCAAGTAAAAGTGTGCGTGCACTCAATTGCACATGTGTACATATGAGGCCCAGCAATGGTGAGAGGCCTTGGTTTTGCCCAATAAGCCAATGTTGGCCCATAATCGGTATGGACACCTTTGCTTTGCTCATATTTACATCATTTCTTCTATTAAAAGGTTATCACAAGGATCAGCAATGGCAAACAAGCATGATTACCTTATATCAGTACAGTGAACTTTTGTAAAAGTTATAACATGCCTTATGATTGGCCAAAGTGTTAAATATTCAAAAGTTATACAATAAATTAGTTTATTCCCCGCTAATAATTATACCATCCTATAAAGCAAAATGGTGCTTGACTGCTCAAAGCAATTCTGACACTCGTTTATTATTGATACACAATTTATTAAAATGTTGGGTCCTGTCAGAAAAGTCTGTATATCAAGCTTGATAATTGTCTTTTTTTGATCCAAAGTATTGTAACTACAGTAATTGTAACTTATTCGATCTGTAATAAATGAGACCCTTGATTTAGTACAGGTTGGGGTCTGTTATCCAGAAACCCATTATCCAAATAAACCCAATATGAATGTATGCAGCTTAGCTGGGATCAAGTGCAAGGTATGGGACTCCTTAGCCAGAAACTGATCATCTAGAAAGCTCAGGATTACAGGAAGGCCATTTCCCCGTACACTCCATTTTAATCAAAGTCAGATTTTTAAATATGATCCCTTTCTCTCTGTAATAATAAAACTGTACATTATACTTTATCCACATTAAGTTATAATTAATCCTTATTGAAGCAAAACCAGCCTATTGGGGTTATTTAATGTTTGCGTGATTTTCAATTAGACTTAAGGTGCCAAGATCCAAATTACAGAAATATACGCTATCTGGAAAACCCCAGGTGCCAAGGATTCTGGATAACAGGTCCCATATCTGTCTAATGGTTTAAATATCCCATATATATCAAGTTATCCTTTCAATCATCTTTACCTTCCTGGCACTTACAAGGACTTACAATCTTTAAATTTACATGAGAAGATTTGCTGGCTGCAAATATAGAAACTAAAACTCAAATTGAAGAATAAGCACTGCAATTACAGATTCTGAAAAGGAATACAAAACAGCATAATACCCCCTTAGTGTTGTGCCTGAACCAGAGGGTTTGATAGAAACTCTGCTAATTAATTTTGTATAAGCACTGAGTCATTCACTGATCTGAGTATATTCAAGCTGGTGGCTCATCTCTGCTTCGATCAATAAATTAATTGTCAATTTATTCAAATATTCTGGCTGTCCTGATGGTTAAAAATGTTCAAACAGGATATTAGACTTATTATCATCACTCCTCGTTTTTAGAGACAGGAGCAAAGAAATCCCAGTATAATAATTTATGACTGCTCAAGCGGGACCGTTTGAAAAACACAAAGTCCTGTCTGTTGAAACATTACCTGCAGCATTTATTTGCATTTTTATTTTGCTGGATAGATTTATTTGCTTTTTTTTTATTTTGTGTGATTCAGCTATCCCATGGTTTAATGATTTTTTTTATCATTGACAATGAGTTGATGTAGCATCCATGCTACGCAAAAAATGCTACAGTATTTCAGGATCTGTATTTCTAGAAGCTGGGTAGACATAGCTTTATAACATATAACATAAAATATATATTTTCCAATGCAGTGTAATGCTGGTGCTATAAGTTATGTATCTATAAAGACAAAAGTATCATTTTGGCTAGCAGAAAAGTCACTGTATATTTGAACTATAACTGTTACTGATTGCAATGGATTTCATGTATAAATCTGGAGCAATGCATATCCCACTACGGCACCCAGCTTGAATTTATTTACCCTGAAAAATTGATGGCATGTAATGAAACATTATGGTGGATTCTGGAGCCAAAACATTATTGGGTAATGGCTCAACACTTTGTGACTGTAAAAATAGCTCCTGAACCACATAAAAAATTAGTAAAGAAAGCTTTCTGTGACTCTAAATTTAACTTATTCCTTTGATAAATGCAGTGCTATATCTTGCCCTATATTTTCCTGAGTGCTGCAGTCACGTG
This sequence comes from Xenopus borealis, assembly GCA_024363595.1. Taxonomy (NCBI): domain Eukaryota; kingdom Metazoa; phylum Chordata; class Amphibia; order Anura; family Pipidae; genus Xenopus; species Xenopus borealis. The sequence goes on from CM044439.1 coordinate 148,743,111, forward strand.
TGATGCATATTTTAGATATCTGCTCGCTCAACCTGCTGTAACAATTTGTAAGATAAAGAACCAATTAGCATAGTTAAATACATGTATATATAATGGTGTTCACATAATCAAATGAGTTGTTCTACAAGGAAAGAGAGTAGGCATGCCACAAAGGTGAAATAATTATCTTTTTTATAAGCTTGTTATACTTTCTTCCTATTATTTCCCCTTATTTATATTCTACTGTGCTGCCAAAAATGTCATTACTTAATAACAATTATTGTAGTTTTACTTTGAAAAATAAAACTTAATGTGAAAGCTTTATGAGTCAATGGTAGAATTTTACCAAGGAGAGCATATGATCCTTGACAATGTCATATCCTTATATGGATAGTGCAAAAGAACCCATGTCTACTTAAGGCCAAGGTCAATCAAAAGACTTTCAAAGGTTTTTCAAAATGTTCTTCAGACAAGCCCTCTGGGGTGCAAGTGCATTTTATTAGTCAATTGAAATTATAAGTGATGTGGGCCAATTTTTATATGGTCTAGCTGGTCAAAATGTATCTGCCTCTTGCTAATAATAGAACAGCTTAATTCTATAGTGTACAGAGCAGCAATACTTATAGATTATTTCCCTTGTAGGATCACACAAATCATATTAACTAATAATAGAAGTTATGTACTAGAGTAGTGGTTCCCAACCAGTGGCTTGTGATCAATATCTTGCTTACCACCCCTACTGAAGTTGCTCAAAGTGACATAAAATTAAGTTCATATTAATAATAATTTCTTGCTTGAAGGCAAGTTTTAGAGGCATAACTAAATGGGGTTGCTCCAAAAAGAGCGTTCTGCAGGCTACCTGTCCACATAGATTCACCAATTAAGCTATTGCAATTGCGACCCTAGACCTAGGCCTTTGTTGCCTTGCCACAAATCTAGTCTTGCCTTCACCTACTTACAATGTAGTCCTGTTTGATTTGTTGCAACACTAGCATTTTCAGCTATGCTATACCAATTTTGTTCAGCTCTCACTGGCTTTAAAATCTATCACATTTAAATACTCTATTGACTTTATGGACTTAATGGCAGCCAGAAATTAACATAAACTAGCAACCCAACTTCAGTGACTCCATCATGAACCCAGAAGTTTTTTGTAAGCTGTAAAGCAACCCTACCTAGCAATGCACTACAAACCTGGTGACCTTATTAAACTCATTGACCTACTTTTTGCATACTGTAACTGTTTGATTGACCTTTAGCGGCCAATTTACTAAATTCACATGAAGGATTCGAAATTCGATCAAATTTTCAAATATGCAAATTAGGTCATGTGGACCATCAAATTTTCCAAATTCGACCGATTTGAATAATTCAAATTCAATTGTATTCGACTATTCGAATATTCGATGGTCAAAGTACTTCCCCTTTAAAAAAAATTCACGCTTTCCTGGATTAGAGTTAAAGAATTCTATCATATCTGACTTTCATCACTTTTAAACAGGCAATTCTGACCAAGTTGTGGAATAATATAGTAACTTATAATTGTTGCAACATCCATTTTGGTATGGAGAAGTCTCTGCCCTAAAAATAAAAGAATCATTAGATTAAACTCACCTATCCACAACAGGGCATTTGTCTAGACTTTCTTTCCCCTCCCATACCACCACACCCTCCCTCCCCAAAAAGGTTCCACTTTCTTGTTCATTCACAGCAATATTCATGGCCTCTGTTTTACATATGCTCCTTTTCTCCCTGAAAATGATTGTAACATGCCTGCTATTATCCAGGACCCAAAATCTTCTCTCCATGCTATCACAATGTAAGTATAAGGGAAAGTCTTGTGACTCAGTAACATTTATATCACATCTCAATCAGAAAGTGCTAGAAGAAAATTTTCCATATTGGAAAATTCCCAAGTAACTTTTTTTTACATTAATGATAAAAATGCAATTTTCTTACCTAATAAATCTGTAAATTTTGTATAAGAAAACATGGATCAATAGAATGTCCCTACATGTGCCAATATTACTGTAGTTGAATACATCTGAAACAAGTGTTTCAACTGTCCTGTGTATGGTTGTTAGTATAGTAATTATCATATGAGACCTATGATAATGGTTTCCATTTGTCATATTGCAACCTCACAGACAAACACTCCATGGCAGAAGCTATCTTTGGTTTTCAACTTTTTTTACATATTACCGGCACAAGAATATACAATATAGAAATACAGGGGCAGACATGTTTTAATAAAACCCTCTAATTTGCAGTACAATTACATAAACTAGACATTCAGCCCAATGGAATTTCTACTCTTTGGACTGCTTTATAATAGATCTTACAATTATTGATATTCTTAGTGAAACATTTGGATTTTCTTTTTTCCACTTCCAGGACAGTACAGTGACCACTTTGCAATCCAAACAAGGGAAAGTTGTGCTCACCACTAATTTAAAACCATTAGGCGAGGGTGCAAAGAGGCTGTGACTAGTGATGGACGAATTTATTCGCCAGGGGCGAATTTGCGTCAAAGTCATCCCATATCTAGCTGTATGCACAAAATGTCAGTGTCTTACATATATTGATAATGGGTTGAGTGCAGAGGACCTTTTGTATTTGACTTTGCATTCCAACCCACTCCTTGAAATAAAAGTCACAATGTTGTCCTGTTGTGTTACTGATGTATGCTTTATGTTAGAGGTTGTCACATTGCAGTTTTTTGCAGATTGGCAGAAATATTTTTTCTGGAATCTGCTTGGTTTGTGGCCTTATAACTCAAAGGGGAAATATATTTTTTAAATTTCATGCAGAACAATGTGATCATTAAACTGAAACTTGTTGTCATGCTTAAAGACAAAATTACTCTGATCAGTGAGCCAGCACAGAAAAGCAAATCTGTTGTGGATTTACCTAATTTCAGGAAACTGTGATTTCATACATCAAGTTGATAACACACTATAGGGACATTAATGAGAGATAATACAATTCTGTGTAAGCAGATTTTGCCAGGAGCTCTGCCTGACTTGGATGAATTCTGTTCTCAAGCTAGTCTTGGTCACTAGAACCCTGGCCTGGAGACAGAACCACTTTTTGACTGTAAGAGCAATTCTTTATTGTTCTGTGCTGTGGAGCAATATCTCTATGCTCACCCACTGATTACTCCTTTTTACTCCTATATGTTATCATGTCATACATTCCCATATCTAAAAAACTCTGTGATTCCTTTGTTCAGAGTTCTGACTCTTTGAGGCAAATTCACTAAGTTCCGAAAATTCGCTAGCGTTGGCTTCGCTAGCGTTGGCTTCGCTAGCGTTCGGCGCACTTTGCTAGGCAAATTTTCGCCAGCGCTACACAAACTCTCTAAAGTGCGAAGTTATGCTCAGGTCTGCAAACGGTAGCGTAGTTGCGCTGGTGTTACTTTGCCAGGCAAAGTGCAGTTATGCTAGCGATGCCTAATTTGCATACGGCGGGAACTTAAGCATATAATAGAAATATATGTCACAGCCACTACATTCCACTACACAAGCCCAGGAAACCTTTAACAAATAAAATAAAGTTGTCCTATTGCCCTACATGTGCCCCCTGTATAGTTGTGTTGCCATATGTTAGGAAATGTAGGGGGGAAGGAGGGTAACCCCCCCCAAAAAAAACTATCTTTTTCAGACTATCACCCTTCAATGGTAAAACACGCCAGTGTATTTTTGGGACTTAGAAAAATGTTCCATTTTTTTTTCCAAACTCCTATCTATTGTATTGAACTTCACCTGGTCTGACCAGGCGAAGTAAAGTTCAGTAAAATTTTGATCTTAGTGAATTTGCGTAATTACGATCCTTTGTCAGTGCGCAACTTCGCCTGGCATAAGGGTGCGAAGTTGCACTTCGCTAGCGAAAATTCACCAGGGTCTGTGTTAGTGAATTTGCAAAGTTGCGAAATGACGTGAAATAAATGTTGTCTTTTACCTCAAGTGATCTAACTGAATTTCCATGACAGTAATAATAAAAAGTGAACTTGGCTGACATTTCAGCTACTATGAAAACAATGCACAGGGTTATTTACCACATATAAACAGAGGCAAATATTATGCTTTCATTTTAAGGTTTTCATGATTAAGGTGGATATCAGGAGTTTTCTGAACAGTTTGCGGACAAATATACATAGGTTTACAAAACCACAGCATTTAGTTGTTAAAAAAAATGAGAACAGTTCACAGAAAACATTACCAGGCAAAATCATACAATTCACATAGAATGTATAATGTAATAACATCAATAAAAACTCAACTGAAACAATACAAAAAAAAAAATTGCACAGTGATGTTCAAATTTCCAGTCCCATAAGTTTCACAATGCAATTAACATTTTGGACCATGTGTTTTGTTTTACTAGGAAAATAAAATAATTTTTTTCATATGTGAAAAAACACACAAAAAAGATCAGAAAAACATTCACTAACTGCAATTTATTTTGTGTGAGAAAAAACACAAGATAAAAAAAATGAAAACGTGGCGCATAAATGCCTACTGGCTACAATTTATTTGGCAGCATTTTTTCAAAATTTAAGATATTTCTCCTCATTTTGGGTATTTTTTTTCAGCCAAAGCAAAATGGGCAGTTCCGCTCATGAATATTAATAGCTACCAAAACAAAAACTGACTATCATATAAGTTCTGCATATACATAAATTCAGTGGATGGATCAGTGGTAAATAACAAAGTCAAGAAAACAGTCATGGGGTAGAGCATATTTATTATAATTTGGATAAGTATGTATACAAGCAAACCAAGCACTGCTCCCCCCTCCTCCGCCATCTGAGAGTGTTGCCAGGGTATTCAGGACTAACTTTGCACCTGTAACTGTTGTTTAAATTATGTATGTCCCCATAGTGTTTTTAATAAAGCAAACATTTGATGTGAAAGAAACATTACAAACTGACAAAACAGAGTAAGCACATTTTTAATGCAATGTACCAGACTTCTAAAGTGCATGGTTGCCTGTTTAATTCAAAGCTCAACAAAACGTGAGATAAAAAATGTTAGTCCGAGTGTGTGTGCAGAATAAAGGAAGAAGGAAAAGTCTCATATCAGCAAAAATAGATCAATGTGGATTCAGTAATCTCAAACAGATGGGAGTATCATGATTCCAAATGGTGTGGAGGTAATCCATCATGGTAGATACGCAGTAAATTGAATAACGAGATGTCAGCCCTACAGAGGGCCATTTTCCAACCAATTTTTCAGAAAGTCAATAGATAGAAACTATAAAGAAGACCATACTGAGTTGTTTGTAAACAGGCAACAAAATATTATAAAGTTACACAAAGTTTAATACAAAAAAACAGTCAAATGTATAATACATATAGTTACATCATTATAGGCACTTTACAGAAAGAAGTGACTAATACCATGTCTAAAACAGAAATGAATATAAGAAAACACCTATAGATGGAGCAAATGTCAAAAACAGCACACAATGGCCACCATGACACTTCATCACAGCATTCATTCATTGTGTCATAATTATCTATATCAAGTGAAAGATATAGTGGGATATGGAGAAGCATCTGGCCAAGCTGTCTACATACAATTTCTTCCAAGTGGAGGAAAGTGTCTCATAAATCATTTGATGAACATGGTGAAAAATTGCTCACAAACATCTTTCTGCAATTTATTATTATTTTTCTGTGTATAAAGGTGTGTAGCTGGGACTTTAGTCCACAAAGAAATGTTTATCCCAGTCATACAGTCAAAACTGGTGTCCATGCCAATGAAATTTTTTTATTAGTCATTTGGGGAAGCTTGGGTTCTGAGATGAGGACCCTCTCTAATGCAAGCCTAACTAATGTTTACCCTTGAAATTATACGTTCACTGTTCAATGATGTCTTTGAAGGCAGTACAGGTACGGGACCTGTTATCCAAAACTCTCGGGATCTAAGGTTTTCTGGATAAGGGATATTTCCATAATTTGGATCTCCTTATCTTAAGTCTGATAAAAAAAATAATGTAAACATTAATTAAACCCAACTTACTGGTTTTGATTCCAATAAGGATTAAATATATCTTAGTTAAGTTCAAATACAAAATACTGTTTCATTATTACAGAGAAAACAGAAATAATTATTAAAAAATTTAAATGTTTGATTAAAATGGAGTTTATGGTAGATGGCCTTCCCATAATTTGTACCTTTCTGAATAATGGGTCGCAATAGATCCCATACCTTTACTGATAAAAACATTAGTCTTAATTAATTAAATACTACCTTCAAAACTGTTAGCATTGCTCCCCATCCCATTGCACACAGACTAAGAGGCCTATGTATCAAATTCTAAGTTGTGTTGTTTTAGAGGTTTTTTTTCCCACCATGACTAAATTTACATTTTAAAAGAGCATGAATGTCTACTTATTTATTAAAATATCAGACAATAAAAAACATGAACAAAAAAAAAATAAGAATATGGAAACCTCAAAATCCTTGTTTACACTTGAGTTATTTTGTCTGTTTTAAGTTTAAAAAATCCAGAGAAATTCTAAAACCTCAAAGTAATTAGATATTTTGCTAAATTTGCTAAGGACAGTCCGATTGACTTCTACATGACCTTGGTATCTTTTACGTGGAATGCTTTTACATTAGCGTTTGTAATGATTTTTACTATTGATAAGCCAATCTGACCTATTTTAGAAAATTTGTGAAACAGCAAAAAATCAATGTGTTTTCTTTTCACAGGAAAATTTTAAAACATTTTTTAAACTGCTTGATTTTGTTTTTACTACCTATTAGAGTCTATGAACTTACAGTATTTTCTAGGTTTAACTTTTTACTCATCCCTAGTGTTTACACATAATAACTATTGAAAATGTTGTGTTTTAAACCCATTCTTCACATGCAAGATTTTTAGTGCTAAAAAGTTGAAATTGTAAAAAAAAATACAAACGTTAATAAAATGGTCCCTGTGACTGCATTTTCAGGTGCCAGGGATATGAAAATGTTAAATATATGCATAAACATAACTAAAAGCTCATTCTGCGAATGATGCATCAATATCCATATATATATATATAAATGGGGGAAAAACGGCATTCACGGTAACATAGTTGAACTAGCCTGGGTGCAGATCGTAAGTAGTGTGATGTAGAAGGAAGTTGCAATCCACACTCACAGTTCTTATATTGATGAAAAATGTTTTTATTGTGAAAAAACAGCTGACGTTTCGGTTGATACAACAGCCTTTCTCAAAGTGAGAAAGGCTGTTGTATCAGCCGAAACGTCAGCTGTTTTTTATTTTTCATCAATATAAGACCTGTGAGTGCGGATTGGAACTTCCTTCTTTATATATATATATATATATATATATATATATATATATATATATATATATATATATATCTCCAGCGTTATGTATAAAAGAGGAAATCTTTTGCAGAGTTGCTTTAAATAATCTACTGTGTTTATTGCACTTTGAGCTTTTTTTTAAAGAAGGAAACACTCTTATACGGAAATATTATTGCTCATTTATGACCCCAAGGAGCAGATTTATCAATGGTAGAATTGAGAATTTGAAATTTAATTTTTTTGTTTTATGGTCAAAACTGTCAAATTAGACTAAGGAGTTATTCAAATTTGATTCAAGTATTTAAAAGAATTCTAATGCAATTTTCGGTTTATCATACTCTGGCCCTTTAAGAACTCAAACTAATAACTACTGTACCTAAAACCTGATGAATTGCTGTTTAAGTCAGTGGGAGAGCTCTCTTGGTTTTCACTGATTGGTTACCAGACAATAACTAATTAGTGAATAGCTGGGGCTGGGGTATATGGGTCATAACTGTTGTGTCATGAACGGCACCCTAAATCCAGAAACGGTGCTAGGCTCTCTGGTTTCAGCTCTTGCTTCTGCCTATAACAGCCGCCTTTCACCTCGGGAGGAGCCCTCAGGTAATTGGATGCTGCCAAAGCTAAAGGTTCTGGACAAGCAAAGGGGCACGGTCATCTCACCAAGGAAACTAGATGGAGGAACGCCATTTGGAAGACAGGCCAGACAACACAGTGTGGAACAGGCAGGCCAGCACTAGTAGAATAGAGAATAGTCAGACAGGCCAGGATCAGGATTGTAGAATGAAGAATAGTCAGCAAACAGGCAAAGTTCAGATTGGAGGGTTCGGAGTAATCAGGCAGGCTAGGGTCAAGATTGGAGAGATCAGAATGGTTAGCAGGCAGGCAATGGACACTAGACCACCAGCGATCACCACTGGACCACCAGGGTGAACTTTAATTAAATGATGCTTTTGAATCTGAGCTGAATGCTAAGGATGAATTGCAAACTCACTGAACAGTTATGTCACCTTTAAAGGGCAAGGAAAGGCAAAGAAATAAAATCCCATTTTTAATTTCTTTAATGAAAAAGAAATCCATCTCCAATATACTTTAATTTAAAAATGTTTACCGTTTTTATAAGAAACCTGACTGTATGCAGTGAAATTCTCTCTTCATTTAGTGCTGTGTGTGGATAGGAATTGTCAGACTTCTAACTTCTGGCATGGAAACAATCATACTTATGAACAGCAGGGGGAGCCCCTGCATTACTAACCAGCCATGCAGAACTCAAGCAGCTTTGTTTTTGATCATTTATGATGACCCCTAAGAAGCCCAGACCACACTGAGCATGTGTATGTAGTCTAGTCTTGCAAAGATGTATAACAAAGTTACAAGATGACAGCCCCCTGTGGCCAACTTTGAAAGCATAACTCATTTGTTTGATTAGGCTTGTGGTGCAGTAAGTTCATGTTTATGTTTAGTATACAAAATACAGCATTTCTAGCCTTATTCTATTTTACACTTTCCTTGCCCTTTAATTCGCTGATTAACTCAGAGTTAGAGAGCTGAAAAGCAGGAAGTAGTGTTCTGTTTTGTTAGACATCCAGTCACTCCAGCCTTTATACTGTACATTAAATCTATGGCTAACTAACTATATTAAACACATTTTTTATTTTTACACTGAACTATTCCTTTAAGCTAAAGTGCTATTGTGAATTGTCTTCAAATTATTTATTGATGATTTGCTCATATTTCATAAATCATATTAGCCTAATAAAAGAAAACTTAATTCTAAGTAGTATGGCTATTGAAAGCCATCTTTGTCTATTCCTTTCTATTCTCTGCTCTGATGGCTCAGACAAGGCAATTGATTAACAGACCTGTCTTTGCTGAGGAACTTTAACAACATTGTTTTAAACGTAACAACCAGGAGTATAGCAAATACTACTTTCTATAGTGATTGTCTTTACAAAAAAAATGTTAAAAGAACTGATCAGTTTTAATAAATGTACAGCGGAGAGTTGGTTAGAATTATGTTTTCTTTTAGTAGACACATTTTTATTTTGGGTTGACTTGCCTTTTAAATTGTAATAAATATGTTTCACCCAAAACCTATTTTGGAAAGTAGGTTGAATATTATTGGAGCCTAAGCACTATCATACTGTCATTCATGTAGTGGAAGACTTTTCATGCTCTATGATTTACAACATTTCTCTTCCTAACTCAGCATAACATCATCTCCAATGGAAATTTTAAAAACTGCTCTGTGCTATTTAAGGTTACTGTAAAAAAAAAAAAAAAGCGAACATGGTTGGAAGCTGTGTATCAAACTGTGGGAAGGATGCTTCCCTTGTAAAAACTGTCAGTAGGGAAACAGTGAATACTGGTGCTCAAACATAAATGTGTTTATGATTAAACTCTCTTTAACTTTATTGATTGTACATGCTGCTCAACCAGAACAAAATCCTACCACATTAACTGTGCTAAAGACTCTGTTAAGGAACATTAATGTGTTTGCTCTATGTGTGGTACATACAGCTATGGGATCCGTTATCCTGAAACCTGTTATCCAGAAAGCTTCAAATTCTAGGAATGCCTCCTATAGGCTCAATCCCAACTAAGATATAAATAATCCTTTTTGGAAGCAAAACCAGCCTATTGGGTTTATTTCATGTTGACATGAGTTTCTAGTAGATCTTCATTCCTTATCAGGTCCAGAGCATTCTGAAAAACAGGTCCCATACCAGTATCTATTTCTGTTGTGTGGAAGGAGGCTCTAATACTGAAGGAAACCCACGCAGACATCATCTTGGTCAGAATAAAATTCAAATCCCAAGCATTGTAATTCCAACCACTGAACGTTTAAACTCTAGGCTACGGAACGCATTTTAGGACATTGTCACGTCAAAACGATGTTCTGCATGCGCCCTCCTACGGCTATGGAATGCAGCGTTGGGTCCTTTTTAACTCACCCATTCTCCAAAGCTGCAGTCAGTTA
>CM044439.1:148787485-148798736 GCA_024363595.1 Xenopus borealis
CCACGAATCATACAACAGTAGGTTGTATTGACCAAACTTGGTCTATTCTAGATGTGGTGCTATTATACTATAGGTGCTGCAATGTTGTTGGTATGAATTCAATTCCCGGCAATGTGTTGGCTAATGCAAATAATGTCCCGAAATGTAATATCCCGCTGCTCAAATCAGAGGTTATGCTTGTAGCAAACTGTGCAGCAAAGGGTAGGATAATGGTGCCACTTTTGAGATGGGGTTCTGTTGAGTCACACTGCAGCGATTAAGTCTCTTTATGAAGTACACAGTCTCAGATAGAGTAAAGTAAAGTAAGGGAGACTTGTAGTAGATTGTTCTGAACCCAGTCTGGGTAATAGATCCGGTTTGTATGATCGGATAGCCCGACTGTTAGTACAGAATTGGTTCACAGCAATGTATTGGCTGATATAAATAATGTCCCCAAATGTAGTGTCTTACTGCTCAAAAGCAGACTTAGTACTTGTAGCACGTTGTGCAGCAGAGGGTAAGTTCATGGTGCCACGTTTAAGATGGGGTTCTGTTAAGCCACACTATGTAGGTTGAGTCTCCTTATAGGCTGTCACATTCACACTTCCACCTGTGCTGTGTGATGTTGGGGGAGTGTGGTGCAGGTAGTTTGTAACAGCCTGTGAGAATAAAGTTGTGCCCCAAACTTAGTGCTACCATAGAGCCCCGTCTACTGTATCAAATATTCTGATATTATGGAATATCTCACTTATAAGCAGGGTAGGACTGCGGTAACGCTGTGGTATCAACGTGTGATTAATACTGTCTGCAAATGTGCACTTCAGTACGCAGAAAAGCTGCGTGGGTACAGTATAGGAGTTGGGTGAGAAAGGAGGAGAGAGAATATAACAGCCGCATACTTGCTCACTTGTTGCTGCTGTTCGCTGGGAAACGTCTCGATAAGGAGCCTCTCACGTGGCTGTGGGAAAATGGCGTCTGGAGCGTTACCCTCTGTCTCTTTGTGCTCTGTTTCGCTGTCGGGCTTCCGGGGAAAAGGCTTCAAACTGGGAGCTTCTGTGTCTGGTGCTTTTGTTGGACATTCGCCCAGCGTCAGGTGATGTTGTGTGTGCCCAGACGGCCCTGTATATATTCAGTGAAGCCGGAGCTCTCTAAAATGCGGCCATTACAAAGGCCCGCCTCCTGGAAGTTCCCAAAAAAAAAAAAACTGGAAAATTTTAAGTTTGAATTCAAATTTTCTGTTTGAGCCTTGAAATCTGCCCCTCAAGGTATGAAGATCCAAATTAAGGATGACATTTCAATTGTTTTCCACAATCTGTAAAAATCTGTGGTTTTCCCCTTTTCTCAAAAACTCTTAAAATGTGAGGTTTATTAAGCCCATATGAAACCCACAAAAAAATCTTCCACCAAGCAGCTGAATCAAACTGACACACGTTTTGTGTCACAAACACTTAGGGGCAGATTTACTAAGGGTCGAATTTAGAAATTGAAAAAAATTTGAAATTCGACCATGTGAATAGGTAGGGAAGTAAAATCCTTCGAATTCTACTATCAAATCCGAAGTATTTTACCGCAATTCGATTGGTTGAACGATCGAATAGGAAATATTTGATCGATAAATCATTTGATTCAAACTAGTTTTTATTCGATCAAAAATAATGAAACCCAATATGGTAGCTTTGATCTGGCGAACTAGGTGGTTGAATAAAAATTTAAAGGGGAAGTACTTTGACAGTCGAATGAAATTTTATTCAAATCATTAGATTCGATCGACTTTTCAAAATTTACTGGTCAAAGTGGTCTTCAAAAACATTTGAAAATTCAAATCTTTTTGAAAATTCGTTCGAACTTCGAATCCTTCATGTGAATTTAATAAATCTGCCCCTTAGCCTAAATATGTAAATAGTTAAATCCAATTTGGTAGGTTGAATCTGGCGAACTAGGCAGTCGAATAAAAATTTAAAGGGGAAGATATTCGACTGTCGAATATTCAATAGAATTTTATTCAAATTATTTGAATCATTGGAATCATTTTATTCAATCGAATTTTCAAAATTCGACCGTTGAAGTGGTCTTTAAGAACATTCAAAATTTTGAATTCGAATCTTTTTGAAAATTCGATTGAATTTCGAATCCTTCATGTGAATTTGAGAAATCTGCCCCTAAGTGTTTGTAACACAAAAAGCGTAAGGCTGTGAACACAGTAAACTATTTCACTTTGATTCAACTGCCTGGTGGAAGATTGCCTTTATTCAGTGCCTGCTCCAAAGAATTTTTGGTTTGTCCACTCCCCGCACTGAGGTGCACCTGGGCCTCTTCCTTGAGTGAGTAGTGAGTTACTATTTACTACTTGGAGACCCCACCTTTAGAATTATTAAAAACCACTAAAAGTTGTCAAGGTCCTATAGAAGTCAGTGGGGACTGTGTTGATCCTATTGGACCTCTTTAAATCAATTCAGACTCTTAGGGGCAAATTTATGAATTTCACGTGAAATTATCGAAGTTTGATCGAAACGATCATACAAATTTTTTGTGAAATCGGATATGCAAATTTGGCCTCTTCGATCATCGAATACCGAATAGATCGAATAGATTGAATGATCGGATATTCATTCATCATTCAATGATCGAAGGAATGAAAATTTTAAAGTTATTCGACTGCTTACTTCGCCAGATTGAACCTACCGAATTGTAATAGAAGCCTATGGGAAGTCCTGCTCAAATATCATTCGTACGATCAGAGCGTTCGATTGTTCGAATCACACAAATTTTTCAGACTCTCGAATGAAATTTCACGATTTCTTTGGGAAATCGAACGATCGGTATCCGATCGTATGAAATCATCGAGAAATCGGATATTGAGCAAAATGATAGCCTAAAACAATTCGACAAGCATTCAATGGATGAATACTTATCGAATTGCGAATTTGGTCGAGCTAATTATGGGGAATAACAGTAAATTTGCCACTTAGAGGTGTCCACAAACCTCACTTTTTTTGAGGTTTTCAAGGTATTCATATTTTTAGCACAGTGTTCAGAGTAATTTTCTATTTGTACTTTTTTAGCCGGATTGTTTAATAAATGTCATGACATACAGTGGAGAGGCTGATTTAGCAAGGGTCAAATTTCAAATTCATGGGAGTTTTTTAAAACGCATTAAAAAATTCTATACTCGAGTGAATAGGATCAACTTGAGAAATTCGATTCAAGTTTCTTTTCCAAAAAAACTTGAATGTCAGGAAGGCTGCAAACAACTCCAAATTGATCCCAGGATGTCTTCCATTGACTAAAACAACATTTCAGGTATGTTTTAGGTGTTGAATAGTCAAATTCAATTTCTTAAAGGGCCAGTGTATGATAAATATCAAAAATCAAATAATTTTTTTTTTTTAAAAACTCAAATTGAATTTTAACAACTTGCTAGTCGAATTTGATTTAAAAAAATAACCTCAAAAATTCATTTTAGAAATTAGAACTTACACTTCAACCCTTGATAAATCTGCCCCTTAGAAGTTTTAGAGTTTGTAAGTTTAGTTGTGCTTTCAAAAACCTCTGTAACCACTAAAATCCACTTTTTTGCATAGTTATTTTACAATGGCTCCTCCTGGCTTAAGACATGTTTTGGTGTAAGCATAAATAACAGTTTGTAAATATTTTATTACCCTTACTGTAAATTCACGCTGCTTAATCCAAGATACAGTACCATGGTAATTGCTGTCAGAAATGAACACAACTGGAAATAGTGTAACACTTGACATTTTTTGTCATTTATCCAATTTTATGTCAAAACCAACACTGACACTGTAGAGAAAAGGCCATGGGCCTGTCTTTGTTCTTCAGCGAGAAAGTATGACATTACTGCAGGGCCATTAGGTATTTTGCTGCAATTTTAAAACATAGCAAAAACTTCCAGCAGCTTAGTGCAGGACACCGAACATTCTTAGGTCTCTCTTCATACTGCCTACACATGGATAAACTAGGAGGAACAGCATTAGTTCAAAGATTCCACCAGGATATGTCAAGGCAAACATATGCATACTTTCTTCCATTTCTGTATACTGCATCAATGTTTTGGGTGATTATGTCTGAAAATAGCAAGCACCAGTGTATTGGAGTGATGAATGGAGTGAAGAATGTTTTCTCCTTCTGTTATCTCATTGCATGGGGACTGTCATTGTCACTTATTGTATTATCATTGGTGATGGGTGAATCTATCCCGTTTCGCTTCGCCAAAAAATTTGCGAATTGGCGAAAAAAATTTGTGAAATGCGTTGCGTCGTTTTCGTTGCGTCGCGTCAAAAACGACGCGCGACTTGTTTTTTTTGGCGAATTTTTGCTGGCGTTTTGTGAATTTATTCGCCAGCGGCGAATCGCGGGAATTCGCTGCGAATTCGCCCATCACTAATTATCATTTCATTGCCCTTGATAGGACTTTTCATGTGGTTCCTGATCCTTGTGCTATTCTGCCTGATTTCCTGTGTTTGACTCCAGTCTGTTCCCGACTATTCTACACTCTGTAACCTGACCCTTGCCTGAATATCGACTACCTCTTCTGTCTCATCCATTCTGTTTGATTACCCGGTTTGACCTTGGCCTGCCTGACGATCCTTGCTATGTGCCTGCCTCGACCCAGCCTGTCTGACCACAAATCTGCCTACTCCTGCCTGTACCTTGACCTTCTGCCTCACTGACTCTAACTACAGTCGTGCCCCTTTGCCTATGCAGAACCTTTCCCTTGCATCTCTCGTTTGAGTCCAGGTGGCATCTGAGTAGCTGAGGGCTCCTCCCGACGCCCAAGGATGTGAACTGGTGAAGCACTAGCCTAGACCAGGGTGCTTGGTACTGGTTCTAGTGTTGGGTGCCGACCATGACACTGAGCAAATCTAATTACAAAGTATGACGATGCTGTAATGGCAGAGCTCACCCTGTGCCTCTCTCCTTCTGCTCAACCACTGCTCTCTTGATGAACCAGTTACTCCTTGCCAGCTATAGCACTCATCAACAAAATCGCTGTGGAGCACTGGTTAAGATGCATTCAGAAGTCTAACAGATTTAACATCAATCCTTGGCTTTATTTTAACTTATAATGTGTTTAAATAAAGCCGAGGATTGATTGCATCTTAACCAGTGCTTCACAGCCTTTTTGTTGATGTGAGAAAATCTAATTGCCCGTTAGTTGGTAGGGACAACTGTCTTGGTGAAATTCAGCACCTAGTAAATCAGCCACGAGGACGCCATGTTTTCACTAGCGCACATTAATTTTCTAGCAATAGATAGATTAATTAGAGCTTAAACTACGCAATTCATCAAAACTTTCCTGACAGTCGGGGACAGATTTCTGACAGTCTGACTTATTTGTATGAGTTTGACTAATTTGTTTGAGTTTCCTTTTGCTTTATGGGTTGTTTGTGGGCACTGAATGCATTCAGACAATTGTTTTGCACAGGGATGCCATCCCTTCATTTCTTTATTTCTGTGAAATAGCAAGAGTTTTGAATCCCGGAACTTTCTTTTGCTCCTCTCCACTTTTGCATGCAAATAAAATGCAGAGGTAAACTATAATATAGCTATATTTTTACGAAAAGAATCCCGTTGGATTCACAGATTGAATACATTGTCTCCTAAGGGCCTCAACGAGTCCCTGCCGCTGGGTTGCTTCTACTAACTTACCACCTAATATGCCATAGCCTCGGTTGATTATAATTAATTTTTCTTTGTTTCCGCCTGGGTTCATCTTTAAGTTTATTTTATCAGTGTTTTTCATTTTTGCACATATGGACTTTCACGTCACACCACAACATGGTCTCCTGTAGGACACACGTAAGCGGTCTCGAGTATACATATAGTAGGACTAGGCACTCTATGCACAGGCGTATCCAAACGTGCGTTCTCTGGTAGCAATGACCCCGCCAACTATAATGGGTACCCTATGTGGGTAGTGGTGGTCGGCATTATGACTCTATACCCCTATCCCTGTGATGCACCACTCAGAGTTGATACATGCCAGTTCTGGCCTTCTATATCAAGGTGTTGCGACTCCGGACTGCCCCCTCAGACCATGTAGGGGCTAGTTCGGTATACTGCACACCAACTCTACAGTAGGGTGAGAGGGTTTGCTAAGGGGAACACTTGGCTAGGTAAGCCTGTACATTGGCAAAATGCCCTGCCAGATGGTACGGAGTACAATGCCGACACCCGGAGCTAGATCTTGGTGCCCATTCTTGAATGGCCCCTCCATGATCGGCCCATCCACCTCTATGGTACCATGGCAATGCACAGTGGTGCACCCTGTATGTTGGTACTTATGCTCCAGAGCTCCACAAGTGGATTTGATCAACCATATAAATGCTTGAGTGGGCCTATTAATTGAGCCAGATACTAAGAGACCCGGTGTTAGGACCAATGAACATGTTATTCCTTGCCTTGTATATTGTTACATCACATTTGTGTCTAAACAATACCTGTATATGATGGTTTTAAGCACACAAGGTGTGGGGGGTGGGTGTAAGGGTTGCCATACAATCAGTTTTGGCGCCTTTTTTTGTATTTAAACTGTCACGTTTCTGTTGAGCACTGTTTGTCCTTGAGAAAGGCTCTAGTGTGGAGCCGAAACGTCGGATTGAATAAACCTGAATTTTTTATTCACCATATTGACCGATTGACTCTTTATCCAAATCCTGTGAGTGCCGGTATCTAGCACAATGTCTATTCGATTTTTTTTACCAGAGCACCCAGGTAGATGTCTTTATTTCAAGGTGTGCAGCCTGTACCCACTACCTTCTATATATATATATATATATATATATATATATATATATATATATATATATATATATATATATATATATATATATATATATATATATATATAGCAGATTATGGAATAGTTAGAGAATATATATTCAATAATCTTGGGTGATATAGAATATGATGGGGTTGTGCTATGTTATGACACAATACACAGAAAATGAGCTGTGTTTGCAGAAGCTGAACTTGCAGCCGAG
Source organism: Xenopus borealis (assembly GCA_024363595.1). Lineage (NCBI taxonomy): Eukaryota > Metazoa > Chordata > Amphibia > Anura > Pipidae > Xenopus > Xenopus borealis. The sequence continues at coordinate 148,794,466 of CM044439.1, forward strand.
AAAAGTCATACGCACAAATTTAATTTTGGGGTTCCTACAGGTCACATACATAAATATATGAATAGTGGGCATTAAACTGTGCATTAGAAGGAAATACCAAAAAGGAAATAGCAAAATGTCTCTGCTTTAAAGTGGGTGAAACCAGAAAGTATTGGTGTGTGAATGGGTGTAGCTTATGGTTGTGGGAGGGGCTTCTTTTATTATGCCATGCTATGCTCACTACGAAGAGCATCTCTCTACTCCAACTCAACTGCATACTTCTGAATCTTCTGGAAGTGGTATGTAGTCCTTTTTACCTTTATTCTTTTATTCCACTCACGATCCTCCTGTTGCTAAAATTCATAATCTTTTATTAGTCATATGGAGGGCTGCAATTCAAAAAACTGTTTCACTTTAAGGTAGCAAGTGAATTATTTGTATGGTGGTTGGTTTTACAGGTATGGGATTGGTTATCCAGAAACCTGTTATCCAGAAATCTCCAAATTACAGAATGTCTGTCTCTCATAGACACTTTTTTATCCAAATAATCCAAATTTTTAAAAATGTTTCCCTTTTTCTCTGTATTATTAAAACAGTACCTTGTACTTGATCCAAGCTAAGATATAATTAATCCTTAATGGAAGCAAAACCAGCCTTTATTTATCAAAGTATTTAATATGGAGTTAGTGAGTGAAAGGCCTCTGACACAGTACTAGCTGCTGAAAAATCTATTACCACCACATGTTTCGGGCTCAGGACCCTTTTATTAATAATGGATAAAGGGCCCTGAGCCCAAAACATGATGTGGTAAAAAAACGTTTTTTTCCATCAGCTAGCACTGTGTCAGCGACCTTTCTCTCAGTAACTCCATATTAATTGCATATACTTTTGCACCTGAGGTAGGGGTGTAGACTGAGATTGAGAGGCTACAAAGTATCTCCAGAAGCGCAGTCATCTCTATACAATGGTATTTATCAAAGTAGGGTTGTTTCTCATTATGTTATATGCTTTTAACAGTTGAACAATATTATGTTGTGCTCTAAGCTCTGGCATTCTACTGAACCATTACCACCCCAATAATGAATGCACTTTTAGGGGCAGATTTATGAAATTTGAATTTCTAATTCGAATTTTGAATTTCAACTTTTTGAGTGTTTTAGTGAAATTTGGCCAGGGGATAGACAAAATTTGATTCAAGGTTTGGCCTTTAAGAATTCAAATGTAACTATTTTCCACTTTAAACCTGATGAATTGCTGTTTTGGACTATTTGGGGTAAATTGAGTTGTTTGGTGGCCTCTTGACATTTTCCAAAAAAAAAACCTTAATAAAATTTTAAAATTTGAATTGAATTTAAATTTTCAAGTAGATCCTATTCACATGAATTTAAATCTTTTACATTTTTTTTTATATATTTTGGTCTTTTTTTTTACTTGAATTCCAAGTTCATTGGAGTTTATGGGAGTTTTTACAAACACCCATGGACTCTAAATTCGACCCTTGATAAATCTGCCCCTTAAAGTCAAGCAATTCAAGTTTAAAAGGAAGATTACTGATTCCGAAAATACCCTTTCCAGACTGGAACAAAAAAAGAGCTCTTAAAATGTGTCAGGAGCTTTTTATTAAATGGGCCCTTTTCATATTACAAGCTTATTCATACATACAAATTCTTTTAAAAAGTAAAGGGTTTTAGATAATAAACAGATTTATATAATATGTTAGTTTTTAGAACATACCAAAATCAAACCTAGGGGTGTATATTTAATATTAATATAAGGTCAGATTTTTTAGCTAAACCCAGCAAAGACTATGATTCAAGCTTTTTGCAGCATCAGGGTATAATAAATCTTGAAAAATTTTAGTTTTTGTCTACAAAAATGTTAGGGTTAATAACTCCCAAAATGTTCAACTAAAGACATAATTTTAGTTGGTGTTTTCTTTTTATTGTAATAATATGGAGTTCAGATAATTATGGTCATTGTTTGATTAATGTGAAATCCAGGGTTAATTATCAGTATGGAACAATTGTTCATGGTGCCATAAAACCTAGAGATAATATTTAGTTTTTCTTCAAACTGGAAATCATTTTTTTAACAAGGAAAAAAATGCTAATCATTAGGATTAGTGTTCCTGTTTTTTCATTATCCCTCCCATAATCCTCCTGGAAATGACAAAATGAGTCACAGTTATTAAAACCACTTATGTGGTTTCTGCAGATTAAAATATATGTTCTCTAGCAAGGGCAGAGATTTGTGAGAAGTATTATAGCCGCGATCCTGAATGTAATAGTGGTATTTAAGATCACCCTTGTATTCCTTCCAATTCCTGTAAAATTGAACTCAGACTCACCCTAAAGTGAAGAAGCTTAATACCAACAGCAAATTACAGCATGACCGACTGCTTAGAATGTGTGCCATTTGCTTTTACTTTTTGACCAAAGGCCCAAGATAAAGACACATTTAGGGGCAGATTTACTATTATTCCCTAAAAATCCAGCGAATTCCCTCGAAATTCGATAAGCATTCGACTATCAAATTCAATCGAACTTCGATCCATTCGCATGAATTTCGTAAATTTGCCCCTTAAGGTCCTCAAATTTTAGGAAACACAGATACTTTCCAATTGCCCATTAAAAGGGTTCTAAAGGTTGTGAAGTTCAGGGGGATAACACCAGGATAGGCACCATAAATACAGGCCATTCCAAAGTATGGAAAAACAATTAGTTTTTCCAGCAACAGAATATAGCTTGCATTCAGCAACAAAAATAAAAAGTGCAACTAAAGCATACATTTACTTACTTTATTAGTTTCAGAGACAAAACCAGCTGGTTTCTTAGGAAATCCCACAGATAAACAACAACGCAGACAAGTCTCCAACTTTCTTTAAGACCCAAACACTCTGGTCTCAGTGATTCAGAACCTCTGCTAACCTCTTTAAAACACCCCTTGGCTGTCCAGCCCAAACCTCTGGCTGGTTAGCCCTGTGGTGCCTCTTAAAGGGGTGACTCTTTAAGGCATTGTTCAAAACCTAAAGCATGGGGTTTAAATCTGCCATCTAGGATATATAAAATAGCAGGGGCACCATCAGAAATTATGGGGCACCATACAGCATATGGCTTTATTTCTTTTTCAATATTTATTTTACTTCATTTCACCAACTAATTCTTATTTTGCTGTCAGCGGTGTCACCCATACTAGAAATTCCCTTTGCATTTGTGAGAAAATAGGGGCAAAACAGCAAGCAATGCCAATCAGCAGGCATCAAGGCCAAATAAGGCCTTGAGCTGTATTAAAAGGGACATCAATGCGCGGGAGTAGGGGGTTATTCTTCCACTGTACAGAGCACTGGTAAGGCCCTATCAAGAATATGCTGTACAGTTTTGGTCTCCAGTGCTTAAACAAGACATAGGTGTATTAGAGAGAGTACAGAGAAGGGCAACTAAGCTGTTAAAGGTATGGAAAATCTTAGCTATGAGGAAAGACTGGCCAAATTATGGTTGTTCACACTGGAGAAGATTTGCTTTAGGGGTGATATGATAACTACTGTATGTATAAATATATAAGGGGATCATATAATAATCTCTGTAATGTTTTATTTACCATTAGGTCTTTCCAGCTGAGGTAAGGTCACCCATTCTGATTAGAAAAAAGGAGGTTCCACCTAAATATTTGGAAGGGTTTTTTTTACAGTGAGAGCTGTGAAGATGTTTAATCCTCTCCCTAAGTCAGTCATACAGTACGATACAGTACATTAGATAGCTTTTAGAAGGGGTTGAATGGTTTTTTTAGCAAGTGAGGGAATACAGGGTTATGGAAGATAGCTTGTTGACACAGGGACTGGTCTGATTGCCATCTTGGAGTCAGCCCCATCTGAGGCAAATTGGAGAGGTTTCAGATGGTTTTTTTTTGCCTTTCTCTGAATCAACTAGCAGTTAGGCAGGTTATATATACACTTAAAAGGTTGAATTTGATGAATGTGTGTCTTTTTTTCTAATATAAGTCCAATGGGTCACTATGCCTTTTTTAGACATTAGAAGGTCATCTTTGCAAATTCCTTTTATTGGCAACCAGAAGCCCTGCCTCCCCCCACTGTTTCCCTCTCACCTCCAAACTCTCAACTGTAAATCCAATGTGCTTGTTAGCTGATCACGTTAATTATCCTCCATATGACATTATTCTGAGAATTAACCCTCCTAGAATACCTCTACATGAGTGAGCAGGAATTGAAACAGGGAAAAATATGTATTTCCATCCTTTCCAGTTAGGAGAGCTCTCTCTCTTTCATTATTATCATG
>CM044439.1:148816061-148836209 GCA_024363595.1 Xenopus borealis
TCACTATGCATCCAGAATATAATGTTATTTCAAGCCACTTTTATAGCCAAAACAAATATTGCATTATTAATTTCAGTTTCAAAAAATTACACACATTCATGTCATGTCTGCTTTTGAAGTACTGATTGATCGTGTTCAGTTTATTCCATATGCTTCGCTGATTTTAGTATAGGAGGTGATTTGAAATCAATTATGTTTTTATGGCAATGGCAAATTGCTGAAGAGATATAATAACACAAAGTATAATGGGTTGAAATTAAAATGAAGTGGCAGGTAAGTGAACTGTGGCACCAGCATATTCTAAAAATAATTATTTTATGGTGGAGTCACATCTTTGAGTTATTATTGCAGGATAAGAATACACATAGTTGCTATGGTGTCCCACTGTTGGGTATGTAAGCATACCTTTACTGCTCCATGTGCTGATGTAATCCACAGTGTTCTGGTGGGAAATAAAACAGTGGCTGATATATTAAAAGCAGCACAGTTAAAGAAATTAAACAGAAAATTCTAAGTGGTCCTAAAGACCAATATTGCACCCAAGGGCTCATTGTTTTGCATTACTGATCCCTAACATGGCTCTGTCTCTGTATTATAATATTTTATCTGACTAGACTTTCCAACCCATGCTGGTGGAGGTAAGAGGTCCATGCATGACCCTTATATGAAGCACAAAATTATTTGTCCTTAGAATAGGTGAGGAAAAACAAACCTCTGGTCAATATTGTTGGTTTCCACCAAAGAACAGGGAAGGGCAAAAACATTTTCATTAACAGCTTCTGGAAATGTTTAAAGGAGCTCACTTGGGTCCTCTTTGTTGAGTCTTGCATTGTGTTTAATTTTTAAATCATGTGCTCCAGCTGGATTTTAAGAAGTAGGACATTAAAAATAGGCAGTCATCCGGTCACTGATTATTTTTAATGATGATATACCAATAATTTTAGTAGTATTATAGGAAAAAGTACAGTATTCAGCTTTTTATGTTTTAGCTCAGTTTAAAGAATGTGAGTTCACAGTGAGAAACTTTGTAGGAATAGATAATTGCTGAATTGCTTCTGATTGGATGGGTGGTTTCACATCTCTGTTACTAACCAGCTATAACCCAAATCTATACTAAATCTATAACCCAAAATTTTCAGCAAGCTCCACCTGACTTTCTCTGAAATGCTGTGTTTATCAAGGCGGTAATGGGACAACCAGGTGTATAACAGCACCTCGTCAAGTGAAGGCATCACCAGGTAATTACAACTCTACAGGGAATAATGGCTTTGGGTAGAAATAAACACTAAATAAATTATCAACAATTCACATGGGATTTTAAGCCTGTCAATTAATACAGTGTAAGCACAAAATAAAATGGTCTAGGAAGGACTTGGTTTTATTTAATGTACACACACTAGATGTAGTCTATTCAGTGCAATAATTTTAGAGATACTGTATGGGCTACTAATTCAGTATTCAATTACTGAACTGTCACTTGATTTACAGAAAGAGAGCCTTATTTCTTAGCTGAAACATTTGAATATTAATGCTTGTTAATAAAACAGACGATTAAAAATATATGTATGTGCCGATGTTGCGACAGTTTGAGAGGAAGATATGACAATTCTTGAGGAAATTATCTGTTTTTGAGAGGTAGATTGGGATAGAGTGTCATTCAATCCAATGACCATATTAAAGGGATACTGCTGTGGGAAAACACTTTAAAAAAAAAAAAACACCAGTAATAGCGATGCTCCAACAGAATTCTGCAATGAACTTAATTTAATTTTTAAATCTGACATGGGGCTAGATATGATGTCCATTTCCCAAGTGCCCACAACCATGTGACTTATGCTCAAATTCCCCCCTTCCCACCCAGCAGTCCATCAGCAGAGCAATGATAGAAGCTACCTGGCACCTCTGCTGAAGGACTAAATTGCTAAAAGTGTAGCGGTAGACATGGGAATAACACCCAAGCAGGAAAACCCTGTTTTTTCCTGCTTGGGTGCTATTCTTACATCTACCATGTGAGAGGGGGGTGCATGACTTGGGTCACACTGAAGTACAACGAGAAGGGGGAGAAACAATGGCTGTCTCAAAGCAGTTCCATCCTTAAGTGCTGGCTCCTTCTCAGAGCTTGGAATCAGGCACAACGCACTGTTGTGGCTGCCTGCACACTAATATTGCAGCTAAAAACAAATACATTTGTTGGTTCAACAGTAACATTTTAAATGGTAGAGTGAATTACTTGCAAAGTAAATAGTGTAATTTAGGAATAAAAAGTAAACCTGATGTACTGCAATGTTATTTGGACTATAGACTTTCCTATACCTATACCTTTGAATGATGGATTTTGAGGTTTTTTTTTTTTCATTTGGTACAGATATGGGATCCATTATCCATAAACCTGTTTTCCAGAAAGCTCAGAATTATGTAAAAGCCATCTTCCATAGCCTTAATTTTATCCAAATAATCCAAATTTTTAAAAAAATATTTCCTTTTTCTCTGTAATAATAAAACAGCACCTTGTATTTGACCCTAAGATATAATTAATCCGTATTGGAGTCAAAACAAACCACTAGGTTTATTTTATATGTAAGCTGTGGGGTCCACAACAGACACAGTTTATTTACACACAGGGGTGACCATTTCAGGATAAAAAACAAATCATAAAAATAAATCCTGCCCACTGGGCTTTAACTTCACACATAAAGAGTTCCCTTACTAAACAGGGCCCCTCGATAGAAAACATTTGTATTGGGGTCACCCCTGTACTCGCAGTTCACCTGGGGGATTGCTCAGCCTCCTGTCTTTTTTCTCAATCAGACAAACCCTCTGTAACTTAGTCTCTCTCTGCACCTTGCAGTGGCAAATGGCACCCCCAGCCCATCTGGGAGTTCTTCCTAACAGCCTCACTTGAACTAAATACCTTTCCACAGGACAACCTTCCTTCTGGATCAGAGTACCAGTTATTTCCAGAATGCCCCAGCTTCTAGGACCTGGCTACCAAAGCCTTTAAACAGAGAACATAGTCTGTGTTTATGAACACCCTTCCCGGTGCCTACCTCTCCCACTAAAGAGAACTTAAACAGAAAATACACATTTTACCAATTTTTTTTGTCTACTCTACCACATATGTTTAAATGATTTTCAAGGTATGAAGATCCAAATTATGGAAAGATCCATAAGCCAGAAAACCCCAGATCCAAGCATTCGGGATAACATGTCCCATACCATTAGTATAAATAAAAACAGATCAAGGAAGAGGAGAATAATATTTTTATGTGGGAATCATGAATGATATAAGAGGTGAGGAGGGCATATAAATCAAATGCGTTTCCATAAGAAAGTTTTTATAAGGCAGTGTAAATGGATGATATTTTTGAAATGCCGACACTCATTTTTCCTTGTATTTTACTGCTGTTTTGAAAGCTTATCAAGCACTAAGTAACACACAAAAATCCTTTAATCCTTTTGTAGAACGCAATTACTTGCTTACAAAATTATTTTTATTTTGTCTTAGCCCATCCCAAGTTTTAAGTATTTATTTTTGTATCAGCAGATCATATCTCTATAAAGTGCCTCCATCTTAGTAAAAGCCACTCCTGTGTCTGAAGATTTGCAACAACCAAAGTTTTATCTAGGCATACCCATTCATTCTCAAACTTTTGGATAATGAAGTGTTCAACCTGTTAGGCATTGTTCGTGCCTATTTCTTATGCTTTTAATGTAGACTATACAATGTTGTAAAAATGAGTTGTCTCATACAAATTGTGTCTACTCTGACAGTGAATCAATATCAAGGAAACGGCAGGAAAGACTATTAACTAGCGCTTGCATGCTGTCATGGCTCAAGGTTTTTTTTTAATGATTTGCATATAAATTTGAAAATTGTTAACAGGAAGATTAAATAAAATGTATTGCTACTATTCTGTTTATATGTAGAATGTGCCTGTGTTGATGAGGGCTGTATGTCAAACTGATTTTCATCTATACACACTGTTTAGTATACCATGATGTAGCATGGATGGATACCTAGTGTAGGTCCTCTCTATGGTGATGCATAAGAAGGTATAAGGGTTCATTTACTTAAGGGAAGACTTAAGAGTGCATAGTGCCAAAAATAAGCTCAGTTGGCACACTGTCGTGATCCTCTGCCGAACTGTGCAGGTCTCCTGTGGCTGCCCATATAAATAAATCACTCCCTGCATTTGGAAATACTGCAATCATTAATGGCAGGAGGGGGGAGCATGTAGGCATGCCTCCTACCTGTCCCATAGCCATCACCTATCCTCTGCATTATTCGAACATGCTTGTTAGGGAGCAGTGGATGACACAGGGTTTTGTCCTTACTGCCTACTAGAGGGCTGTCATCTGGGTATGGGATGTGCTGCTGTCAGGTCCTCATGGCAAAAAAGGGCTCCATGAAGGAAGGCATAATTATATGGTTGCAAAAGAATCGGGGCTTTTGCGGGAATGGGCTGGTTTTTGGTGGATAATGGTTGGAGTTTTGGCATAATTAAAGCATAGCTGGGGCAGATTTGGGGCATGACTATATGCAAGGGCATTTTTTTTTTGTTGCTATGGCCCACCACCCAGGGGTCTTAGGGAACTGGTGTTCTGATAAATGCCCCCATTCTGGGCAGATGACCATACTAACTTAATAGTACAGGGCCCCATAATTATTAATGGCAGCTCTGGGATGGTGGTAAGTAGTGATGGTCAAATCTACCCAGTTTCGCTTCGCCGAAAAATTCGCGAATTTCCAGCGAAATTCGCGAATTGTCGAAAAAAAATCTCGAAACAAGTCGCGGCACGTTTTTGACGCGCGTCAAAAATGATGCGCGACTCGTTTTTTTAAGCGAATTTTCGCTGGCGTTTTGCGAATAAATTCGCCCATCACTAGTGGTAAGGACAGGACTGGGCAGGACATTGTGATTTTTATCTGGTGCAAGGTGCAGAGTGTAGGACTGCCCCTGCTACAAGTAAGATGTAAATATACATAAGGCATGCACGTGTGGGCCCCTTGCATGTGCTTTTGAATGTGGCCTTTTGCATTTGCAGCAAGGAAAGTCACAAGTGGGCCCAATTTGCAGTTACAAATATTCAGGCAGCACACAAAAGAAAGATGGCCCCTCCTACTAGGGACCGGAAACAAGCATAAAACTCCCCTCCCACTGCTCCCCTGTGTTTTTGTTTCCTATCCTACCTGGGGACTGGTAAGTATGTGGGGGTCCAGCTGGATTCCTGATATTGGCCTGAGGGTAGGCAGGACAAGGTAATCCATCCTGGAAACCGTTCACCCCTAGCTGTGGGTTCATGGTAGCCTCTCTCTCTCCCCCTTAATAACACTCCAGCTGGTGCTGTAGGGTGGTGGTGTTGGGCTTGTCGGCAGTAGAGGTTTAAGCTGTGCTGAGGACTTCTGCGTGTCAGGTATAGTCCAGTGCTGCCTTCCTCCTCTGAGTGCTGCTGAGGAGTGAGCAGCTGGGAGAGGCATGGATTCATTGATGTGTCAGCATCAGTGCTGGTTTGCAACCGAGTCCTTCACTTCCAGGTCGTGGGACACGGGATGCAAATATAAAAGACAGCAAATATAAAAGACAGAATCTGCGGTTTGCTGTGTAACCACCCTACACTTCGGCTGCTATAATAAATTACTTCTGGTAAATAAATAAATTACCAGTTCTGGTGAGTTAACCTGGTGAGTTAACCTGGTGACTTTTTGGGAGCAGTGCTTTGGGATTTTAGTGCTACAACTTTTTTTTCTCTTTTAATCATGTCCTCCTGCTCAGCAGCCAGGGATCAGTAGAGAGAAATGTGCACTATGCAATGAAAGACTTCCTCATGATTTTTTGTTTGTTTTTTTTTCTCAGAGGAATTTTTTTCACTCATCAAGTCAGTACAAAGGGTCTAACGAGAGGAAGAAGACATTTTTTTCGTTCTATCCGTGGCAGACCAGGTTAACCTCAGAAGGAAGGAAATAGGTCAGAAGAATCTCGCTCGACAGATCAATTATGACTCCAACTCATTCAGACCAGTAGGGGAAGATTTCATTATTTTTTTTCACAAATGGACAAGGATTACCAGCGATCCTTGGGTTCTAAGCATAATAAAGGAAGGGTACAGACTCGAATTGGCCTTTTACCCAAAACCTTGTTTTCTTTGCACAAGGGTTCCCAGAGAGTTTGTGAAGAAAACATTTCTTCTCAAGGGAGAATTTGTGCAGTCCCGTGTTTTGGTTCCTGTTCCTCAAGATGAAAAAAGGAAGAGAATCTATTCTTAAGTTTTTTGGTCCCCAAATGGTCAGGCAAGTTTTGGATGATAATCATTTTGGTTTATTTGAATACGTTCAGGAAGAAGATTAATTTCGGGATGGAAGGAGTCAGATCAGGGGTTTATATTTTGCAGGAAGGAGATTTCATGGCAATGATTGATCTTCAGGATGCCTACCTCCATATTCCAATTTGGGAGGGACATCAGCCTTTCCTGAGAATTGCCATCAGAGATCAGCACAGGACGAGCCATTATCAATTTGCAGCTTTGCCAATCATTCCATCAAATCTTCGCCAAAGTATAAGTGGTGGTAGTGGCTTTTCTGAGAAACCAGAATATTCTGATCATTCCTTATCTGGACAACTGGCTATTGAAAGCATCTTCCAGAAATCTACTTCTCAGTCTTCTAAAAAAAAGACAATTTCCTGTCTAGAGACTTTAGGTTGGAAGATCAATTATTAGAAGTCAGCTCTCGTTCTGTCTCAGAGGTAGCAGTTCCTGGGGGTCTTGCTGGACTCGGAATAGAGCCTTACCACCTGCGGAAGATCAGCCTGTGCAGGTTCTTGTCGAGTCTCTTTCAGCAGAGAGTATTCTCAATAAGGCAGGCCATGTCAGACCTGGGAGCAATGACAGTGACTATAGAAGTGGTGCCTTAGGACAGACAGCACATAAGGCTTCTTAAAAGAGCAATATTGAGAGTTTGGGATGGCATAGAGAGCTCTCTGGACAATCCCATGATGCTATCTTCTCACGTGACATACTTGCTCAGTTGGTGGAAGGACCAGAACCTGTCCAGGGGTTTTCCATGGTTCCTAGAGTGATGGCTTATTCTTACAACTGATGCCAGTTGGCTAGGATGTTGGAGCATAGTGTCTGGCAAGGCATGTGGTAAGGCATGTGGATTCCTCAAGAGGCATCTCTCTCTTTCAACCATTGGGAGCTCCTGGCTGTTTGGAGGGCTCTCAAAGAATCAGCACATCTGACTAGAGTTCAACCAGTAAATGTCAGGATTGACAACGCTACAGTAGTGGTGCATCTGAACAGACAATGAGGAACTCAGTCAGATTCTGCTAGAACTGGCTCTCAGGTTGGGGTGGATACACATCTGCAGATGCTACAAGCAATGTATTTAAGATGGTCAAACAACATTTGTGCAGATTTTTCTGAGTCTCTAGTGCTACATGGGGAGTGGTCTCTCAGTCAATCAGTCTTTCAGATGCTGAGTTAACGCTGGGGCTGTCTGACTACAGATCTCATGGCTACAAGAGAAAATGCCAAACTAAGCAGATTTTATTCCTTGTTTCCTCAAGACAGACCTACAGCGATCAATGCTATGCTTCAGTGTTGGGGAGGCAGTCTAGGCTGCATATTTCCTCTGCTTCTGATGATAACCAGGGTACTGAAGAAGATCAAGCTGGACAAAGCCAGAGTCATTGTGGTGGTTCGGTACTGGCCCAGGAGGGGCTTGTTTTCTCTCCTCCAGTGGAACTCTGCTTCTGCAGATTAGGTCTGTCATAATGGCAGGTGCTGACATACCAAAGTCATCTCTGCTATGGTTCACAGCAGGAAAGCAGTGACCAATAAAATCTATTGGAGAAGATTTTATTTTTGGTGCAGAGATAACTCTACTGATCCACATAAAGCTTTTGTTCCTCAAATTCTGCAGTTCTTTCTGGAGGGGTTGCATATGGGTTTGAAACCAGCTACCCTTAGGGTTCAAGTGGCAGCCCTAGGAGCAGTGAATAGCATGGCATTAGGTGAGAATCTCTGTGTTAAACAGTTCATCAAAGCTTCAAGTAGATTAAAACCTACTGTTAGAGATGTTTGCCCACCGTGGGATCTCAATATTCTTTTGTCGGTTTTATCAGAAGACCAGTTTGAGCCAATATCTTCAATACATATTAAGCTGTTAAAGCTGACGACTGTAATTTTGGTGGCACTCACTTCAGCTAGAAGGGAGGGTGAAATACAGAGTCTTTCTATTGAGGATCCTTATCTTCTGATATTTCCTAATAAAGTGGTGATGAGGCTTCCACACACATTGATTCTTAAAGTAGCTTCTACTTTTCATTCATCCCAAGAGATTGTGCTCCCTTCTTTTTACCCGCACCCAATGGGGAATAAGAAAAACAAGCTTCACAAGTGGGATGTCAGACGGTGCTTACGTTTACTACTTATCTAGATCAGCACAATTCAGATAACAAAGCCAAAGCCAAATAACATCTTCCTTAATTTTTCGGGACCGTCTAGAGGGTCTAGAGTCTAGAAGTCTTTCTCCTCCAGCCAGAACTAAACCACATTCAACCAGAGCAGTGGCAGCAACTTGGGCACAAAGAGCAGCGGCATGGTCAGAACAAATTTGTAAAGCTATAAGATGGACATTGATGCATATGTTCTCCAAGCACTACAAGCTGGATGTATATTCTTCAAGGGGGGCTACTATTGGTCAGAAAGTGTTACATGCAGCTTATTTTCCCCTCCCCTTGATCTTTTCAAAATCTCTTTGGTATGCTGCCTGAGGACCTTTTCTTCGGGTCCCCTCAGGCAGCACCATTTATCCCTCCCCTTGATTAAAATTCTGTCAAAGCAGTCTCTGTGTACAATGCAGAAATGGAGTGCTGTCACCAGTATTACCTGTTCGGTCTCAGGTGTCTCCAGGTGTATGACCCCAAACTGCCAGGTGTCCAATATAGTAGAATCCACAAGCAAAAACACCAATGGCACTTCTGATGCTGTTCAACCCGTTGTGAGTTTATTAGCTCATAATAGTGGCAACGTGGCCTATGCAAGACCCTTTCTCAAGCCTGGCAGTCTCTGTGTGTCTGGATCTTGTTAACTAACACAGGGCAGAAGTAGGAGGGGAGGGAACTTTGTGCTTATTTCCTGTCCATAGGAGGAGGGCCCATCACGCTTTGGTGTGTTGCCTGAGGGAGCCTGAAGAAAAAACAATTTACAGGTAAGAAATTCTAATCTTCTGACCTCAAAAAGGATGCATCTTTCTGAAGGTAAGGTCTTTAGGCTTGTTATATTTGTGAGACAACTACTGTATTTGGAGGTTTCTGTAAAATGAACTTTAATCTTTCTCAATAGTTCACCTTAAAATTTACATTTAGTATGATGCACTGTGTAATTTGTCTTCATTTTTACAAGCATTGATGGTAGGAGTGAAAGCTATTGCCATTCTGCTTCTCAACAACATTCTATCTGGCTGCAGAGCTTCACCAATCAATGTACTGTAGCCAGAGGGCTAATTAATCTTTAAGTTAGATTTATATGGTTATTAATATGATTTATCACATATTTTTTCTATTTAGACCTTGTCATATTCATTTTCCAGTCTGTCCTTCAGATTGCTAGTGTAAGTGGGTAAGTCAGCAAAGTGTAACAAAGTGATCTCAAAGAAGAACAAAGTGTAAATTATTCAGGATTGAACTGCTTTCATCAGTCTGATTCAGTTCCTTTATGTTGATATTAGAGTTTACAACACAGCCTTATACACTAACACTCAAAAGAATGAATGCTACATTATATGTAATGAAGTAGTCTTCTATGAGCATGTGTCTGAATCCAATACTGGACTTCTCTGAATTAACAGCAACACTGAATTTTTCTTTTTTTGTCTTACATGTCATTATGGGGCAGATTTATCAAAGGTTGAATAATCATTTAAAATTTTCAAGCTTAAAAATTTACACATTAAAATTTGAATCCCCCTAATCAAATGTAAATTCGAATTTGAGATTTATCACACCTTGACCATCGAAACAGTCCTAATTGGAATTCAATTAGCCATTCAATTTTTTTCTTAAATAACCTCCCACTTGAATTGGAGTTTATTCGAAATTCACATGAATTTGAAACATTTTGCAGTTGGAAATAATTCTTCAGTGGAAATAAAGTGTCTCAACAAGGCTCTATACACTCTTAGAAGCCTATGTACTGTGACAGGGTGTTTGGAGAACACCACTGTATTGCAGGAAAGTACATGGAAGAGAGTCCATTTCAACTGCAAGATAGAAGTTGTGGAGGGATACCCAGCAGAAATAGGGTTAATATTCCTTCTCAGAGTTAGCTAAGAGAGTTGCTGCCTAAAAATGTGAAAGGGTTGTGGCCTCTTCGCTTAGTGCTCTCCAAACACCTCCTAGAGAGAAAAGTGTGGTGCTGCTGGGAGAGACAGTGCCTGGCAAAAGGAGTCTTGCTGCCAGCAAGAGTGTTGCAGAGGTTGGTGAACCTAAATCCCTGGAGGGGAGAAAAGGATTGGCAGTGGCTAGTGAGCCCAAGTCCCAGGAGGGGAAGCCAGCAGGGCTGAACGTGAAGCCCAAATACTCTGAAGTACCAGAGGGTGAAAGTTTCCCTTGATGGTGAGAGACCAGAGTGGGGGCTGAATGTTTTGCAGTGAAGTTGATTAACTGTACCATGTATGTTCTACATTGAAGTTGTTCAACTATAACCTAAACATTTTTTGTTGCCTTTTGTTGGGAATGCCCCATACTTAATAAACCTGTGTTTTGTCCTA
The DNA here is from genome assembly GCA_024363595.1 of Xenopus borealis. Lineage (NCBI taxonomy): Eukaryota > Metazoa > Chordata > Amphibia > Anura > Pipidae > Xenopus > Xenopus borealis. The sequence continues at coordinate 148,826,833 of CM044439.1, forward strand.
AACCTTGGTGTCCCTGTCTAAGCTCCAAATCCTATGCTACCTGCCTACCAAACGCTAATTACCCCAAAAATGTGCAGGCCAGTGGCATGTCACAGTAAAAAATTCAAATTTGTGTTATTTTAGAGGTTCTTTCTACTTTAAATAAACTCACAATAAACTCACATTAAATTCGCATTTTAAAAAAACAAAAATATTATTTATTGAAAAATACAAATCTAAAAACTCTATAAGTGTGGAAAAACTGAAACATCTTGAATTTGTGAGTGTACAAGTGCCAAAAAAAAACTTGAAAAACTCGGTTGATCCTTGGTTTGCCTAGGACTGCTTCCACTGACTTCTACACAGCCTTGAAAGCTTTTAGGTGGCAAAGTTTTATAGTCAAGTTTTTTTAGGTTAATAAATACATTGTTTGAAGTGAAAATTTAAGTTTTAAAGAAAGAAAACTCGAATCATAGTAGAAAATCCAAATTCAGTCATATAAATGAGCCCCTTTTAGTTTGAAAGCCCGTAAAACATCTGCTAACCAGGAATATTTTATTTCCATTCTATAAATATATATTTCAAATATTTGTAATTTCACCGTTACTTCCAATTTCTCTGAGGAGAACTACATTTACAGTATGTTGCACACAAGTTTGATCAGTAGAAGTGGATTTCATATTGTGTGTGGATATTTCATATTGTTTTTCAGTATACTAATGTTTTAGATACTTTGTATTTTTTTTTATTATTTCTTTCTCCTTGGATCCTTCTAACAATGGGCCAGATTCAATTCAGTGAGAAAAAGTTATAGCATGGTTTATCACGTGAGTTAAGGATGAGATTCAATTCGAGGAGAAAAAACCTCTCTCCAAATTAGTTCCAGTTTTTCCCACAGACCAATAGTTTTCATGTGATTTTTATGAATGAATTGCATCTCAAAATTGAATCTTTCCATGACTTTTCACTTGATAAACCATTTTCTCACTTAACTGAATCTGGCCCAATGTTTTTGTTAAAAAATAAAAGTCCAGTAACAAAAAATACAGGATTATCATTTAGAAAAACTGAATGTGTTACGTATGTGCTGTTTAGAGTGTAAGTGCCCCTCAAAGGGGCTTAAGGTAGGATAGACCTTGAAGGCAAGTAAAGACAACAAAAGAAACATTGTAAATAAAGAGGGGGTCTTCAAGGTGGATATAGGATTAGACGTTACGGGGGTTATACAATAATAGTTAACCAAATCAGCCGGTGGCATTTACTGTTCACCTGTTGAAACAATAAGATGAAAACATCTTATTGGTTGCTATGGGTTACTGCTCCTGGGCAAACTTACCGACTTTGATTACATTTGGAGATATATATCTTAATTTTATACATGTGACATGACATTGTATTTCCACATCTCAGTTGTGATGAGGCAGACCAGTTTCTACATTTTGGATTTCCAGTAAAAGTATTTATAGCCCTGGATGTTTTGTGCTTATTGTGAATTGCCAAGATTATGTATACCATTAATTTAACATCAAGTCAACAAGGAACTCATACTATTTTCTATTCAGTGTTTGTGTAGCACTAAGGGCATGGCAGTATTTTATCTCTTGCTGTTCTTGATGCAGAGCACTTCTACATGTGACTCTCTCTTTCTCAGCTGGCCCTCACTGAATAATTGAGGCTAAGGATCTACTATCATTTTCAAAAATGCTTTTACAGCAAATTTACTGAAGAACAAAATGAAAGAAAAGAAGGTATTTCAGAATGTATTCAAAATCCACTTGCCAGGTAGATTGTTTATTATCACCAGAAATATAATTGGAGTTATAGGTGAGATTAATCTCACTACAGATGTTCATCCCCAGGGTATAGGATATTCAGTGATGCCTCAAAGACAATGAAATCTTTTAATAACAATTCTTGGTGTAACCAATATATATATATATATTTTTCTAGCCATGATCTCACATTCCTGGAGGGTGCTATCACTCTGGATGCCACCTGGCCAGCATTACACAGGTCTAGCAGTTAAAATACTAGTCGAGTTCAGGGCAAGTAATGCAAATTTACATAGTACATACATAGTAACTTAGGTTGAGAGAAAAGCACCTTATTGAGATCAACTTTTTAATGTCTATATATATCTGTCTAACTGCTAAATGAGAAAGGCAAATAAAACATTGCTTCCCCATTTACACCTGGTACAGGTAAAAAACAAATCATTAAAAAAAGCAGGCCCTTAGTTATCACTGAAATTATCCTATAACTCATCAAAAGTCCTTGATCTCAGCTAAGGTGTTGGGTGTGCCTTAGAGTTTTCATCTTTTCTTTATTGAGGCCTCCTGATGCCAAAGGTCCTACAGCACATATGCCCCTTCTCAGAAAAGAACTATGAAATGTTTCCTTATTATAGGCCAAGGAATACCCATAATAGCCCTGGACTAATTAGAGCTTATCCTTGTACAGGACATAGGTTACACATCAGATGACTTCCCACCCAGTAGGAGAGGTTAACATCCAAATAACTGCATATCATAGGTCAGTCATAAGCATCAGTTTAAAGTACTTCCACAATACTTTATACACTATCTGTAAGCAATCAAGACCTAAGGGCTCATTTTCTGTGTGTGAAAAGTATAAAATACATTTTTGGGCATGGATGAACATGTATTTTATCCAAAATCCAGCTTCATTGCACAAATTTGCAACACAAAGTCAATTTAGCCTCTGCTTTGACAAACTGAAAGCAAATTGCTTGTAAAGCATAATCATTTAATTCTCTAAATATTTGTTATCGAGAAAATAGGTAGTACTATCGCCTCGAATATCCTCCATGATCTTTTTTTTGTGCTACAGTATATGTACCATAAAAGTGGGAGGGGTTGATTTAAACAAGACAATAATTTATGGGTAGGTCCTGTGTAGCCACTAGGATTTTTTTCTTGGGGGTCTTAATCAAACTGGCCATTGAAGTAGGATCAGTCATTTTTCTTGAAATAATTTTTACAGGTATAGGATCCGTTATCCAGAAAGCTACAAATCGCGTGAAGACTCCCTTGTAATTAAATAGTTCAAATTTTTAAAACCTATTTCATTTTGAATCTATAATAACAAAACAGTATTTTGTACTTGATCACAACTAAGATATAATGAATCCTTTTTTTTGTGGGAAAACAATCCTGTTGGGTTTATTTAATGTTTAAATCATTTTTACCAGACTTAAGGTATACAGTTTGAAAATTACGGAGAGATCCAGAAAACCTCAGGAGCATTCTAAACTAGGTCCCATAGCTGTATTGGTGTAGCATAAGGTCACATTAAACCTCCTGATACGGATTAACAAACATGTTATAATGATAATCCTTCTTTATTTCTATATCAGTGAATACATAGCTCATATCTGTAAGAAGCAGAATATCAACCAGTATGGATAATATACAGATACCTGTAGATCTGTCTTTTAAAGCCAAATACACAGCATCATATCAAAGCTTTGGTTTTTTTCTCCTTCACGGTAAATGTTTATTAAATATAAATGTTGCCTTATCTCCATCCTCTTCTTCAAATAATGATGTTTTTATTCTGCATGCAAACAATACTCATGTAAATGCATTTCTGGACCCTGAAACCCTCTGCCTGAGAATCCTTGTAAGTATTTTCCATAAAGATGTTTAAAGCAATACGTGCCACTGCCTCAGAGGGAGTTGTGATAGATGTCCAACTAGCAGTAGAGTGAATGATTGCAGGCAACATGCAGTCAGGGCAAGGGCAAGAACCTGGAAGCATCTCTATCTGATGTTTTGGACATCTATAAATTTGCACCAAAAGGAAGCAGGACAACAAGAACACTTATAAATTGAGCTATTGATTGAACACAATTTGTAGTGGGAAAAGCAATAATAGATTGATATTCATGGCTTTGAAATAAATCTATAGTGACACAGGCATCACTGACATGGGAATTTAGAAAGGGAGCAGTGGACAAAATTATATTTGATTGTATGCACATTTAAAACTTAAACGAGGACACATTTTTATTAACATTAAAATGTTTATGTTTATGCTGGTTCACCTGTAAACAAAATGATGCAGTTTTTATCAAATAATTTTTTCGGTATAATAATGGCTGCTATTTTAATGGCTAGTAGGTCAGTAGATAAACTCAGGGTCTGACTGGGTAATATGGCAATGAACCTGCAGAATCTGTGGACACCACTGACATTGCTGGTTAGCTACTTCTAGTTGCAGTAGTTCCTTTGCATGTTCAAAGGTTTCTTGTAACATCTGGAAAAAGCAGTCATGGATTAGTGGTTATTTCTTCTTTTGTGCTTTCAACGCATACTGAACTGAAGGAAGTTTTTTCCCCCATGTCAGCCACCCTTACATTCTAGCTATATCAGTTTATGCCCCGGCCATGCCTTGTTATACCCAGACCATGGAGCTTGAGCTGACCAAGCAAGGTATATATGCAGACAGATAGGCAAACATGAATATTCATGCACATTAGTTAGCTATTATTCTATAAACAGGTTGGAGCACCTAATTAATATTTACAGTAATGTACCGTGTGCCTTATTGTGTTTATCAGGACAGCAATACATTTTAGCAGATGGTATAGTACATGTTTTATTTATGCTGCTAGAATAAACCTAAGCCTTTTGGCTGTACAGACTGATGATACCAGTTATGGTGTGTGGGGGGAATATGCTTGAGATGCTTGGCAAGAATAAAAACCTGTCTGCAAAACAGAGAGCAATATTTTCCTAAAAGCACATGCTCAGCGGCCTGTTTCTGCAATACGCTTGTTTTATTCTCGTTTTTCTGACATTTTATTTATATTCCTTGTCTTGAATTTGTAGCGCAACTTTTTTTTTTTTTATCCTCAGAAAGTAGCTTTATTCCCACTGTACTACAGTTTCTGTCCTTGCATTAAATCCTGCTATTTTTATTCATGAGCTGGGCCTACCTTGATCCCTGTTTTGTATCTGGCCACTGCGAAATCTGCTTCCCAGTGTGCACCTTTGGCTTGTACTATAAGCATTCATTTCATGTCTCTCATGTCGGTTGAATTTCTCAGGAAGGAATCATCAAATCTCATTTCAAGAACACAGAACCCAACTTTATATTATTTACAATGCTGCGACGCTTGGGTGATTGCCATGCATGTTTTGATTGCTGTTCATCATTACATGGCTAATAATACAGGCACTTGCAGGCTTGCTTAATTAGAGAACAAGAAATAAACAAAATATGTTTAATTATGTAATAATCATTTAGGCTGTTCCTGCCAAGTTTTATTCAGAAACAGAAGTGCCTTCTTTAGACACTGCATCCTCCTACAGACAGCAAGGCTTATTAGTTATTAAAGGGGATAATAACCTTTTCATTGCTTGGGCTGGTTATCTAATATATTAATAATAATCTTTGAATAATGCACATTTTTTGTTTTGAAGTTCTCTGAGTTTTTGATTTCTTAGGCTTAATGCAGACAGGAACTTAATCTGAAAGTGAGAATGGATTATGGAGGTTTAAAAAGAAACATGATTGTATTGAAAGTCTTTATCAATCCTGTCTTTAGTTGCTGAGGTCACTAACTAAGTTCTAATAGAAAGGGAAATAAGTCAACCAGTTTATCCCAGATATACTATTGATTGTGTCATCCAGTACAGGAATAGGATCTATTATCCAGAAAACTGTTATCCGGTAAATTCAAGATTACGGAAAGGCCGTCTTCTATAGACTACATTTTATCTAAATAATCCAAATTTGTAAAAATGATTATCTTTTTCTCGATCTTGATCCATGCCAAGATATAATCAATCCTTATTGGAAGCACAACAAGCCTATTGGGGTTATATGTATTATATTTAATGGTTACATGATTTTTCAAGTGTTTCAAAGAAAGAGCTTTTATCCGGAAAACCCAGTCATGAACATTCTAGATAACAAGTCCCATACCTGTACATGCTGTGTGGATATCTGTGTGGATGGAGGATAACTGACTTTGGCACAAGTCCCACATGTAGAGAGACAGGATTTCCGGTGATCTCTAATACATCTTCTTGAAAAAAACGAGCCTCCTTCCAAAGGCTGCATTGGACTTAACTGTCATTCTAAATCAGACTCCCAAACCCTGCATGAAGAAAGATTGAAGAAAGACAGATGCTGAAATAGGGAGAACAAACATTAATTTGATTATTTCAGAAATGGGTCAAAATTTGTAATTGATTATATTTAGAAAATGTCGTATTTTAGCATGGTAAAGCTTACTGTATATTAAATTTAAATTTTCATGCTAGTTTCCCTTTAAATACCTGGTACTACTTGTGTAGGTCTCAGCACCTATTATGTAGCATTGAGCTTCTGTTATGTTCGGCGCTGATAGAGAATGATGCCAGAAACTACAAAACAGCATGGAAAATTGAAATTCATACATAAACAAATCACAACTGCAGATTAGATAGAGCAATGACTGTAAATCATCTCTCTCTGAGGAAATACCAGTCCCTGCTTTTTACTAGTCTACAAAGAATAACCCTCGCTTGCTTGTGCCAGTTCTTTAATCAAAAAGCAGAGCCAAAACATCTTGGGATGAAACAGAGTCCTCGAAGGCGAGCGAAGACTCAAGGAGAGCTCATTTTTATTATTATTATTCCAAGGTGCTGCTTGTCTTATATAGGTGGAAGCTTTTGAGATTGGGGTTTCCATATGAACACAGACAAAATAATTATCCATTGTAACCAATGATTATTTTAATTCATTAGATTGAAACCTGCTGCTTGATTGTAACTGGCTTCTTGACCCATGTTAGTATCATATAAATCCCATGGGTGAAGAGATAATTTATGGAACAATGTAGATGTGATGTGTATCTTTTACTGGAAATACTATGTATGAATATTCTTTATATAGCACCAACATATTCTATTATGCTGTACAGAGATTATACATCATTCCCATCAGTCTCTACTACAATGGAGCTTACAGCTAAAGTCCTCATCACATTCTCACAGTATGGTCAGTTTTGTTAGAAGCCAATTGACAAGTCTGCAAACAAAGCAGAAGATAGTTCTTGTATCATATCTACTCTTTGCCAGCAGTGAAGCATCTTTGCTGTAACATTGTAACAAAGTAAATTAGCTTGAAAAAAGACACATATCCATCAAATTCAACCCTTCAACTATTTTAACCTGCCTAACTGCTAGTTGCTAGTTAATCCAGAGGAAGGCAAAAAAAAAACCTATTTGAAGCATCTCCAATTTGCCTCAGAGGGGGGAAAAATTCCTTCCTGACTCCAAAATGACAATCAGACTAGTCCCTGGATCAACTTGTACTAGGAGCTATCTTCCATAACCCTGTATTCCCTCACTAGCTTAAAAGCCATCCAACCCCTTCTTAAAGCTATCTAATGTATCAGCCTGTACGACTGATTCAGGGAGAGAATTCCACATCTTCACAGCTCTCCCTGTAATAAAAACCGTAGCGAATATTTAGGTGGAACCTCCTTTCTTCTAATTGGAATGAGTGGCCTTGTGTCAGCTGGAAAGACCTACTGGTGAATAAAGCATTAGAGAGATTATTATATGATCACCTTATATATTTATACATAGTTATCATATCGCCCCTTAAGAGCCTCTTCTTGAGCGTGAACAATCCCAATTTAGCCAGTCTTTCCTCATAACTAAGATTTTTCATACTTTTACCAACTTAGTTGCCCTTCTCTGGACCTCCCCTATTTCACAAATGATCTGTTTAAGTGCTGGAGACCAAAACTGTACGGTATATTCTAGATGGGGCCTTATCAGTGCTCAATACAGTAAAAGAATTACCCCTTCCTGCCGTAAAACTACGCCTCTTTTAATACAGCTCAAAACCTTATGTGACCTTGATGCTGCTGACTGGCATTGCTTGATACAAACAAGTTTATCAACTACAAGGACTCCAATGTACAGGTATGGGATCCATTATCTGGAAGCCTGTTATCCAGAAAGCTGTCTCCCATAGACCCGATTATAATGAAATAATCCAATCAATACTTGATCCAAACTAAGATATAATCAATCCTTATTGGACTCAAAACCAAGTTATTGGTTTTTTAATGTTTACATGATTTTCTAGTAGACTTAAGGTATGAAGATCCAAATTACATAAAGGACAGTTATCCGGCAAATCCCAGGTTCTGAACATTCTGTGTAACAGGTCCCATACCTGTACAGGTATGGGATCCATTATCCGGGAACCTGTTATCCAAAAAATTCCACATTACGGAAAGGCTGTTTCATTTAGGCTCAATTTTATCCAAATAATCCAAGTTTTTAGCAGACTTCCTTTTTCTTTGTAATAATAAAGCAATAGCTTGTACTTGATCCAATCCAATGCTTACTTTATTTTCTAGTAGACTTAAGGTATGAAGATCCAAATTATGGAAAGATCGTTTTTTTCTGAAAAACCCCAGGTCCAGAGCATTCTGGATAACAGGTCCCATAGCTGTTCTTATTATCCATTTTAAACATCAATCCATGTGATAAAAGAAGGAATTGCCTTGCTGTTACATCTGTAATTCCTTAGCCAGTAATATTAAACTCTTATCCCTAGTTAGCATACAAAAGAGTATAGTATTGGCATTAAAGATGAAAGATTTACATTTGTAGACCTAAGCTAGCATATAAAACAGGTGCTGGTAACTGGCCTCACCTTACTGCTGCAAAGCCTCGTCTTGTGAGACCCGTTCAATCACAGCAGCAATGCAATTTGCAGACTGCCGCTCTTATCTTTGTCACCCAGACAAAGGCAATCAGATGGCGTGTTTTGGCATCCAATCCACTACATGACAGATGTACACGACTATGCAGCAGAGGCATGTATTTAGAGTGGTGACAAGTTGGTTATAAAAATAAAGTTGTACATTCAGTTTCTTAAATACATTTGGAACAGTTTCCAACAGAATGTGAAAGAGTTTGAATATAATGATCTGTTTGACCAATCAAACGCTTGTGCAATCAGCAGTGATCAACCAGAATGTCACATGAGGAGATCTATCAAAATTAGAAATTGGCTAATTTTACAGGTATTATTCTACTTTGAATAAATTCACAATTAAAAAAAATATATAAAAATTTTGAAATGAAATTGAATATGTATTTTAAACAGCTGTGTAACTATAGATGACCCACAGTTGCAGGGGGACCCAGGAGGCATAGGGCCCCATGAGGCCCTAATTCATATACAATTTCTATAATCATTGTTAAAACAGGTCAACCTGTAGACATTTTGGGGGCCTGACAAATAAGTAGCTGTGGGTCCCAGTAATATCTAGTTACACCACTGATTTTAAATATAATTTGAGTGGACAAAATAAAAAAAACCTGGAATTGGATAGTTTACATTTAGGAAATCCCAGTGCA
>CM044439.1:148841028-148857525 GCA_024363595.1 Xenopus borealis
GTCCTTAATATATTGATAATGGGTTGAGTGCAGAGGACCTCTTGTATTTGTCTATGTGATTTTGTGGTCAAAACCTCATTGCACCCACGCTTAATGTTTTTAAAAATTAGTGGTGAGCACAGCTTTCCCTTGTTTGCCATGTTTTCTGTTTGAGGGGGGTAGTGATGGCTATAGGTTTGCCACCTTTTCTGGGAAAAAATACTGGCCTTCCTATACATTTATCTTTTTCCCTATTAATAACATTGGCATTAACCATCATTTTTACCGGCCAGGTGGCAACCCTAGATTTCTATAAAAGATCACAGTTAGTCTAGATGGCTACTTGAGATTCAACATACAGTAAGAGCGAAGGTATTTAGTTTTCTATAATCTTGAAGTATGCCAGATTTATCAACATTCCAATTTTATACTCCTAACCCAAAGGCTTGAGTAAAATATGGGTGAGATTTGCAAAAGAAGATAATACTTATTAAGAGTAATACTTATTCAAAGTCAATATATAATGTCTGTAAAACAAAAGCCTTCCAATATTATACATGGTATTTCTTTTATAAATATGGATTTATGCAATTGCTTTTGCTCCAAACTTTCTTTTATATGTTTCAGTGTGGAAGTGTATAGTAGCAGGATTAAATGGAATCAGTGTGGCTCCTTTATTTATAACACCTGGATATACGTAAAATTGCAGCATGTTATCGTTGTCTGTGATAGCTAAAATGAATGCAATAAAAATGTTGGCTTTTTTTATCCAATAGATCAAATCAAGTATTAAGATGTAGTGTTAGCCATTTGAAAAAATGAAGAAAATGTAAAGTTTGATGATACCTTTATTGTCTAACTGAATAAGTAACAATTGCAAGCTTGCCTTTTCAACTTTCATTTGTATTTTGCCTGACAAAGGGGCCTGTGTGCTCTGAAAGCTTGCAATTCTTACTTTTTTCAGTTAGCCAATAAAAGGTATCATAAAATCAAGTATAAAAAGTGTAATTTACAACATGAATGCACAATTCACAAGTAGCTGTGATATTTACAATTTATACCCTGGACCTCTAGGAGCACCCACAGGGGCAGATTGTTCTGCCCATTGTTGGATTGGGGTGTCTGGACCCACGGGGCTGCCACCTGGTGGCCCCCCACCCCAGCTGCAAGAGCCACCAACCCCCACAAAGCAGTACCACCACTCCCCTACACTTCATGCTTTTTCCTTACCGGCACGCACGATCGGCACAGAAGAAGAAGCAGACCTGGGTCAGTGGGGCCCCTCGAAGGCCGTTGTTCCAGTCTGACCCTGCACATACCTCCTTGATACATACAGTGTTGACTGCCTAATAGTACTACTGTTGTAGCAGGGGTAGGCTTGTAGAAATCACGTATCTCTTATTTGCTTGATAAAATAGTGTCAAGCTGTGTCTGGCATCTACAGCTCTATCAAGCACCTGCCTTTTTTGATGGTAAATACACGGTTTCTCTGCACCCACAGCTTTGTTTCTTGCACCATGCACTGTATTAAGCAGAGGGTTCAATGTGCATGCTTTGCTCAAATGCCCTTCTGCTGGTGTTCTGTAAATGAGCACAAAGGGGTGGGATTGTGTGTCCTTAATGATTTAGCACTTGCAGCAAGGGATTTAGAAAATGACTCCTAAACTGTCTTTGTCTGTAGTCAAAGCTTGGATTTATTCTGCATGTTGTTATTTCTGTTGTATCCTTTACATTACCAAATCGTCTAAAAAGTTCCCATTGTAGATTTTTTTTTTTTATATACAATATTTTTCCAAGGACGTAAAGTAGTATCTAAATAGATATGCTTCATTTTTTTTCTAGTGATTCCATTAATTACCAAAGCGCTTCATACCATTTAAAAAATAGACATTGTAATAGAAATAGGAATAATAAATCCCATTATATGTCCTTGGCTATATTTGATGTGATTGTACAGTAATATGCAATTTATTCATCATTTTGCTTATGTATTCCCAGAAGCAGCAATGTAACTCCCATTACCCTTCCTTTAGACACAAGTCTAGTTGAAGGATTTTGACTTGTGAAATTAATTCTAAAAAAGGCCAAAGTAAGAAATCCAATAGCAAATCCTTTGCAAAATGTTATCAAGGATGCACAATATATACTGCAAATCTCTATCACTGTCTATCCTATTTTAGGGGTCGAATTTTGAAGTGAAAAAACAATTTCTGGGGGTCATTTTCGATCAAAAACGTCCGTATTCTATCGAATAAAAATAGTTCAATCGCATCGTTCGAATAGAATGATTCCAACGATTTTGTGCAAAATCCTTTGCAATCCTAAGACTTAGAAAATTTTCAGTACAGGTTCTAGGAGGTCCCCCGTAGGCTAAAACGGCAATTCAACAGCTTTAAGGTGGCGAATAGTCGAATTTGAAGGTTTTTTAAAGGGCCAGTACTTTGAAATTCGAATGTTCTAATTTTTTCAATTCAAATTGAATTATGGGCTTTTCGATTGTTGAAGTACCCCAAAATTACTTTGAAATTCAAATTTTTTAATTCAAATTTTATTCGAATATTCACTTCGACCCTTATTGACTGTGCCCCTCTGTGTCTGTGGTATAAAGTATGCAATGTGAAATCTTGTAGTGTAGTAACTACCAGGGTTGGGGTGAGCTGGTAGCACACCAGATAAAAACCCAGTGGACACTAGCTCTTGTGGGCCCCGCTAACCTAAACCTGTCCACGACTATGCTGTCCCCAATCATGTCACCTATAGCATAGGAAGGCAGAGGGACCCCTTAAATGTTTATTTGGTGCACAAAACAATCATAAATGTATCCAAAATTCAAAAAAACCAACCATATGAAAAGGACAGAGGTACCTCAATGTTTCATGGTGTTTGAGCTCCTCCCTCCTAACACATTTAGAATTTAGGACAAGCATCTGATAAAGCATCCAGTGATGCAAACACGTTTGGAGCAGGGTCAGACTGGGTTGGCAAGACACCAGGGAAAAGCCCAGTGGGCCCTGCCAAACCAGACCTAATACTTGCCTACCATCTATACCTTGATCATGACCAAAGTTAGTATATTGTGCAGGGGAAAGGACTGGCAGGTAGGTGGGTGGCAGTGGCCCCAGAGGGGTTGTGGGGGCCCCTGGGACCCCATCTCAACCCTTGTTTTGAGGGAGAAGCTAAGGAATCATGGAGCTCTGATGTACCTTTGTCCTTCTGGCATGGTTGATTTTTATGAATTTTGGATACATCTGATTTATGTTTTATGTACAAAATAAACATTTCATTTATGATACTGCCTTCTGTTTGTGTTGTTTTAGAGAATCACCTACACTCCCCCTCATTAAAACTCTAAGTAGTGTTCCTGATCCTTGCCTGGCTGGGCATCAGTATTAGCAAGACAACAGGAGAGACAGGCTTTTGCTTCAGGCACTTAGCCAGTTTCATTAGACTACAGACTGGGGATAACTCTCTCCTACACAGGATTAATGTGAATAAATGATGTGAAATTCTACATTTTTCTTAAACCTCTAGGAACAATCTTATTGTTATATAGTTTTATAAGAACGTCCTTTGTTTTTTAACTCTTCTAAAATGAACAAGAGCCGTATCCTAAATAAACATTAAAAGACGAACAACACGAAAGTCATAATGGAAACTTAAAGGGATCTCCTTTTTTTTTTAGTAAAGTTGCACAACATTTTTGCACTGTGTCAGGATACAATAAAAAACATCAAAACATTTTCTATACACCTTATTTTACTATCCAACAACTCATGGAATTCATCAAACAGTCCAACGCAAAACTTTTGTAACATCTCACGTTGAGGTTTACCAGTGCTTTTGTTCTGTTTTTATCATGTGTGCAACTCCATGTGATGCTTATTCCAACAAAGTACAGCCAGAAGGAGGAGTGCAACTTTAGTGCTTCTATTGTTTGTTTAGATACCATAAGATCATAAAACACTCAAGAAAGTGAACCAGGAAAAACCCTTGAAACCATTATTCAGTGCATAAACTCCATGGTAAAAGTGGCTACTCATGAGAAAGCAACCCTCTACAGTCTAATAAAGCATCAACTTCAATTGCTCTTCTGGATTCACACAGTCATACACTTGTATAGCAGAAATGAAACAATGCTTAATATAGGTTTCTAGATTTTAATAAAGGATGGATAATAGATGTAATCTATGGTGCATAGATACAGTTCCACATAGATATTTGTTTGCTTTTTTAACCTTAGTTCTGTTGTTATTGCTGAGGTTTATTTATTTATACATGGGTGAACTACAGGAGTTATTGTCAATGGAACATTAAAAAGAAGGCAGTCTCAGCACGCCCTGACATCTTAACCAAAGGCTTGGTGCACAAATGTGGCAAATCGTTTCCACAATGCATTGCAAGTGGGAAATACTACATGTGTAGTTTGTCATGATGTTAACTAGTGATGGGCGAATTTATTCGCCAGGGGTGAATTCGCAGCGAATTCCCGCGATTTGCCGCTGGCGAATAAATTCGCGAAACGCCAGCAAAAATTAGCCAAAAAAAAAACGAGTCGCGACACGGCGAAAATGACGCGACGGAAAAACGACGCGCGCTAATTTTTTCGCCAATTCGCAAAATTTGCTGGAAATTCGCGAATTTTTCGGTGAAGCGAAACGGGTGAGATTCGCCCATCACTAATGTTAACATGTCCAAGACACTCCCAGGGCAAATTAAGAAATGGAGGAGGCTGAGGCGCAGAGCTATGCTGCAATATTCATTTGTTAGAAATCTTACCACAGCCCTATTTGGTACCCCCATGCTTGTGTTGCTCCCCAACTCTTTTTACATTTGAATTTGGCTCACAGGGTGGGCCCTATTCCAGGGTTCCAAGTGGGGTACCACTTGATTTAGAATTTGGTTCACTTTTATTAATTTTAAGTTATTCCTTAAATGAAGGCATTAAGCAATGCATAAGTATTGTATATAGTTAAAGGGGAATTCAACCCCCCTGGCACTAACCCCCTCCTCCCCCCCAGCCCCTAAGTCGCTACTTACCCCTCTGTGTAGGTCTCCTCCAGCGAAGTTCACAGGGGCCATCTTCTCTTTCAAGGGCTTCTTCCTGGATCTGTCGGCAGCGCATGCGCAGTAGGACGTTGGTACTGCACATAGTACACAGTTCACCTACTGAACTTTGAGAACTTTGTTCGCATACAGAGTAGTACCAGCGTCCTACTGTGCATGCGCCACCGACGGAGCCAGATCCAGGAAGAAGCCGTTGGAAGAGAAGATGACCAAGAAGGGACCTACACAGGGGGGGAGAGTAGCAACTTAGGGGCTATAGCCCGGGGTGAGGCCATGGGGGTTAGCGCTGGGGGGTTGAATTCCCCTTTAATGTGGAAAAATAACTATGCCAAACAATGGACTCCTAGAAACATTATATGTGTAGGGAATTCGTGAGACATTGGATTTCTGCTCACTTGTATCCCAGTGGTAGATGAGATTCACTGTACATAAATGTAAGTTTATGCATTAAAATGTACAGGCTTGTTATACACTTAGGGGCAGATTTACTAAGGGTCAAAATGAAAATTCGAATAAAAATAATTTTTTGGTACTTCTACTATTGAATAGATCACAATTTGATTAGAATTGAAAAAAATTTGAATCAAATTTTAAAATTCGACCAATCAAAAATCTGAGTACTGGCTCTTTAAAAAAATCACATCGATCCTTCGCCACCTTAAACTTGGCGCATTGCTATTTTAGCCTATGATGGACCTCCTGGGACCTTGTGTTTTTGGAAATCTTTTAAAATCAAATCGAACGATTTTTATGTGATCGAAAACGGACCTTTAAAAAAAATTTGATGGATCGAATTTCGAAGTTTTTTAACTTCGAAATTCGACCCTTAGTAAATCTGCCCCTTAGACTATTATAAGGAAGAATGGTGTTAGTCTTAAATGATTGTAGAAAATTAAGATTACTCTCAATATGATTTTTTTAAACCTGTAACATACTTTGTAACTATATTATTTTTTAACAGTTGTGCATGATTTGCCTTTTTTTTCTCTTTTCCAATGTTAAGATGAATTTCACAAGAGGTTGATGGCATATAAAAGCTACCTGTAGAATCTGCTGTACATTTTAGGTTATTTTTAGTACAGTTTTTAAGACTCCTTAATACGGTCATAATCCCTTTCAAATTAAAAGCAGAAGGATTATCTAGTGTTCTATATATTAAGTACAAACTGAATTAGCTAGGTATTGCCCGGGATCATAAAGATTATCGAAAATTAGTAAATATGTGTATGTGTTCTTTCTATAACTGATGTGGATGTGAATAAGCACAGACAGGCATGACTACTGCATCTGTTCTGTTTCAACCCACTGTCCTTAGTGATAGTTCCCTTAGATCTGGAACCAGGAACTTTACAGGACACTACTCACTGTTATGAGCAGATCTCATTCTGAAAGGAACAGTTCAGGGTAAAATTAAAAACTGGGTAAATATAAAAGCTATGCAAAATAAAAAATGTTTCTAATATAGTTAGTCAGGGAAAAATGCAAACTATAAAAGTTGGAGTGACTTAATGTCTAATATAATAGCCAGAATCCAACATCCTGCTTTTCAGCTCCCTAAATCTGAGTTAGTCAGTGACTTGAAGGGGGGCCACATGGGACATAACTGTTCAGTGAGTTTGTTATTGATCCTCAGCATTCAGCTCAGATTCAAAAGCAACATTTATGACCAAAGTGGCTTTCCCTCAAGTTACTGATTGGATACTGCCTGGTAACCAGGGTAACCAGTCAGTGTAAACAAAAGAGAGCTTCAAAGCAAGAAGTAGTGTTCTGTTAGACTTACGTTCACACCAGTCTTTATACATTACATTTTTGGCTAACTAACTATATTGAAAACATTTTTTATTTTGCACAGCCTATCTATTTACCCCGTTTTTACTTTTATACTGAACAATTCCTTTAAAGCAAGGAGATTGTGATCCCTACCTCTTTCTATCTCAAGTTACCTGATATGTTTAAGTTATCTAACTTTTTTCATGATTCCTGCCATGCAGGTCCACCAACAAGAGTTTAGCCAAATCTGATGTCAGGGCTGACCACTATAGGAGACAGTTCCATCCAAGGTCTCCTGGTAAGATTGAGGGTCCAGTGGTCCCTCACTGAGTGAAGGTAATGTAAGGACTCACCCTAGTGGTCTAGTGGGCTGCAGGGTTGCCCACTGCATCTCCAGCGGTGACACCCACCTTGTGCTGCCTTTCTCTTCCTGTGCCAGTCTCCTCTATGGCGCTCAAGGCATGCACTTCCAGGTTTAATGCTGGCATGATGATGTCACAGTGCAATGGAGTGAAATTCAAATACTATTTAAAGGGATTTCAGTGTACAGTATCTTGATTAAATAACTACAAATAACATGTCTGTAAACCTTATCATGCTGGGTAGGCTCTCTTTATGGCTCTCTTTGTGACATCATCATGTTCGATTGAACTCATAGTCATATTTCCTATGACTTTTTACTGCCTGGAGCAATGTGATTAAAACCTGAACTGCTGGCATCAACAGACCATTAAAGCTCAAGTCTATGGTGGTTATTTATTAAAGTGCGAATTCCAAAAACTCAAAAACTATAAAATCCAAATTTGTTTATGATTTATTATACCTCAAGGATGGAAAAAGTCAGAATCCGAAAATCCAGCATCTCAGACCTGCCGAGCTTATATAGGTCAATGAGAGAAGTCCCTAAAATATCACAAATTACGTTGGGCAAAAATCCGAAGATTTCGTGGTGGAAAATCCAAAATAACTGTATGATTAAAATTTTCATATGATTTGCATGATTTTTTCAAGTTTTTTTAAAAAAAAGAAAAAAAATCCATCTTAATACAGAAATCATCCAAGTGATGCACACCTTGTAGCCAGCAATGCGAGAGGAAATGTGGAACATGGAAACTAATTCCCATGTACCTGCAACTAATTTTACATATATTACACAGATTTATTATCACAAAAAAGATACTTTGGGGCAAATTTATTAAAGGGGTTGTTTGCCTTTAAATTAACTATGAGTGTGATATTCTGTGACAATTTGCAGGTGGTTTTAATTTAACAGATGTCCTGAATAGAAAGATGAATGATACAATAATGATACAATAACAAATGTGTTGCCTACAGAACATTGGTTTTTAGATGGGGTTCAGTGAACCCCATTTGAAACCTGGAGTCAGAAGAAAATGGCAAATAGAGTAAAATAAAACTATACAAAATAAATAATGAAGACCACTTGAAATGTGGCTTAGAATTGGCAGATATATACCATACGAAAAATTTACTTAAAGGTGAACCACTCCTTTACTGTTTGAACTGTGTTTTCCACAAAAATTCAAGTTTATATTTGTGTTCAAAATTTACACTTGTGGGTTAAAAAACTCAAATCTGTCAAGTTTTTTTTTAAAAAAGCTAAACTTTTTCTAGATTTATTATACCCTAATCCTAGAAATAGCTTGAATCTGAAAATACACCATCTAAAAACTGTCAAGGTCATAGAGGAGTCAATGGTAGAGGTCCCTTGACCATCTGAAGTTGTTAATAGCCTTAATGATGTCTGAGTTTGCTTTGGAGGGTTTTGGCCGAAAATGCAATCAATTCATACTATTCCAGTTTTCAGGTTGTTAACCAGGAACTCACTGATTAGAGTTGCATTTTTTAAAAAAAATTAGAAGCCATTCGAGTTGTGAGCTCATTCAAGTTTATTTGAGGTATATAAAACTTGCAAATTCGACCTTTGCTAAATAACCCCCACCCATAACCTGCCAGTCCTCTTGGTCAATAACAAAGGGACATTTAGGGAAATGGGAAATTGCTGGAGTTGTTGAGGGTGGGACAGTATAAAATGGAATCAGCAACTTGGTAGATAAGTGCAGGGACTGTTTTAGGTTAGAGCCTTCCTTTCCATTGTATATTTTGTAATAGAACACAAGAGCCATGAATATCCTGTAAGTGATGTCCTTACAGATACAGTCACTTGGATTTGTAAGCTAAATGTGTCGTGACTCAGGGCTAATTGAAGAAACTGTGTTATCTAAAGTTATCTTAACTCATTTAATGCATTTAACCTTTTCATTAGCATACCAAAGCACCATTGTTTTCAATGGTGAACTCTTTAATTGGATGGGATGCTGTGACACAATATTCTGTGCTAAGTGGGATAAATGGGTTAGATGAGTTAAGTCACGGCGCATTTAATATACAAATCTGTATAAACTGTGCTTAGTAACATCATCAGTTATAAAGTTATAAGTGGTGCTTAGGGATGTCATAAACCAACTGGACTTTTCTTGAAAACATTTCTTCAGTTCAGCTTGTGAACCGAAGAAGCCACTCAGAAGTCCATTTGCTTTAGAATTTTATCCTTGGTGACTTATAGACAGGTATGACACCTGTTATCCAGAAGCCTAGGGACCTGGGGTTAAAGGATATTTCCATAATTTAGATCTTCATTCTAGAAAATCATGAAAAGATTACACTTCCTAGATGTCACTGCTCTCCACACATTCCCTCATTCTCTTCACTGTTTAATTGTGTAGCCAGGACATGGGGATGGACAATGGGTCCCCTATTCTGGTGCACAAACAAGATTCTAAGATGATATAATGCTTGCCTTAATAACAGTGTCCACAAAATGGCTCATGCCTGCTTGTTATAATTTTGAATTCCCAGACTGAAGGAAACAAGTATCAAATAATTTAAATAGTTTAGATAAAGTTCATTTTGCTTGACTAATGCGATAAAATAGGATTTTGAATATTTCTTTTGGGTGACTGGTCCCCTTTAACCAATAGGCTGGTTTTGCCTCCAATAAGGATTAATTATATCCCAAGCTGGCCATAGGTGTGCAGATTTTCTTCTCTTCTACAAGAAACTATCGATCTACCGATCTACAACTAACCATTCAGTAAAAGGAACAAATCAGATGATGTTCTGGCCATGAAATAACAGACAGCAGTTATTTCAAAATTATGTCCAACAAACAGTAGTGACAGTCACCCATTGATATTGTCAGATAGGCAGTGCATGCAGAAATATTTTCGTTAGCCAACAGAAGCGACTGATCCCCATAGTACAAAAAATGCTGGGACGATCCACACGGTCCAGAAATCGTATGATTCTTCATTACGTTTATTTTCATTTATCTTTGGGTTTATGGCCAACTTTAGTTTGGATACAGTATAAGGAACTCTTTTTATTACAGAAAAAAACAAATAATTTTTAAAAATGTGGATTATTTGAGTTTAGGGAGATGGTCTTTCTGGAAAATAGGTTTTCCAGATAATGTATCCCATACCTGTAGCTATATTTTACAATACTGGAAACATTATTATCTATATATAAACAACTAATATTTTTTATCTGTTGAATACATGAGGGATTTGGTCACACTTTTGGATAGCCATGCTGTGCTGATCTGCCAATGGCTTCTGGAAGTCCAGCTGATAATCACTGATGTTGCACACAGATAAAGGTGTTATCAGTCTGTCCATTTTTGTTTGTTTTGGTCAGTCTATGCTGGTTCACTTCTACCAGACCCTGATCAGCTAAATCCCTCAGTAGGAAGACCCTTCCATCTACTCATGCATTAATGATCCTAAAGTTCTGTTGGAGATTGGAATAAAAATCTGGGTGTAGTGAATGCTAGTTCTCCAGACACCTGGGGATTTCAGTTAAATACATTTTCTTCACTAAAGGACTATAAAAGTACATTTTGAATGATCAAACCTTCAGTTATATCCATCCTAAGGATGCTTTTGTCTGTTTACTGTATGGACTGTTTACTTGGATAATTCTGAATGTCTACTAGTGAAATCACTGACATTAACTAATTTAATTGTGATCATATTAATACCTATTTATATGCTCAGTTATACATGTTCCTGATATACAGCTATATAGAAGTACATTTTACTTGGCTGATTTAGTCTGTGTAAAAGAGATTTAACCTGCCAACCTGTGAAAGCATGGCTGTTAATAAAAGGCAAACATCTTTAAGCAAATGCCACTACATCATTTTAAACAGGAAAAATGTCTGGCTGGTAATAGAGAGAGTGATTAGTCGGTAATGGATATTGGCGACACCAGCGCACAAATCCTGGTTTTTGACTTGGAGTGATTTCAGCCATTACTGCCTGTCAATAATAACTTAATACATATTCTTCACTGTCTGGTGTTGCAGCGTGGTAGTGGGTGGTTTCTAAAGCAGAAGGAATTATGCTTTCATGTCAAGTAGGAATATATAAGAAGTTTGCTCATGACTATTGTAGAGGCTGAAATAAAGAAAAAAATTCATTCAACCTACATCTCCATGGCATTCCTGATGACTGGTGGAAGGTTTAAGGAAACATAATACCAATCTTCTATACCATGAGCTGAAGAACAATAATATACAGCTATGGGATCCGTTATCCAGAATGCCCAGGACCTGGGGTTTTCAAGATAACAGATATTTTTGTAATTTGAATATTCCAACTGTAAGTCTACTAGAAAATAATGTAAACATTAAAGGGATACTGTCATGGGAAAAAAAAATTCAAAATACATCAGTTAATAGTGCTGCTCCGGCACAATTCTGCACTGAAATCCGTTTCTCAAAAGAGCAAACAGATTTTTTTTATATTTCATTTCGAAATCTGACATGGGGCTAGACATATTGTCAATTTCCCAGCTGCCCACTCTTTACTGCTGTACTGCAAGTTGGAATGATATCACCTCCTCCCTCCCCCCAGCAGCCTAACAACAGAACAATGGGAAGGTAACCAGATAACAGCTCCCTAACACAAGATAACAGCTGCCTGGTAGATCTAAGAACAACACTCAATAGTAAAAACGAATGTCCCACTGTGTTCTATTCAGTTACATTGAGAAGGAAAAACAACAGCCTGCCAGAAAGCAGTTCCCTCCTAAAGTGCTGGCACAAGTCACAGGACCAGGGGCAGCTGGGAAATTGACAAAATGTCTAGCCCCATGTCAGATTTCAAAACTAAATATAAAAAAATCTGTTTGCTCTTTTGAGAAATGGACGCAGAAGAGTCTACTGGAGCAGTACTATTAACTGATGCATTTTGAAAAAAAACATTTTCCCTTTAAAAAACCCAATAGGCTTGTTTTACTTCAAATAAGGGCAAATTATTTCTTAGCTGGTATCAAGTACAAGTTAATGGTTTATTATTAAGAGAAAAAGGAAACAACTGTCAAGGTGAGAACTTGAGCCGGGACACTTGTTAAATATTTGGATTACTTGGATACTATGAAGTATATGGGAGATGCCCTGGATAACAGGTTTCCGGATAACGGATGTCTTATCTGTACTCTATGTTTATCAGAGCTGTGACATTATTGTTAAGTACATTGGTGATGATTGGTTGTGTTCAAGACATCACTGTTCATTAAGGTAAACAGCTGATTCCAGGATCCAAAATTAGCTTTGATCCTCATGAGTTGATACAGTGGCGTGTTAGTCATTTGATTACAATTGATTAGGATATGAATAGCATAGCTTCTGCACAACTGATTTTCCTGTTACTGGAAATTGTTTTTATTTCCTTTAGAAGACAACATTCCTTTGCTATATTCCATGGAAAATGTCTTTCTTTCTTTGAAATCTACATTGAACCCTGATTATAAATTAATTTGCAGTGTTGGTGGCTGTTGTGGTGGATAGACTCTCAGGCAGGATATAATGATGTAGAAGTGAACTTGTGTGATATGATTCCTGTAAGCTCTGTTGGCAGTCTTTGCAACACAGGGACATTTGTAGTTCATACATGCAGTCTATTAATATTTTATGGTAACACAGTAACATCTTTATATGAAATCAACCTAAGTACTTGTTACAAACTGAATTGGTATTTCTAGGTATTTCTTCTTATATACATAGCCAAATTGCTGACAATGGGTATCACCTGGCACCCCTCTTTTATATGCCCACTCTTACACAAGACTGATTAAATCTCCCTTTCTTCTATATGCAACAACCAAACAAAAGGCTGATTTAAAATTTTCACTTTACTCTTTGTCCAACTCTCCATAGAGAGACATCCACTATAATATAGGTGGGGTGGGACTGGGGTGTGTTAGGCTCACCAGGGCTGCTACCCCACAAATCCTCTGGGGGCCCTGCCACCCACCTACTCACTCAACAACTCCCAGCCCCTCTCCCACCTTAACTTACTGATCAGGGGAGGACAGCTGGTGCATGACAGTGGAGGGCGGGCAGGCAGGGATTGGGCTTGGTTAGTTGGGTCCACCATATTTTTCCCCTGTTCCTGCCAGCCCAGTCCGATCATGACTTTTGGGGATAATTTAAAAATACGCTTGTGCTCATCCAATCTTTGTTGGAGATGTCAACGAGAAGAGTGGACTTTTTACATATTTGATGGAGTTGCCCGATTGCGCAAAGTTATTGGGACACAGTTAGACGTCTCCTAGAACAAACTATGGGTGCACCTATCACACCCAACACCGCATTATTTACTGAACATGGAGATTCCTCATGGAGACAAGAACCTCAAAAGAACAATAATGCAAAAATTCCTGGCAAGCAGGAGCTTATTAGCACAACATTGGAAACAGAATACACTACCATCCCACAGAGACATAACTAAAGAAGTGGAACGCTTTCAATTGTATGAGCGCATATTCCATTATCATCAGCTCAAGACATGAAAGGAAGTGTCTGAATATGGAAAAAAAAAAGACACAGGAACTTTAGTAACAAGAATATAACAAGTGGAAAAATACATTAACTCATGAGATACCTCATTTATGTGGTTTCCAGTTTCCACCTTCTCTTTCTTTCCCTTTTTTCTTCTCTCCTTTCTCTACTCTTTATCCTTGAAATTATGTAAAATGACAAAAATTAATAAAAAAATTAAAAAAATACACTAGTGCTGGTGCTCCAGACTAAATACAACAGAGAGTACTTGCATTTTAATATACTTCTGCACTTCGACATGGTTGCCAATGAGCCTTTCCTACCACTTTTAATGAATGGATATAAACTGCGCCTATTGGACCTGGGAACCCTGGAGCTGCTTTCACCCTGGACTTGCCCTTTACACACTGCTCTTGTGTTCATTAGGGACTTGTTACAGTATATTCTCAATGGACCATGTGTAGTTGGCCCATATTCTCTATGATTTCAGCCCACTGTTATTGTCATTTGTGGTTGTAGTTTTGCAGGTGATTTTCCTCCTTACATTGAATCTAAATTGTTTGTCTTGCATACTAATTATTATATCATTTTTTTGTATTCATGCATTCATTTTTGTATAACAGTATAGTCCAATATTTCTGCCATCTGGTTAAAAGTTAAAAGCTTAGATCTGATAGCTGCAGTTTCACCTCTAATAGAATAGCCTGGTATTGATTTCAGAGACAGCTCTAACACTGGTATAATCTCAGCTAATACAAATTAGCACTTAGTAAGATAAAAGGGGATGAAAGAGAAATTGTATAACCACAAGCAAGCCATTTTCCTTAGGTTTCACCTCACGTTCGGGCAAGCTATAATTGCAGACCTCTGAAGAGAGTCTGATATGGAGCATGTAGAGCAAAATAACAAAAGCGTTCCTTGATTTTCTTAAGCCATGTTATCGTTTGGGCACTTATGTCAAAAACACTGTGCATTGCCCTAATACACAGCAAGGGGCTTATTAGAGCACTAAACAGGAACATTGCCAGCAAGCACTGTGTCTTTTCAGCTCACTAATAACCACTTTCTGCTTGCAGAGTGTTGCAGGGTGATTTTGCTTTACATGCTGATAGGAGACATTGTAGACACAGGCACAGGGTGTGCCGATCCAAACTTAGGTGTCATTATTGGTCATGTACCAACCAAGTAATGACCAAGGCCAGTGGCGGATTAATGACAGGTGAGGCCTCTAGGCTACATCCATACAGGCCCACCTTCTATGCTACTGCTGGGTCTGGATGCATGCAGATCCAGGCACATGTGCAACTGAGCTCTCTAAGAAATATTAAAGGAAAATAGAAGTAATCATTGGACCCCTGATCACACTGGACCCCTAAGTTATATATCCCAGGATAGCCTGTGCATTAATTCACCCCGACCAAGGCATGTGGCAAGAATAGGGCTAAGATGTGCCTCCTGCGTTGGTCTCTGCACCAAACAACATAATAATAATGAACCCTATTGAATTGCTATATGTTTTATTATTTTCCAACTAATCTCCAGGAGATGTACCATATACAAGTGCAACTAACTGAAGCTACAGGTGACAGTAAATCCCTACTTTGCAGAAAGAATCTACTTAGGTGTAGATCTCTTACATTTCCTACTGCATCTCATCCACTTTCATTCTCCAGTCTCAGAAACATATTGCCCACAGATCTAGGCATCATATATTTTATGTAAATAGTTTCATTTGCATTGCATGGTACACAGCAACAGGAGTATTGGATAACATTTAAAAGTAAAGCAGAGGAGTGTGGGTGTAGATTCAGGTACTAGAAGAAATTCTCACTGGGTTTATATAAAAAAAGATTATTTTATTTGGAGCACCATGTTGTTGTTGTTAGAGTGGCCACTGGATGCTTATAATGCATTTTTGTGTACTACTAAGCTGGTTTTAATAAAGTACAGACCCCACAGTGTGATGAAAAGCATTTGAGCAAATACTCCCAAGTGATACATTCATTTTAAAAGGCAGGTTAATTCCTCTTAAAAAGTATTATCTAAGTGTGAGCAGGTTTAATTTATGAACAGTGTTGTAGTGACTGGTTAATCAACCAAATAAAGGTTTTTTCTGTGTCTTCAGAAGACTATGTGGGAGTTATGGATTTTTTTAAGGTGATGATTAAATGCTCATTATGCTTGTGGTTGTCTGACAAATGACTTTATGCCTATTTTTAATTTTTCATAATTATACACTACAGATATCTTTTTGAACTTTTTTCATTTTATAACAATTTTGTACTTGGGTTAATAACATTAAAAAATCCTTATAGAATTGTTGATTAAAGTCATTAAGAAAAGTAATTAAAGTCTCACATTCCTGTGTTTTCATTCTCAAAGCCATGGATGATCCGCAAACCACATATAAGTTAAGGGTTGTAACCCAGCTGCTATGTCAAATGCATGTCAAATAAGACAATGATGTTTGTATTGATCTTAGTATCCCCTTCACATTTTAGTATTGTATTGACTTCCAGTATGCAGGAGCTGCCTCAGCTTGTTTATTTTTAAATATAATGTTAAAGAAGCACAAGAAACCATTCTCCACTCTCGTTAACTTGAAAAGAATTCAGACCCTCCTTCTAAAATCATAGTAGGACAGCTTCAACTGTTGCCCCTTGACCTACCTTATAAAGAATAGCAAAACAGAATTCTCAGGAACCACCTTAATAGACAGGAAAGGACAAGTTGTACATTCAAAACAGGGATAGACTTTTTAAAGTTTCAGAGGAATGTTGGCCTGGAAGGTAGCCTGGTGTGAAGTTTGGGGGGTC
>CM044439.1:148873221-148886711 GCA_024363595.1 Xenopus borealis
TTCCTCATTTGTGTAGACAGACGAGCAATAGCATATCATTTGGATACAACCCAGCACTTATTCTCAAACTTTAATTTTTTTTATTTTGGATGCCATAGAATACTTACTCACTTACAACCTCATACTGATTTGGTCAGGGACTAACAAACTATTTCTCCAGTTTTTCAAATATCTTAATCAAAATACCCTGAACTTAAAATTTACTTATGAAACACATCCGCAGAATATTTCATTTTTGATATATTGTTGTTAAGTACTGAACATAGATTCATCACTTCATTATGTCGTAAAAAATGCACCGCCAATACTATTCTTAAGGCATCCTCAACTGACCGTCCTCATATAGTTCGTAATATTCCTCTTGGACAATTTTTGAGATCAAGGAGACTATGCTCAGACTGATGATTTTGTCAGTAAATCTTGTGAGCTTAGCGACAAGGCTGTATCCTTGTGCACAGAAATAAACTACTTTGATGATTTGACTAAGCCTGCCTGGAAGATTGGTCTATGCAAGTGCCTGCCTTTTTTCCTATACCGTAGTCCGTTCACCAAGCTGAGGGTTCAGGGCGGTGTACCTCTCACAACTGGTGAGTTCTACAAATTTACATGAGAACACTATACTTTTCTTATTATTATCAACATAAGCATGTATCTACAGTCTAATCATAGACAAAATAAATGTGTATCAGGGAATTTATGTTAAAAAGAACATATGTTTGCTGTCTTCTACTTGCAAAGGGTGTGAAAAGCTGGACTATACATTTCAACTAATTTACAAGAATACTTTCTCTATTTTCTATTAAAAAATGTAGAAACATTTATTTCAGTACATTCTGTCTTTATAATTTTAGAGATGAAAATTATATTCATATGGTGTACCAGCGTACAGAGATGAATCAGTTTTTTTTTGTTTTGTAAGTGGTATCTATATTTTAAGTAATTTTAAGGTATCTATATTTTTGAGTAACACTATAGTGACACAAATGTTTTTATAATGAAAACAGTGATTGTTGAATAAAAGAGTGCTGTTGGGTGATTTGATGTAAGTAATTTAGAATTTTATACAGCGCATAAGAGTTGAAGCTTGTTCGTGTTTTTCTCCAGTAGACAAAGGTGTGCTATTACATGGGTAGATAACCCTGGTACAGTAATTATAACAACACAGAAAATGCTACATAGCAAAAGATTTTTATTTTACTCTTTGAGGTGTTGGGTGCACACTAGTTTCCCACTGCCAGGGATAGCATCTACTAACCAGTCCAGTAGCACAGCAATTTAGTGAAAAACAGCCAAAACCCGGCTATTTATAAAGCCTGGGGCAATCATTAGATACCATAGATGATGGTTGCATAGCCAAATGTGGCTTTTCTGTCTTGGGGGTATATGTGCACCTTATTCTTTCAGTGCAACAAGAGGAATTGACACAGGGCACTGTTGTAATCATGAAGTGACTGCCTGGTTCAGGGGTAGCAGTTCCCCTGTGTCATTAGGCATAATTGTGCTTGGAACAAGAGGCAGGAAGGTCTGAGCAGCACTGAGTGCAACTAAACAGAGGTACAAAGAGCACTCTTTGATGCAAGTACCTTTAATGCATGCAATTATTTGAGCAGTTGGGGAAATATATGCAACCGTAACCTTGGTATCGGAGGTATATTAGCCCAAAAGAGTTTAGCTCTCATTTTGAACATGAACCCCCAATATCTGGAATAAAACTAAGTATAAACAAGTTGAATATACAAATAAATATTTCAGACCAACTTTTATTTTAAATACTCATATTCAGTATGGATTTTTCAAATGTTAAAATATCAATAATTAGTTCAAATGTTTTTAACATTTCAACTGTTTTGCTTTGCTAATTTATTTGGATGTTTTAACTGCAGTTTTCATTTGATCAACTTTCGTTATCTGTTTAGGTAAAGAGAAACAGCATCTGCTTCTGTGCCACATGCATTTGATATTCCAAAGCCATGAGATCTGATAATGTTTGTACACCTATTTAGCATCTGCTTATAAGCTTTTGGTGTGGATCAAACTCCAAAATCAGTTGAAAGAAGCAGATGTTTCAAGTCATTGCCATTTTGAGCATCTGGTCAAAAAACAGTTGTGTGTTAAGAAGTTAGACATTTTATTCTTGTAGACAGACAAGAATAATTCTATTATTATAATATTATATTGTCTGCACACTTGTGAGAATAATCTTACTAATACTGACTATTTCTATCTCTGTCTCAACAAGCCTTCACAGTTTACGCTGAGGTTATTTTTCCTATCTAGTTAGTGAGTTTCTTCACCTACACCTGCCATGGACAATGTTAGTACAGGTATGGGAGATGAAAAAGGCAGGCTCCCATAGACTCTGCTTTATCCAAATAATCGAAAGTTTTGAAAACAATTTCTTTTTTCTCTATAATAATAAAACAGTACCTTGTATGTGATTAACACTAAGATGTAATGAATCCTTATTCAAAGCAACCCCAGCTTATTGGGTTTATTTAATGTTTACATTATTTTCTAGTAGACTTAAGGTATTAAGATCTAAATTTCACAAACATCTGTTATTCAGAAACCCCCATATCTCAAGTATTCTGGTTAATAAGTCCCATAGCTTTACCTGCTCTTGATGTAGACCTGCAACTCCAAGCAAACCAAGCTCATGACATAGTTATGGGCAAATCAGACCTGTTTCACTACACTGAAAATTTGTGAAATGTCAAAAATTAATTGAAGTCCATGGCCGACAAACTTATTTTGACACATGGTGTGTCAAATTTTTATCATTGTATAACCATTTTTTCACCCATTGGGCTTCATGAGCCATCCACAACAATGGAAGTCTTTTTGTACAATGAATATTTATATCTTGTTATATGCTAAATTAGATCTTATATCACTGGGCATAATGTTCGGAATGAGCAAGCTAGGAGTGTCATGAGATTCAAAATGCCAGACAGCCTGTTCTTAAAAGTACTTAAAAGACCTGTATTGAGTTAAAACCAAGAAGAAAGTTATTCAAAGTCCACTCATTCTGAAGTATTACTGTTGCATTTCTTCCCCTCCTTCTGTAAATGGTCATTAGAGTGTTCCAGTCCAGTCAGTTGCTTGATTTTCTGCTTTTATAGGATTTCATCTAAACTAAAAACATGGGACAAAATGCCTAATTATGAACAGCTTGTTAGAGCAGAACATTTTGATGGCAGCTTAAACAGGGATTATTGAACAATTAAGGTTGTTTAAAGTTTCATACAGAGACGGTTTCGCATATTTTGTTGCGGTTCCTACTTGTTAGCTTCATTAAGAACTGAATTGTGAAAAGCTACACTTAAATAATGAAAATGAAACAAGCAGCAGTAGCTTTCTAAATTCCACATTATAAAGTTATGTTATCCCTTTAAAAGTGTTCCATGGCTACATCTAAGCAGGTTACCAACAAGATAACTTTGCAGAACGCCCTACAGTCCAGTATTGCCCTTTACTGCTAATGATATTAGTTTGTAAACGTAATACATGCCATTTTGCATTCACAATGTTTTTAATTGTTAGAAAACAAGTAGTGATTTTTTTTTAATTACTTCTCACACAGTGTGTCAACAGCCAATTAGTTATGATTGATTTTGTCATCCTTATAATAATTATTATAATAAATAACAAAGCACAGCAACAATGGAAACACAGATGAGTGTTCTCAATGAGCGGTCTGGGGGTTCACATGCTGTGGAGTAAAAAGAGAGAACCAACTAAATGGAAATTATTTATTTGTGACCTAAAGAGCATGCTTTATATTAGTAAAGTGCAGCAGCATACAGGCCCTATTACAGTCATTTAATGCACCTTTTTGTTTTTATGTATGTAAAAAAATGGGTTTCAGGTCAGGTGATTCCATTGCTAGATCAATGAACAATCAGGCTGAAAGACATATTAGTTTTGTAGGATTATAATACACACTGAGACTCTTGAATCGCTTACATTTTGGTCATTTATAAAATATCATTGTTTTCATGGTGCATGAGGCATATTTATCATGACAAGAACCACTGATTCCTACCAAGAATGAATTATCAGTCTTCATTGTATTAATACAACTGGCAAACTTTTAGAGCAAATAATTAGATTCCTGTGCAAAGGAAATATATTTTATAATTTTATACAATAATATATACAATAGTCAGTAGGAGATTATAATAATATCTTCAGCAAGAACTGGACACACCTAGTTGAGAAAGGTTTGAGGGAGGAATATACTAATTATTGGTGCTTTTATCTGGTTTTGGATAATCCTTAAATAGGGGGCTGATAATTTTTCACCAATAAAAGAGAAAGACTTATTTTATACATGTTAGTTGACGAATCCTTGTAGTAATCCTTGTAGTCTGTCCTTAAGCTTAAGTTTTTCTCTCTTACTATCTTTTTTCCCCTGATCATTGCTTATTTGCTGTTCCCTCTTTTGCTACCCACCCCTATTTTTCACTCCTTTCACTTTGTTATTTGGCCCATTCATACTTTATTATTTCAGACTCTAAACCTCCTGCAGTTACATCTAATTTAGTACAAGTATAACAGCAATTCCCCTGAAGTACAAATCCCAATGTAGGTTAATCTATTTTTCAAGGCAAAGCAAAGCTAATATTGGTATATGGCAGATATATGCTCAAAGGTGATGTAGGCAATTCTCTTCAAAACTGCTTCATCAAGCCCCTGGAGAAAAAACTAATACAAACATAGATGCCATCCACAAAGACCCCATTAAATCCATTTGAATGGCTGATCAAATACTGCTCAGCCACTTTCATTGTCTTCTATTTAAGTGCTAAATGCCCTCCCATTATACCGTTGGTTTGGAGCATGCTCAGTTGCGAAAGAAAAGCTTTCGTTGTGCACAACTTCCTGGCATAGTTAATGTTATGTATAGTGACCTATTGGATTCAATGCAGTGAAAGCAAAATTATGTAATATAGTTCCAGGTGGGCAAGAAGGAAAAATATGGTGATGTTACATCACTTCTTCTTTAATACACCTTCATTTTAACATATCTGCATGTATTTCATTTGAACAAATAGAATTGCTATTTTGACATATGACAAAGCATTGATATTCCTTAGGTACAGAAGGGAGAGGGACTGAAGATCTAAAAATGTATATGCAAGAAGGGGTTTATTTATTAATGTTTGAGGTTTTTCAAGGGTATTTTTCAGGCAAAACTTGAACTTTCAGGTTAAAAAATACTATTTATTTTACCCCAAAGCTGGAAATAGCTCGAAACTGAAAATACTCCAGCTAAAACCTGTCGAGGTCATGTAGAAGTCAGCAGCAGAGGTCCCTTTAATCATTTGAAGATATTTGTTTTCACCCCAAATTCACTGATTCGAGTTTTTACCATTTGAGTTTTTTTATAAATAACATTTGACTTGTGAGTTTATTCGAGTTATAAAAACCTCAGAAACCTCTAAAACTCAACCTTTAATAACTAACCCCCTTAATGTTAGGTTTTGTATAATCTAAAAAGACTTGACAATCTCTAAGAGAACTTCCATCTGTGTGCCTGTTTGGGACCCAGCTTCTGACAGTGTTAGAAAATACTGAAATAAATACAATTTTTATATTTGTTTATTTCTTTGTTTCAGCAGACTAAAACTGGTTTTGCCCAACTGTACAATGAAGGTTCAGAAAATGCTTGTGATATACGCCTGAAACTTACTAAGGAAGCACTGACTTTACAAAAGCAAGACATTATCTGTGTTTCTGGGAGTGATCAGAATACAAATGTAAGTGCTCCAGCGGATTTTCAATTCTCATCCATCTACAATGTACAATCCATCTATAATGGGCTTGGGTACCCTATCTCTCAATGTATGTATGTATGTATGTATATATATTTTTTTATTTGTATAGCGCTCCTTGAGGGCAAAGCAATGTACAGCAACAATAATTTGGAGTATTGATTAAAATTACATTAGCAATTAAAAGCTATTAGTTAAAACACTTATGTCCTTCAAAACTTCTGTGGAACTATCCTAAAGAAAGTTGACAATAGTTCATAATAGTTCACACTAGAACAATATATTTATTCTGTAGAATGCTTTACCATACCTTAGTAAACAGCTCTAGAAGCTGTCTCAGTTTGTTTAGGATAGCAGCTGCCAAATAAGGATACCTGCTCACTCATAGCGCTGGGCTCAGATTACAGCAAAAAAAGGGAGGAAGGAGGAGGAGAGATGAGCACATTGAGCATGCTCAAGCTCAAGCACATGCCCTGGAGGTTTAAGATAAAAGAAGGAAGTCTGTTACAGTAGCCCATGTGTACACAGTAGAATGAAAGAAATGCAGTTTCCTTTGACTCAGAACAGCATTACTTTGAGGGTTTACTGTTGTATCTATATAGACCTTTCTGATAAAGCTTACTTAGTTTCAACCTTTCCTTCACCTTTAAATGTTAATGTTAAATGTTTTTTTTTCTGCCCTTGAATTTTATCAAAGCCTTTATTGGCTCATGTATGAGGAATCACAGCACAGTCTTTGTTGTTTCAAGTTCCAGCTTGGTATTTGTTTCCATTGTTATTATTCTAAAATGTTTTTAAAGTATGCTGAATACTGAAAATGTTTATTTTTAAATATTTACCTAAATTGTATTTTTCTGCAATTTTTTAAAGCGCAGAACTGTTACACTTCATAGACACCCTATTGGAGGACTGGGTTTAAGCATCAAGGTATGTTCAGTGAACATTTTTATTTAGTGACCCACTAAATTTCCACAATTTCTTGCGGGTTTCTTGACTGCGGAGTTAAGTACCTTTTTACAACATCTGCGCCCATTCACTTTACATATATACAGTATATACATAATATGGTGTATGTTGCCCTTTACAAATCCCTTTCTCATTCCAGAAAGTTCAAGGAAGTCTTCTGCAGTGGAAATTTTGATATACATTTTTTTAGTTTAACTTGCCAATGCTTATAGTGAGAGTGACTCCATAATTAGACATTCATTTTGGTAACACATTACACATTCTTTTTCTCCAATTCTGAAGTTGAGGCAAATAAAATTAACTGACAAATGCAGTCACAGCCTTTCTTCACTGGGGAAAATGATGTGCCCAAGGCCCAAACAATTGCTAAACATTAATTCTCTATGGTGGCATAGGCTACTTCTCTTGGCAGCAGCTTTCTGCTCAGGTACAGGATAGGATGATCTTCTCCCCTTTGTTCACCTGGCTGAGTACTGCACCTAGGCCAGTGTTGTCCAACTTCTGTGGAGGGCCAATAATGGAAGCCAGTGTTGACCACTCCCCTTTTAAACCACACCCATGGTAAACCACACCCATGTTACCACAAGAACTTTAAGATCCTATCCACATTAACAGTAGTAGCACACCAAAAAACCAAATAGTTGGTGCTCACTGCAGAGATATACCTCATCACTCATGTGCAAAAAATTTAAGTCAACCATATGCTTAGTCCTCCCCTGTGGATAATACAGAAACTCCCAACACATGATTAAATACCTTAGGGACCCCTAATAACTGTGCTATGCTATCAAACACCCAGAACAAACCCTTACCAGGCTTACATCCTCAGGTAGCATAGGGCAAGCATAGAATGACATACACAAGCAGCACTGGGCAAGCAGAGAATGACACACACAAGCAGCACTGGGCAAGCAGAGAATGGCACAATCAAGCAGCACTAGACAAGCAGAGTATGACACATAAGCGGCACTGGGCAAGCAGAGTATGACACACACAAGCAGCACTAGACAAGCAGAGAATGGCACACACAAGCAGAGTAGGTCACACACAGGCAGAGCAGGGCACACACAGGCAGAGCAGGGCACACACTTGGAGCATAGGGAAGGCAGAACAGAGCAGGAGACAGGGAAACCTATCAAAACCACTCTAAAATGTACTACATACAGTGACAAAGTGCTGGTGCTCCATTAGCATTTTTAATAAGGTGTGAACAGGTGAACAATGTGGGCAGTTTCAGTCTGGGTCTCAGGTTTAAGGGGTGTGAACAATAGAGGTGTAACAAGTGTGAACAATGCAGAGAGATTACAGGTGTGAACAATACAGGGGATTAGTCTGAATTTGAATCTTAAACAATGGAGGGTCAGTTACTCTCTGTAGTGATACCTTTGAAAGCTTGGTAAGCACATGGTAAGCAAATACAGCAGGTAGACTCTCATGGAGGGCCACACAAGGGGGGGCTGCCAGTTGGACAGCCCTGACCTAGGCCATGGGAAGAAGTATCTGTCTATACAACAAATCTACAAGTAAAATCTGGAGCCTGCAACACTGGAGAGTTAGCTGGGGCATTTTTTAACGCCAAAAAAGATATTTCATATTCTGGGTCCCATAAAATTACATTGTGGAGTTTTTAATTTGTTGCTTAATAAAGGCTACCTCCTATTTCTCTTTAGATTTTAAGAGAATTTTAAGTGTTTTCTGAGCCAGCTTTTCAATTTTGAGCTGACTTAGCCCAGGGCCAATTAAAATGTTGGTTACATAAAAAAATAATAGGATACCCATTGCCATAAATAGTATACAGCTGACCAAACTGTATCTGTTCCAACATTCTTATATTCGCAAAATGCTTAGCAACCTTCATATCTTCTTTTTTTATTTTTTCAGGGTGGAGCACAACATAAAGTTCCTGTTGTTATATCAAAAATCTTCAAAGATCAACCAGGTGAAGTGTAAATCTGTTTTGGGCATGTTTAACTAATCTCTCCTACATAATTCAGGGACTGTATAGAGAACAAAAACTAGCAGGCAGTGCTCTGGCCAAGGTCTGGCCTTAGATAACGAAAGCCACAGGGAGACCAATTCTTGCACTCTGGCTTGTGTATTTCATCATTTTGAGTACTAACTTTTACTGGGAACAATATTTTACACATTTTCTTTTATTTTACTAATAATGTGTTGCAGTCTGTGGTTCAGCTCAGATAATTCCATACTGGGAACACCAGGGAAACAGATTACGTCTCAATAGAAGAACTGAATCACCCATTCCACAGAATGGCACTAATAATATACTAATAATGTATCTGTGTTGCAGTCTGTGGTTCAGCTCATATATACCATACTAGGAGCACCAGGGAAACAGATTCCTTCCCAATAGAATAACTGAACCATTTCACATAATATCACTAATAATAATATTAATATCATCATTGTCACATGTCTCATAATTATCTAAATAAAAACTCTGCATTTCCATAAAATACCAAACGGTAGCATGCTTTATTTCTATGGCAACCAAAAATCATTCCTTATTTATTTTTGTTTGCTGGATAGAATGTTTCTGAGGTCATAGGCACAAAAAACAACAGTAAACATTTCTCTTCAAGTATTGCATCCAAATAATCACTCCTCAGAAATATTCATCCGTTATAAGTTCAGCATATTGTGATAGGTTCTCCAAGCATTTTCATATTTATGTATAGTGTTTACAACATAATAATGTAACCATATTTTTATATACACAGCCAGTGTTCCTTATTAAAGTACATACATTATTATTTGCTATTACTGCATTACTGTTTAACTGAATACTTGAGTTGAAGAACCTTGCGTTCTGAATTCTGAATAAAAAACTTTTTGCAGAAGACATTTGTCCTAATGTTAGCAGGTAGCACTTACTTGTTACAAACACATCTGATTGGTTGCTATGGGTCACTAGACTTGGGAACCTTTGCACTGTTTATAACATTACTGCTTTGTATTATTATACCTAGGTGTCAATATTCTAATATTCAGGTTTTCTTTTTTTTTTACAACTCGTATATTTTCTGTATACTTCTGTGTTTTTTCTCTGTAAAAACCCAAGCTTTATTGAGTGTAAAAAACGCAAATAACTAGGAGCTTGACTGATCCTATTGAACTTTACCGTTCAGACTTTTAGAGGTTTTCTGATTTGTATTCATTGTCAGAAAAACTCATTTTGTTAGAAGTATTTGTATTTTTTAGATGTATTAGAGCTCATTCCATTAAAATCACCAGAAATCACGACTCTCTACATGCAGAATTTGTGCCGAAGGCAGTTATTTTGTTAGATTTTGTTTGCACTGGAATCAGTTATTTAAGTGAGCTCGAACCCATCTGCTAGGAAAGGAAGCCCCCCTGCAAGATATAATGGATCTAACTGTCAATGAAAATCTGGCAATCAACTCCTGCATGAAGATAAACAGATGCTGAGAGAGGGATAGTGAATATAAACTTGATTATTTCAGAAACTATACAGAATTGTTATTTAATTGTATTTAGAAAGTTTCTTATTTTAGTGTGATTAAGCTTATATAAAATAAAATTTTTTGCAATAGTTTCCCTTTAAAGGAGAACTAAAGTCAAACTAAAGTAATAGGCTAGAAATGTTGTACATTATGCACCAGCCTAAGGCAACCACAGCCCTTTAGCAGTAAAGATATGTGCCTCCACATCTTCTTTTCTGATGATTCACTGCACATGCTCTGTTCTGCTATCAGTTATTGAACTTCGGAACCCACTTAAAATATATAGTACTCTTAGGGGCAAATTCACTAAAGTGCGAAAATGTGGTAGCGTTGCCTTCACCGACGTTCGCCGCACTTCGCCAGGCGAATTATCACCAGCGCTACGCAAATTCACTAAGATGCGAATTTGCACTCAGGGTGGTGAACGTTAGCGAAGTCACGCTACCATTACTTTGCCAGGAAAAGCACATTTACGCTAGCGATGCCTAATTTGCATACAGAGCAAACGCAAGCGTATAATAGAGGTGTATGTTACAGCCATTACATTACACTACAGAAGCCCAGGAAACCTTTAATAAATAAAATAAAGTTGTCCTATTGCCCTACACATGTCCCCACTGTATATTTGAGTTGCCATGTGTTAGGAAATGTAGGGGGGTAATGAGAGTAACCCAAAAAAAGTTTTGCTCTTTTTCAGACTATCATCCAACAAAAGGTAAAAGATGCCAGTGTTTTTTGGGACTTCACATTTTTGTATTGAACTTTGCCAGGTCTGACCTGGTGAAGTAGCGTCTAGCCTAAGAGGTAACGTTCACAAAAATTTTCATCTTAGTGAATTAGCGTAGTTACACCCCTTCCTCAGTGCACACCTTTGCCGGGCGTAAGGGTGCGAAGTTGCGCAAGTCGATGTCCTTCTCTAGCAAATTTTCGCCAGGGACACTGTTAGTGAATCAGCGAAGTTGCGAATTGACGTCATGCTGGCAAATTAGCACTAGCATTACACACTTCGTGCTTTACTGAATTTGCATAAATTATGACTGTCACAATATAAGGCTGATTAGTAATTAATACAGATAATTACTATGTGGCGTGACACATGGTGACGAGATGTGTCTTCTACTTCTGCAGCAGCCTGCAGCTTTTCTCCCAAACCCTGGTGAGCCTACCATACCTTTTACTGCTTGGATCCATATGTTTGAAAATTACATTATTGCTGCTAACCAAGGGGAGATTTCTGCTGCTTGAAAGCATGCTTTACTTATTCACTGCCTGGGAGCAGAGGTACAGTGTATATTCAATACATTACCATTACCTGATGAGACTTATGAAACTGCTCTTACTACTATAAAGAACTTTTTCATGCCAAGAGTAAATGTGGTTTGCTATGAATTCCACCAACGTTGGCAACATACAGTAATTGCGAATCCACAGAGCAATTTGTAGCAGCTTTGAGAGAGCTGGTTTTTACCTGTGACTTAGATGAAAATGCCAAAAGACTGTCTCACAGGAACTAAAGAA
Source organism: Xenopus borealis (assembly GCA_024363595.1). Lineage (NCBI taxonomy): Eukaryota > Metazoa > Chordata > Amphibia > Anura > Pipidae > Xenopus > Xenopus borealis. Next base: position 148,884,965 of record CM044439.1, read on the forward strand.
ACTGGTAGAGCAAGCTAGGGATTAAAAAATCAGAATCCTCTGAATGGGTTTCACCAATTGTCTTATAATGAAGAAAACTGGAGGGATTTGATTTTGTATGGATCTCCATGAACCTAATAAAGCAGTTTTCATGGATAATCATCCCTTGCTACACATAGAGGAAATATTTTCGGAACTCCAAGGAGCAAAACTCTTATCTACTCTGGATCTTCAGAGTGCTTATTATCAAGTTTACTGACTGCATGAGGAAAGCAGAGACCTCACTGCATTTATAACCCATAATAGTTTGTTTCGGTTCAAGCGTGTACCTTATGGACTTCTATACTCCATGACATACTTCAAGTCTAGTTTGGTCATAGCTTTGAAATAGTGAAACAGCTAATCTTGAACAGTCCAGCACTAGCGTTATTTGATCCTGGACTACCCACTATGATTATTACAGATGCTTCAGACTATGGTGTTGGTGCAGTTCTCGCACAGTTCCATGCTGATCATTCAGAGAAAACTGTTGCATTTGCATTCAGAACACTTACAGAGACAAAACGTAAGTATTCAACTGTTGAAAAAGAAAGTCTAGCATGTATTTGGCAACAGAAAAATGTAGAACCTACCTATGGGTTAGATAATTTACCTTATGCACTGATCACAGCCCTTTAACTACACTGCTTACAACAAAGGGACTAGGAAGAGCTGGAATGCGTATAGCTAGATGGTCAGCAAGGCTACTGAATTTCAAATGCAGAACAAACCAAGTTTCAAAAGCGTTACTGCTGATTCTTTGTCACGTTTACCTTTACATGAAGCTTCTGATACACTGGATGAGGAGATAGAAGTTGTATCAATGATTTACTATCATCTACAGTTACAGCTGCTGATTTTAAGTAAGCTTGCCTCACATGTCCAATCAAAGTAAAACTACAGGACATCTTACAAAGCAAATGGCCAAATGCTGAGAAGAAACTCAGTCCTGATCTTCAACCTTACTACAGGATTAGACATGAACTGTCCTTAGTAGATGGCGATGTTGTCTGTGGAACTCACCACTTACTGGTAGCAGAGACCTTGCGAGAAAAGCTCATTCAACTTGCACATGAGAGTCATCAAGGAATTGTATATTCAAAACAAAGACTACGAGAACTATACAGGTGACCAGCAATGGATGCTGATGTGATAACTGCCATTTATTCTTGTGTTACTTGTCAGAATAATGAAAAAAACAGCTATCACACATATGCCACCACTTCAGCCAGTACCATTTCCTGATTCAGCATGGGAAAAACATGCTATTGATATTATGGGTCCTTTTGCAGATGCTCCTATAGACTGCAGATTTGCTATTCGTCTGATGGACGAATATAGAATGCAAGTTGTCTTGTGCCTGTTAGATATTACTTTGGAGAAGCTCCATTTGATGAAGGACATTTTTGTACTACTGATGCCAACTGCAATAGGCCTGAAGAAAGTGAACCTTTAAGGTATACTGAGAGAATCAGAAAACTACCTACATGGACCAATGGCTATGTCATGTGAAGAATGTATATTAATGTTTTTAAGATGCATTGTTGTTGTTAATTACATTTGCCCAAATGCTTTGCTACTATAGGGGGAATATGTGGTGTTTATACAAATGGTCTGTAGATGTCACTGTGCACAAGAGTGCAATTTTGCCAGCAACAGCTTCAAAGCCATCACAACACTTCACCAGTCGAAAATTCACTCAGACAACATTAATTCACTAAAGGGCAAA
>CM044439.1:148888406-148914990 GCA_024363595.1 Xenopus borealis
GGCTTCTGGGGCTGTAGAAACTCAGATCAACTTTAGCAGGTTTGGCGTTTGAAGCATGATTACTGTAGAGCAGTAGTACATAGAGATACAGTTCTTACTGCCAACAAATAGGAAGCATTTAACTTCTTACTGCGGGCATATCGACCAATTCTACACGCCTGAGAGCAATTACTTGGGGATTAAGGTTAAAAAGTGATATAAAAAAATCATAGCTACTGGCTATCTGAAATTAATGGAAGCAATGAAGAGGGGAATATAATTAGCTTTGCCTTTAGTACAATAAGATCTCAAAAATATGTTCTTATATCATTTGACTGTATTATTAACAATAAGATTATTCTTATCTAATATTTTTTGGTTTTTATTATTCTATAGCTGACAAAACTGGAATGTTATTCATAGGGGATGCATTAATGCAGGTAGGAAAGTCTTCAATTTCGCTTTTTACTTGGACTATATCCATGCTGTAAAAAGGTATATGTGGACAGTCTGCAGGCAAATGTCTAACTCTCTTTACTACAAATTGTGGCCTAAAAAGTTGTGTGGGGTCCATACATCCTGACAGATACCATATTAGTTTACAGAAATAAAATGTTTCACTATGTTGCACAAAAAATACATACATGATATATGGAGTGCTTTTTGAATGAATATGTGTTTTCTGTAATTAAATGAATCTGTAGTATCAAGCATTGCTATTAAAATAAGGAATTACTGTTGTGTCTTGAAGCAATGATAGCTTAGATATGGTTCTTTTATATTACAGGTTAATGGCATAAATGTTGAAAATGCGTCTCATGAAGAAGTGGTAAGTTGTAAGTATTTTACACTGATCTGAGTTAACTCAACCTTTGTTAATCTACTGCATGTTAACAATGTCTGTTATTGGCTCAGTATCTGGATCACATGTAAAAGGCAACCTGATTCCCTTTCACTAATTTTCTCACTCCTGAGTTATCCCAAATTATGCTTAAGTTGAAATTGTAAAGTTGGTTTTGTTAACCAATCAGAATAATAATGTACTTATTCTGTTATTCCAATTATGTTTTTGAAGGACATTGACTGAGGAGTAATATTATACACCATCACAGATGGGATAATGTACAATTGCTCTCAGATACAGCAAGGGTGATAGCTAATGCAACATTTGCATAAATAGCTGAGTGCCATGTGTCTCAGTGTGATGGCTGCATTGTTGTCTTTAAGCCCACTGTTCAAAAAATGTGATATCTCCTAGCTGCTATCGAACTAAACATACAGTATAGCACTGGAGTGGGTTAGACAGGTGGGCCCATGGGTGATGATGGTATGGAATCCTTAGAATACAAAGTTATGTCATTGTATGCTGGTATGCTGAAAGAGTTCTAACTAGATTCAGTTTTTTTTCTCTGCTTTGATAGATACAGTACATAATCTATACTGTAAATGGTACTAATAAAATCAAAATAATAACAGTGGGATATTAGGCAAAGAAAGCTCTTATATGCTATGTTTCTAGTGCAAGCAAATTACTTAGGAAAGAACAATTTAATGGACAGTTGAGTGTTGTGTGCCTTTTTAAATCTTTTTTTGAATAAACATAGAACCATAAATGTGTAGGTCCAGAGCCTTGTTATTCCTTTTGTAGACCTTGTACAATATCCGTTTACTAGCCAATAAAACATGACAAAGTTATGGGCAGATTAATTTAAAGGGATACTGTCATGGGAAAACATGTTTTTTTTAAACACATCAGTTAATAGTGCTGCTCCAACAGATTTCTGCGCTGAAATCCATTTCTCAAAAGAGTAAACAATTTTTTTAATATTCAATTTTGAAATCTGACATGGGGCTAGACATTTTGTCAATTTCCCAGCTGCCCCATGGCATGAGACTTGTGCCAGCACTTTAGGAGGGAACTTCTTTCTGGCAGGCTTGTGTTTTTCCTTCTCAATGTAACTGGAGTCACAGTGGGACATGGGATCTACCACGCAGCTGTTATCTTGTGTTAGGGAGTTGTTATCTGGTTAGGGAGGGGGGTGATATCACTCCAACTTGCAGTACAGCAGTAAAGAGTGATTGAAGTTTATCAGAGCACAAGTCACATGACTTGGGGCAGCTGGAAAATTGACAATATGTCTAGCCTCATGTCAGATTTCAAAACGAAATATAAAAAATCTGTTTGCTCTTTTTAGAAATTGATTTCAGTGCAGAATTCTTCTGGAGCAGCACAATTAACTAATGCATTCTGAAAAAAAAAACAGTTTTCCCATGACAGTATCAATTTAAGTTTTTGGGAAAGATTTCATTCTTTTTACAGTTTGTGACAAAATAAGTGAAAAGATGTAAATAATTTACAAGTTTCCTTAGACTTGCATTGTGATGTATTTTTGAGTGAGGTAGAGTAGACTTGGAAATTTATGGCTCATATAATATGATGTTTTTTGACTACCCAAAACTAAAGATCACTTCGTGGAGAAAAAAAACAGTGGGGGGAAATAGGAAATGCATTGATAAATGAGTTAACTTTTGAGTCTACAAAGAAACATGATACAAATGTATCATAGAATGTTGGGAAACATTTCAAAAGCTTTGATAAATGTGACAAAAATCCACCACTGGAAGAAAACACAGATTTTTAGGAAAAATAATTTTATATATCTATTCCATGGATTTGGTTCAGCTAGAAACCATGTTGATTTGCAGTATGTAATGTGACACAAAGTACATTACATACAGTATGTATGATTTTCTTTCTGGACAGGTAGGAAACAACAATGTTCCCAGGCTGACCTTGGCCATAGCTTATGAAATCACTCAATGATTTCAATGTAGGATCAATGCTCATCATTCCACAAAGAGAAAATGCTCTTTTCTGAAAGAATAAAATCCCGGACTCTATTATGATTAAAGGCTTTACCACTACAACATCATATAAGGGAGAACAGCCTGGCCAGATAATAAAAGCCTGATGTTTACCTTTCATCATCTCCAAACACAGATCATTTGGCCTATTTGTGTCAGGACAGGCCTTAAACTAAAAAGCAACCCACTTTAACGGCAGAGAAAAACTAGAGAAAACAAAGCAAAGTGTATCAGAATTGTTTGGATGATTTGGCTCCTTTTTGTAGAGAATGACTTAACCTAAAAAGTCAGATATTTGTTATGGTAGAGAAAAATAACTTAGGTGATAAACAACAAAGTATTCAAGCTTTACATATTTTATGTAATATTCTATCTATTTACCCTGTAACAGTATATAACAGTCAAGCTTTTAGTGAATTCTAAGAGATATTGATCAGGCTATTGTTAAGATACCTCTGAATATGAATTTACTACATGCAAGGGACATGGGGTGAAATTCACTAAAGCACGAAGTGTCTAACGCTCGCGCTAATTGACCAGAATGACATCAATTCGTAACTTCGCAAATTTACTAACGCCGACTCTGGCGAATTTTCAATAGCGAAGTAGATAGACTAGCGCAACTACCCTACCGTTCGCCGACCTTAGCGTAACTACGCACTTTAATGAATTTGCGTAGTGCTGGTGAAAATTGGCCTGGCAAAGTGCGGTGAATGTTAGTGAAGGTAACGCTAGCGAATTTTTGCCGCTTAGTGAATTTCCCCCCAAGTCTTTTCCTTAAGGCAGAACTATCACAAAAATTTTTACTGGTGTTTCGCGAATTTATTCGCCAGCAGCGAATCGCGGGAATTCGCCGCGAATTCGCCCCTGGCGAATAAATTCGCCCATCACTACATGGAATCCATTGCCCATCAGGGGACTTCAACCTGTGCTTAGTAATACATTCATATTAAAAGCAATAAGTGATGCTCAACAATTTGAGAGTCATTGTTTTGTTAATGGTGTCTTATTGGAACCGGCAGCAGTACATGTTAACCAATGCAAATTATATTGGCAATATCCCATTGGTTATCAGTTACACAACTAGTTTGATATACTTATGGTTAATTGTAAATGGCAAACAATCAATGAAGCCAAGATTTATGAATAATTCATGATAACTTTTTTCTTTCTTCATTTGACAGTTAGTACCAGTTAATCTCATATTGTAGGTACTTACTGCTATATGTTTCATAGCCGTCAATATTTATGTTTAACTGTAAAATATTGACAAGTTGTTGACTTCGTGTTCAGTTAGAATCAGTTCCATTATACAGTCCAAAGCACTCAAATTATTTTTATCCAATTTTATCATTAATACTAATGTATACATACAGCTTTAACATTTTAATTAAACAGTCAAAATACATTAGTTACTCTTCATAGTATAAAACATGGAGACATGATTTCCTCTGATTAGCTAGTGATACATATTAAAATTTTTGATGATTAAATGCTGTCTGAACGCTTCATTAACATAGCAATTAACATGGAAACATACAGTGCTTAATTGGCATGACCGTCCAGGGAAGAATATTGCAAGTGATCTGACTAATTGAATAAGCTAAAAAAAACATGTCTCAATGAAGAAATGAAGCAAAGATTTAATCTTGGCAATTAAGAGAACAATCCTGACACCAGACATGTTTTTGTAACAGGTGGAAGAGGTGGTTATATTAGATCCTTTCTTTCTGACCAAACAGTTATTAAAAGTTCAAAAATGGTCCAAAAGGGAAGACAAAAAATAATTAGAGAGTACATTGCTCACCACAGATGTCTGTCACAGTTCAACAAATATTCAGTGGTGCTCCAATGGAATGCACACTACCCTTTGCCTTACCACACTGGAGTCCCAGTTATAGCTGATAAGGCTGGAGGATTACCCCACTGCTGTCCTTGCTGAACCTTAGAACTGCTCTATCTCCCTATGCCCAACTCTCTTAGACCCATATGATATACTGTTCTGTTCAAGAAATGGTGCTATCAATAACTGGCCCTAGTTCATGGAGTCCCTGAAGCCCATACTTCACTAAGACTTGAGTTACCTTAGATTTCAGCTCAATACTGGGGCCTTCTGTTCCCAGGCACCCAGGGCATTCACCCTGGTTAGAGGTTGTGTCTACAGAGGAAAGGGGGGTCTATACTCCTGGTTCAAAGTTAAAAACTAAAGTTTATTGAGCAATTAAAAACATGGCACCACAGTGGGTTATAAAGCCTGGTGTGTTTCAGGATACTAAGCCTGATGTGTTTCTGGTTCTAGACCCTTACTCAAAGCTACTGAGGAATAAGGGCAGTTAACAACTTGTTTCTCTGCACCTGTTGCAAATTTTATAAAAGCATTGTTCTCTATAAGGATGTAAAAACCTTAGCAAAGCTTTGAACTCAGAGTTGGCAGGTTGCAGGTTGAAATAAAGGTCTGAAATTTGTTAAATATGTATAGCATGTCTGTATTGAAATGGGTGGCTTTGATCAGTGCCAAAAAATTTGCTTATATGTCTTTGTATGGTAAGTTATGTTGTTAAGCCATACCTGTAAGGAGGCCATTTCCACTAGGGCCAAAACTTGGGGTAGGTAGAAGAGGCACATGCCTAGCGTGCAGTGGCTGAGGTGCATACCTCATCTGCCTGAATGCCCCTAGTTCAGACCCTTGAGGATCTCAAATGCTGGCAGCGGTTTTCTGAATCTTCTAGTCCTCCCACCTTCCGCTCATCAGCTTGTGTACATACACTATTACATGCTTGTGCATCTGAGGGGTGTGTACTCGCACAGTCGAGGATGGATTACCTAGGGTGCTCTTTAAGCTTGGACCTGCCCAAGGAGGATAAATCAATTAAGACTTCTTTTGTTCCATTAGGTTAAGACCGTGTAGTACTAATAACTGCAAGTTGCTCAAAGTATTTGATAAGTGCTAGAGTATTTGGTTGTTTAATCAGGGCAGACAACAGATGGCATTTGAAAATGTCAGCTGTGTTACCTTACTCTTTTGCATAATATCACTACTGTGACCATTTGTGTGAAAAAGATCAGACTATTATCAGAAACAATTATATTTCACTAAACCCATATTACTATTATTTTAAAATATGGATAATGTTGGCCAGCTACACTATGTTTATGTGTTATTTTTTTATCATTGTTTTCTATAGAGATTTTCTTGGATGGGATTGTAGTGTTTGTCTTAAGGTACAAAACTGTAAGATTTTTTTCAATCAAAATGGATTGTTTGGATTTCTATCTTCAAGTCTCAGCTTTTATATTTCCCATCTGTGAACAAAATGGGTTTTGTTGATCACATAAATAAGAAATATGCTCCCCAGGTTTTATACTTATGCTCAGCATGGGCTTTCTTGGTTAGAACATTATTTACCACTATCTGTTCCTAAAGACAGCGTATACATTTTTACTAAGGGCGTTTAAAAGCTTTATCACTTTTATGTTTAAAAATTTATCATAAGTTGAATTAAGTCTGCACTTTCTAATATTTAAATATACAGCCAGATTTTCAGCATTTATAAACATCGGCGTTTTCATATTAAGCACAAGTGTTTTAAGAGAAACGTTAATCTGTTTATCTGCGCAGTTCCTCCATGAATCAAAATGCTTTTAGCATGGTGTACGGAACTCAGAATTCATTTCAGTAGGAAAAATTATGGCTGTGTGGGCCAAAATTCTGAATAAAGCTTACTCAATTTGCATATACAGTAATGATTCCTATATATTTACAATAAAGCAAGGAACTTGACAATCTTTTTTCTTTAAAAACATAGCAGATTTACTTGTAAACCTCAGTTTTCAAAGTGAAAATCTTTAGTTTATGAGTGCATTTTTTGCACAAAGCGAAATGCAAACAGATAAGGAGGCCTTTTTATAAAAAATCATATTTGTATACTTCACTCACAATTTAATAAACAGGGAGGTTACTTTATTTATTAAAATATCCGAATATAAAAAACATAATATAAAAATTGTGTTTTACTCAATCATTTATAGTGAGCTAAAAAATGTTGGCTAGAACAGTTCCCATTGACGTGGTCAAACTTTTAGATGGCAAAGTTTTACATTTGAGTTTGTTTTTTTCAGGCATTTGTGTTTTTTAAACCATTATTCACATTCATGATTTTTAATACACATAAAATCAAATATCTGCTTCCCGCTATGTCACAAAAAGCTTTTTCACAGACAAATGACTTGTGTTGTGTGATCAATGTATATTGTGTTTGTTAATATTCTGTCATTTGTTTGCATAATTCTCCTTAAAACTAGTCATTTTACTTACTATTGATAGCAAATTTCATACAGACAATCCTTCAGAAAAACTAAGGGCAGAATTAAATATTCTCAAAAGTTAGAAAACATTTCGATTGTGTTACACATTCTGGACCACAGGATAAAATAAAATATATAAAACCATAAAATATATAAAGACCTTCAGATCTTGCCTGTTCAGCTGCTATAAAACTGAATATTTATATCAGATTGTAGGCCTGAATGTAAAGTATGCATCCATAATTTACATGCAGGCATACAATCTGAAACATCTGCAGCCAGGTTGGTCACTTACAACCAGTTTATCCTAAAGATGCTTGCAACAATGCTCTAATTACTCTCTAATATATACTAGGGATGTTCCATATGCAACATTTTTAAATTTTATCAAATACTGAATAATCCACAAGCAATTTTCCAATATATCTGTACCAAAATAAATCCAAAAATTATATTAAAATTTTAGAACAATCCAAGAAAAAAATCATTATCTTTGTCCTCCTTTGTCCTCCAGTGTTCTTACTTCACAATGGTTGGACCACACACTGGTTATTTGAGCACTATATCTGTGAAAATATTACTTCTAGTTATGAAAACCTTGCAGCAGTGACTTTGGTGACTACCATATTTAACTTACAGTGACATAATTCAAACTTTAGCCATTTCTATTTAGCTTTACAGCAAATTTATATCTAGCCATTTCTTCAAAAGAATCCTATGCCATTATTACCTCTAATATTACAAACACATAATAAAAGATAGCAACCAACTAACAACTCCATTTGCATGGTCAAACTAAAAGAGATGTCTAAAAAAACTTGGGTGTTTTACTCCCTCAAAAAGGACAACATTCAAAAGAATGTAAAAAGAAAATGACTGGCACTCAATAGTAATCCAATTATACTATATACACTGTTTCCTTGCCAAAGGGTTTTCCCCGTTCCTACCTGATTTTTGTCTTCTTGTTCAACTTTAGCTTGAAATATGTCCAATCAGTGTCATGCTTTAGCTTGTATTTGTTAAAAACAATATAATTAATAATACTACTTTAAAACTAAAATACGACAATATTTTTATAGTTGCATTTAAACAAATATTTGCATATCCTAGTACAGGGGCCTCCAATTTTTTTAACTATGCTCCCCATTCAAATGTAAAGAAGTTGAATGGAGAGTAAAATAAGAATGCAAAAACATCCTGGGGATGGCCATTTTGATTCCCTATATTGACTGTAAGACTACAGGAGGCTCTACAGTATATGGCAGTACACCTGTTTTTATGACAAAGACTTGCCTTTAAGTCTGGAGCACCTGCTTTGAATCCACACCAACATGTTGCTCACGAGCCTCTGGTTGAGGATCACTGTCCTAGCACTTAAGTTTGACTGTGCCTACATTACTGGTTGGCAGGTAGGAGGCTATGTGCTGTATAAACTGGGTTATACTGTATATGTATCTGTCTTGACAAAAAGCAGAAATCATTTTACTATTAAGCAAGATGATTTAATAAAGCATAAACAAGAAAACATAACAGCAGAGTTTGTGCAAGGTGCAATCAAAGAAACAAGTCAACTAACAATAACTTATCCGTGAAGCAGGTTAAAGGTGTGAGTAGGCAGAAAACAACAGCAAATATGTGTAGCAGACAATGAGAAAGAGCAAGTCTGAATAGCAGGCCAGGGTGAAAACATAAAATCAGATGACAAACATCAAAGGCAATTCAAGGTGGAAATTAAGGGACAGACTAGATAACAGACCAAGACTCAGCAGTGATGGGTAGGAACAGACTAGCATAAATAGGCCCTTCATGTCAGGATTGCAGGCATGTGACCTTAACGGCATCAGAGGTGGAATCAACATAGACTGAGGACTAATATTTGTCATTGAATAAATTGTTTTTGGGGTATATACTATCTTATTAGCATGAACTGTGCATGGGTTCACTGCCATGTATTACATATACATTAGAAACATGCACAGTTTCTCACTTAAAACATTTATTTGTGCATTTCATTCAAAGTAAAAAATGTATAAGAATACAACCAAATAATGCTTTTAGCAAAACACACCCAATTATCACCAGCAGCAAATACAAAAAGTCATCTGTGGCTCAGAATGGTAATTCACCAGCAGAGCAAATTGCCACATAGAAAAGAGTTTGAATTCTGATAATTCCCGACAATTATAAAACAACCCCTGGACAGACACACAGCGTATCTATATACATGTACAAACTTTAGAATTATTGGTCTAAATGGGTTTGCACAACATTTTGGGGCAGATTTATCAAGGGTCGAATTCGAGGGTTAAAAAACCCTCAAATTCGACCATAAAATTTTGGCTGAATTTTACCGCAATTCGAATATTCAAACAATCAAATAGAAAAAAATTTCATTGAACGATTAAATTGTTCGAATCGAACGATTTTAACCATTAAATCGAATTTTTTTTATTCGATCTAAAAAACTTAGAAAAACCCTATGGGAGCTTCCCATAGGGGTTAACAGTAATTCAGTAGGTTTAATCTGGCGAACTAGGCAATCAAACTTTTTTTAAAGGGTAAGTACTTCGACCATCGAATGGTCGAATGATCAAATAGTTGGTCGAAGTACCCAAAAAAAGTTATTTGAATTCAAATCTTTTTGAAAATTCCATCGAATTTCGAATCATTCATGTGAATTTAGTAAATCTGCCCCTAAGTGTATGTTCTTGGAATGTGATATGTAGAAAACCCTGCCCTAGTGGAGTTTACAGTCCAAGGTTCTTACCATGCAGCCATAAACACAACATACAACAACTGCATTTGGTGGTATTATATCCAAAGGTTTTTATTAAAGGACTGAAAAAACAACAAATACCTTCTGGCTAGATTAGCAACTGGTGCTAAGGGTATCAAATGAACTTATTAATATCATATTTTAATATATTTTGTGCCACAATGAATATACTTCATATGTTTGTATTTTCTTTGGTTAATTGCCTTTAACATATTAATTTGTAGGTTCACTTATTACGGAATGCTGGTGATGAAGTCACAATTACTGTCTACTATTTAAAGGACGCACCTTCATTTCTTAAACTGCCATTCGGTAAGCGAACCATTAACCTAATACAGTACACATAGGGATTTACATTAATTCTGTGGGTTTTTTTGTAGATTTCCTTTGCATTTATTCAATCAGTGCCAAATTTGTAAACTTTAAAGCTATGGAGCAATGGAAATGTACTAATTAAGGACCTTTGGCTGGGTATTATTAAAAGAGAATATGAAAATGTGTCTATTTACAAAGATAAATTTGTATGTTATGTTCAGGTCTTTTATCACGAGCTCTACCAATATATCCACATTCATTTCTACAATACAGCAATAATTGGCTGCTTGTTTAATGAAGTTTTAAAAAATATTGGATGCATAAAATCTACCAGAGAACATGCTAAACAAAATGCTGTTGTTGTTTTCTGTTAAAAAGTGCATTACTATTAATGCGGTATGGTCAGATAATTTGTAGGCTTCTTATACTTTAGTTAGGAGCAGTATTTAAAACAGATATGGGATCTGATATCTCCAATGGACTCAATTTTAATAAAATAATTCACATTTTTAAAAAGTATTGCCCTTTTTCTCTGTAATTATAAAACAGTACCTTGTACTTGATCCAAACTAAGATATAATTAATCCCTATTCAAAGTAAAATTATAATATTGGGTTTTGATTAATGTTTAAATTACTTTTTAATAGACTTAAAATATGGAAATCCAAATTATGGAAAGGCCTCTTATCTGGAAAATCCCAGGTCCAAAGCTTTCTGAAAAACAGGTCCCCTACTTATTTATTGTACTGCCATTATAAAATAAAAACAAGGGATTTCAATAGCTATTGCTCCTTAAAGGTTCAAATGTGACCTTTATCATTAGGGGCATAGCTTCAGAAGATATTAGTGCTGGAGCCTATGTGGTTCTATCCCAGATAAATTAATGAACTAATGTTAGATCTGTAACCTTATTATAGTTAAGGGGGCCTGGCGAAAGGCTGAGTCTTTAAGGGGGGCTTGAAAAAGTCTTATAAGCACAGATCTAGAGTATTCACATTTTAGTAGGGTCCACCTTCTTTTTCTTAGAATAAAAAGAGTGAAATGTCCACAATAATTAAAACTTTCAGCAGTGAGTATACAAACCTTGCCCTTGCCCTTGACCATAATGTGTTCCATAAAGTGAATGTAGTTCCCATTCATGAAATTTACAATGTATACATATCAGGGCTGATCTATTAATTCTTGAGATCATGTTTTTTGTTTATTACATTTCTCCCTAATTTCTAATAACTGCATCTTGGCAACTCTTTAGGAGGTGCAATTCTATTTGTTTTATTACTATGCTAGAATAAGAATGTTACCCCAAACTTCCTTTTTATCTCTATATTGTGCAGGTTTTAGGGCTGGGACAGACAGGGAGATTCGGGGAGATTCTGCCTTCTCCCTGTCTGCCGCCTGTTAAAATGAAAAAGCGCCAGCGCTAATCCACACGCAGCACGGCGATTTCCGGAATCGCCCAAAGTTTCCTCACGAAGTAACTTCGACAGAATCTCCCCGAATCTCCCTGTCTGTCCCAGCCCTTAGCCCTTTTACAAGCTGTATTTCATACGATGGCCAATAAATGGTATACCCCCTGTGTTTGACCTTTATAAGTAGCAGCAATTACATGGCCTTCATCTGGTCACAACAACATCATTTGTTAGTTTTTTTTCACAATGCCAATGGAGCAGCTACTTTGAATGCATATTTTTGTATGTATCTTTTTATTTCTATAGTGCTCCTTGAGGGCAAAGATATGCCCAGTTCTGACACATGAAGATATTTTTATGTTGTACTAAGTTTCACCTTATAAGCCTCTTTCTAAATCAAATCTGTAATAGTCAAAGGGTTTCATTAGAAATCAATGAATGGCCTTTAACTGGTTTAACAAGCACTTTCCAAAATCTCTTAAGAACTTAATGAGAAGTTTCTGCAAGCAATTGCCCTAAGGAGCCCCATCATAAAAACTGTTATTAATATTTGATGCCTTTAACAAGAAACTATAGTTATAGGTGTAAAAGAACAGCTGACGATTCTGGGTCAGTTCTCTAGAGGCTTAATCCACTATTATGTGGCTGTTTGAAGCACTAACTATAAATGATAGGCAAAACTAAGCTCAGTTGTTGAACCTAATAAAATCGTTACCTGTAATCTTTTAAACTACTGTTTTTTTGTTTTGTTGTTTTTCTTACTCTGCACTGAGGGCAGTTCTACAAATAGTTTTTAATCAAACAAATCAAAGCCTTTGCATAATTTAGTCTTTGATATAAGAGAAAAGAGAAAAGCTGTGTTTGCACTTTAAAAGACTGCTGCATGGTAGAAATGTTGGTGGCTTCCACCAACCTGGAGTCATATAACAAGTAAATGTCTCCAGAGATGTGCTTATTACTGGGGTAAATGCTGAAGTACATATTCCACATCTCCCCAAATAAACCTTTTTGAGTATGTCAAAGCTTGTTGCTCCACTAGTTCACTACCTCCCTCACGCATACACCCATGCTCACAGTGGTTAGCTACTAATATTTCTGCTATTGTGAAAAATGTAAATGACAAATTATTAAACACTAGGGGCAGATTAACTAAATTGTGAATTGACTAACGCTGCAGATGATTCGCCAGCGTTACCGCCCGCAGGGACTTCACCGGTTTACTAACGGCACAGGCATTACTTATCTAGCAAAAGAGATAGACACTTGCTGTGATTTTCACTCTATTGGAAGGCGACATTTTGCTCTGACAAATGGACATTACTCCACAAATTCACCAAAGTGCAGATTTTACTGAAGGTTAAATCTTTTGCCAGACTTGTGTTTGCCAGCTCAGATTAGGCAAATTGCAATGGTGTGCATAGAACTTCCCCAATCTTCAGTTACTTACTTCATATTCTGAGTTGGAAAAGCATCTGTGTTCAAAGAGCACTGGCGACTTTTCCTTTTTTCAGGGTGATATGCTGCAAAAGTCCGAAATTTTTTTTTGAGTAACCGTTTTCCCCCATACATTTTCTAACATATGGAACATTATTTTACAGTGGGCTCATGTATAGGGCATTATACAACTCCATTGACTTAATTAAGGTTCAGTGGACAAGTCTTCTTATCAGTGTAAATGTAAGGTAAGGTTACTTTCTGCCAGAAGACCTGAAAAATCACAAGGTTCCCATTATAGAGAATAAACTATAATATAAGATATCCTCTGCAGACAAAGAGAAGGAGTGCACCACCCTACCCCTAAAGTGTTTACCCAATCCCATATCACTATATAACATATTTTCCCTCTTTCCTACACATCCACCCACACTCTCCACATCCATTTAACACACACCAACATCTCCCCCTCCCCACCAATACTCCTTATTTCTATATCCCTCCCCCCCCATCTATCATGAATATATTGTGACGATAATTCTAAATACCTAGCAGAAATTGGAAAAAAAGTTGCATATAGCTATGGTCTCTTTTATTAGCCATGGAATTGGTCCAATCCAAATTCAAACATGATCACTGTTTTAATAATGTCATAACTGCATTTAGATGATTTTCTTAAGGGAATGTGCTTAAGAACTTTAGAAAGTGCCAGTGCTCCTTGAGTTCCAATGACCTTTAACACCAGAGAAAGAAGAAAGCACAGGTCTGAAGCTTTTTAGCAAAACAGAAGAGATGTTAGCCTGATGGGGTATCATTTTGAAGGGTCATGTTAATTATGTAGATTGCTTTTATGCTCATTAGTCCTGGAGGCTTGCCCAGCATTCTCCCGCTGGTCACCATTTTTCATACCCTAATAACTCAACATGATCTTAAAATTCTGATTCTCAAAATTAAACTAATGAAAGAAAAATTAATGTAGCAGAGTAAAAATTAAGTAATGGGAAAAAGCTGTTGCGTTGCATTTACCCCTTGCTGCTATAGGAATAAAAAGTCTTGTGCATTGGAAACTGTAATGTACTGTATGCATAATATGCTTTTTAAATTATATCAGAATCGTTATTTTTACTGACATTACTATTAAAGAGGCTGTTAGATAATGTACTTTTTGTGGGGTGTAGACAGTGTGCAACCCAAATAAAAAAACATACATTTTGTTATAATTTTATTTCTTTGTTGTTTCAGATTAACTTTTTATTCTGCAGCTCCCCTGTGTGAAATAAGAAGTATTAACTGATTGTTAGGGTCCCACCTACTCTAGTGTCTAGAACAAATAAGAGGAAAACTAGAATGAATATGCTTTCTGGTTGCTATAATCCACAATTTACATTGTATACAAATGGTGGGTAGAATTAATAAATTGGTGGGTAATCAAATAAATCCAAACATTTACATCATGAGTAGACAGTTTCTCTCAGTTGCTGCTAGGTATAAAACCCAGTGGAAGTATAGTATGTGGGCAATAAAGCACTATACACATAGCGATTGTGCACAAATAGAGTTGTGCCTAGCTCCATTTTTCTAGTTGCACCTATAAAAGCGGATGATTTGATTGGTGCAAAAGAGCTCTACATTACTTTTTCCACCAACTAGGAGTGAAGTATAGCTTTCTATGCTCATTGCACTCATGGGCACTTGAGGGGCCCATATCCCAGCAATTACATCAGTGCCACTATTAACCTTTAAATTTTGAGGCTCAATTGCCCAGTCAAACAATTTATGCCATTTTCAGGGGACACAATCATGTTGCATTTAGAGGTTCAAAATATTTGGGGGGGATTATACTGTAGCCATTCTTTCTGTAGAACACTGTCATGCAATTCTGTGAGCTTCCAAGTTCTATTCTTGTTATCTAATATTGTTTTGCGGTGCATAAACCTGCTTGATACACTGTATGTTGCAGCTTGTAAAATATTAATTATACATCTTCATTAAATCCCTTTATTCATTCATAAATAGTAAATGGAAAATGACTTTATACATGGTTTTCAAATTTCCCTGTAAAATAAATTATCATTAACTAGTGTTTTACATTTGATTTTTTAAAACAGTAAGTAAGGAAGAAAAGCAGGTTTTGACTGCTAATAAAGTTTAACTTTAATATGGTGATTGAGTTGCCCCTGTTCTCTTTCTTGCTGTTTAGAAGGATTATGACTTTTGGTCTTCCTTTAGAGCAATGGCTCATGGGGTGGGAAATTGCTCTTCAAAGATGAAAAGATGATGAGATTCTTGAACATACCTTTGAATAGCAAAAGGAAACATTCTTGTATGATTGGAGATTCTGGCTCGCAACAGATTATTTTACTGCTTTTCAAAAAAATTTTTGGGGTTTTGTCACCTGCAGGAAAAAAACACACCTTAACTTCAGCTATGCCGGGGGGTGAGGTAAACAAATGTATTACGCTTCTTATGCAATACAGGTATGGGATCCGTTATCCGGAAAATAATATAAGAGTGATTGTTTCAAACTAAGATATACGTAGTTATTCCTTATTGGAAGGAAAAGTATCCTATTGGGTTTATTCAATGTTTACATGATCTTCTAGTAGAATAAGTTATGAAGATTCAAATTACTGAAAAATCCATTATCTAGAAAAGCCCAGTTCTCATACCTGTAATTTGAGTAATAATTATGAATGGAGAGTGCCGCTGAAGTTGTGCGGAGGTGCACTCAGAACACAATCATAATGCCTAGGTGAAACTGGTCTCTTGTATCTGATGGGATGTATAAACCCCAGATGAGCCTCCATTTTCCTTTTGCCCAGATTAAGTTTTCTGTCACCAAGCTAGCTGCCTCAATATCTTGCTGTGTTTCTATTCCCCCCAATCTATCTGACCCTGCTAGATTCTGCTCTGTGAGCAAGAGACTCCTTTCAAGATTGTCAGTCAAGCACAGTGTTGCAATTTGTTCCTCTAGTGCTCTAACTCAAGCCTCCAAAGTAGCATCTGCTCACATCCGCCACAGATGTAAGCAGTTTGGATCTGTTGTTCCAGTTCTGCATACATATGGCAGACTGTGCACTGGGTCTGACCTTCAGTCTTGCTAGCACTAATTATCCCAGTTACAGATCAAAACAGGAATAAAACAAAAAAAAATAGGGTTTAGAACAAACTTAAGAGCAGCTAAACACTAGAGCAAGCTCCACTGGAGTCCCATGGGTTCTATTTATATAGTCTGGTTAGGTGCAACTAATCAAACCCCACCCCCTCAAACTGAGGGAAAACTAACTGTAAAGTAAAGCAGGTTGTGACAAACTTGCTATAAGCACAATATCACACCAAATTTTGCTATTTAGCAGAAAAAAATATATAAAATTAAACCACAGTATTTAAATATACAACCTTACTATAAAATAAGTTAATAACAGTTAATAACAAATACTTATCCTTTTCAGTTGATTTGTTTGCTTTTAGTTGCTTTTTCCAGTCAGCGGCCTGTTTGAAGCAGGCTGCAAATTATTTACCTAGCTTGATATTTAGAACTACAAGAGTCTGATTTCTATTATAATTTATAGTATTACTGTACACCCCTAATGTACTGGTGCCATGTGAACCAAAGGATTGTGGAACCTCATTTTGCCATTCTCTTATTTTAGGTTCTCCTGATCCTCCAAGTGACCACAGCAGTGGGGCATCATCTCCTCTTTTTGATAGTGGTTTACATTTAAATGGAAATATTTCAAATACGGTAGGTAGCACCTGGTTGTATTTCAAATTACATTTAGATTTTTTTTAGATTTAGATTTATTTTGTTCAATGAAGTATGAAATGTGTAATTGTATTTAGCAAATCATGAAAATGCAAAAAAAAAAGGATGGGAAATTATGTAAATGACAATGCTGAGTGGAACTAATGTTTGTTTTTCCAGTGTTTGTGATTTACACACAAGCTGAAGTATCCTGAATCTATTTTGTGGAACATTTCTGTACATATTAGGGCTCATTTACAAAGGAGGGAAGGTCAGCAAGGTCAACTTTATAAAAGCTCCAGTATATTCACCCACAAACCTTCCCCCACTAAAGTTGCATAAAATGCTCTTAGAAGCATCATATCCTGTCATTGGTAAATACCACTAAGCTGAAAATTCTTCTTTGGTTAGAGCAAGTTATTGCAGCCATGAAAAGGGTGGCGCATGGGCTTCCCACTGAACTTACTCTACTGGTTCAAGTTACTCACAAAAGAGAATGCTGTCTCTGCCTGTGTCAACATTTCATGAAAAGATAGCCAAGTTGTCCATAAAAGTATCTGTCTGTGTACCAAATGGGGAAAGGGAGAGAGAAAAGCAGAAGGGGTGAGGAAATAAATGTGCTGTGTTGTTGAAGGGAAGTGGTAAAGTACAAAGAAGTAAAGAATGCAGGTGCAATGGCAAAAATTGAGTTCATGTACGTACATTGTCCTATATTGTTAGCGATGATCTTTTTTTGACTATGCTACAACTGTTCATCTTAGAAAAAAGGTTCTCATGTTGCCAGTTTCAAACATGGCAGTGATCGCTTCATTGTTATTGTACCATCTAGATATCCATCTGGTTGTGTAGTAGTACAGCAAGGACAATTTGGTGTCTGTTTTGAGGACTATACATTATTATTCTGGTAAATATGGTGCTGAAACCCAATTGAGGTCCTTAGCCATTTACTGCTACATTTACTAAAGGGCTTTTTATATGGGGTTGAAGTGATCAGCTAAATATTCCCCCAATAAAGAGTCCTGTTATGTAGCAGTAAAATGCTAGGGACCACCGTTACAACAACACATTTACCAGGATTATAATTTACAGTCCTCACTTTGTCTCATTTGTAGAAAAACAGACACCAGACTGGAGCTGACTTAATGTGTTAGATGAGTATGCCACAATCAACAAACTATATTGGAAAGAAAGGGTGCCAAATGCTTCAGTTAACCCACTCCTCCAGACACATTTTCAAACATATGCAATGTCCATCAGGAGACTCCTAAATCTTGGTTCATTGGTTCCCATGCATGCTTGCTTTCTCTTTGTTCCACCACGTCATCTAGGTGGTGCACATTTTACCACTGTTGCGTCATCTCTCACCACCAGCCCCTTCAACACCTTCTTATTTACAGTTTAATTCTGATATTGCACATTGCCCACTCTGGCTCTGATTTATTCAGTTCCTTGCTCAAGCAGGTTATTTTGTAAATACTCTCTGTTTTTAAGCTCTGCCTAAACTCTAACTTCCCTACTTGCCACCAATTAGGATCTCTAGCTTGTTTCCAACTACGATTTTGCATCTCCCTATTCTTTAACACACTTTGTAGAGGGAAGGATCCTTGTTAGTCCAGAGCTTCAAAAGGGCACCTTTAAAGAGTGCTGATGGCAGGAGTTCATTTCATGGGAACATAAAGACCTATTCAGCTGTCAAACAGTGTTCCTGATTAACAGTCTGTCACACATGCTTTTCGGGGACGTGCTCTACATCCTTGTATCGTATGTGGGTCCAAACACATTTGCCACATTACATTTCTTGAAATGGATGTACATTACAAACATAATCCAAATAATGTATTTAATCTAAAGAAGGCCACTTTTATCAAGGTGAACAATCCCATTAAATAGTTCTTTAAATATTAATTTATGTATTATTATGTAATATTAATTTAATTTATTATTAATATGTAATATATAATACACAATATCATTTGGCTTTTTTTAAAACACAAATATTTAACACACATTTGGATGCTGGTGTTGGGCTGGTCGGTACAGGTGTTTGTGGTTCCTCCTGTCAGTAACCATTTGGTCTATTTTATGGAGAGTCCCTATCTTTGTATGGGGATAAAACAAGAATCAAATAGGTTAAGGTGAGGAGAGGAGGAAAAATTATTTGGAGAATGGTCTAATGGTCAAGGTTTTCTGATAGGACCCTAGCCTCCTAGTCCAACATTTATGCTAAACTCCTGCATGAATTATCAGCACACTGTGTGACTGTACTCTGTATCCCTAATTTGGTTTTACCCTTCCCTGTATATAAAATGAGACTGTAGTTGAACATAAAATGCAGAAGAAAGTCAGTAGGTAACACATCTTGAAAATCTCCTGTGAAAATAATCATGTTTTAGTAAATACATCTGATGCACACTAGCAAATGTTATCACCATGGCATGTCATAACACATTACATCTCTGAGATATCTAGTTAGATAATCTGTCCCTCAGGGCATTCAGGCAAAATGCTGAATGTAATTATCACACATGGTGTTCTTTTCGTTTAGAGTGGGTCTATCGCAGGAAGCAAAATCTTTTCCCAGCATAAACGTTTAAACAAGATGCTTGCATATATTCTTGTTATACAGTATAACAGATTATCTGGCTGTGGGGTTGTTTTAAATGGTTATTTATCCAAAAACATCTTTGTCAAATCAAAAAACATACATCAAAGGATCTTTCCAGTGGGACTTATCCAACTGTGCATTATTTCAGATTTCCACATAGGGCAGCCAATATCAGGGGACATTGGGCCAGAAACACAGCCAAATTCAAAAGCATCATATACATCTAAATGTAAAATGTTGTTACCTAGAACTAACAAAAGTGTGTTTCTCATTGTCCTTTGTATAATTTCTCCTTTTTGCATTGAGGAATGTATTGGAGAGTCCTTCAGTGCCCATCTTATACAAAACAAAATCTTTAAAAAATATATGTAACACTGTTGAAATATACTAATACATATATGGGGCCAGATTTATCAATGGTCGAATTTCAAATTAATTTGTTTTTTAAGCTCACATAAACTCCCATGATCTCGAAAATCGAATTGTAATTTATTCTCAAAATCAATTTTTTTAAACTTGAGTGAATAGGATTGACCCGAATACTGGAATAGAATCACATTTGATTTGATTTTCAAAAACTCACATCGAATTTCTATAACTCGAATTTTGACAGTTTTGCCCATAAAAAAGCTAAAACCTTAGTATTTGAAATTCGAATTCAAAATTCGACCCTTGATAAACCTGCCCATTATTCTTCAGTTATGGACGTCTGCTTCAAGTGACTCTATTGGCTGGGCCCTAGTTGTTGTTAAACAGGAACAACGTAATAGCAAAATTGGTATACTGCATATCCTTTAGAGAGCATCATATTTGCTTTACATTAGATAGAGTTATTGAACACATCATCAACCGCAAAAATGGGCATATGAGCAATACAAATGTCCACAAGGCTAACTGTCAACAGCATTTTGTAGGTCGTATACATTTCATGCCAAAGTGTTTTAGAAGGCTTTAGAAATGTTTTTGATTTAAATAATGATAAATATTTTTGTATCAACATTAGAAATGAGCTACTCCCATCTTGAAGACTCTGGGCCTATTTAGTGTCTGTATACATCAAATGTACCAAATAACACCAAATTTTTTCCCGTGGGTCCCGATAATCCCTGCATAATGATTATTTAGAAAAATCTTATAAAATCCACTAAGGTTAAAAATCTCATAAAAACAGACAGTAGCACAGTACTTGGAGGGGACCCTCAGGTGAATAATATATTGCAGAGTTAAAAGTTTTTGTTAAATCTCATATTTATGTATCGCTGGAGATACAATGCAGATGATCCCTTGCTCCAGGTCGCTCTGTCACCCAGGCCTCCCTGCCCATGGGATCTGTTGTATAGGTAGTTACAACACTGAATCTGTGTACTGTTACTCATATTTGGAGAAAACAATTGTTGCGCGTGGAAAAATGTTGATGCCCATTGACGTCAATGTGTTTTGCAAAATCTTTTTTAAAAGAAATTACCCTCAACAGATAGGTGTTTGGTCACACAGCCTACATTCATCCAGACTTGTTGCACTGCTCTTCCAAAAACCATTCCCCTTGAAACAAAAGAATATGAGAAAAGAGGAAAGCACCAGTACACACATATTCAGTTGGGTAACTAACTATACAGTAGATCCCATGGGTGGGGAGGCCTGGATGACAGAGTGGCCTGGAGCAATGTCTCTGCTGCATATAAGTCCCCCCCTTTCCAGGCCCTCTCATATCTTTAAAATAGCAGCGTACAGTGAAGGCCAAGTGGTGCAATGTAAGGAGCTACTCTGCCATTGACTAGATGCCCACTTCCACTAAGGTGGAAAATAAGTAATTTAATAAATCACGTCAACGTTCAATCCAGGTCATGTTTCTCATAGCAGCTAAACAGATATTTGCTTTCAAACACCAGACTAGTAAATACTACCTGCTTATTATATTGCCACCCATGGTTTTAGTGCTTAAATTATATTAAATTGCTCCTCTACATTGACTAAAGTCTTAGGGGCAAATTTACTATTATTCCCCAAAATTAGCTCAATCCTACTTGAAATACGATAAGCATTCGACCATCGAATTCTTATTGAATTGTTTTAGGCTATCATTTTGCTAGATATTCGATTTCTCAATGAATTCATATGATCGGATACCGATCGTTCGATTTCACAAAAAAAAACTTAAAATTTCCTTTGAGCATCCGAAAAATTTGTATGATTGAACGATCGAACGCAGGACTTAGTCTCAGAAGCCTATGAGACTTCTATTACAATTTGGTAGGTTCAATCTGGCGAAGTAGGCAGTCGAACAATTTTAAAATTTTGATTCCTTCGATCATCAAATGATCGAATATCCGATCATTCAATCTATTTGATCTATTAGATAATTCAGTATTCGATGATCAAAAAGGCAAAATTAGAATATCCGAATATACGAAAAATTCATATGATCGTTATTCGATCAAACTTCAATAATTTCACGTGAATTTCGTAAATCCGCCCCTTAATCTTTGTATGAGCTCTAGTAACCCAATTGGATGCTTGATATTAAGCAGTGGACCAGTCAGTTCTAATTACTATTTATATACTGTGGATTACCAGATCTGCCGTAACATAACTCCAATATAGTCATACTCATTGTTGTGTCCAACCTATATCGCTCCAACTGATGGAGAAGTTTGTTAGCAGTTGTTTAACATCAGCAGGTTGGACATACTGTATACAGTAAATCAGTAGGTGCTATGTTCCCTAGCTGAATGGAATTGTAAGGTGTAAATACTATAAATATTAACAATGTATCAAATACTAGAATACCTGAACCATAGGGGAAACTGAGAATGTGCAAGAAAGAAAAGCTTTTGGTTCAGAATCTCCAAGAGTTATTTGTTTAAAATGTTCTAGTTTGTGCTGAAGATAACTATTGCTCATAAATCATCCACATTTTTGTTTGCATTTGTTACTCTTTGTGGTGAACTGGGTATGTGAAAATGTGTTAGACATAAATCATTTTTCCCAAATGGAGCCTGTATATTTCATTCAGGAAGAGAACAAAAGTAAGGCTGAAGGGACAATGGAGGCTGACAGTTTAGGTACAAATTATACACGTGTGTATTTAGTCAGAGGTTGAGCATGACAGTGCTAATGCTGAAAGCCAGTTGCTTTTAGTGTATTGTGTTGCCTAAGATAGATACCTTTTTTAACTGGTTATATACAGATGAAGCCACTTTGGATTGTGTGTTTGACACATAATAACTAAACTCAAAAATCCCATTTATCTCACACAGAATATTGTGTCACAGCATCCCATCCAATTAAAGAGTTCACCATTGAAAACAATGGTGCTTTGGTATGCTAATGAAAAGGTTAAATGCATTAAATGAGTTAAGATAACTTTAGATAACACAGTTTCTCCAATTAGCCCTGAGTCACAACGCATTTCACACACAAATCCAAGTGGCTGCATCTGTTAACATTAAGTATGTGTATTTATTTTAACCTATTTTACTTTGTATAATTATATATACTGTCTGAAATAAAAGATAAAAATGTTTTCTTATAAATATATAAAACAAAAATGGAGGAGGTGCCAGTTAACACAATACTGTTTCCAAAAAGGATGATATAGTGACATCCAGGGTTTCTAAGTAGGTATTTGTCAGAATTTTTTTCACAACAGGTTTTTTCCACAATATAAGACACTGGAGGTCATTTATAAAGTTTGTGCAGTGCATAATTGTTCCCATATGGTAGTTTTGCCCATGCTTTTTCCTGAATGCTAAAATATTGCACTGCTGTGCCCGTCTTTCCAGTTTCTGCGAATTCGCATTGTGAATAAATTTTCACACTTTCGTACATGCATTTTGCAAGGTTGTTGTATGCGAAAATAGCATTTACAGTAACTTAAATTAGCAATTTGCGAAACTGTTTTGCAAATATTTTCTCCACCACCAAAGTTATGGAGTAATTCAAATGCAGAGCATAAATATTCCCAATTTGCGATTTTTGCCATATTTAAAAATTTGCAATGTGAAAAACAAATTCACAAATCTGTTTTATCGCTCTTAATCAGCTTTATAAATATAACCAGGCACTGGGCAAATATCACTTTGCAAATCAATCTGCCCTGTGCGAAGTTTATAAATGAGCCCCACTGTCAGTCAACTGGTCCACTGACAGTCTTAATATTGACAGTTCATTTTCAGAAAACTGAATGTCAGGCACATTTTAAATGTATATCTGCATTACATAATTTACATGTTTAGAATAATCCTGTATAAATGTTCTAGACATTGTAATGACAAGAACAATGTAATGGCAGGAACCCTCCCAACCAGTTTAGCTGGAGCCAAAAATGCATAGCCTATGCTACATACATGAGTTCTCAGTGCTTTGAAAAGGTAAAGGATGTCCTTTTCCTTCCGCAAATTGAAATCTTTTTAAATACAGGACAATATATTTTGCTACTTCTTTTTGCTGTTGACTGACAATGCTTAAAACAGCTAAATTTTTGGTCCTACTCCATCAATGTTTTGCTTAACTTAGTACCATTAAGGATGATAGTATCCAGCATATTTTTAAATCCTGAGTTCATTACATTAGATTTATCAATGTAGCATTGAATCTCACCTGCCAGCCAGAATGCCAGTTCTCCTGCAAGGATGACATCTTGGATGAATTTAATTGTTCTGCACCTGCATAGTTCTGTGTCATTAGAAAATGCAAAATAGTTCTTCAATATCTTTGTGCTTAGGGTGCCTCTTCTCATGCCTCTTATCATGTCAGACTGTTTAAAAGCTCCTTTCTTTCCCATCAACTTTCCTTCTTATACACTGCTGCTTTGGGAGACACTCTTTTTTGTGCTGATTCTTCATTTCTGAACAATTATGTACACATATATTGATAATTTTAAAAAGCTCTCACTGTTTAGGGTATGACATGTAATTAAGCAATTATTATAAACACGTTACACACAATTGTCACATGTCACACTCCATCAATGAGGACACTGGCATACCAGGTGTTTTGTAAACTGTGGAAATCATAGCAGCTGGAAGTGCAGGCACTTGGCTCCCAATATAGTAAATGGTAATTGCACTACCTGTGGTCTAATGGAGAATGAAGATAAATGCGTTTTAGCAAGAAATGCTTTTATTCGCATAAGATACTTTCTCCCTTGTGTATGTCAACATAGGGTAAGAGGCAGTTCACAATGTTTTATCACCACAATCAAAATGTTGTGTGAATCTTTGCACTTACTTTGATTTTAATTAAAAAATCCCAGGGTCTTTCAAGCAGAAAGATCAAATATTGATCTTTTGTGATACATTTTGGTATAAATATAGATTTAGACCATGACATATATTTGGACTACCATTTATATGAAAAGAAGTAGCTGGAAAGAGTAATATTATGTACAAGAATGGTACATTAGGGGGCATGGCCTGGAGCTGAATGTGAGTGGTCGCAAGTGAGGGAAGCTCTGTGCCCTGGCCTTAAAAACCCTGCGATATCCTGATAATATGCCATTAACAACAGAGGAAAACAACGTACAGTGGGAACCACTTCCCCCAAGATCACTAATTGGCCAAAACAAAGAGCAAAAAAGGGCTTCTGATGCTTGCAGCTCACTTGTAGAAATACGCCAGGGAGCCCCCTTTGGAACAAGATAGGGGCGTTCAACTACCTGCAGACAATGCAAACGCTGATGTTGCAGTATCCAGCCCGCCATCTCCTTAGGAGCCTACGCTGTTTGACCTTCTCAATGAAATCCAGGCCTCGAACGACTCCTGCACATCACTAGTATGCTCAAAAACTGAAGAAATTTAAGTTGAACTCTCCATTATCAAACTAGACCTGCAAAAGAGGCAGGAGAGGATGGCCGAGCTTGAGAGGAGAGTCGGCTCAATGGAAGGTATCTGTTGTCCATTGCCAGGCTGAATGCAGCAAATGGATCAAGCGATCGGTGCCTGTGTCTCCAATGCAGAAGTCCTGGAAAACAGGCTCAGCCATAACAACCTACGCTTCATTGGGTTCCCTGAGATGGGGGAGGCCCCAGAACGCTACATTGAGGGCTGGATGGTAGAGCAATTTGGCCGGGAGGCTTTTTTCCATCCCCTTGCTGTGGAGCGCGCCCATAGGATCCCAATGAAGGCACCAATTACAGGAGCGCCCCCGCCCTCTTATGGCTCCTAAACGCCAGAGATAGAGACATGGTGCTGGCACAGGCAAGAAGAAAAGGCACACTTGACTAACATGCAGCTAAAGTGTTAATCTAAACCGATTTCCCTTCCGAGACACTGGGCTAAATTTCAGTATTGCAAGAGGAGACTTCTGGAGATGGGGTTCCAATACTCAATGTTTTACCCTACTCAGCTCCAGGTGGTGGCGGAGGGCCAGACACGGTTCTTCACGGCACCTCAAGACCTGTCAGAGTGGCTCGATACCCAGAGAAGCTGACCCAACAACAATCAGTAACTATCCAGAGAGCCATCCATTTATCTCTTACTCTACCTGGAGGTCAGGATTCTTCCATACTACGTAGGTTAAGGGTTTGACTATAATCTGGTCCCACCATTAAGTGACTGCTGGGCTATTATCACTGACATTATCCCTGAACAAGGACACTTTTGCCCAAGCAAGTTTGGCAGGTAAAATAATATTCTAGTGCATCTGCTCTCCCCACCCCTCGGAGGCCCTGATGAATGAGCTAACCTACTGTACCCAGGCACCTACTGTTCGCAAACCCTGTGGTCCCCTACCTGCCCTTGGCCAAAGTTAGGGATCCCGGTCACCTCTAGGCAGAGTGACATAAATGTTTTACCAAAAGGAGACCTCTGGGCCAATACCATAGATAATAATCCTGAACATTGACTCTCCCATTTATATAAAACGGCAAGCATAAAGTGAATAACTTGTTGACCTTGTTAAGCTATCCCTTAAAGGTCTGGTCGATAGTGTCATCTAACCCTAAAAGTGACGTTTTTTTAGTTCCTGCTTTCTCAAGTTATCTGTTTGCTTACTTATGCGCATAACAGTTGTTGTTTTTTCTCATTTTGTCTCTGTAAAATTATGATATTTTATATGTTTTATCCTTGAACGGGTCACTGGACATTGAGGCCAGGAGCAAAAAAGCTCCCCCAAGGGCATTATTTCCTCTCTGTATAAAAACATCAAGGAAG
>CM044439.1:148921118-148937285 GCA_024363595.1 Xenopus borealis
CTAAGATTGTCATTGTTTGCATCCTTTTTGTCCAAGGGAGTGAGACACTGGAACTAGGGGTAGGTAGAAAACTTTTGATTGTCTGTCCAGACAAAAATTATTGTGGCTATAACTATATATATGAAGTATCCCATTCAAATAATCAAACCTATAGGAGTGTGGGGCCACTGCTACCCCACATGGTAAAAAAAAATGTAAAGAAATGCTTAAACAAAGTGTGCACCATCTCAGAGGGATTACTCATTTACAGTTAATGATAGATAAATTGTATGATGTTGGGCCCCCTTGCCAAGATTTACCCTAAATTGGAGGCGAGTTGCAAGTCAGCTACAGCAAGTGGGCCATAGGCATGTTTATCTGTATGTTTTTACCAAGTGATCTGTTCAGCTCATATGAGCTTGTATCATTTCAGCACACAAAGTTTGGATTTATTGGTTGCCTGCCAGAATCTTAAAGGCTCACACGGTGGATTCAGTTTATTCATTAAAAGGATTGTTGCGCTATCTGCTCTAAAGATGCTCAATAGTTTGTCTGAATTAATGAGCAGAAGTAAAACACAAGGCTCTTGGGGAATAATACATATTTTGTAAACTCTGATGAACATGAATTCTTTTTGTATTTTGGGGGGAAATAAAACTGCAGGAGCTCAGACATGATGCACTGTGAATAAATTATTCTCTGATACCATATCTTATTTATAGATGTCTCACTGTTGGGAAAAATCGTAACTAAAATCTATCCAAATTCAGTCAGAACGAAACATTTGCAGAAAACAAAGATATCCTACAGCTCTTCACAGTTTACCAGGATATTTAACTATACACTAATTCATATATTTCCAAAACAATCACGCAGTCTTTCTATGAAACAACCTTTATTTCAGAATACGTTTTGTTTGTTTCTGTATTTCTTGGTTGCAATGCAGTATATTTTAAAGATCTTCTACACAATATTGCTCATCTATATTAACATTTTATAATCCATTTAACTATGTTTTTAGCTGAAAACCAAAGAGCTGCTAGAGTCAGCCAGGGGACAGCTCACTACCAGAGAGGTACAATAGTATAACACCGCAAGTTCTAAAATCCTTCGTAAATGGCTGAACTAACCCATGAGGGAACACTACTATTACAGGTAATGAGAGACTTGCAGTGGAACACTTGGGGGCAGATTTACTAAGGGTCGAATTAGAGGGTTAAAAAAACCCTCAAATTCGACCATCGAATTTTAAGGGAATAAAAATCCTTCGAATTCGAATATCGAATTTGAAGGATTTTACTGCAATTTGATTGGTCGAAGGATCGAATAGGAAATATTCGATCGAACAATAAAATTGTTCGAATCAAATGATTCAAACAATTTTAACCATTCAATTGAATTTTTTTATTCGATCAAAAATAATGAAAACCAATTCGGTAGCTTTAATCTGGCTAACTAGGCTATCGAATAAAAATGTAAAGGGGAAGTTATTCGACTGTCAAATATTTGAATAGATTTTTATTCCAAATATTCAAATCATTTTCGATGAAAATTAGATGGTCGAAGTGGTCTTCAAAAACATAAAAATTTTTCAATTTGAATGTTTTTGAAAAATCGATCAAATTTCGAATCCTTCATGTAAATTTGATAAATTTGCCCCTTAGAATGGAAAAATCATAGCTTCACAAGATCTTGGAGTTGAAAACAGCTTATTCACAGTTACTAATACAACTACTCAAGGATCCATTTTTCATTCAAGTTCCACTAATAATAATATCAAAACAATGTAAGAAATACCAGGCTACTTAGCCCCTCCTGCTGCCTACCTTTCTAACTTCAGGTTAGGTGACTCTGTGGCACACAGGTATCCATTAAAAGAGGCAGATATTACATTAGGGGTGCCCTCTACGTTACCTATCTTAAGAAGAGATGGAGGAGTTTATTTGCATAACAAAGCCCTGGCTTTTTTTTTTTGCCTTTTTTTTTTCCAACCGAGAAAGGGATTCAAATAGATGTCTTGTTGAGTTGATCTAAAGACACAGAGACGAGAAAAGGGAAATTTTAGATGAATTATCACTTTAAAGGTGATGAAGTAAATCTCTCACTATATGTTTGTATGTATTTATTTAAATGTCATTCTTTCTTTCACATTTCATGATTTTAATTGGCCAGACACAGGCATCTAATCACAACGCAGCCTGTTCCTGAATCTCTCAAAATAAATCTTTCTACTTCTTATCATGAATTTGTGTAGTGTTTTTCTGCAGAGGAAGCACACTTTACACTGTCATCCCCAAGCTACAAAGTTAAGTATCACTGACAAATTTATTTTAGCATCATCTCCCCCAAAAAATACCAGTAGGTAAATAGAAATACACCAGATTTTCTGTCACCTGTCTTACATTGCTTTTATGCCTTAGATTTGTAGAGACAGAAAAGTTAGATTCAACTTGAAAAAGGAAAATATATGTACATATTTTTCAACTACTGTAGATGCTGACTGTATGAATATTAGGCTTGGGAGCACAGGGTTCATAGTTTTTGCATTTTTAAAGCTTTAACCTTTATTTAACAAAAAGAGTAAAGTACAAAAGTATTATTGTATCATAAAAAAAATCTTATTCTAAATTACAAGATGCAGTTTAATTGGGTTTCCTTGCACCATGGCCTGACCGTAGGGGTAATCTACAAATGCAAGTGCAATGTGCAAGTGCAAATAACCAAAATGCAGTATTTTCCCAGAATTTCAGCATAATTTCAGTCATGCTCCAAGTTGCAGCATCCATCCAGTGCATCGTAGTAGATACAATTTGCATTTTGACCCAACTTGTTTGCAAGTTGCATCTCACAAGCCTAGACAGAACCCCCAACATCAGTAGGCACAGGCTGGATGAACGAATTGGCAACTATATTTAAGTGCCCTGATTTTTTTTCAGTGTGCACCCTATTGTGCTCAGTCTAGAGCACCTGCACCCACATGTGTTATTAAGTGACTTCTAATGTGTATTGTTAATTATGTGTATATTATGTACAAGGGTCAGTCATTCTACTTACACTATGGAAAATATCAGACTGGTCTGTAATGCATCATGCACTTTAAGGGGCAAATTTACTATTATTCCCCATAATTAGCTCGACCAAATTCGCAATTCAATAAGCATTCGACCATCGAATGCTTATCGAATTGTTTTAGGCTATCATTTTGCTCGCAATACGATTTCTCGATGAATTCATACGATCGAATACCGATAGCTCCATTTCACAAAAAAATCGTGAAATTTCCTTTGAGCGTCCGAAAAATTTGTACGATTCGAACGATCAAACGGTACGATCGTATGAATGGTACTTAGCCTCAGAAGCCTATGGGGGGCTTCCCATAGGCTTCTATTACAATTCAGTAGGTTCAATCTGGTATTCGATCAAACTTCTTAAGATCGGTATTCGATCGAACTTCGATCATTACACGTGAATTTCGTAAATCGGCCCCTAAGCCTTACATTGCCCTGATCCTTTCATTGGTTTTACACTTCTGAAAATAAAAGTGAAATTTATCCCCACTAATTGTCCTGGATTGTGCTATATGTCAAAGATTGTTCATTTTATACTCTTGTCACATAAAAACATACCCAGCTTTAATGACCCTTGGGCTCATTTATAAACAGTAGGTAAATTTGCACCTGGGCAGTTACCCATGGCAAACAATCAGATGTTTGCTTTCATTTTTTTGCCTTGCAGCTGACTGAAAAAATCTAATCCCTGATTGGTTGCTATAGATTACTGCCCAGTGTTTATAAATGAGCTCCACTGTGATTAGGGCTTGTCTTTCTGTTTTTTTTTAACTAGACAATAATCTGCTCATATGGCCTAATAATCATATCCTCCTCTGGTTCTTGCCAGCTAAGAAGATCTTACCAAATGTTGTACATTCCACAACCAATATTTTAAGTGCCAACCTATTATTTAGTTCAGCATGTAATACATAATTATTGAACATAGTTAAGTTGGGTTAAAAACAGACCAAAGTCAGTCAAGTTAAACCCCTCCAAATGAACCGCAGTGCACATACATACATACACTCACACCGACCCCTCCATACACTCACATAAACTATATCAATACAACATATACCTATATCAATAATAATTGTAAAAACTTTTAAAAACAGAATCAGCCATCACAACAACATCCAGCAGGGCTTTTCACAACCTCACTGTCCTCACCTACATTGCTGCTAATGAAAGTTCTGTTACTCTAATCTAAATGGGTGTCCTCTAGTGAATTAATCCCTTTCATGGGAAAATAGGGAGAATGCCCTCTTACCGTATGTACTTGTACAGAGTAATCATGTCCACATGCATTTTTACAGAGAAGATAAACCCAATCTCGACAGTCTACCTTCATATTTTAATCTTCCATTCCCTTAACCAGTTTAGTACACCTCTGCACTCTCTCCTTCTCATTTATATACTTCTTAAGGACTGGAGCCAATAGGTTTGAAGTTGTTACATCCTTAACTGTGTTATACATCACAGGTAAATATATTTGGACTTTATCAATAACAGACTGATTGAAAACCATTAATCTTGTTTTTTTTTTCTTTGTATGCTTTAGGCTCCTTCATCTCCTTCCTCACCGACAGTTAAACAAGCCAAGTATGAGAAGCGATGGATAGATGTACTTTCAATCCCACTATTGATGGCTCGGATATCAAGATTCAGAATTTCAACAGTAAAGTTAAGGTTTGGGATCTTGTAGCTTATGACTTTTTTGTTTAAAAAAAAAGAACCTGATAATTGTTGTTACATTTATGAAGATAAAACAGCTCAGGGTATTTCAAACTACTTGGCAACACACATGTAATGGGGCAGAATTGCTTGTTAGGCAAGGTTTGGCTGTTAAATTTCTATTTGGTGAATACACAGCAAAACAAGAGTACAGGAGCACAATTTTATGTGTGTTATAATGTATGTCATTGTTGCAATAAACAGAAAGGATGACCACACCTACATTTTGTAAAGCCAAATTCCTACAAAAACCCTTCCCAAGGAAGCCATATAAAAATGCAATTTTGGAGTAGAGGTAGTTACATGGCTTGAATACACTGTTATTTGTCAGTGTACCCATGTTATGATTTTTCTTGGTCTGTATATACTGTATGGCCAAACATATATGGAGACCCCTTCTAAGTCCCGGAATTGACTATGGAATCAACATCCATTATTAATTATACACATGACATTCTTGATGATTCCACGCTGATTACCTTGTGGCAACAGTTTTGGGAATGTTTCTGTAGAGCCACAAGCAATGTAAGGCCCATATAGAACTGGTTTTCAGTAATGAGAGTTGAAGAACTTGACTGGCCTGTTTGGATTCCTGACTTTTACCCAACTATATCCCTGTGGAGTGAATTGTTATGTCAGGTCTGATCTCCCTGATCTCAAATATCACTGCTCAACCCTTATATATGAAATTAATCAAATGCCAACATATAATGGAATGCCTTGAGAGTTGTAGGAGCAAATAGAGGATTACATTTATATCATTTTCCCTTGGTTTTGATTCTGGAATGGCATGTTGGTCAGGTGTCTGCATATATTTGTCCATATAGCATATGGCGAAATCACTGGTAAACAGAGAGACACAAAATGGAGTGCAGTGCAGCCATTCTTAATGAATTAGACTGGGTGTTTATTTCAACAGAGGACCTCCTCAGAGCTAGAAGTGCTCTGCTGAGAGACTTTGATGATCCTAGTTGTTGTTTCATGTTACGAAAAGGCAAACATTTATACTCACCAGTAATGTAATTCTATTCAAGTTGGAAGCATTTGCCTCATTTTGGAAACACACAATCCACCAATAAATTACATTTGTGTCTATCTAATTAGACTTCAGGAATGATCCCATGTGGCTAATCCCTATAAATGTCATACTGTGTACATTGCTACAGCAGTGAAATTGTTTCTGTCCTACATTTGTGAACTACAATGCCCTGAACCCTTTCAACATTACAAATCAACTTTACAGCAGACAAAAAGCCACTATATATTTTCCATGTGCTGTCTGAAAAGTGGTTTCCTCCCCACCATTTGAAAATATATGGGTGGCTTACATATTAAAGATTCCAAGATACTGTTAAAGGACAAAAGGAACTTAGCATCTCCCAGACATGCTGTAAATTGCTTTTTCAACAATAAGAGCAACCAGTGAGAAGATCCTATCCAAAAAAGACATGTAAGAATCAAAATAGGTATAATAAAATACAATAATATTTATTAAACTGTGCAGGGATATTATTTGAGAAGTTCTTATCTGACATATTTTCTTTTCCTGCAGAACATGTTTACATTGTATTTATACTTGATCATTAGAGTTTTTGTTGGTGTTTACTATTTGAGATAGCTGAGCTGCTCTATTTGTACTCTAAAGTAAAGGACAAAAGCATTTATTTAACAGAAGGTAAAATATTAAAGGGGTTGTACACCTTTAAACAACTAGTTGTTTTCAGATAGATCACCAGAAATAACAACATTTCCAATTACTGTCTATTTTCTATGTGTAACCATCTTTCTAATACTGAATTGTAAAGCTACTGAAGCAGCTCCAGGACAGGGTTTGCCCACCCTGTAAACTGTTCTAAAGTGATACATTTTATGGATACATTTCTTATCTTTATCCCTGCTGAATAGAATCCCTTTCATTACAGGCAGCTAGATTTGCCTTCCCCGCTGTTTGCGCACTTTGGCAGGCGAATTTTCGCCAGCGCTACGCAAATTCACTTAGATGCGAATTTGCGATCTGGGCTGCGAACAGTAGCGAAGTTGTTACTTCTCCAGGCAAAGTGCATTTACGCTAGCGTATAATAGAGGTGCATGTTACAGCCACTACATTCCACTACACAAGCCCAGGAAACCTTAAATAAATAAAATAAAGTTGTCCTATTGCCCTAAACATGTGCCCCCTGTATAGTTGTGTTGCCATATGTTAGGAAATGTAGGGGGGGGAAGGAGGGTAATCCAAAAAACATTTTTCAGACTATCACCCAAAAAAAGATGCCAGTGTTTTTTGGGACTTAGAAAAAAGTCATATCTATTGTATTGAACTTCGCAATTTCTGACCTGGCGAAGTAACGTCTAGCGTAAGAGGTAATGTTCCCAAAAATTTTCATCTTAGTGAATTAGCGTAGTTACGTCCCTTCGTCAGTGCGCAAATTTGCCTGGCGTAAGGGTGCAAAGTTGCGCAAGTCGATGTCCTTCACTAGCGAATTTTTGCCAGGGACACTGTTAGTGAATTGACGAAGTTACGAATTGAAGTCACGCTGGCGAATTAGCGCTAGCTTTAGTGAATTTGCACCTTAGAATTGATACAATAGTTGCTAATACTACAGAGATGATAAAAATTTAATTTTGAGCTATATTTGTGTACTTCGACTAGGGAATAGTCCAGATTCGATTTGCAAAAAATTAGAAAATTTGAATTTCATAATTTATGATGTACTGTCTCTTCAACCATTCGCCATTTAATACCTGCCAAATTGCTATTTAAACCTTTGGAGGACCTCCTATAACTTATTTGGAGTCAAGTGGTGGAATAATCTAAGTTTTTTGTTTTTAGAATTTGATCTAATGCAATGTTACTTTGATTGGAACAATTCTAATTCGAATGAAAATTGCCTAGTCCCCTAGAATTTTTTTTTTTTAATAAATTTTGATTGGTCTTTTTTACTTTGAATTTCGAAGTTATGGGAGTTTAAAACAAATCCCATTACTTCGAAATTCGACCCTTGATAAGTCTGACCTTTAATGTTGCAAAATTGTAATCGTTTAGAATCTGCACCTGAATTACTGAGCTGCCATACTCCAAGACTAGAGACACGAACTTTAAACTTAGATTTTGGAAAAACAGTAAAAAATAAATAATGGAAAGTAATTGAAAAAAAGTTGGGAACAATCTGAAAACAAATGAACTGAAAAAAAGTGTTTGGAAGGTGAACAAACCCTTTTAATGAAGGTAAATATTAAGTAAGCCATACTTCTTCTTTAAATATTTTTATTTAATAAAGCAAAATAAAAATCTGTTGATTTGTTGTTAATATATAGAACTAGAGTGCTAAAACTAAATTTGTATGGTGATTAATCTTTTCAGAATAGGAAGTTTTGTTAGAAATCCTTCATTCTGCTGAGGCTAATTGCTGACACACTTCACTAACAACTGCTGACTTTTCCTGCAGACGTAACTCATTTGAACTGCTTGCACTTGATGGGATATCTTCAGGGATTCTTCAGTTTAATACAGCCCATGACAGTGCTGACTGGTTAAGAGCAATATCAACAAATATCAATGATCTGACGCTACAAAATGTAAGTTTCTGTTTAGTCTCTTTTTTTTCACTCCTTTTTGTCAAAAGATGATAAATTGCAAAAAAAATTCGGATCATCACATTTTGAATAAAGTTTTATGAGTCATAGAATGAATTAGGTATGATAAGGTATCTGAAAAAAGTTAAAGCTAAAGTGTGTCTAATTTACTAAATCCATGTAAAACTTCCTTTTGTTTGCTATGGGATCCATAAAGGGATTCTGTCATGGGAAAAACCTGTTTTTTTATATTCAATTTTGAACTCTGACATGGGGCTAGACGTTTTTTCAATTTCCCAGCTGCCCCTGGTCATGCGACTTGTGCCTGCACATTAGGAGGGAACTGCTTTCTGGCAGGCTGTTGTTTTCCCTTCTCAATGTAACTGAAGTAGTCATAGTCGGACATGGGTATTTGTTATTGAGTGCTGTTCTACCAGGCAGCTGTTATCTTGTGTTAGGGAGCTGTTATCTAGTTACCTTCCCATTGTTCTGTTGTTAGGCTGCTGGGGGAAGGGGTGTGTGGTATCATTCCAACTTGCAGTACAGCAGTAAAGTGTGACTGAATTTTGTCAGAGGACAAGTCACATGGCTTGTGGCAGCTGGGAAATTGACATGTCTAGCCCCATGTCAGATTTCAATTTCTCTTTTGAGAAATTGATTTCAGTGCAGGATTCTGCTGGAGCAGCACTATTAACTGATTCATTATGAAAAAAACAGGTTTTCCCATGACAGTCTCCCTTTAACTACGGAAATATTGTCCATTGTTAGTAGAGGAGCCTCATTATCTTTCCCTGAAAGTCATAGGGGCAGATTTACTAAAGGTTGAAGTGGCCATCGCTTGCGAAAATTTGGCAGAAATCTCATCCACAGGGACATCATCAATGGAGCACCAAGTGTAGACAACAATTTGCTAGTGAAAGAGACCACCACTAGTACAGTTTTGTGCCACCAGGTGAATTTTCACTTAGGCCAACGAATGTTATGCCACAAATTCACTAAAGTGTGAATTTTACAGAGCGTTACCTGTTTTGCCAGAGTTTCCTTTGCTATGTTAGACCTGGTGAACCATCTTCAACCATTTGAGGGGCATACTACTTTGTTTTAGGGTGTGCTCATGGCTAAGGCATTAGATGATCTATTTTGTCTTCATTTAGCTTCCTTGGTCATTTGTAAAAATAAGTGACTATTTCAAGCATTTGCACCTCCATCTCCAATAAAGACATCTGTACAACCTACAGTATATGTACCCACTCCATTCAAACTGACCTAATCGTAAGTGTACTAATGAATTTTTGCTAGGCAGAAATAAACATTAGGGAAAATTCACTATAAAATGCTTGTGCTGACTAATTAACTTCTCCAGCATTCGGCTGCTGAAATGCAATTTCTCATTTTAGTGAATTAGCGAAGTGGTAACTAATTTACGTCTGGTGAAGTGGTGTGAAGTGTGGCGGAGTGTTTGCTTAAGAAAGTTTGCTTATCAGTGAATTTGCCTCTTAGTTTACATTCTTGCAGGATTTTCACCAGTAACAGTGTAAGAGAAGATTCCTTACCAATCTAAAGGAAACACATGTAAAAGAATGCACATAAATGTATTATAAGACATATTAGAATATAAAAATTTAAGAAATATTTTCATTGTTCTTTATGCACCTTATATGTGACAAATTCTGCAAACCAGTTTTTGGGGATTTTCTCATGTTCTTATGGTAAACTTTAAATGAGAATACTTTTTTGCTAAGACATCCAAGAAAAGTCTCCTCAAGTTACACAGTGTTCTCCTAGCCTTCAACTGAATGAATTTACTAAATTAACACTGAGGGGCGTCCCCGCTGCGCCACCGCTAGACCACCAGTGTGAGTCCTTACAGAGAACTAATTTAGGGGCAGATTTTTCAAGGGTCGAATTGAAAAATCTAATTTTTAAATTTTTATTTTGAGCTAATTTTAATGTTATCTGACTAGGGAATAGTACAAATTCGATTTTGATTTGTAAAAAAATTTGAAAATTTGAATATTGAAATTTGTACTCTTTAAAAATTCGACTTTGACTATTCACCATCTAAAACCTGCTGAATTGCCTTTTTAGTCCATGGGGACCTCCTTCAACTTATGTGGAGTTATTTGGTGGACTTTGAAAAATCTACGTTTTTTAAAAAAAAATACTTTAAATCAAATTTGATTTAAAAAAAAAAAATTCATAATCTATTTTGGGCTTATTTGACTATCGAATAGCCCAAAATTCAATAAGAATTGGCCAAATTCGAAAATTCGAATTCGATTGTCGAAGTACTGGTCTTTTAAGAAAAAAATCGATACAACAATTTGGCAGATAAAACTTACTGAATTGCTTTGTATCCTTAAGGGGAGCTCCCATAGGATTTTTCCTGCTTTTTTTTGATCGAATAAAAAAAATTTGATCGAATGGTTAAAATCATTTGAATTGATCGATTCAAATGATTTTATCAATCGTTCGATAATTTGAATTGTGTTAAAACCCCTCGAATTTGAAATTAGAATTCGAGGGGTTTTAATTCAAATTCAGTGTTGATATGTTTGCTCCAAATTATCAATGAGTTCACATAATAGAATTGTCCTTCAATATAAAATATAAAATTAGCATTGAAGATTTTTCAAATAAAATTTGTAGAAGAATTTTTACTACAGCTCTGAAATGTTTATAACGTCCCTACTCCTGTGAGAAATAAAAAGCAAAAGGTAAAATCATTTTTGAGTAAAAATGTATTCTGCCATAAATGTTCAAATTGTATCCTATAAAAGAGATATACTGAATATATGAAACAAATTAGAAAATCTATAACTGTCCACCGTCAAATAAAAACCTTCCGAAATTTACATTGCAGATGCTTCTAGCCTAACTAGCGCACATTTCTTTAGGCTCTGATGCAGATAGATTTTTTGTGTCAATGCAGTCCTTAACAGATACTCAATATATACTGTATCTACATATACGTGTTAAGAGGACCTCCTATGGTGGATATACAGGAGAGTTTGTTGTTTGATTTTCCCAACTATGGAAAAATGCGATGGCTTCTTAAGAATCATGCACCTCCAGTTAAGAATCATGCACTTCCAGTTAAGAATCAGGGCCGATATATAAATAATGTAACTGATCAGCATAGATATAGATACTCACACTAGTTAACTCTGTTGGAACTCTGATATAATTTAAGTAAACCATTCAAGAATAACACATTAACTAAGCCTATTCTTGTTTTTATTAATCTTTAATATTATATCAACTTTTGCTGTATGGTACTTGTTTCAACCCAGTTAAGGAGCTATATTAGTCTAGTAGCCTTATTCCAATGACAAATATAGCAAAGAGAACACAAGTCACAATAGACCCAGTATATGAGGAGGTCCAGGTGCACAACCCTGAACCTTCAGCTAAGGGAGCAGATCCAAACCAAACAGGCGCTCAATGTAACAATCCTCCACACAAATGTGTAAATGAAAAGAGTTTATTCGGAATTCATGTGTTTCATATGAACACTGATACTTAATCATAGGCACATCATACCGAAAACACACCAGCATGTGGAACAACCACCAATGGAATAACTGGATTAATTAATTTCTACCAAAAGAAGAAGTAATACACAGTGATGCAAATTACATTATAAGTCCAGGTACCATCTTGGTGCTCTCAAATGGTGGGAAAATTCAAAGCAAAAATAGTTAAACATAAATTATAAAGTATTAAATAATTGATCATGTATATTCACAATATATATTTCTACAATATATATTTTTATAATTTGTAGATGGAAATAATAGTTATTAGATGCTCAAAGGTGATTAGAAGTTACAAGTAACCCTCTGTAGTTCAAATAGACTCTCTCCATACCATAAATATTAAAGAAATCCAAATTATTCTTACAACAGTTACGGAAATGTTTAGCAACGTTAATCTCATTGTTATTTTTTTAAAGTAGGACTGATCTGGTCAACATATTGATGGCCGCATGAAATTAAATAAATTACATTGTGTGTATTACAGTTGATATATTCATATTTTGTAGGTTTCTTTAGCATTGTAATGTAACTCATTTTTGGCCAGCCCCCTGGTGCCTAAGTTGTACATCACAGTATTTCACCAACTTACAGGTCCTGAGACCCCTTTGCTACATGAAAGTGTACTGGGAATTCTTCTTCTCTGGCAGTGCCTCCAACCAATGAGATTCCGCAATACACCTAAGGATAGTCCCATTAGGAATAACATGACCCAAACACTTTATTATATAAAAAAACACAACCTTGTTTAAAGAAAGTGAAATTTAAAGGGTACGTAAAATGACATTACATCACACAATAATGACCCACTCCCATGGGAACTTATGGCAGTCCATTTCCAGGCCCTCCTGACCCAGCAAAGTCTCACACTACTCCACTGAGTACAATAACTCCCAAGTAGTATCTCAGCCAAAATACCTCTCTCTCCGGATTAGTATTGGCTCCCTCATGGCAGGCATAAACCATACTGGATCCTCTCTTTTTCTACCCTCCCCAAAGGCTCACCTTACCCTGGGGATTCACACAGATGGGTAGGCTTATCCAGGGCTGGAGCAGGCATCCACAGCAATTAATCCATTCATGCACACATGCAGTTTGTATTATCCTTCAAAGTTTTGCTCCCAACACTCTCCATAGTGTGAGAACGCTAACTCTTTCCTCCTTGCATCCAGCTCCCAGCGCTGTCTATAGCGCGAGCACTTAAGACTTCCACTGCTGAACTACAGCTCCCAGCACTCTCCATAGTGTGAACACACACATCTGGCAACCCAGCTCCAAACCCTCCTGGTTGAGCTTACAGGCACTGGAGGCTCCTACCCAGCCTGGGAAGGCTTCTCGCTCTCCACTTCAGCCTACATGGTGCCAGTTGGTTTCACTTTCTCCTCAGTGAAAAACTGTCAGCAGTGTAACACAGTCTTTAGCTGCTCTTGGGATCAGCGCTGCTCCAATGAAAAGGCTTAGTCCCTGGAAACTCTGGGTAGAAACCCCACTCTCAGCCATGAGGCAGGGGACATTCCCTTAGACCGTAGAATTAACTCTATGAGTCCCTACATTAAGAAGAGAATTCACTAAACACAGCCATATATATTGGCACATGACATATGTGTGACACATTTATAAGACCCCTTGTAATCATAATTTGTGCAAAAATATTAGGAAGGAATCTGGGTTTTCTAGAGAAGAAATGGCAGCCATCCTCCAGTATTTTATCTTAGTAATATTATTGTAGTAATTTTATTTTAAAGATTTGCGGCCTCACACTTTTTAAGGCCCCCCAGGTACTGGGCCTTGACCCTTACTCCCCTCTGTTAAGGATAAAATTAAGGGGCCGCTACCCCACTATTTAATACTTAGTATCAGCATTATGTGGTTTGTATTAAAGGACATCAATTCTCCTTAATGATCTGCTGCCTTAGCAATATCAGGACTAGGGACTAGGGATACACCAAATTTATATTCATTCAAATATAGAACCCTACACCAAATATTAGGAGCAATAATGAACTGACTACAAACCCTATTTTGCTTATTCAAATTGGAGAAAATTGAATAAGCATGACTTTAAAGGGGACATATCACCCAGACATAAAAAGTTGTATAATAAAAGTCCTTTTCAAAGTCAATATGAAACCTAATTTTTTTTTCAAAACATCCACACATGTTATGTACTCAACAGAATATCAGCTGTCAATCATATATTGACTGCCCCTCCTCTATGCTTAACGCATAGGGGAGAGGCAGGCAATTACTTTCACTTTCCATTTTACACCTAGATGTCACTGCACTCCCGATATTCCTCCTCATCATCTAATTATGTAGTCAATGCATGGGCATCAGGTGCCCCATTCTGGTGCATAAACAGGATTGTGGCATGATGCAAAGCTTTCCTTAATAACAGTGTCCACAACATGTCATCTGCCTACTGATGTGATTATGAATTTGAAGACTGAAGGAAACAAGATATAAATCATTTAT
The DNA here is from genome assembly GCA_024363595.1 of Xenopus borealis. NCBI lineage: Eukaryota > Metazoa > Chordata > Amphibia > Anura > Pipidae > Xenopus > Xenopus borealis. Next base: position 148,935,466 of record CM044439.1, read on the forward strand.
ATAGTGTAAGTAAAGTTTATTTTGTTTGATTATATTATAAAATAATAGTTTTTGGAATTATTTCTTAGGGTGGCAGCTCACTTTAATGGTTCATTTTCAGATGTGTTGAATGATCAGTATTCTGTTGAATCTGATATGCTACTATTTGCTTGTTCTTTGCTTGTTCTCCTCAGCATATTGTGGGCTGAGGCAAGGGGAAATACGATGCAATTTAGTAGTGTTTTGAGAACTATCTCATTGTTAATTAAAAATCTTGGTGAGTCTAAGGGCTTTGGTACATACTGTAGCAACATGGTGCTCTCAAGAAGAATAAGGACAGATAACATGTAATTCCCACATGCAGCCATTTTCAGTCCTTTCAGTCAGAAAAAAATGATTTAGTTTGGAGACATTTTTGCTGTTAACAGTTGGCACAATGAGTGTGGCACCCTTGCTTTCATAGCACAGATCCTGTGGGTTTGTATATAAAGTGTGTTTTTTCTGCCCATGTATTACCTTCACTCCCTCATGCACACATTTCTGCTTTCAGATTAAAAACTGGGTCACACATGGTTCACTATAGTATATTTTCTGTGACCAGAGCATTAAGAAGGGTGTCTAAACTATATGTTACCTTTGCAAGCCCAGATCAAAGCACATAGTAATGAAAGGCAATCATTTTAAATGTATCAGTGTCAAGATCTTTAGAAAATGCTCATCTTTTTACTCTGGGTCTATTCTTTGAAAAAATAGTCTTTATGATTAGCCATTTTCCGGCTTAAGCTAGAATAGGTGAAGCTTTATTTCATCAAAGTTCAAGAAAAGTCTAAACTGCAATTAAAATCAGGTTCACTTACTGTAAAAGCTACAGAATTACAATTTTTTAGGCTGTCAGTTTTTCATTTTAGGTTGTTTTACTCTGTAAATGATTTTATATGTTATTTTAGAATATATTTGTGTCATAAATGTAGAAGTAGGAATTAATTAAATTTTCTTTTTTTTAACAGATGAAAATGGTGAACAAATGCTATTCTATGTGTGACCAGGTAAGAACAATTGTTGTGATAGGCTTTTTATTTGATTTTATTGCTTTTAATTCTGTGTTACTGTTCTTTTGTGATTTGCTGCATGTTTTGAAATCCTCATGCTTGGAAGATTCTAAACTATTATTTGAATTTCTGTGTGAAAATTACAGCCATAGGTGACCAGTGATGGGCGAATTTATTCGCCAGGCGCGAATTTGTGGCGAATTCCCGCGATTTGCTGCCGGCGAATAAATTTGTGAAATGCCAGCGAAAATTCATAACTTAAACCAAAACTGTTCTTGTGCTTACTGTCTCTAAGGACTTTCCAGGATTACTCTGTCTAATCTCTATAAAATATGGTGCATGCATACACTAGTATATTCGGTATTCATAAAATGTTTTATGATGTAATTGCTTCATTCACGTGGCATGATATGGTTGCAGTGCCAAAATGCTTCCAGACTTTCTTGGTTTAAGTGACCAAAAATAGGTGTCCTCTCCTGCTGAGTTCCTTGGTGCTACAATTCCTGGCTTGTGCTCTTCCATAAACCTGGATCTGACCATGGCTTTATTTGGCTAAGTTGCATTTTCAGTTCTGACTTTCTACTGCCTGGTGATTCTACTGCTTCCTAGTTGGGAACAATGGTACAATGGGACCAAATATCTTAATTAGGAAGCCAAATCTGATCTGAAATTAAATACTGCATGCTTTGCAGTATATTCCATATATATATACTCATATCTTCATTAACTTTATCTTTGATCTACCACTCTACAATAGGGATGGCGCGAACCGCCGCAAAAAAGTTCGCGGAC
>CM044439.1:148997663-149013245 GCA_024363595.1 Xenopus borealis
ATTGAAGTTTATCAGGGCACAAGTCACATGACTTGGGGCAGCTGGGAAATTGACAATATGGCTAGCACATCCCAGATTTCAAAATGAAATATAGAAAAATCTGTTTGCTCTTTTGAGAAATGGATTTCAATGCGGAATTCTTCAGGAACAGCACTATTAACTGATGCATTTTGAAAAATTTTTTTTTCCCATGACAGGATCCCTTTAATATTAGTTTGAATGGTAGCCATTGTATCCTACACCCAGTCTCAATAAAAATGCAATAGGGAATTCTGTTATATATATATATGTTATAGGAAGAGGTAAGGGGATAATGCATAATAGTTTTGAAGAAGTTGACTTTAATTAAAGACCAGAGGGTTGTGGATTTAAAAGTAGGATACCCCACCTGCACATACTCTTAACTCGTTTTAAGAATGTCCAAACTGGATAATCACATTCTAGGGAGAATAAGAAGCCATGGGGGAGAAACAAGAATAGGGTTTCATTAATAAAATGACTGCATTAAGCTTATCTAATAAGATGTTTTTATCAGCACAATAATTGAAACACAAGCAATCTTATAAGGAAATCACTTTGTTGAATTAGGGAAGGGATTTCATTAATCTCACCCCACCACTCATAGAGGTAAGAAAGTAAAGACTGTTACTTTTACTTAGCTGTTTACCTGATTGAAAGATCTACATGTTATTCAAAGCCTGTCCCACTCTGTATTAGAAAAAGGGGAGACACATTTGCCTTTAGCGCATTGTACGAAGCAATTACTATTGACAGGTTTATGTTTAGCAAGGCTTTGATTAATTACTCATATTAAACAGAGCTAACTTTCCAACTATCCACTGTAACATCATAAATGCCTATCATATGCAAAAATGAGATTCAATCTTACCAAATTCATCCAAAAGGAGCAAAACTATACCCCAAAAAGGAGTTTTTGAGTAACAGATAGTTTATATCAAATCAAGTGACATATTAAAGAATCTTACCTACCTGGTATATCTATTTCAGAAAATATTGCCCTTTTACATCACTTGCCTTGAACCACCATTTCATGATGGTCTGTGTGCTGCCTCAGAGATCACCTGACCAGAAATATTTCAACTCTAACTGTAACAGGAAGAAGTGTGGAAGCAAAATACAGACCTCTGTCTGTTAATTGGCTCATGTGACCTAACTTTATAGTTTGTTTGGTATGTTTGTGTGCACCGTTGAAACATATGATCCCAGGAGGCTGGCCTTATTTTTTTAAATGGCTATTTTCTATTTATGATTACCAATGGCACATACTACTAAAAAAATGTATTATTATGAAAATGGTTTATTTATATGAAGCAGGGTTTTACATATGACTTTTTTTATGCAATATCTGTTTATAGAGACCTACATTGTTCGGGGGGTATAGTTTTCCTTTAAGTACAAGGAACTATCCCAAAATGTATTGTGACTTTGCTTTAAGACCAAAAAGTCATTTTTGAAAAAAATATTGTACAAGTATGGGACCTGTTATATAAAATGCTTGGGACAAGGGATTTTCTGGATCATGCATCTTTCCATAACTTAGATCTTCATACCCTAAGTCTATTAGAACATAATGTAAACATTAAATAAACTCACTAGCCTGGTTTTGCTTCTAATAAGGATCAATAATATCTGAGTTTGGTACAAGGTAAATCACTTTTAACAATTTGGATTATTTGGATAACATGGAGTCTATAGGAGACATCCTTTCCATTATTTGATGCTTTCTGGATAACAGGTTTCTGGATAATGGATCCCATACTCCTATAGTCATTTTAAAAGCCTGGAGGTTGTCTTTTTATATTGAATATAAATTACTGGGACACACCTACATTAAAATATTTGAATAAGAGGTATTACTTTTTATGGTTTAAAAAAAAAAAAAAAACCAAGGGAAGGGGCCAACTGCAATACTAATGGCAGATATTGATATGCAGTTAGAGGTGTATCTACTAACATTGGAGACAAACATCACCAGTGATGTTGCCTATAGCAACCTGCCAGCACTTAGATTTGAACAGTCAACTAAAAGATAGAAAACAAAAGCAAAGATCTCACAATACTTTTAGCCTTTTTTATGAACCCCGGTAGAAAAAACAACAACATTTTCCACAACAGAAGTCACTTATGTATTTACTGATCATCCCACCTAAATTAAATATTCTCATATGTAAAGGAATTCAAATTGCAGCCCAGCCCTCTAGTAACAGATCTCCCTTCTCTGGACTCCATTGTTCTTTATGTCTTCTTGGGAATTGCAGGAAAAAAAACTGCACCAGGTATTTAACACAAGGTCTTGTCAGTTCTTTGTCAATAAGTGTGACTTTCCTGCCCTGAGTTTATGTCCTGGTAATGCAGGATAGAATTTTTATATTTTCAACTCCCAAATTCGATTGCTTGTTACAGCTAATTTTTATCTCCAAAAATACCCCTAGATCTTTTTTGCCTGTAAGGAAATGGAAACAGGTAATCTATACTTTTTTAAATCTCAACTGAATAATGTTGAACATTGAATATAATGAATGGATGATGCATTCTCACTAAAACTGTATTGTTCTACAAATCTCTGTGTCATCAGCAATTACAGACACATTGCTTTAATTGCAACCTGTAAATCATAATTAAATAAAACATACAACTCCTAATTAGTCTTCTTACAGTAATGATGATAGCAATCATGACTATTATCCCATTACATCAATGATATATTTTTGAAAACACTTTTTTTCTCTACATGCAGAACAACCATATTGTGAGGTCAAAAAATACCTAGCCAAAATCTCAGATGTATACCATCAAGGCCAGGAGCTTTTTTTACATAAATGTTTGCTAAATTGACTTGGACCATAACTATTTTGTTGGCCAAAACTCACAAATTTGAATTTAAAACCACCAGCTTGAATTTGAATTCAAATATGAGATGTAGCACAACTTGACCCTAGAAACAGTTCTAATTTGACTATTCTCCACCTAAAACTTGCCGAGTACATATAGAAGCGAAGCCCTTTAAACATGTTAATAGTAGTGATGAGCCAAATATTTGCCAAGTGTTGCTTCAAAATTGTTGCCCCATAGACTTTAATGGGAGAAAAAAATGTCTCGTCAAAAACAATGTTGTGCTGCAAAAAAAATATGACATGCTAAAGTTGTTTTCTTTTGTTGAAAACTTGATTCAAATTGGGAATGCAATCAAATATATTAGAATTAAAAAGTTCACATTACTCTAAAATTCAACCTCTAATAAATAACTGCCTTAATGTGATCTAAATCCATGTATTTGTTATAACCCTGGGTCACTAAGTACTACAAGTAATATTATTACTCCTATACTTATTTACATCTATACAATATGCAGTTAAGGTACCCACTACACATTATGTTAAAGGGATCCTGTCATGGGAAAAAAAATGTTTATAATTTAAATAGTGCTGTTCCAGAAGAATTCTGCATTGAAATCCATTTCTCAAAAGAGCAAACAGATTTTTTTATATTTCGTTTTGAAATCTGACATGGGGCTAGACATATGTATTGTCAATTTCCCAGCTGCTCCAAGTCGTGTGACTTTTGCTCTGATAAACTTCAATCACTCTTTACTGCTGTACTGCAAGTTGGAGTGATATCACCCCCTCCCTTTCCCCCCACCCAGCAGCCGAACAAAAGAACAATGAGAAGGTAACCAAATAACAGCTCCCTAACACAAGATAACAGCTGCCTGGTAGATATAAGAACAGCACTCAATAGTAAAACCCATGATCCACTGTGGCTAGCCCCATGTCAGATTTCAAAACTGAATATAAAAAAATCCGTTTGCTCTTTTCAGAAATTGATTTCAGTGCAGAAGTCTACTGGAGCAGCACTATTAACTGACGTGTTTAAAAAAACAAAAAAAAACAAACATGTTTTCCCATGACAGTTTCCCTTTAAGGATACTATTTACAAATCATCAAAATAGTAAAATGAGTTTTATTAAATTGTCAGTTTAGTTGTACCCCTATTGTTAAATACAACCTTATTTTGACTAATTGGTCTAGTCTCCAATGCATTTTGTGAGTAAGTTTTACTGGGCTGAAAGGTTATGAAGAATTTATTACGGTGACGGTGTTAAAACTTACAAGCCTTAATGAATATAAGAGAATTTTCATTAGAAATGCCATTTTTAGTACAAAATGACAAATTTGTTTGATTTGTTTGATTTATTGCTGAAAATATACTAATTAACTGGTCCTTTTGATTCTGTGAAACTCTTCTTAATGCAGTTAAGCTTCTGTTTTTCTTGTTGCAAAGAACAATCATTACAGCATCCATATTAATGACACCAGGATAAGATTCTAAATGTTTGGTGTTTGTGGCTGTAATGAGTTGATGAGCAACTTCCATTCAATTATTTATTCAATCAATCAAAAAGAAAAGTTTTCATACTATTTCACATTTTTATAACATCCAAAAAATGTAACTTCCTTTATGCAACTTAATGACAGTGCAGTAACTAACAGCAACAGACTGATAACTGCCTTTTATTAGATTTTATCTTTGTTAATAACTGATCAAATCAAATTGACTGCATATTAGCACGTCAGCATACAGGAAACATGATTTGGCAAACATCACAAATTTTTGTTTTTAAAAGAAGCTCAATTTTAGACACTTGAGCATATAAAAATGGGAAACAGTGAAATCATAGTCTACCCATCAATTTCAATGAGCCTTCCAAATTTCAGATTAGAAAGATTCTGTCACAGGAAAACATGTTGTTTACAACATGCATAAAAAGCTATTTTCATCATAAATACCTTATACTGAATCTGACATGCGGCTGGGCATGTTCTTACTTTCCCAGAAGTGCCTTCAACCATGTAATTTGAGCACTGCTAAATTTCACTCACTCTTTACTGCTATGCTGCAAGATGTGATTATATTACCCCCCTTCCCCCCAACAGAACAATGGGAAGGTAATAAGATAACAGCTACATGTACTTGCCAGCTTTTAGAAATTAAAATTTTGTATTTAAACTTTTGAGTTTTTCTGTACTTGATGAACATCTGAAATTTGCAATCCAAGAATATTTCATCAGGGAAATGCCATAAGTCAATTTCTCTCCTAACTTAAGATGCTCTAAAACAAAGGAGAACATTGGAATGTAAACATAGTTTAACCTGTAACCCCAGTAGGGTATCAGCTTACAGTTTTATTAAAAGAATGCCTAACCCTTATTTTCCACCCAGGTTATATTAGACCCTGAGTCTCTTCTTGGGCCTTTGCACATGTAGAGGAAAGGAGAGGTGTTGTATACCCATGTAGAGGAAAGGAGAGGTGTTGTATACCTATACCTCTCAGGTGCATAAGCAAGATTTCTGGATGCCAGTAGTTCTTGAATAAAGAACAAATGTTTATTTATCACACAAATAAATTACTCATGCAGTAGTATAGATTTAGTTGAGGTAAAGTGGTCAGAGCAAAAATCCCACACTGACATTAGGACAGACTTGGCATGATCCCACTATACCTCCATGACACGCTTTAGTGGGCCTGGATCACCTTCAATGGAACCTCCAGGGAAACTCTTTCCACTATTATCCCTACACTAACAAGAATTATTACCTAGAGGATATTCGTACCTCCAATCTATACTTCAACATTGGAATTCAGGACTGCTCTTTGTAGCTTACCCTACCTTACCCTACCTTACCCTTACTCTTTTAAAATGTACTATGACATAAGATCACTAAGAGTTCACCTCCCTTAGGGTCTTCCTTTACTGGGACCTTCAGGCACCCCAGCCAACTCACCAGTTTTGCTCATCACTACTTGGGTGGTGATATACAGAAGTGGAGCCTCTGGAATCCTTGAAAACTGGTTTTGCTGAATTAGAGGAGATTTAGAGAATTTGAAGTGCCATACTTAAAGGGCGGGTTCACCTTCAGAATAAAGTCAGTCAATGAATTCATGGGCATAAATCATTCATTTTACTAATATACAGTAATAAGCAAGAATTAACAATTACATAGTTAACTAACCCCAAAGATGGGACTCCACTGCACTAAACCGTCTCAGACTGTCTCTTTCAGAAGGGTTCGCCGATACCCGCTCCACAGTCCTCTCCCCTCCCTTCACTGAAATGTCATCATCGATACAGCTGCTTCAAGTGCTTACTGCGCAGACTCCGACGCCACCTTAATGTATTTAATATATAACTGTTCATTGGCTGGGTGAATCTAGCTGATGTCTAAGGTCTCCTGTCATAAATGCTGGGGGAGGGAGGGGGAGCGAGGGGAAGTCAAACCATTTTTATGGTTCGAGGCTGCAGTTTGAACCAATCTTATAAGGAGGGATTTGTACAGGGTGCTGTGTTCTGCCACATATGCTGGGGGAGGGCGTACATTTAAATGAGTTATTTAACTTCTTTCATGCACCAATAAAGACTTCTGTTATCGATGGGGGAATGTGCTGCTTAGACAAGCAGGACAATTTAACTGTTACTTAACCACCTCTACACTAGGCAATGTAAAGTGTTCAATTACACTGAATGCATCAGAAACTACACATATAGCCAATTAAACTGTCTCTTCTGCTAGCCAATCAGAGGCTAGTAAAGGAAAATCTTAGTCTCTGATGCTCCCACTTGACTCATACTGTGGGATAATTGCTCCACCCCTTTGAAAACTCTCTCCTAAGCCTATGTGAGAACTGCAGCTTTTCTGGTGAGTTTGAAACTGTACAGTTGGCAAATTAGGTACACGATTATTGTGAAAAGTAGATTATCATGCTTAGGGGATTATAAACTTTATTTTTTGAGTAGCAGTGTAGAAATGTGAACAACCCCTTTAAATCTATTTTAGTGATAAGTTGACGGGACCATGTGCGTTGCACCAGGATCTGTGTTGGATATCTGACCCCACAATTAGTGATGGGCAAATCTCCCCCGTTTCGCTTCGCCGAAAAATTTGCGAATTTCCAGCAAAATTTGCGAATTGGCAAAAAAATTTGCGAAACTAAACGAGACTCGTTTTGTTTGGGTGAATTTTTTTGGGCGAATTTTCGCTGGCGTTTTGCGGATCGCAGGAATTTGCCGCGAATTCGCTTCTGGCAAATAAATTCACCCATCACTACCCACAATAGTTTCAATTCCCAAATTAGAACAGAAAACACAAAGGTATGTATTTCCTTTCTGAAAATTTAGGAAATATTAAATATGCTATATTGTGTTCACATTGGGTAAGTACAGGCTTTATAGACTACTTAAAGTTATACTTTGAAACTGAATACAATATTTATTAATGAGCTGTAGTTCTTTATCTGTTGCAGAATGTCATTTGGAGGTTTAAGTTCTCCCAGTTAAAAGGATCATCAGATGACGGGAAAACCAGAGTGAAGCTACTTTTTCAGAGCCCTGACACCAAACAAATTGAAATGAAGGTACGTGAAATGCCATAATATAAGGTCACATAACCAATAACTGTAATCACATTATTATAATTCAATAAGCTTCCAAAAGAAAAAAAATAATAAAGTTAAATTAAAATGAAATGGTGATATTTTGAGATAGCCCGACGCTGTGAATATACGAATGTTTGACTTTAATTTAGGCATGGATTTTCAATTTACACTTCAAGTAAAAAGAGTTTCATAAAAATGATTATTTCTGTGTATTTGCAAGTCAAGGAGACTTAATGCCAAAGAGCAAAGTAGCCGATTTTCTTCAGTTTGAATTATATGTCACAGAGTAAAAGCTGCATATTTAATAGATTTAAACTGTTCATTCTGTAAGTTTATAAAATAAAATTGGGCTTAGAAAATGTAACTTCTTTTAAGGGGATAAACAAAAGAAACACCAAGAGCCCCAATAGTGTAATATATATTGGTAAAGGATATTGAAATAATAATAAATAACTTATACTCACAAACCAGGGTTACCAATAGGCAACCGCTGTAAAGGCAGGTGGGGAGAATGTCCTGACCCCACTCAGGATTATGAAGTCGCTCTCTGTAGATAGGAAAAGGGTATAAACCCTCCACCCAGGGTGGACTTATTATTATATAGAAAGAACAGAGGCGCCAAAAATATAAAAGGATATAAACAAGTTTAAAAGCCAAAACTTGGTAATCAGAGGACGCAGTGGTGGACTTACCTCCTCCGAGCAGACTGATTGGAGTTCGTTAATAAATTTTGACTGCCTAATTACAGTCGTTTTGTGTCTGCTTGGAGGAGGTAAGTCCACCACTGCCTCCTCTGATTACCAAGTTTTGGCTTTTAAATTTGTTCATATCCTTTTATCCTTTTGGCACCTCTGTTCTTTCTATACAATTCTTTTAAGGGGATATTGGCATGAAAAAAATTAAGATTTTGTAATAAACCAACATTTATTTTTAATGTCTTAATAGTGATTACAAAATCAGATATGGGATCTCTTACCTGGAAATCTGCTATAATAATATAATATATAATATATACAGGTATAGGATCCTTTATCCTGAAACCTGTTATCCAGAAGGCTCTGAATTACATGAGAGGCATCTCTCATAGACTCCATTTTAATCAAATAATTCAAAATATTAAAACATTTACTCTGTAATAATAAAATGGTTCCTTGCACTTGAACCCAACTAAGATATAATTAATTCTGATTGGGGGCAAAACACTCCTATTGGGTTTAATTCATGTTTAAATTATTTTGTAGTAGACTTTTCTAGTAGGGACATCAAAATTACAGGAAGATCCCTTATCCAGAAAACCCAAGCACCCGAGTCTTCTGGATAAAAAGTCCTATACTTCTACAGGTATATCATGAATCCTTATTGGAAGCAAAAACAGCCTATTGGGTTTATTTATATGTTTATTTGCTTTTCTAGTAGACTTAAGGCATGAAGATCCAAATTGCATGAAGATCCATTATCCAGAAAATCCCAGGTCCCAAGCATTCTGGATAACAGATCCCATACCTGTAATATAATTTAAATCTTTAAAAAGATTTTCTTAAAACAGGACGTTGCATTTGATTGTAATCAAGCTGCTTAAAGGGCAAGGAAATTGTAAAATAGAAGGCTAGAAATGCTGTATTTTGTATACTAAACATAAACATGCCAAATCAAGCAAATTATTTATGCTTTCAAAGTTGGCCACAGGGGGCTGTCATCTTGTAACTTTGTTATACATCTTTGCAAGACTAGACTACATACACATGCTCAGTGTGGTCTGGGCTTCTTAGGGATCATCATAAATGATCAAAAAACAAAGCTGCTTGAGTTCTGTATGGCTGGTAAGTAAGGCATGGTCTCCCCCTGCTGTTCATAAGTATGATTGTTTCCCTGCCAGAAGTTAGGGACTGTCTGACAATTCCAATCCACAGCACTAAATGAAAGGAGAATTTCACTGCATACAGTAAGGTTTCTTATAAAAACAGTACACATTTTTTAATTAAAGTATAATGGAGATAGATTTCTCTTTCATTAAAGAAAGTAAAAATTTGATTTTATTTCTTTGCCTTTCCTTGCCCTTTAAATATATGTGACAAAACAATCCTATTTGGTTTATTTAGGGGGTTATTTATTAAGGTTCAAGTTGTGTTTTCCATGAAACTTCGATTTTGGAGTTGATTCCTTTTGGTTAAAATTCACGTTTGGTTAACAAAACTCATCTTTTGAGAATTATTATTAGTGATGGGCGAATTTATTCTCCAGGGGCAAATTCGCGGGGAAATTCCCGCGATTCACCGCTGGCGAATAAATTCGCGAATCGCCAGCGACATTTTGATTTGCGAAAATTCACCAGAAAAACGAGTCGCGCGCCGAAATGACGCGACGCGAGTCAAAAGCGTCCCGCGACTCATTTTGCCAATTTTTCGGCAAATCGAATCGCGGGAGATTCACCCATCACTAATTATTATACCCGACATACACTATATAAAACCTGTTGAGATTTTAGGAGTGAATGGCAGAGGCTCCTTGAACTATTTGAAGTTGTTAGCCTGCATGGTGTTTGAGTTTTTTTCGAAGGTTTTGACTATAAACTGTAATAATTAGTGGAAAACTAAATTAATATTGATTTTTGTGTTTTGTAACTCAAAATCGCATTCATTTGCATTCATTCAAGATATTAAAAACTCTAACATTTGACCTTAGATAACCCCTTAATGTTTAGCAGACACACACATATATATATATATATATACACTATATATATATATATATATATATAGATAGATAACATTTTATTTTATATAATATATATGCACACATACATTTATCTAATGTACAAATATCTTTAGAATATAGTCATGTATAGGCCCTTGAGTAGAAAGAAGTAAAAATAATAATGCTTTCTTTCTGGGTATTCGGCAGTTTATGTATGTATCACAGATTCTTAAGTGGATCAATACGCTGTCACAGGAAGTCAATGAGTCTGTGACAGCTGAGCAGCTGAAAAATAACCACAATTGATACAGTATGTAATACAATAGAAAAAAGTTATCTGTAAAATTCTTTGTGAGGAAACAAAATCACTAAACAGTGAGGGTAAGTCAATACAAACCGACCTCAGTAAAAGATGTGAAATGAAACGGCCGACTCAATCAATAAATGACAGATGAATCAAAAATTATTAAAAGATTCATCTCTGTGATTTGTGATATACAAATCATGCTTGTACTTTTTTTGTAATTCACATTTAGTTTTTCTATTTCTTGAACAACCCCAAAATAAATTGTCAAAAAAAAATGTATTAATGGATAGGTGGGCCACTGACGACATTTCAGTTCTTTAGGAGATATCCAAGGTATTATTGTGCAACATATTTCACTTGCTCCCTATTTCTTTGTGGTATATAAGGTATCCATTTCCAAGTATGGGATCCATTATCTGGAAACCAGTTATCCAGAAAAGCTCTGAATTACTCAATGTTATCCAGATAGTCCAAATATTTAACAATAACCTTTTTCTCTGTAATAATAAAACAGTAGCTTGTACTTGATCCCAACTGAGATATAATTAATCCTTATTGGAAGCAAAATCAGCCTATTTGCCTTATTTAATAATGTCATGATTTTCTGGTAGACTTAAGCTATTATAGAAAGATCCATTATCCAGAAAACTCCAGGTCTTGAGCATTCTGGATAACCTGGATATACCTGTAATAGAGATGTCCGAATAATGGAGAACCGGAATCTTTCAAATCCAAAAAACATTTCTTTCATATAAGATGTGCCTACCCCCAGGATAATTCTCCATGCAAAATATATAGAGCTATGTCAATCAAAAGCTTCAGTCAATATGCAATTTTTATAACCTTCAACAAAGCACATTACATTAGATTAATGTACTGTACCTATGTGACCTTAAACAATTATCAGATCATTTACGTTATTTATTTTAATATATATGATGCAATTCATTACCAACATGCAGTGTAAGAGAAATTGTTGTCATCTCTTGCAAAACACAATATTATTAATGTATTCGTCATTTGCCACTGTATTCTGTATAAATACATAATTGAAAATAATGAACCGATAAATACAGATACAGGGCAATGCAAATAGGACAGAGGTTCGGACCCAATGAGATAGTAGCTGGAAAAATGAGCTATGGGTCCCAAGTCATACACAACAGTGGATCCATTCAGAAACTATAACTAACTCAAAGGCTCCGGGGACTCACAAGGAAAATTGAACCAAGTCACAGGGGGACCCATGTAACACATAAAATTGTGCCTATAAATATATTTGACATTTAAGATGAATTTGAATACATATACATTGTCACTGGGGATTAGGCAAACCAAAATCTGCAAAGAGAACTCTTTCCTATAGTTGGTCTGAGTGCAGAAATCTGCTTGAGCAGAATGCGTTTTGAAAAATATTTTTTTCCCATGCCCGTATACTGTATACTGTTTAGGTTTTTTCATGTAATTGAAACTGGACTTACATCCGGCAAAAGCTAAAATGTATCTAAATGTCCTCTTTTCCGTTTCTCTTTATCCAGGAGCTAGAGTTTCAGGACCTGACAGCGGTTCTGCACTGCATCCATTCTTTTATTGCAGCAAAGGTTGCATCTATGGATCCCATGTTCATAAACAGCCAAAGTCTCGCTAGAAAATATATTTCCAACACGTAAACATCGAAGCTCTATGGCACGACAAGAACTATTTTCCTACAGAATTTATTTCACGCACAGGGAAATTTTAAAAGACTTCAATACAAATGACTGAAATGACTGAAAAGAAGACTATTTTTGTTATTTATCATGTTTCATTCTGACTCAAAGCATCATTTCAATGTACTTCATGGAAATATCGAAAGCACATTTTCCCTATCTCGTATAAGCGAAGAGGACTATGATTTAGCACTTTAAAATAACTGCTCCAAGATTTTGAACAGAATAACTACAAATGTACATTTTCTTTTTCATTAAACCCATGATATAGAAATACAACAAAACAGAATTGTATTATTTATAGGAAAACAGCATGCCTGAAATATGTCCTTGACATAGCTAGATGTGCTCAGACACCTTCTCCATAACTAAAAACCACAAAGGGTTTCATGCAGCCTCAAAGAGTACAGTACATATATGGTATGTTCCCTCACAAACAGGCCTAGTTTTATGGTAGGGTAGATACATTTACCAGGGGGAGAACTTGAACAAAAAGTCATGACAAAAGTAATAGTGAAAAGCACTCATGTTGAGTTATCCAACTACAAACTCCATCTGTTGGTGCACTACAACTCACAGCATGCATCACCAGATGCATCGCAGGATGGACATCCCTAATGTAAACAGTTCTGCCCAAATTTAATACATTAATGGAACACCCATTTCTCGAACACCCACCTAGGAGACATGTAGATATTTCAGCATTTCAGCAAGATCTCAAAAGCTAATTTTATCTTATTTTTGTGTTATACATTTGTTGAAAATTGCACATTTGTTACAATTTCTAAAATTACTTTGTCTAGCATTTTGTGGAAGTTGAAAAATAGATGGAAAATGTTTGGATTTTATAATATGGGGTTATTTCAGAGCAATAATATGTTGATTTCAATACTGAAAACAATGGAAGGATAAGGGATATTGTAAGAGTGAGATTTATAGAGTGGAGCTAATGGGAGATGAAGAAGAGAGGGGAAAAGAAAGTGAGTGTATGTTTGTGTGTATAAAAGTCAACAGCAGCTAAGGGGTTGACTGGGACAGATTCATGCAAAAAGTACAGGGAGGGTGAAGCAGGAAGGAATAATGGTAAGCACTGTACAATCAAAATATATTATTATAACTTATGTATACACTATACATATTGTCCATGGTTGTTTTTTGCTGTGACCTCCAGCTCAGTAGTAGGAAATGGGTTTACATTAATTTAACTCTGTGTTCTGTTTTATAAAGTCATTTCCCATCAGTTTGTTGTTTTCTGTTAAAACCTTATAAATGACTTCCTAGAAAATGAGACTTGTTTGTGGCACTGAAAGAGTTACAGGTCTTATTTTTCATGCTGCTCCCTATAAGGCAATTTATGCATCTTCCTAATAGCAAGTGCAAGTATTGCTGACCAGGAAGCATCAGGACTAGGCTCCCACCCTCAATATTTATATTTAAAATTTTTACAATACAATGGGGGTCATTTATCAACATGGCAGTAACCCATGGCAACCAATCAGATTGCTACATTCATTGTTCTACTTGCAGCTGTCTTTAAAAACTAATCACTGATTGGTTGCTATAGGTATGTTGATAAATAAGCCCTAATATATATATATGGCTTTAAATAGATATGGGGTGTGATTTTTTTAATATCCAGGCTATAAAGTGTTTGTGTTGTTTAAAACAGGCAGCTTTTTAAAACTGATTGAACAATGCAATGTTCATGTTAACTTTTTTAACATTTTTAACGCTTTTCAAAATTGCATCACATTTTATTTCCAGCTGAAATGGTGATAGTGTGTGCACACAATTTTTGAGGGGGCTTCTGGGGTCCACCAGAGCCTCAACACTGCCCTGCTTACTCTTCATTCCATACATGTCAGATAAATGGCCTTTAGATCTCTATATCAAGCTAAGCACTCTTGCAAATGTGCACACACCCAAGCACAGAAGCACAGAAGTAGAGAACTCTGATCTTCACCAAATAATCAGAAGAGTACAGGATGGAGGCACTACATATCATAACATATATTATTATTTTTTTTAAAAACACACGCATACTGTATTTGAGAGGGTATTGTTTGGCTTCCCATATTTAAAGACATCCTGTTTACACATTTCAGAATTCAAAATTGAAATCATTAACCTTTTTCTTTAACAATGCTGAGAGTTGTATAATATATTCTACTGACTGGAATCAATGTTGTAAAATGGGAATATAATTACTTTTTATAGTTAAAATCAATGAATATATTTACATTTTCAACCAAAACAATTATGGTTATCTGTTATCGACTGGAAAAAAATTTTTTACTCTTGGTTGTTCACAGGAAATGAAGAAGCTCTACTTCAATTAGTTAAGAGAATGCTTATAGTAAAAACAAATTATATGCTGTTGATGAAAATCTGTACAATATCCCACCTGAAACAACCATTAAAAAGGTTGCATGCATTTGGCCAGATTCAATTCAGTGAGAAAAAGGTTTATCACATGAAAACTCATGACCGAGATTCAATTTGAGGCACAATTCAATTCAGAAAAACGTACTTCACTGTTTATCACGTGAAAATTTTGTCCATGAGTTTTCACGTGATAAACCATGAGATAACTTTTTCTCTCTGGACCATTGGCTTGTTTTGGTTCTGAAGGGTAACACCAACTGTTGTATGCATTATATTTTTAGCAAACTTGCATTAGTGCAGCTTGTGGTCTGCAATTTGAAGATCTCTTAAATTATCTGAATATCACAAATTAATTACTGACACAACTTTGACTGTTTTACAGGGCACAGTGTCATTAATAACTTTAGATGGGAATCTTAGGGGACATTTTCTTATCAGAAAACTGTGTGCAAAGTGCAAAAACAGATGCATTTACAATTTTTTGTACTTTTCACTCTAACGTCCAATGTCCTTGAATTGCCTGTTTTTGCACTCTGTTTTGGAGCACAGAGATCCGCATGAAGGGACATAAGGAGGAGGATGAATGTTGTTCTCTGTCTTGCCCTAATCAACAAACACATCATAACAGGTACAAAATATGAGAGGTCTCAAATGCAAGAACATGGACATTTGACCTTTAATTTCTTTGGAATAGTACTTTCTCAGACTTACTTCTAAACAAAGAGCTGTAGAAATGTCTGTCATTGCTATTCTCTGCCATCTGAGCATGGACAAGGTGGAATGTCAAATGCTGGATTTACTTTCTTTCCATTGAATGAATACAGATTAGTGACAGGCAAATTTTTTCGTCTGGCTCGAATTCGTTGCGAATTCCCGCGATTCGCCATGGGAGAAGATTCAACTGCTGAAAATTGACCGACGTAATGACCCCCAATTTTTTACTGCAGTGCAAATTTTTAAAAAGTTCAGCCAAACACCACAGATTCGCCCATCACTAATACAGATGTCTCCTCTAAGCACAAACATCTGGTATC
>CM044439.1:149022873-149061144 GCA_024363595.1 Xenopus borealis
CACTGGACTCTGTAACTTGTGGTGGATGCAGAAAAGCAAATGATTTTTGAATAAGCAGTAAGGAATGTACCCTTGTGCTTGTGTCCAAGGGCCATAGTAAATAATCACCTAGTTTGGGCTATTGTAAAAGGGAAGCTATTGCAATGTAATCTGATTTTGTAGCGTGATTATGCATGGGCCTTAGCTAAAATTAATAGGAAATTTAAAACTCTTCCTACAGAGACCATTTTCTATTAAAGAATTTTAAAATTTTAACATCACCCAAAGATGGTTTGATTTCCCTACCCCTCCATTGTGAATGAGCCCCAATTTCTTACTCTCTCTCTCCCAGTACTTTTCCTTGTATCAGTTATTATTTTAAGAAGTCTTAGTCATACAGAAAAGACTTTCACAAAACATCCCAAAAGGGATGCTGTAGCCAAAACAGGTAACTAAATACATAACACAAAATCAAGTACACGTATATGATTTTTTGCTATCTGGTTAAACTACGGTGCTTGTATCTTTTGAATATGTCTTTAATAAAGGTCACATTAGTGCCACAGCTCAAGATATTACCTTTATAGAATGTTAGGTTTGTTAAATTATTCATTTGGTACCATAATTTATTTAGGAAATCCTAAATGGCAACTTATGATTTATCATTTAATTCACCACCCTGGGATTTATCTGCCATAAGCAATGTACTGCAAAATAAATAAAATTAGTACACAATAAGAGAGAAAAATTACATCACAGTCAGTCCTGTAAATTAATGTAACAGGAAAATAAAGCATTGGCCTTGTTATTAGTATTCTAAATTCCTTTTGTTTGTCGGGCTTGCTCAAGATATATCATGCTCAGCACGCTAATAGAACTGAGTGTTATACATTAACAACCTCATCTCTCAGATACTTATTGTAAAGTAACTGTGCTAAATTAATATTTATTTGTGCTCTAAAGCACATAAAAATATAAATATTAAGTGGGGTAAAAAAATAAAAATAAAATGTAGACAAAAAGTGATCCACATTCACCATAGATTGAAGTGTGAGTTGGCTCAGCAATGGGGTTAATTTTCAAGCAGTGTATTTAAGGGGTGATTGAATGTAGGTGCCAAAATTTACTTTATAAAAAAAAATTTATGATCTTATGACGTGATTGAGATAGAGGAGGAAGTGATCAGTTAGTGCCTGTCCTAGGAGTCTCTTTACTAACATTTGAATTTCTATTTTTCAAGAATTTTTTTGTGTTTTGTGTTTCTTAGATTTCTCTAAAACCCAAACAATTTGAGCTTTATAAAGTATAAAAAACCAAGTGAAAGGGAGCTAGGCAAATCTTATTTGTCCAATGATAATACATTCAAACTTTTACAGGTTTTAAAAAAAAAAAAATTTTGCTAGTAATTGCCACAAAAAACAGAATAATTACAGTTTTTTGAGGATTTCATATTTTTATTCTGATAACTTTTTTTTTCTTTTTTTATTTTCATATTCAGATGTTTTAATAAATTACATTGCATTCATGGTTTTAGAGAAAATACATTTTTTCCTGGTTTCAAAGATCTCTAAAACTGCTTAAATGTGAATGTTGATAAATAGGCCTCCCAGTGTATTAGAAAGACTAGATTAGAGGCTAGATTAGAGGCTCTGCAGGGAAAGAGACAGATGTATATTTTTCAACACTGCCTGTTCTACAGATTATAATAATTTAGTACATCAAGGAAAAATAATGGGAACATTTAGGGGCAGATTAACAAAATTTACAAAATTCACGTGAATAATTCGAAGTTAGATCTAATTCGATCGAATTCCGATCGTACAATTTTATTGGACATTCGATTATGCAAATTTGGCTACTTCGTTCATTGAATACGCAAAATTCGAGCATATCGAATAGATCGAATAATCGGATATTCGATAATTCGACCATTTGATGTACTTTAACTTTAAAATTTTATTCGACTGCCTACTTAGCCAGATTGAACCTACCGAATTGCAATAGAAGCCCATGGGAATCACCTGCTCGAATACCATTCGTACGATCGAATGCCTCGATCGTTCGAATCATACTAATTTTTCGAACGATCGAAGGAAATGTCATGATTTTTTACTGAAATCGAATCGATCGATTGTATGATTTTTTCGAGAAATTCAAATAGCAAAGAAAAAAAAAATTGCCTAAAACTATTCGAATTCCCTCAAATTCGTGAATAATGATGAATTTGCTCCTTAATGTCAACTTTACTTGTATTTTGGCTATCTACGTATGTATATATACACACACCTACACACTCTCCCCCGTCTCCCAAGTTACATAGGTTGCCTTGGCAACATAAACACTTGGGAAAAAGGAGAAGGGAGCAGCTAGCGTGAAAAAGGGAGACATGATATGCAATAAATGCACAATAAGTAAGTTATCACAATATTATTATCATGGTTACAGTAAATCTTATTACACTTTAGTAGACCTAATTATGTACTCACTTAAATCTACAGTATGTCTAAGAAACAATTTAAGGTACAATGTTCATTAAGGCCCTTCGGTGACAAGGTGCCCAATTTCTTGATCCAAAAACACTCACGCTGCAGTAGCATCCTGGATCTATTCCCTCCTAGCCTTGGCATTGGAATGTGGTCTATTACAATATACTGTATTTGAAATTTATTCTATGACCCAACTCTAAAAAAGGTTTTGTAACCAGTTTCAATGTCTTTTGATCGTAATAAGCAAAACTGATAGATGATCTGTGGGCATCTATACACTGGCGCAACGTAAGATCAGTTTTGCCAATGCATGAGAGTCCACATGACATGTAATTTAATACACTACAACTGTGCAATACTAGTGATGTGATGTCATATTTGTAGCTGTTGTCCAGTCTGAGGATGTACAAAACTGGAGCCAGGTGTCATATAAAGGCATGAGGTACATGAGGGGTATCCTAAAGCAACCTAATGTTTTTGAAGGTAGCAATGTACAGTAGAAGTAGTTGATTCACATTTATAATTCTTGACTGGATCGCTAATGACCAGAAGGTCTCGCAAATTTTGACCACGTTGAAAGCCAAGGGTGGGGGGAACAGGGAATATCCTGCCTAAAGTCTCATAAGCCTGTATGATTTTCCAATTGGATCTCAGTGCATGTCTTAATGGTGTGGAAAAATTATTGTAACATGTTGAGAAATTAAACCTGGTGCCTTTTTAGTAATATGCTGTTGATAAGTAGTGATGGGTGAATTTTAGAGCATCCACCATTTCCATTAATGTATTTTTTTCTTTCTTCCACACCAAGAAGATATCATCGATACATCTTTTGAATATCAACATTTTATGCTTACATATTAGTATATTTACACTTTCATATTGATGCATAAATAAATTTGTATAAGAAGGTGGCATTGGTGCCCTTACCGCTGTGACCTCAATTTGTTGATAAAAAGTTGTTTCAAAACAAAAATAATTCCATTGGCAACACAACTCCATTAATGATACAACAAAATGTACAGGGGGGCAACACTATATATCACTTTCTCTTAGTGTCTTCTCTAACAATACAGGCTCATCAGTGGGTGGAGAACCTGTTTCATGCATCTCAAGAAATCTAGTGTATCTCTCAAATAAGTGGCTGTTTATTGTACGACTGGTTGTAGCCTAAAGGATGGAACAAACCATCCCTGGCAGATACTATTGTTCTTCTAGGGGGTGCTGACAAGCTCTTATCCACCTTTTGTAATGTGTACAGTATGTCACACAAAGGTGTTGTCCACAAAGTTTATCAATCTCACAGTCCATAGCATTTTTAATATTTTCACTGCTGCATTTTGTGTAGGTGGACTCAGGTTTAAGACCACCATCAGCAAATCTACTTTGTGATGAACCATCAACATTCAATTTTAAAATTCAAAAATTTAAATAAATCAATATCCCACTTAAACACATTAAAAGGCACTGAACGATTTTGCTCTTGTAAAATATAAGGGTATTATAAGTTGTATTATATTATAAATACCATTAATGACCATTAATAAATATTGATTATGGAACTCTGAGGTGTCTTCTAATATGCTCATATTTTGCAATGGAGGGTACTTTATTAGTACAAGTTTCACTAAATCGTGTGACAGAAATTACATCACTAAGCTCTGATTATAACCAATGACATCACTAAGCACCATTTTATAAGGATATAATTTGCAATATATTCTTGTGTATAGAAATGTTTCAGTCTCTACTTTAAAGAAAAAAAATCTCCATTCATAAAGAGCATATTTATTCATGCCTCTTTGCTCTCCTCTACCTGTATTATGAAAGGTATGCATTATACACATAAATTACATAAGAATGTAATTTGGTTTTATTATTCTTAAAAACATTCATATTTTGTTTCAGGATCCCCTTTTGATGCAATGATTGCCAGCCTAACTGGGTGTGTCCCACAATCTTTCTCGCCATTCTGTCCTAACAATTGCTTGGTCGGGAAATACAGAAACATTGATTGGGCTTGCAACAACAGGTATGGTTATGACTTTATTCCACTGTAGATATAGCAAGTTAATAATCAGCCCTGTAGCATCAGTTCATATGATAGATTTTCTTTCTGATGATTTTCAACAACCTTTAAGCTTAGATTCTGAACAACTGCCGAAAGTACCACATTAGGAGGAAGGAGCTCAGGGACCACCATGGAGTACCAAAGAGCCTCTGTTATTTTGGTATGGTATACGTTTTAATTACATTTATGATTGTTTTGTGCACCAAATGTCATCAGTCACCAACCTGTAGCTCCTCATCTACAAGCTTACTTGCCTACCCACTTGCTCACTCATGAAATTGTGCCCTCTGCCCCAGTTGCTTCTAGGCATGCACCTTCGCTGCCTACCCCTAGTTATGGCCCTGTGAAAACTGGCACAATACTGCTTAATTTGAATACAGGTTTGGTTTTGAGGCTGAAAACTCAAACCAGGGTCAATCACCTCACCAGTTACTCCACAACCACCAGTTCACTTGCTTACTCATGTACTGTATTTCTTCAATGTACATACAAGTATAGGCCCTACACCAAATTCAGCACTGTGAAAATTGTAATTGTTGCTATACTAGGTCAGAGTAGAAGGTCCAAATATGGTAGAAAATGTTACATTAGCAATGGAGCACTCCTGCCATTTAGCGCCTATCTGGCTAACCATAATATAGACAATACAATACATTTGCTATATTTTGGGATTGGTACACTAGAGATGAACAAATAAACACCATGGCTCAGATGTTTCGGGATTTTTAGTGCAAAATGTGGGCAGCTAGGTGGGGGTAGAGAGAGAATGAGCACTCCAAATTTGACTTAAGTGATCTTGCCTATAAATATAGAATGTTTCAAATTAGTAGCCGAGCATACCTATAGTTCCATGTCTTCTCTAACAGCTTACAGCAAAGATATATTTTCATGCTCTTAAAATACTACTCAGTCAGTGTTTATTATATTTTCCACCTACATATGGTTCACATGAATTCTAATACTATTAATATCCTTAGAGTAATGTTGAGCCAGAGGAGCTCCAATGTCCTTTTGAGTCAGGAAGGAATGTTTTCCCTACTGAGGACATCTCAAGGTGCTTTTTGCCATCTACTGGATCTAGAAGTTGGGTTGCATTTACTTTCCCAAGAACAAATAGATGTTATCATGAACATGTAAAGGCTGAAGAAGTTACATACTTACATTGGGTTGAGAAAAGACAAAGTCCATCAAGTTAAACCCCTCAAAATTAAAACTCAGCATACACACACACACACACACCTCTCCACTCTTTCACACAGATTGTAAATATATGCCCACTAACTGTAGAGTTTAGTATCAAAATAGCCTTTGATATTATGTCTGTCCAAAAAGTCATCCAAGCCCCTTTTAAAAGCATCAACAGAATCAGCCATCACAATCACACAGCATGATGACTGTAGTACTCCACTAACTGTTAGAGAAACGGCAATACATTTTTTAAGTATGCTGTAAGGATGGGCTTTCCAAGTGGGTGCTCATTGACCAGATTAAGCCTTTCAAAGTCCCCTACTGCTCAAGGGCTTCACAATTTTTAACATATACTACTGTTTGAACTCCCCATGCTAAAAAACCTTGAATATCATGGTTCTACTACACAATTCATTATTCTATATTTGCAGTATTTATCTGCAGGATTTGTCTCCAAACTTACAATTTCTACCTTTAAACAACTGGAGATGGCACAGGCAGGCCTATAATGGCTTTGCAGGGTTTAGGTCAATAATATGCATAGTTATTTAGATTTATAATAGCAAAGAAGCAATAGAAGGAAATAAGAGGATTATCTCTACTTATCTCTACATAAGGTTTGGGGAACTAATCCAAATTTTACTTTATTTTCAAATTTATAAAAAAAATTCTTTGATGTTAAGCAAAAAAACTGATCAATATATATTTAAATTTTATAAGACATACCAAATGAAAAAAAAAATCTAGAAAATTGAAAAAAAAAAACTTCAAGCTAACTTCTCAATCTAAAACCTTTTGAGATTATGCAGAAGTCAAGGAGGGTATCAAAAGCATTCAATAAATTCATTAAAGTGTGATGGTTTCTTTTTAGCATTATTAAAACTGGCATGATTTCCAGCCTTGTTGAAATTAATGAAATTAGAGATTTTTGGTTGGGAATTACTTTATTAATCACCATTAAACATTTTAACCATTTACATTTTTTTTCCTAAATATGTTCTCAATCAAGGGTCAAACAAAATAATTGCATTTTTATGTATTTTATTAAAACACATAAATCAACCTCCTTGTTCTGTTGCATGTGAACTAAAGAACTAAGCTAGTGAACTAAACATTGCTCTGTTGCTAAACATGTTTTTAAATTGGAACTCAAATGTATCGTATTCTCATAACTTCAGAGAAAACATTTTGTTTGGATAATTAGCAAAACTAACTTTACATTACCAAGCTGTCTATGGCATTATGTATGAGGTCTTTCTTTAATGAAATTAAAGGCATTACTCATCACCTTATAATGACATTGTTAAGTAGAGGCCTCATTTTGTCATTCCTATCACATTGCTAAAATACTATTATGACTTAATTTGTAAATCTTTAAAGAATTTAACACATTTAATTGCCTGTCTGAAAACAATTTCACAGAAATAATTAATCACTTATAATTTGATTTAAAACAATCCAAGCAAATAAGTAATTTTTTTTCCTGATGAAAACAAATGTGCTCAAAGTAAACTATATAAAATATTATTGTGTTGTTTAAGGAAATGGCTTGAACACATTTTTTTCTCCTTGGAATTGAATATATTTCTTTGAATGGCTAATATATTAGCACATTTTGGTTAATTAGGTTAGTACAAAGTGTTGATCACAGCAGAAATGGAAAATGAAATAGGAAACCTAAAAAGTAAGGCATTGGCTCCACTTAAATCAGTGCATTAAAATATGTTTCAAATAAGGTCATATTTGCACCAGGCTATACTGTTTCTTAGAATTAGGAGTATGTATAGAAATAATGAAATCTTGCTTACATTCACCCACCATGAATTTCTTGGTAGAACCATGACGTTAATCTATTTATTATATGAAAGTAACTTATTTTTCATTAGGTTATATTGACTAATATGTGATGCTTCCCACTTATCATACATTATACAATTCTGTGAAAAGGTTTCATTGCATTGTTAATATAATAAGCCCTTTCTAATGCTGACATTACTACCACTAAATGTAGTTCTTGTGTAGCTCTTTGCCCACTGACACTAATAGAGCATAAAGAGCTAAGTTTACTTTTTTTTTAAAGCACATTATCCTTCTCTACCTTCCTATACTTGTATTTTTATCAAAGAAACCTGTTGTGCAGTGTCAGAATCTGATTTATAAAATATATATGTATGTATATTATTTAAGAAAGAATGAAAAGATCAGCAAAAGGTGAGCATGAGCGGTTAACTTCCATATTTGGTTTATTTGGTTGTTTCTTCTTTCTTTGTAACTCAAAGGCTCCATCTAAAGGATTACACCAGATACCTAGTGTTACAGGTTTTATAAAATTGGCCTTTTACTGGTATGATGTACCTGTTACCTAAACTGGCTTCTGGCAGTAATAACTTCCTGTAACTCCTAGTAAAGCATGAACCTTTTCCTCTCAGGTGGGCCCTTGCATAACTGTTGGAGGAAGGCTTTACCACACTGATTTCACACTGGTCCCTCTAACTTGTGCACTAGTGGTTCTTAAAAGCAAATACAACTCTTTAGTAATTGGAAAATTTCACATTATATCTGGTAGGTGCTGATTCAATGGTAAATGTATCAAATACTGTATGGCTACTTCAAATACTTTTATTCTTCCAATGTTACTCACACAATCTCCACTGTATTGTTCACAGCACCTCAGGTAGTACTCACAGCCTTGATCAAACAGTACCCATCACTAGGCAAAGCTCACAGTGGCGTATTACTCCAGGCATCTCTCTATTGCTGAACCTGACCTCTTTAATTCCTATACTGATGGCATGGTACTAAATCTTACTAACTGCTTTACTGGAAACCTCTGGCTGCTCTAGTAATGATCCTGTCTCTCACTCCTAGAGCGAGCTATTGCTAACCTTTAACACTTTTTACACCTACTTGAAGTTTCCATCATTCCAGACCCTTAAGCACCACCCTTTCCAGTAAGTGGAAACCAAACAATGCTATGCATGTGTTGGCTTCCCCTTTTATAACTAGGAAACCCTGAGACCCTCTGGCCAGTTAATGAACTGCCAGAAAAATATTTTAACCCAGGAATGAGACACATCCCCCTGACCAAGTGTAAATCAGCTCCAGCTCTTCGCTGTCCATGACCTTCCTTGGGAATTGCCTGAAATAAATGCTGCCCAAACCTTCCCCCTCACTAGGATATTAGAGATACCTGATCAAGCTATAGTATGAGGGTTGAAGACAGAGGAAAGTTTAACTGAAGAAGACCAAATCCCCAGAATTTGAAAGGAATATATATACCTGAAACCTGAACCTCTTTCTTTTTTTATTGTCTTCTATTACAGCATAATAGACTGCTCCCAGAATGGGGGTTCCTCATACCAGCCTTGAAAAAAGAAACACTTTTCTTCATAAGTGATTCAAAATGCTTTGCTGAATGCTTTTTAAAAGGCCTCTAACAATAATGCTACAGTTGCTGAAGAACCTATGGTCATGAAAACAAATCATGTATTATTGAGCTAAAATATAATAACTAAAGGACATTACCATCTTTGAAAAATAGCAGGGCTGGAATTCAAGACTAGAGTGCGATCCTTGAAATCTTCAGATAGTTAGGAATCCTCTCCCTTTTCCCAGATTGACCAAAATATAATGATGCTGATTTATTAATTTTTTCATTTCAGATTCCTCAATTTTAAAACCCTGCCATTAAATGTTATTTCTCACATTTCTACCATTTCTATGAAAAACGTAACTCAACTGCAAGTTTGAAGAAAAGCATACAAGTTTGAAGAAAAGCTAGTTCATGAGGAAATTTACATTGATCCATAAAATTTTCAATAAATGTCTAAAATATATGAAAATTCAAAAATAGCTTGGACAGACCTCAATCGAAGCTCACCAGATTTCAGCTTGATTAATAAATCTTAAACGATGAGTTTGGAAGACTTTAATTAGAATATTTGCAAATTAGCAATTTTCCTCTCAATTATCTTGAATCTCTGCAAAACTCAAAACATTGAAATCTAATAAATAATCTCGTAGGGAAGATTTATCAACATTCAAATTCAACACCATAGTTCAAGTTTTATTTAGGAAAAATCACTTATTCTAGTTTCCAAAACTAAAATTTTAAACTTAAAAAACTTGAAAAGTAAAGTTGAGTATAAATAGTTAGCATCTAAAAGCTTGAGAGTTCATGAAGAAGTCAATGGGAGGTGCATTAGCAAAATATTTTCAATTTGAGTTTTTAATTTAACATGAATTTGAAAGTAGGCATATTCAATGAAAATGAATTTTTAAATGATCAGATTTTTACAATTCAGGATTGAGTTTCTTGAATGAAAATAAACTCAAAGTCTAAGATTAAGGACAAACCAGCCTGATGAAGGACACCAGCAATTGTCCAGTTGTCCTGATCATTTTTTATTGATCATAAAATCTGAATTCTAAAAGACTGAAGATTGATGATATTTGTTGTAGAAAATCTTTATAAATATATATATATATATATAATGATGCTTTTCTATAAGTTATTTGTATTACTTTATAGTGTACAGTATTGCATATACTGTACAAGAAGTGTTATATAAAGATATACATACAGTACATGACCAATATTTTTCCCACATCCACTGAAATAAACATACGAAATAAAATTCATTCTTCCGCATTGAAATTTAATTGCTTTTCATTATTACTGAGCTTCCCTACTGCTTCTATAAATGACTTTAGTCTTTTAACAAAAATGCTTGTTGAATATTCATTCTAAATTCTACTGAAACCAGAAATACTAATGTTTTGCTTTATTTTCCCTTCATGTAACTTTAATGCATGTCTAAAATAATTTCCCTTTCAGTGTACATTACAATTGCTTGAACAGCAGGTAATTAACTATGAATAGTACTCAGGAGCAGACAACTTCTCCGTTTATATTTGACTGATACATCAAACTAAATAATATGGGAATCTATTATATGTGAGTGAAAAATGTTAGCAGATCAGTGGCTCTAGTGTATCTCAAGTAAAGCTGGAGCAAATTATAGCTGAATGCAGAAATAATAGGAACAAGACTGACTGAATATTTCTTTCACAGTGAATTCAAAAATCTGGCGAGTGGGGAAAATACTCCATTTCATCAGTCAATCTGTGGCCAGTGATGAGTGAATCTGTCCCTTTTCGCTTCTCTAAAAATGAGCAAAACTGCCAAAGAATTTGCAAAAACTGTTTTGTCATGAGTAATTTTTGGAGCAAACTATGTTAGAGTATATGGGTATTTTTTTCATGGCAAGTTGTTTCTGCTTTGGCACTACCAATAAATATTGGGAAGGCAAAATTACATGCATTTTTCACTCAGTATACTGCTACAAACATGCCCTACATTGTTAGAGGACCTCCTATACACTAGGCTACAACTGTTTCAAAAGAAAAGGCTCTCATGTTGCAAATGTCTTTTTTTTTTTTTACATTACCTCTGGTCGACTACTGGTAATGGTATCTACTACTAGACTTTATTGCTGTTTAAGCAAGGCACAACTAATAATAAATCTGACCATCAACAGATATGTGGGTGCTTTGTCTCCAAAGCATTCACCATGCTACAAGGAAGTTCCTGGTGTGGGCAGCCATGTTACATCACATGAGTTTGCATAATGGGCAAGTTTTCCATCTATCTTGTTAACAGAAGTGGGTATCATAGGATTGTGGGGGATAGCAGCCTTATCTAACCTATCCATTAGCCAGCACCACCAGTGGGGGAAATTTTTATTGTAAATGAGAGATGCCTTTAAATAAAACTAGCATTTTGCCTATTATACCAAATTTGTGTGTGCTGTCATTGACTCAAGGGCATTGTTTACCCCTACATAAAAACACTATAGAAAATTCTCTAGAATTACCTATTTCAGAGAATAGTTCTTATGTTAATTATTTTTTTTTTCTCTTTAATCATAAAACTGTTCTTTGTACTTAAAGTAACAAAGCTTGTGTAATTTAATATTGGGGGGAGCAACACAATCTTGTTGGCTATTTTATATCAAAATGTTTTTTAATCACAATAAGGTTTCATGAGCTATATAACAATCCATAGCTTTCCAAATGTTTACCCTTGATATTTTTTATTCTTCGGGTTACAATGATTGAAGGGAATATTGTGGTTCATCGAGTTTGGTGACTCCAGCAGATCTTATAAGTGCAGCATCTGGATTTAGTAAGGAAAATGATTGAGTTATATGGTCATCCGGACAACATTGATGTGTGGCTTGGGGGTCTAGCAGAGGATTTCCTTCCAGGAGCTTGAACTGGGCCCCTTTTTGCATGTTTTATTTGAAAGCAAATTAATGCACTGCAGTAGGGACAGACAAACATCAGACTTGTGTACCAGACTGTGAGTATTTGTAATTGGCTAAAGCATCTATTAGATAACTGAGATGATACTGCAGAATGTAGAGAAGAAAATCAGTTTTATAGGAACTGAATCTGATGTTACAGTCAAGTTGCTTATAGGTTAGATTCTCACTCCTTACCCCAACATTATTATCATTTCTTAAATACTTTACAGTCATTTTTTTATGTTTCTAGCAGACTCTATAACTATTTTGAGTAGATACTGACAGAAATATCCAGCATTCTGATCTTCTTTATTGTAAGGCTACCAAATCACCTTCTAAGTAGCAAGTATATTCTGTAACTATATTAAGCTTGTTAAAAACACAACCTTTCAGTTGTTTTTTTTTTTTTATCTACAGTATGTTAAAAAAAACACATAAACTTAAATCTGAGATTTTTGGCGCAATTAATTCCAATGTATTTTTAAACATATTTCAATATATTACATATCAATATATAAACATATTTTCGTACCTACTAGTCCTGAGTACATGTAATTCCCACAATGCCTTGCATGGTTCTTTGATTCTACTCTACTTTAACAGACTTCACAAAAGGGAATTCCACCCCAGTTTTCTTTGTCACACTCTCTGCACTGCTGGTCCCAAAATGTCTTGCATTTTTACTATGTTGTCTGAAGAATCAGAACTAGCAGTATAGACAAAAGAATCAGAACACCATTTACAAAAAAGGAAAAAGGAAAATGTGTTATGTTGCATGTGTTATTATTAACATATTTGTACAGTGTTAAAGGACAAGGAAAGGTGGAATCACTTGGGGGAAAGGGGTTATTAGTTCATATCTCGGGCCAGTGCTCCTCTTCTTCCAAAAATGCACTGGTTGGATAATTTCCTTTATCCCTCCCTGTGCCATACTTTCTTGGTTCCCCAGTTTTGCTGTTCTTGCACATATTTATTACAGAATTCTGCCCATGCATGCACTCAGTTGGGAGGGGGGTAGCATAATGGAAGCTGGGGCACCAAAAAATTATTTCAGCTGGCTGGAATCATTTTAAAAGAAGAGGAGACAGACCCATATCTAATAAGTGACTAGAACCACTTGGTGGGGTACCAAGGTCTAGTCACTTAATAATAGAAAAACATCTTTATATTGTAATAGCTAACTATTAGAAAATAGTTAACAACTTCATATTTTAAGAAAGTATTTGTGCGAAGAGGATTAATGTTGTATACATGTTTACATAGCTATAAAATGAATTTATTTTTGTGTCATTTAATGATTTAGTTTGTGCTTGTGTTCATTTTCCATTGGATACAATTTCAGCTAAATCATTTGGCTGCAGCAGAATAAGACATTTTATATTATGTCTGCCCTCTCCATGGAATAGAAACGTGACTGAATTAGGACACATTGATGACAAATATGAAACAAACTCACAAATATCATGGGATTCTCTCCTCTGAAGTGAGATACTGTAGGAATCTTCATATAAAGGGGGAAGGGCAACATACAGTTTATTGTAGCAAAACAGTTTCATGCCACCTAATTATACATGCATTGTCACAGACATAGATATATGATGCACCACTCACAGTGCTCTAGGCCTGTTACCCAATTAGGCAATCTGTCATCAAACCAGAGGTGTCGTTTGCACAAACAGACTGAAAGAATAAATCAAAAGATTTCCCCCATAATTCTGGCATACTGCGAGATTTCATGGTCTGTTAAATGACAGGTAATTTCTGCAGTTGGATATTTGCAATGAACCACAAAGGGACTTGAAAACAAGGTTCTCTCACATTATAGCCTCTTTATGTATAAAATCCTGAGCACATCTCCATTCAGAGGAAAAAATGTCTAATAATATAGGCAGGTATTAAAATGCCTTCATATCTCTCCTTTGACATAAATCAGATATTTTTGTTTCTTTGTACTTCATACTCTGTGTCCTGCAGAAAGCGGAGTAGTCTTTTTGGACTATAAATACACATAGGGAATTTATTCGACATAATAGAGGTTGGGTTGCCCAATGCCACAATAATTAAAGGGATTTTGTCATGGGAAAACATTCTTTAATTAAAAATAATAATACTTCAGTTAATAGTGTTCCTCCAGCAGAATCCTGCATTAAAACCTGTTTTTTCAAAAGAGCAAACAGATTGTTTTATGTTTAATTTTGAAATCTGACATAGGCTTAGACATGTTGTTAGTTTCCCAGGTGCCCTTAGTCATGTGACTTGTGCTCTGATAAACATCAGTCTTTACTGCTGCATTGCAAGTTGATATAACCCCTTCCCTTTCCCCCACAGTAGGCCATCAGTAGAACAATGGGTAGCTAGCTAGATAATAGTTCCCTGACCCCTGCATTGCTAAAAATGCTTCCATGCCCCGTGTAGTGGTAGATATGGCAACAGGGCTTAATAGTAAAGGTCCAAGTCTTGCTAACCCAAGTTGTAACTCCTTCAGTTACAGCAGGAGAAACAATAGCTTATCTGAAAGCAGTTCCACTGTGAAGTGCTGACCTTTTCTGAAAGTACATGGCCAGGCAAAATGACCTGAAATGGCTACCTACACAACTGAAAAAATACCTTTATTGATTCAAAATGGGTCACCTGTGTTCAGTTCACCTGCTGTCTGGAACTAGATCTGATCTAAAATCAAACACCTTCTGTTCACAAGACCCCATCCCACCTTGCTGAGCCACAGAAGGTGCTGTAGGCTTTGCCTTGCAATTAACCATAATGACCTTTTCCCTCCTCCACCTTAATAGTAAAAAAAAATTAATATCCCTATGTATAGATTATAGTTATGTATAATATAGTAGTATAGTAGTATAGTAATATAGTATATAGTTTTGAATTATTATTTCATTTCATTGTCTCAGCAGTTTTTTTTTACTTATTCCACAAGTTGCCATGTATGGAAATGCAAAGCACCTTTCAAAGAACTGACCAAAAATGTAGAATCTACCATGCTGATACTATGGTGATTTAGAAGGGCAGATTCTACATCTCATGCTTTAAAAGGTTAATGAATTGAAATATACAATTTTACTTTTCAACATTTTTTTTTTAAACTTCAGATTTTGTTATGAAAACAAGATTTTTATGAAATTTCAGAGAACTTGACCGGAGAAACATTCCCTTTCAAGTGTGATTTGTGATAATACAGGTATGTTCCCCTTTATGCTTTTTTTACTGTGAAATTATCCAGACAACTTTGCATCATGTGACAGTGTCCCTGGTTTAAACCTGGAAAGCATCCTTTATAAATTCTTGCTCAGCTTTCTGTCACAGATGGTGTTTATGAGCCAAGTACAACCTTCACCACACATCTCTCAGTTAAAGTACGTAGTCTTGCTCTCATCTAGGAAGGCTAGCTGTGAGCTTCCAGCTGTTACACATACTGTATCAGTTCTATGAACATTTGAAGCCCTTCTCTGCTGTCATTCAACATTTACCTTGGGTTAATTTAGATCAGAGATACCCAAGGAATGGCTTATGAGCAACATAACCAACCTCTTAGCTGATGCTCTCAATGGTCACAAAACAGGTGCTAATATTTGAATTCCAGACTTGGAAGCAAGTTCTGATTGCATAAAAAACAGATGTACTGACAAACAGAGCCTCCTGTAGGCTGCTAGTCTCCATAGGAGCTGCCAATAGTCAATCCCAGCCCATAAGAAATTAAATTTAAATGTGGCTCATGGTAAAAAAAGGTTGGGGATCCCTGATTTAGTTATTCAAGAGCCCTTGTAAGGTATATAGTCACATAGTTAAATTTGGTTGAAAAAAGACAAAGTCAAGTCAAGTTCAACCCCTCCAAATTAAAACCCAGCATCCATACACACACCCCTCTACTCTTTCACATAAACCATATTTGCCCATAGCTATACTAACTGTAGAGTTTAGAATCAAAATAGCCTTTGATATTATGTCTTTACAAAAAATCACCCAAGTCCCTTTTAAAAGCATCAACAACATCCCCCGGTAGTGCATTTCACAATCTCACTGTCCTCACTGTGAACTGCACCTACGCTTCTTCAGTCTGAAGGGGTGGCCTCTGGTGTGGTGATCCTCTTTATGGGTAAAAAGGTTCCCTGATATTTGTCTATAATGTCCTCTAATGTATTTGTATACTGTATTCATGTCTCCTTGCAAGCGCCTTTTTTCCAGAGAAAACAACCCCAACCTGGACAGTCTACCCTCATAATTTGTCTTCCATGCAGAACTTTATTTGCTTTAGTAGCTACAGAATGACACTGCCCAGAATTAGACAACTTGTTAGCTATAAAAACCCCAAGATCTTTCTCATTTAAGGAAACTCCCAACACACTGCCATTTGTGTATAACTTGCATTTATATTATTTTTGCCAAAGTGCATAATCTTGCATTTATCAACATTGAACCTCATTTTCCAGTTTACTGCCCAGTTTCCCAACTTAGACAAATCACTCTGCAAACTGGCAGCATCCTGCATGGAACCTATTGTGGTGTTTATACAAATGGCCTGCTGGTGTCACTGTGCATACACAGGACTTTCTGTACATCTTGAAAGTGAAAGTAAGAGTTACTGCTGCTATGTAATGGCTGCATGAACCTGCTAAAAAAGCACTGTTATACCCTCCTCATCCTCGGCTACCAAACACAACACCTTTAGTTCTGCACAATTTAGTTTCATCTGCAAAAATAGAAACCATACTTTCAATGCCCACATCAACATCATTAATAAACAAGTGGAAAAACAAGGGACCCTGTACAACACTGGTCCAATTAGAAAATGTTCCATTTACCACCACTCTTTGCAGTCTATATTTTAGCCAGTTCTCTGTCCAGGTACAAATACTATGTTCCAAGCCAACATTCCTTAATTTAACCAGTAACCTTCTATGTGGCACTGTATCAAATGCTTTAGCAAAGTAAATCATATCCACTGCCATTCCAGAATCGAGGTCCGTGCTTACCGTCTCATAAAGAGAAATTAAGTTAGTCTGGCAAGATCTATTATGCATAAAACCATGCTGATACAAACTCATAGTATTGTTATTTGCTATGAAGTCCAGTATCCTATCCTTTATAAATCCTTCAAAAAGCTTTCTGTTAGGTTTAAGTACCTGGCTGTGTTTTCTCATCTGTCTGCTTCTAGGTTTGAACTCATACCTGTTTACACATTGTCTCAATGCTACCAGCTTTGGCTTATCTTTGTGTACTTCACTGGCCAATTTGTTGGGCAGACTCAGGAATGTTATGGACATCTCAAGCCCTGGTACAACCCAAAGGTCAGAGGGGGTTTTTAGAGGACAATTAGATTGCTGTCATCAGGATATTGGGTTTAATATAGTGGAATTATATATACTTTATTTCTGATCATTTATTGCATTCCATAGTAGACTACTGATATTTTCTTCATCTGCCATCAGCCCAATACTTGATGCATCTTAGCTGCACTATTCTTCCAGCCTCTTCATCTTGCTTTCTACAGAGAAGTAATTCTACCTTTTCATAAAGGATAAGTTATCACTTCATTGGAGCTGGCTCACATGACATAATTATTTGTTCTCAAGATGACTGTTCTGACCAATAGTAAATATAGATAGGATTTAGTGTGCAAAAAACACTCTTCCAATATGTTGTGCTTCCTCTCTGAACTCCCATTCTCCTTTCTCATTCTCATTGTTAATAATTTTGCAATAGTTTAAGTGTTTATTGAAAACCTTCAAACTAGACTTCCAGGAAATAGTCATTCATCCCAGTTTTCATTCTTATTTACTTTTAAGATCAGGCCCACCATCTGCTACTTATAAAACATCCACCATTTACAGCTTTGAATGTATCTCTAAGGGTCACCCCTCAGAGTCTGAAACTTCTTAAAGGCTAAAACTGACTATAACACATGTGGCACCATGGCATCATTGTTTTACTTTTTACTATTTAAGTCGTACAAGTATATCATAAAAATACATTTACTCTGTGTTCCATGTATCTTTAGGCATAAGGTTCCCATGAGCTGACCTCTTTATCTTTGTCATTCTAGTTACTTCACTGCCCCCCATAATCTACAGCACAATAAAATCCCCAAAAAAACCTAATGTGCTTAATTATAGGTACAGCCTGTGGACCCCCAAGAAAAATAGAAAATGGGGATTCTGTTTTTTTAGAGACTACTGTTATTTATTCTTTTCACAGTGGGTATCACTTAGAAGACCACAAAGAAATAAACTGTCAAGGGAATTACTGAAGTAACCTACCACCCAATTGGTCAGGTGTAATTTAACATGAAAGATCGGAAAAAGAGGCACAGTGTCCCTTTTAAATGGCCTGCTCCTGTATTATTCAATGTTTATTACTATCTCATTAGACAACTGAAAAAAAATGTCAAACTACTGTGGATATCATTTGGATGCTGGGAGATATAATTCAGCAGCAGCTTAATGGTCTATCAAATGTGAGCTTATATAATAATCACTGCAAGACATACACAAATTCTAATGTCCGTCAAAACCAATTAGAAAGCAGAATGCACTGGTTTGCTGTTTGAAAGAAAGAGTCTTATTGGTTACTCAGCAACCTCTTTGGTTTCATTCTGCTGTGAATAAGAATCTCTTTTTTTGCAATTGGTGTGAGCAGTACATAGCTATGAAATATGTTAATAGAACATTTTCAGTGAAGTCATAAAAAATAGTGCGAGTCCATTGATTTTTGTAGCCCTTTTTATTTCCTTTAATGCCTTTCTGACAGTCACTGTATTTTAGCAGTTCCCTAGAAACCACTTCTATTAAATGTTATACTCGGATAAATGTGGAATATATAGTGCACAGAGACCAACGAACAGGTAAACTGAAAAATAAATGCCATTCCATGTTTACCAAAATTGGGAAAAATGGCAAACTCTGTAAAGCCTTATATGCATTTCTATATTCCAGAAAGATACAAAAACTGCCTCACCTGGTTTAGATATAAGACCTGTTATCCAGCATGCTTGGGGCCTGGGGTTTTCTGGATAAGGGGTCTTTCCTTAATTTAGATAATCATATCTTACTAAAAAAGCAATTAAACATTGGATAAAGTACAATCTACTGTTTTAATATTACAGGGAAGTAGCTTGTAAAATTTTGAATTATTTGATTAAAATGGAGTGGAGCTTTCTGGATAACGAGTTTCCAGATAATGGATCCCAAACCTATACAGTAGAACAAGGTTACATATCTCATATCAGGGGGGGGCTATCTAGGTTTCCTCATAAACTATAATTAGTCATTCCATCAGACTATTGTTCCCTAAGCACAATTCTGTTGTCTAGGTAATAGTGGCCTATAAAGAATTGATATAGGGTGTTTATGGGGTAAATGTTTGACATAATGGGCAGGGCATTGGTATTCCAGTAGAATTTAATTTGGTGCCTCATTAGAAATTGTTCTCAGGATGTATAAGCTTAGTATGAAACTCTTGCTTTCACTTGCCCGCCTAGTGCAACACTAGGTAAATGGTCCATTCTCTTCTATGGAAATACTGTGATTGCAATAATTCCAGGGAGATGTTAGCATTATTAATTTAACATTACTAATCATGTGTTAGTGTGATTTCTCTACTTTGTATTTTCTTGTTCATTTCAAACATTGTGTTAATAAAGCTGTGGCCTTTCACATCCATCCTGGACTCATGATGTGTTTTTTAGGTTAGTGAGAGGGGATTTGTAGTTTGTGTATGTGTATCATTATATCATAGTGATATCATATTAAATCATAGGTGTCCCAGTAAAGAAGCTTATCAAACTGGAATAAATATTTAAGTAAATATTGCCCTTTTACATCTTTTCCCTTGAGCTCCTTATGATGTTCTCTCTGCTCCCTTAGAGAACACCTGACCAGAAATAATGCAGCTTTAACTGTAACAGGAAGTGTGGAAGCAAAAGACAGAACTCTGTCCATTTTTTGGCTCATTTGAATTAAATCAATCGTAGGATCCTACAGGGCAGCCCTTATTTGTTAAAATGGCAATTTTCTATTTAGGATTACCCAATGGCATGTACTACTAAAAAAAGTTATTATTATAAAATGGTTTGTTTACATGAAGCAGGGCTTTACATACTGTATGCTATTTTATGCAATATAATGAAAAATACCTATCCTAATATGTTTAAGGGCCTATATAGGCAAATCTACCATTATGCTGCTATACTTTAATGGGTATAGAGTGGCCTATAGTACCATACATTTATATATTTTAGCATACCTCCCAGTAATGAACTCTTAAGTTGATATGATTAAGAACATAAGAAACCATGCACAAATATGCTAAAATATTTATCTGTAGGCCAGCAGTGTATTCCACACAGTAAGACTTCCTACTAATAGAGCATAGTCAGAAGGAATACTAATAATATCGAGATTTTGGGACGATCTCACATGAGTGATCCCCAATTAACTGAGAAAACTGGGAGATAGAGCATCAATTGGTGAATTGTGTCATGTTAGCAAATGCCTGGAGTGACTCCAAATGAAAGTTGTTGTAAGTATACTGCAGGCTGCAGGGCCCAATTTCTTCGACAATGTGGTTTTGCTCATCAATTGAAAATGCAGAAAAAAGTGCCAGAGGTAAAGTATCTGTGGAATAGCTTTCCTCTGTGAAGAGATCTCTTTCTTCTGCATTACTAAGCCATCCAGACCCATCTGTGATATGAGAATCTGATGACAGAGGAACAAGAAAGGTCAGCTGAGAATTGTTTTGTGAAATATTTCCTGTTCACTTTGCAGTTACTGCTGCTTCAGTTTCTTGTTCCGTCTTGTTACTCTTAAGAGAGGCTGGAGTTCATTGCAAATATATCTCTGGTTTGAGACTAAAATATACTTCCCATCAATAAGGCAAACTCAGCTATACACAGAACATGCTAAACCTTATAACTGTGTGAAGCCCAAAACGTCTTTACTCACTACAGTCTATAAGTGGGATAAGTGCATCACTCGTAATAATACAGTAAAAAGATATTGAAATCTAGATATGGCCATTTTTGGTTTGACATTGAAGAATTTCGTGTCATTTCTTTGTGTAATTTATTTTTATTATAGTGATCAGACAAATATTGCTTTTTTCCTGCTTATTTCCTTCCTTCCTTCTAACACACTTTTTCTACTTTTCTCAATTTTCTGCCTCATTTTTCATGAAGTTTCATTCATTTCATTTCCATGTGTTGTCCTCCTTCGTACTGCTTTTCTGCACACTCCACCTACTTATCATCTTCTCTTTATTGTATTTTTACATTGTCCCATCCTACAATATGTGTGTTCTTCTTAAAATTCCTGTTATCCTACATTGCTCCTTCTCACACCTGCTTAAATACTTTTTAAAGCCCTGATTATATATAATCAGGGTGTACCTATCAGTTTTCATGTGCTCTTGTGCTGTTGAAGAGATTCAGTTATGATTTGTATGGTGTAGTTATCTTGTTACATTGCCATTCTTCTGCAGATGGACTGCTTGGGTGGAAAGGGAGGGCATGATATCAGTCCAACTTGCAGTGCAGCAGTAATGAGTGACTGAAGTTTATAAGAACACACGACACATGGCTGAGTGCACCTGGGAAACTGTGCAAAGTGCAAAATGGGCACAATCAGTTATTTCATATGCCATTTGCTCACCGTCTATCTCTCCGTCTATCAGTTTCACATTTTGTTAAGTTCTGGAAGGTAAGGAAAGTTTTATATAAACATTTGTGAATGTTTTTTAAATAAAAAAAGAGTTCTATTTGTTTAAGATTTTGTTCCTGCTCCAATTGTTGTTTTGCTTAAGCTGCGTGCTTCCTAAACCTTGACTTTATGATATTCTGCTCTGCATTTCCAACAATAACTGTGTATTTTGCAGAACACCAGAAAAAAGTTACGTAATGGTAAAAAACAACATTTTCTGAAATGTCTTAAATGTGTAAGGATAGGTTAAAAAATATTACTAAATATTTCTTATGTCTTAAAGGGCTATTTATGAAAATTTTACTTTGCGTAATTTTAGAGTTTTCTTTGTACTTAGAACACACAATTGAATACCTTGATTTCGTGAGTTTACATGCTCAAAAATACTGTACCCTCACATTGATTAAATAATTAAAATGATGCCAAGCGCAGCTCGCATTTAATTCTACATGATCTTGCAAGCTTTTTACATTCAATTTGATTGCAAGTTTTTACATTCAAGCTTTTTGAGTTTCATTAACTTACTAAATATTTGATTGAACTTACTAAATATTTGATTGAAGTTATAATTACAGTATGTGAGTTTTAGTGCTAAATACCTCGAATTGTGGTAAAATAAACACATTTGAATGTTACTAAAGCAGCCCCATAATCCATATTAAAGTAAAAAGGAAAAGTTACCCTTTATGTTAACTCCACTACCTTCTTTAAATACACAGACTATAGCATTTAAACAAAATCTAAATCACTGAAATGTTTAATTGATTCTGTTTGCCTCCTCTGAAGGCTAATAATGTATGACTGACACAGATTAGTGGCAATATTTGCATTTCGCTTCTGACTGTCACAAGGGTCTTTGTGGTATTGACTCCACTGTAAACAGAAAACAATTTCCATTGACTGTGCTGAGCAAGGCAGTCAGGACTGTAGATGGAGGCCCTTTTTGGTGTAAATTTAAAGAATATAATTTCAACTATAAAAGTTCCAAACCAAGTGTAGTTCCCAGCTCAGTAACATGTAGGTTCTCTCCAACCTCCAAAGTCAAATAAAGTTCTAAAAAGTGTTACCGATTATACCTCAAAAGGAAATGGGGAAACAAGAAAATATATATAGTGTAAAATTCTTTCAAACACCGATAAAATATAGATGGATGATAGATAGATAGATAGATAGATAGATAGAGAGATAGATAGGTAGATAGATAGGTAGGTAGATGATCAAAATACCTTAAAGCGAATGGATTTTTTTCCCAACAATTGTTTTGCCGCAAAATACCTTGAGGTCTATGGGCATCTTGATGCATTCATTTGCTGTTGAAATTTTGAAGAAGTTAGGCGTAAACATTAACTGATAGCAAAATATGGGATCTATGGCAAATCCATGTCTGGTGAAAAATGTTGCTTATCTCCAGAATCTACATAAAAATTAGATTTTGCATATTAAATTATATAATATAAATGTCTTTGTCAGCAAATTAAAACAGAAATTATTCATATTCAAAAGAGCAAATTGCCGTGGGGACATTTAGAAACACTCATTTCAGAAAGTAATGAATCAAATTAACAACCTTCTATAAACGAATGTCCTCTACTGCACTTCAGAATGATCCCAGATGTTGAAGATTTGCTAATTTTGAGCTACTCTGGTTCCCTCCCGCACTCGGAAAACATATAGACAGGTTAAATGGCCTTTGATTAAACTGTCCTTACTGAGTGTAAGTCTTGGAAAAGTAGTCAGCACAACGATTTTCGCTCCTGTAGAGACTTGGTGCACGTTCCTCAGTGGCCATTTTCCACTGATATCACAACAGTCTTTGCATGTAGAACAGCACCAAACTGTGAAACTTTAGTGTTTAAAAAGCCTTTATTTCAGCTTTGGGCATCAAAGCTGAAATAAAGGCTTTTTAAACACTAAAGTTTCACAGTTTGGTGCTGTTCTACATGCAAAGACTTACTGAGTGTGAGTGCAACAGGAAATTTAGATTATAAGCTCCTCTGTCGCATGGATTGATGTGAATGCTGTATAATTTCTGTGAAGCTCTGTGTATGTTGACAATACACAAATAAAAAGTGGATAGTAGGGATGGTCCAAATTACTCATTTTGCTTTGGTAAAAATTCACAGCCAGTGAAAATTCACCAAAATGTATTAAAATCTATAGGCAACAATTTTTTTTTGTCTCCCAGCGAATTTGTTTTGACTCACAACATATTTTTCTCCCATTGTAGTCTATGAACGACATTTCCTCTGTGAATCTCTTTGAAAATTTTTTGTAATATCGTATTTAATGATGAATAACGTCCTTGGAAATTAACAAGATGTCCAACTTAATGTTTTCTTTAGGAAAGGGAATCCTTTATTGAGCACCCTGCTCAAAACAGTTTATGGAAAGAAAGGCAGCCTTTATGGATGCATTATGTATACTAGGACACCATGAGATTAAAGTGACTTGTCTAGGGTCAAAATGTTTTGCCAAAAATAATTTAACCAAGGTTTCTAACATGAGATCCCACATCAAAGGCTGATCACTTAGGTCAGTTCCGCCTTAATATTTCTGTGCCCCAATCCATAGGTAGGTCCTAAGTATCACAGCATAATTATTAGCAATGTGCAACAAAATATATTAATATATTGCAATATATTTACAAAACAGTGATTGTAAAACCCAAGTAAAACCCAAGGTTACAGGAATCTATTATGCACCATGATGGAACTCAAATGTGACTTAACAAGACCTGGATTTGACATCTTGAATGTGCAGTTACCTAAACTACCATGAATTTATTTCTAATCTTTTATTCACTCATTCATTTAAAATTGCAGTCCTAGAGCTTGCAATAATTACTTGTATCTGTGCACCACAGTGCATCACTCTCTCTAGTATGGATCAATAGTACTGGGATGCTATGGGCTAAGTAGAGGTCTAATAATTCTCATATCAGTTACTAGGAAAGACTAATAGCCCATGAATATTGGTATTAATGTGGATGTCACACAGTAGGGTCACTGTACTTAATTTATTTTTTTTACAAAATCTATACATTTGTGCTTTACATTGTTACTGAATAGTCTGCTTGTGACAAAGTGTTTGAGAAACAATATTTTTAAAGGAGACTAGGAGATATTGTTTTAAAAACAAGAATGTACCAGTGCATTATACTATTAACTAGTGATGAGTGAATCTGTCCTGTTTCTCTTTGCCAAGAAATGTGCGAAACTGTGAAAAAATCGCATATCGGGAAAAAATGAGTGGAACACATTGAAGTCAATAGGTGTCAAATATTTTTGCGTGAGAAAATTTTTTTCTTACTCCAAATTCATTCAAATTAATAGGTGTTGTTTCCTGTGGCAACTTTTTTGTCTTGGTGACTTTTTTGTGTTGTGAAATGGCGAATAGTGCATAATTTTGGTGTAAATCCATGCCTGGTGAAAACATTCACTCATCACCACTCTCAAAGGAGAAGGAATACCATTTTACATTTGCCAAAAGTTAGGCACCTCCAAGTGATTACTTTTACTTACCTGATACTCCGTGCCGGTGCTCCTACGGTCCTAACAGCTGAAAACAGCACCGACGCGGGGTTCTTCTAACAACCACCATGGAGCGATCCTCTGCCTGCTTCTTTCGGTCTTATAGAACATGTGTCTGCCCTGGCAAATTAAAAAACCAAAGAAGTAGGAAGAGGATTGCTTTTTCGTGCTCCCTAGAAGAACCCTGGGCCGGTGTGGCACCCCAAGTTAAACATGATATTCCTTCTCCTTTAACTATAGTACACTAGAAAAAGTTGTATTTTTGGTTGTTTTCAAAATGTCTGCCAAAACCATACTAGTCCCTTCCATCTGTTCCACTTTCTTCTCCCTCCTTTCCCAGGCTGTGCAGAGGATCAAGTTTCACTCAGCACACTGCATTGGAAGCAATCAACAGCTAGGCTGACCTGATCTGACCTGGAACTGAAGCCTGTCTTTGTTTGTGTGATTGCAGGCCTGCAATTGGCTATCCCTCTTATACTGGCAGGGACACACCCATCCTTAATTAGAACTTGGACAGGGGCCATAGCAGATCTATAATGAGCTCCAGTAAATAAGACTATTTTCAGGTAGGTCCTGAGTATCATAGCATAATTATTAGCAATGTGCAACAAAATATATTAATATATTGCAATATATTTACAAAACAGGGATTGTTTGTAAATATATTGCAATGTATGGACAAATAATCCCTGTTGTGTTTAAAAGGTAAGGCATTTTTTAGTAGCTGTATGCACAAAATGTCTCAATGCCTTAAATATATTGATAATGAGTTGAGTGCAGAGGATCTCTTGTGTTTGTCTTAATATTTTTTACTGTTTTTTACTGTTGCAAAATATGTAAATTTTATTTACAATCGACTTAAAATACCCTATCCCATAAAATAAAAGGATACAGCACTTGGAGGAGCCTCTCAGGGGAATAATATATTGTATACTTATAGGTTTTTGGTTCCCACTGGGGGAAAGAACTACCATGTACAGTAACTGTTATTTTGTATCAGAAGCTAGTGTTGCAAAGTTAATTGTTATAAATAATATTTTACAGTATCACTTGGTGCCTTTATGAAGTGGTTCCCAGGGGTACTGCTAAGTTGGCATCAAAATCAGTCTATATAATGTGCAGGCATTATCGCAAATGGGAGACTTCCACCAGGAATATTTTAACATATTTTCCTGTGTGTGTTATGCTTCCAATATATACATAATCCTTATCATGGTATATAATGCATGCCAAACACCATTCTAGGTAATCGTCACATATGT
This sequence comes from Xenopus borealis, assembly GCA_024363595.1. Classification (NCBI taxonomy): domain Eukaryota; kingdom Metazoa; phylum Chordata; class Amphibia; order Anura; family Pipidae; genus Xenopus; species Xenopus borealis. The sequence continues at coordinate 149,049,396 of CM044439.1, forward strand.
TTAAATACATGCTGGCATAATTCATAGCCTCCCACAAATGTTTACACAATTGTAACGCACACAGCAACCCAATTGTAGTGCTGTATTACATATGATAGTGCTGAAATACATACATTTACCCATATTGCACATAAGAAAATGCAAATATTACCCAGTATTATATTAGATCTCGTATAACTTCCACTGTTTCACAGCAAACCATTTTACATTACACAAACGACTGAAAGTTCAAAGACCCATTCATACCAATTGCTGATTTATAAGTGTGAAGCCTAAAAATCCATTCAGACTCGCACCACTTCAGTTTCTTATCTAAATCTTCCCCTCTCATGTTTTTGTGTTTTCGGTCAATCCCCTGGAAAATACACATTGAAACTGACCAATATGCACACAATGAATGAGTTTTGCAATACTGGACAACAAATTAAAAATTTGTATATTTTTTGTATAATTTTGAATGTGTTCCTACACACTATGCTTTTCATTCTCACATAGAGGCTACCACAATGGCATGTGACTAGGTATACAACATGGGTTGTCTGGTAATTCTCATAGTGCCTCATATTGGGTACCATATTATTTATCAAATGTGAAAGAATGCCAATGTTTAAAAAGAATAGCTTTAATTGCCTGATGCGGTACAGTAAGGGGGTTATTTATTACAATCTGAATGTTAAAATCCTGAAAACGTTTTGTTTCTTTACTAGAAAAAAAAACCTAAAAATTTTTGAGATTTATTATACCCCCTAAGTTGTAAAAGGCCAGAATCCGAAAATCCGCCTTCTCAGACCTGACAAGGTCCTGTATAAATCAATGGAAGAGGCACCTATCTCAATTCGTAGTCTGTGCTGGGCAAAAACTCCAAAATAATCGAGCAATTCTAAAATAAATTGGTCGAAAGGGGCAATTGGCTTTTGCACTTCTTCAAATATCATATATATAATTTCTTGTAGCCCCTTATCATGCTGTATACTCATATAAAACGTACACATCTAATCCCACCAATAGGCAGTCCCCATTATGCAGGGATACTTGGGTCCTACTAGAAAATAGTTGTTATTTGGTATGAGTTGGTATTATTCATTATTGCCTACAAGATTAGGAGGTTTTTTTTAGGTATGTTGTATGTCTCCTTAAAGACTTTGTAAGATGTTTCCAAAATAAATGTATTTTTTTTTCTATAATGGCCTCATAATGGGATTTTATGTGAGTACCTACCCATCTACCCCTCTATGAATATGGTGCCCGAAAGCAACAGTAAAAAATAGATGGAAAGTCTGTTCCTGCAGATAACATTAATGCATACTGACACAATACAACAAAACTGTGGTAGAAAAATATTTTTGTTTTGTTTGTCAGAGAAATTCTGGAAGACAATAAAATAGGGACAACTGCATGGGTTGCAAAGAGTTCAACCAAATTAAGGCTATAAGGCATAGATTAGAGTAAAGCATTGGTTACCTGCTCAACTAGTGACATGCAATTAAGTATCTGTACATTTTGTAGGAGAATTATGTGACTGCAAGACAAATAGTATTGTCTTATGTAATAAAGTAATTAGAGGTGAAGTGTAATCAGTATAGGGATAACCAACAGAGCTCATTAAATAGCGTATTCAAGGAATTTATTAAGCCCGTTTAAAAAAAAAAAAAAAAAAAAAAAAAAAAAAAAAAAAAAAAAAAAAAAGCAGTTGCTTAAAAACCCTTGTTTAAGTATTTGCACAAATCCACTATTTTGCATTCAACCGAACCCCCTGAATAGTTTGAGAAAGATTCGACCGAATACCAAATCAAATCCTAATTTGCATATGTAATTTAAGAGTGGGAAGGGTAAAAATGTTTACTTCCTTGTTTTCTGACAAAAAGTTACACAATTTCCCTCACCACTCATAATTTGCATATGCAAATTTGGATTCATTTCGGCTGGGCAGAAGGATTCGGCTGAATCCTCCAAATCCCAAACCAAATCCTAGATTTGTGCATCCCTACTTTGGTTAACCTGTGGTCAGTTTTGATCGATTTGATGTAATGTGTCAGTCTCCTTTAGTCATTTGTCATTTCTTCTCTAATCTGTAAATTTTGTTTGTGTAAACAAATCGCCACTTTAATGCCACAGCACACAGTGTAAAAAGTATTCCTAAAGCTGTATAATAATCTTTGCAATAATTCTGGAGTAAAAAAGAGCTTCTTAATACAGTATTATTCATCAATTTTCATGAAATAATGATTTCTCCCATGGAAAAGTCATGCCCCGTCTAGAATGATGTAAAATAATCAGCTTGTTATAACATATCTATCTGTGATAGTGATTGTTCTGATATTATTTAAGGGATGCACACTATAAGGACACAAAAGCCACTTTTTATATAAATTTTGAATGTCTTTTGCAAAAAATGTTTTATAAATGTGCCCGTTGCATTTACACAAACCAACAAAAATGAAGGTAAGGAAACCATCTTTCATGTTAATAATGATGCCTTTAGTTCTTTGTAAAATGTAAACAAACACAGAATTTCTACAAAATTGGACTGTTTTTTTTTTTATAGATCACACCTAAAGATTCACAAAGATTTCCAACAGTTTGAACTAGTTTACATTTTAACAAAAAGGAATCAGAAATTTGGACAAAGTTGCCAGGCAACAAAGTTAGCATGGTGATCATTCATCAGGTAGTTTTTTCAAAGTTACAAAGATCAATACTAACATTTGATTGGTTATTATATGGGGCAAAATTACACATCAAAAACATTTTTTAAATCTTTCTTTAACAATGCTAGTTTCAAGTTAATGGCTGGATTAATGTGAGGAATGAATTGAATTCCAGGCTCACTAATTGAACATCCTTACTCATAATAAAGTACAAATATTTGTACTCCGTGACTTCAAAATTGTCATAATAGATTTGTATCATGTTTTAGCTGCTGGGGGAAAACACAACACATTTTACTTCACTAATTTTACTGCCTCAATTATTTTTGAAAAAGTATCACATTAGAACATAAAATTCTCTTTTTAGGAAGTAGTTATTAATGAGCATAATCTCTAAGCTGTTAAATATAATTGTACATCTTTTATCGGAACAGAAAACAATTTGTGAGCTTTTATTACTTTGATCCAAACTGAATTTTATATTGTGATGGTTTTTAATTGCATGTCAGGAAAAGTGAAAAGTATTCTATTAATTTTAATATTTAAACTGTTTCCAGATTCAGGACGACTTCCTAGAGGATCTTTAGTGTCCATCATTTTAGTTGCTATCTTGTTTGTGTCCTGGACAGTAATGTGCTGGATTCTAGTTTGCAGAGGGTGAGCGTTCACTGCATATGTACAGTAGAAGTCCTTTACTCATGTATTTAATATTCCTCGAGATTTCCCATGCTTGTCCTCCTTATGTTTTTTTGTATGAATGAAAAACATTTTTAAAGTATAGCATCTCAAAATGGTATTCCCTAATGTCAGATGATGCCATTATGGAATGTTCTTTTCGGCAAAGAACATCCCATAATTGTCTGAAAGGGGGAAAAAAACACTCAGTATTTATTATAACCCGATTCTGCAAAAACCTGCATGTGAATCTGCCATCTGATACAGTATCTGTTGAGGTCTTGCATAAGTCAATCGGAGAGGCACCAATTTCAATTTGAAGTTATCATGGTTTTCACTGGGTTTAGCGTGCAAATCTAACTTTTTTAGAGTTTTTGGGCAAAAACTTGAAAAAAATCAAGCAATTATGGAAAAAAGCCCAAAACATTGATAGAATCTGAATTTTTGCTTAATTGTATCCAGGTCCTTCACAATCCAATTACATTGAATCATGTTTTTTTTAAGTAAAATATGAGATAAATTCCGATGTAAGTAAATAACCCCCTAAGTCACAATCACATCAAGCAGACAGGTGCCAATTTGTGGATACTGTTATCATGGCAAACTTTGCATAATGTCAAAATCTTATTTTTGCACCAGTATGGTAACCTGAGGCCCTTGCTCATGCACTGAAAGGGGATGTGAGGAGTCTAGTGACATCAAGGAAGTGCAGAATTGAAAGTGAAGGTAATTACCTGCTCCTCCTCTATACCATATAATTTACAGATGAGACTTGGGCTTTTCTGGCCTTTTCACAAATCCAGACCTGGCTATTCCTAGTAGGGTGGAAGTATGGACTGATAACAGGGATGGAAAACTCTAGGCAAACAACAACTCTCCATCCCGATGTTTACCATTACCTCACATGGAAGACATCATCAATTATGACCATAATACTATGAACAATTCAGGAAATAATTTTAAAAGTATAGTTGCCTTCTTAAGTCAGCTAATACAAGCTTTTAAAATGACTAGCACTCCTTTCAAAAACATTTAACTGAAAGTTAATGCCACCATATTTTATAAAATGTTCATTTTAAAAATGCAAAGAAAACATCAGGGTGCATACATTTGGACTTATACTGTAGCTAGGCCCAAAGTACAGTGGGGCTACTAATCTTGTGTGTGTTATTTAATAACAGCATCCATATTTTGGTTATCAACTAAATCTCACAATGCAGAATGTGTGAAAAAGCCATCGGTAGTGTTGATTTACTCCAGATGTGAAACTAAAACTATGCCATGTGAGCAAGTGGGCCAGGTAACTGCAAGATATCAGGATTATTTTGTTTCTAAAAACAGTAACTGACATACATCCATTCATTTTGAGATTTGGCTTTAGCCATGACCTCTAGCAGGGCACCGCATAAATAGGTTGATGGAAAGCTGGTGTAATTACTATGTAAGTTGTTTTCAACTTTTCTTACTTCTTTTGTTTTGACATAGTACCATGTAATTATATTCTATTTAAAGAGGAGCTGCAGCCTAAAAATGAACAGGGCTAGAAATGCTGAACTGACTGTTCCAGCCTGGAGGCTCATCAGCCCAAGAACAGCAATGATCCAGTTGTCCACATGAGCTTTCCATCTTGGATCTTGCAAGGCTATATTTTAGTTCTCAGTGAAACTGCACATGTTCAGTTCTGTCAGTCTGAAAAACACACCCAGAATGCTCGGGACTTTCCAGATAAGGTATCTTTCTGTAATTTGGATCTTCATACCATAAGTCTGCTAGAAAATCATGTAAACATTAAATAAATCCAATAGTCTGGGTTTTCTTCCAATAAAGTTTAATTATTTCTTAGTTGGGGTCATCAAGTATAAGGTGCTGATTTATTATTACAGAGAAAAAGGAAATATCTTTTTAAAATTTGGATTATTTGAATAAAATGGATCATATTTACTTAAGTTTGAAAGTCTCTGTCAGGCTTAGCGCAACTACAATAGATGTTATTTCATGATGAATATACATTTTCATCAAAATGCGCAATTACGTCTCAGTAAAAGAACACTGGTGTACCCATAACGAATTTCTAGCATTATTTTCTTCCTAGCAGAACTTTATTAACACTGATGGGCGAATCTGGGGCATTTCGCTTCGCCAAATTTTTCCCGAATTTCCCGAGAAATTAGCGAAATGGTGAAAAATGTACGAAAATGTCAAAATTGAAAAATTCATGAAAAATTTTCTCTGGCGAATTTTCACGTCATTTCACAAATTTATTCGCCGGCGGCAAATCGCAGGAATTTGCCTCAAATTCGAGCTAGGAGAATAAATTCGCCTATCACTATTCATTAAATTAATTCAGTGGGTATATAAAGGTCGTATGTATGTATTTATTAGTGATGCTGGTTATGGAAGTGGTCACTTTTTATTAAAGATGTCAAAGGAAGCAAAAGACAGAGATCCTCTATTGTTCTAGGCCATGAGCCTACCCTAAAATAAATGTGTCATGAGCTTCACATAAGATATTTTTAAGGGTTACAATTTGTAAAAATAATCCCATTTATAATATGAAAAAACCCCAGCATTTTGACTTTTGCTCATGACTTTTTTTGGAATACTGGATATGATGTCACTGACATAATAATGTTGAGGATGTAGCTTCATTGTTTTAATTTGTCAGTCATAACCTGGCAAAATCGATTTTAATGAAAAGGGTAACGATTTGCAACTTTCACACTTCGATAAATTAGCAGATTTTCTATCATTTGCCTGGTGAAACACAGAGAAAGTTCTTCCGTTTGTCTTTTAGTAAATGTTGCATTGCATTGTTTATTAAAAATGCATTTTTACAATTCACTTTTTATTAAATGTGCCCCTATGGTAGCCTTTTCATAATTCAGAGCTTTCCAAATAATGGATCATATACCTGTTTTAGTCTGAATTAATCATTGTTACATAGTTATATTGGGTTGAAAAAAGACAAAGTCCATCAAGTTCAACCTCACCTTTCCTAATCAAAACCCAGCATCCATACACAGACCCCACCATACTTTCCCATAAATCATGGTCATTCATGCTTGTGAAGATGTCAGGTGGAATAATACTGTGGATTTACTGACCTTCTAAACGTAAGCAACGGACAACATTTTACTTCATGTGTGAGAATCAGTTGACGAATTTTGGCTGCTCTCCCTCTCTCTTGGTTTTTGTTTCAATATCTATTATAGTCAATGAAAACAACATTTCCCTTTGATGAGAATTGATTACATCCATGCATCCGCTGTTTTGTGCATGGTTACTTGCGTAGGCTTTATAACAATCCTCATCAAGAGTTCTAATCATATAAATATAATACCTTTTTTTCATGAAAAGATGTTAATTTGTATTATAGATTTTAGAACATTGAGCTCTTCTCTTCCACATGCCTGGCTAATTCTAAATCCATTATATTGAACTGGTATCTCTTTGTTATACCAACCCATCACTTTTTCTTTTGTAGTAAATAACTATTATTTTAAGTACTAATGATGTCTCCTTCCACTGTTAGAATTCATTTATATAGGACAGTTCTTTATAACTGATGATGAGGTGCAGTGCTAGGGGTTAGCCTTGAGGCTATTTCATAAATGGTAAAACACATAATATTTATAATAATGTTTCTTTTATACTTCCCTTAGCATAGAGGTCCTTAGTGCTGTACCCTTAGGCCATAGAACATGCAATAATCCAACTTGATCATAAGTTTGTCAATTAAAAAAAGCAGATTTATGATTCTGTACTTATAGGTTGATGATACACCAATAACTCTTGGACATGGCATGTCAGGACTCATACTGAGCATTGATAGAACATAGGAGATTCCATATACCTTTCTGCTACTTAAGGCCCATCATTATTGATGGGTGGATCTGACCCATTTACTTTTGCCAAATACCTGTTTTCAAAATTTGATTGATTGATATAAGAGCCAAAAATATAATTTCACTGCAGCTCCCAGAGGTGAAATTGTGCATCAAAATTTAATAGATACATTATTTCATCTGAAATTAGAGTTATGTCTATAAAGAGGATCAACCCTGTAGCAATGACTGCTGTTGGAATTGCCTTGAATCTTTTTGAAATATCCACCATTCATCACATTGAATTGATCATCTTCTTAAATTAATGCAAATCGTGTTACAATATTTGGGGGGATAAAAAACTCTCAAAAAGGTTAAGATTACTCAAAATATTAATTAGATTAATTCATTTTCTCACCTCCAAATCCATGATTTAAAGTTCATTGTATATTGTTCAATAGTTCCTCCAGACCTATGTTTAATTTTCGTAATGGGAAATTCATCTGATTCAGAAATAAATATTGTACCAATGTATAATGTCACAATAGCTCAGAACCGCAATACATGTATGGGATCTGGAAACCCGTTATCTAGAAAGCTCTGAACTACAGAAAGGACGTCTTCCATAGATTTTTTTAAATGATTTTCTTGATTTCTCTGTAATAAAGTGCATTTGTGCTTCATCCCAACAAAGATATAATCAATCCTTATTGGAGGCAAAACAATCCTATTGGGTTTACTTAGAGGGTCATTTATCAATAATAATGTTGTTATTGAAAAATACAAGTTTTCAAGGGTAGTTTCAACAAAAACTCCAATTTTATGGGATAAAAAAACTAAACATTTTCAAGATTTATTATGCATAATGCAAAGATTTATAAAATACTCCAGCTAAAAACATTTCAAGGTCATGTAGTCAATGGCAAGAGGTCTCTTGAACCATTTGAAGATGTTTTTAACCTTCATGATTTTCAAGGTTTATTTTTGGTTGTTTGCACTCAAAAACTCCATCAATTTGAGTGTTTCCCCCTCATTGCATTGAATCAACATTTTTACATTTGGGTTTTTTCATAAATAAGTAAACATTTATACAAGGTAGAAAAAAACTAACAAACTCAACTTTTGATATTGTTTAAATAGTTTTATAGTAGAGTTAAGGAATGAATATTAAATTACAGATCCTGAGCATTCTGGATAACATGTCCCAAACCTGTACTACCATTACCCTGCTCTTAGCAAAGATGGCCTTTAAAGGTACACTTAAATGGTATAAAAAGTAATTCAAGATTTTGAAGTTTGATTGGTTTGACTTCAAATACTGTACTCTTGGAAAACAGCTTTGCTTATTCCAGCCTTTCATCAGATGTTTAAAAAAATTTGTTCTAACATTAATTCTCCACCCCAGCGTTCTCTATTCTGAATTATGGTGTTTCCAACTTGTCAGACATATGAGTACAGTAACTGAGATAATATATAGCATAATATAATGGGATCTCACTAATGTCCTATTAATTTCTATTCCAATATTAATAACTATTTAACATCCCTAGTGGCAACAAGAGTCTAGATGTCACAGGATGATATATTTATGTAAGTGTTGCGTTTTAACTGCATAATCAACATCAACATTGAAGGGAATTTATAACAAGAGACAGCAAATCACTTCAAAGGTTAAATATGCAAAATAATAAATAAATGAATACTGTATATGCTGTTCATAACAATTTATCTGTGTAAGGCAAAATAATGGTAAAAGTAAATTGGTCTTGCTTATCCACACATTTCTCCCATGCAAACCTACCACAGGAAAGGCAAAGGAGATTCATATAAAGTGCATTTCAGGTCCTCATAAAAAAGGTACTTTGCATTTTAAAGGTTAGGTTCTTGCATAGCATTGTAAGAGATTTACTGCATTGAACTAGCAGCAGTGCACAGACTATATATATTGATAGTTTAAAACCATAATATTCGGCCTGGCTAATTTCCATTGGTTAATAAGATATTAACAGGTATTTTATATTTGACAGGTTTCACATCAAAATACCCCTTTGCCAGATTATCAATTCTCTAGTGGTGTACATTTGAAAAATTGCCATAAAAGTCTAAAAGCCAGGTGGTAGAGGTATGGAATCTGTTATCCAGAAAGCCATTGTTCAGAATAATTCAAAATTATATATAGTATAAATTATAGATATTATAATAAAAGAGGACCATGTACTACTTGATCCCAACTAAGATATAATTAATCCAAATTGAAGTTTAAACAATCCTATTGGGTTTATTTAATGGTTGAGTTATTTTTTAGTAGACCTAGGCTATCAATTTACAGCAAGATATGTTATTTGAAAACCCCTAGTTCCTGAGTATTCTGGATAACAGGTCCCATACCTGTAGAATTAATAGTCACATAAATCATCAAACTTGAAACAATTATTGATGTCCTATACACTTTGTTTGTCAGCTAATTAAGTTGGATAAAGGATGATTTGCATGGCTTACTGTATTTCTGTTGATGTTGAAGAAAGAGGTAGAACGCAACCATGCTGCCTGCATGAAACACCAATAAACAAGTAACATGCAAATGCCATATTTCATAATGTTGTTTGTGTACAAATGGGTGCAGTTATTTTGCCTCATGATACAGATCAAACAGATTTAGAAATCTTTATATATAACCACAACACTGTAATTATCAATACACATATAGGGGCCCATTTATTAAACCTCACATTTTTTAAAGGGGAGAACTCAAATTTTTAGAGAATTATGATACCTTTATTTTTTAAGGTTTTTGTGGTTTTTAAACTTCATAAATTTAAAATTTTTAGAGCTTTTTAAAAAATTTGAAAATTAGATTTGTTGGAAAATTAGATTCATGGAAATATAAATGGGCCTCTTAGCTTAGAATGTCCCTGTCTCTGGAATGGATATGGGTTCAAATTAGGGATGCACCGAAACCAGGATTCGGTTTGGGATTTGGCCAGGATTCAACCGTTTTCAGCATAATTCAGATTTGAACAAATCCTTCATCTGGCCGAACTGAATATGAATCCTAATTTGCATATGTAAATTAGGGTCACAGAGGGAAATCATGTGACTTTTCATCATAAAACAAGGACGTGAAAAAAATGTTCACAATTTTTACCTCTCGCCCCTAATTTGCATATGCATATTAGTATTTGATTAGGTATTCGGCAGAATCTTTCACAAAGGAATTCGGCCGAATCACAAACAGTGGATTCGGTGCATCCCTAGTTCAAATGCCCATGTGTAGCATACAGTAGCGTCAGCCAAGAGTCCAGCCACTGACAAAACAATATACAGAAATATTCCTAAAAAAAATAGAGTACTAATGACAATTAACACAATGCTATTAATAATGTATCTAATAAATAACAAAAGAGAATCTAAAATCTAAATAAAAATGAATTTTGCAAATTCATTTGTTTTGTGCTAAGGATTTGTAGGATTTGTGCTAAAACGATTATTTTAAATTCCGCAATTTAGAAAATAAATTTGGATTTTAGTGGTTCATAACCCATTCAGAGACTGCTGAAGAAGCTTTCTTTAATTATGTCAAGGAATTACCTTCCTTATTCGTTTCCATACCTCCGTAATTTTTTTTATACCTCTGAGAAATCCATAGTCATTTTGTCATCATTTTTCCTATAAAATAAAATAAATGTGATCATGTATTTATGATTTTTTATGAGGGTTTTTGTGCTACGGTTCATTTTCTTTACTTTGGTTTATGCATTTTCAAGTGTAGTTTCTAACAGTGGTTTCTTGCTTTCTAATGTGATATCTATGAAAGTAAATGATATTTAAATACACTCTAATTGGTAGTCCTTTGGTCTTACAGTATGACACTCTAAGAGGGACGCCAGCACAGGTACAGATAACATATGTTAATGGCATTAATAGGCTGGAGTATGGACTTGACAATGAGGAAGAAGGTGAATTATTTCCAGCACAACAGAGAAGGAGGACAGTAGGAAAGTGGGAAATGGTATGAAAAAAAGAAACAGTACCAACAGTAGAAGAAATATTTTGTGTAACACTTCGAGGAATTGTATGCCCACCAATATCTGGTTATAGCACTGGAAGGAAGCACTTGGAACCTATTCAAACCCTGCATATCTCCCACTTAGCAGAGGCTTGGAATCAGGGGGCGATCCTAGTCATTTTGCTGCCTGAGGCGACCTTCCTTTTGTTGCTCCAGCCCCTCCCACCTCTTCAGTGTCGGAGGGGGGTCGAGGGGGGGGGTCCACATCACCAGAAGAGCCGAATTTCCAGGTTGAAAAGTGGAAATTCAGCTCTTGGTTACCAGTAGTGATGGGCGAATTTATTCGCCAGGGGCAAATTCGCGGCGAATTCCCGCGATTCGCCGCTGGTGAATAAATTCGCGAATCGCCAGCAAAATTTCGCCAGAAAAATTAAAACGATGCGATGCGCCAAAGTTGACGCGACGCGCTTCAAAAGCTAATTTTTCGGCGAAGCGAATCTCGGGAGATACGCCCATCACTAGTTACCAAGTGTAAGCAGATATAAAAAGTGGTCAGTGACCCTTTTTTGGAAAAATAAAAAATAAGTAATGAAGAG
>CM044439.1:149103816-149127233 GCA_024363595.1 Xenopus borealis
GGGTTACCACAAGAAACAGACAGGCATATTGAAATGTAGGCCTATTTATTTAAGATTCATTCATTTCTGAGGCATTCATTACACAGTGCAAACAATTCTTTGGTAATATTCTGGTTTACAATACAAAAGACGAAGGCACTCATTTTTGGTATGAAAGTTCTGACAATAAATATGCAAAGTTTGCAGCACTGGAAAAGGGAAGGACCTCCATGTGGAAAAAGAACATTACTGACTACTGTAGAAAGAAAAACATCAGCTGGGGAAATGACTCAGTTGTTTATACAAGAATTTATCTGTGCCACACAACTCTCTGCCAGTGAAGTCTTTGTCTGAAAGGTCCCAACGTCTCTCTGGATCATGACTGAGCACAGAGAATATGCGTCAAGAATTATTTCCATTCATCATGTAATCAGTGGCAATACATCCATACAGGGTAAAAAAAAGGACTAAAGCATAATCAGAGAACCACGGCACCAAACAATACTTGTACTAGTAAAGTTTAATTGTATATCTCTATATTTAGATGAAAAAGAATGTATTTTTCCTTCTATTGGATATTCACAGCGTTGTTTGGCCGGTCAAGCCCTTTTCTAGCCTCTTGTAAGGGAATGATATTATAAGAGCATGGTTGTGGAATTGATAAAGGACCACTGTGGCTGGCCAGCTTAGCAAAGAATACAGTTGCCAGTTGAGACATTAAAGGGGGGGGGTCATTTTTAAGTTAACTTTTAGTATGTTAAAGAATGGCTAATTCTAAGCAACTTTTCAACTGGTCTTTTTGTATAGTTTTGAATTATTTGCCTTCTTCAAAATCTTACAAGCTTTCAAATTGGGGTCACTGAATGTATTGTTATTGCTACTTTTTATTACTCCTTTTTATTCAGGCCCTCTCCTCTTCATATTCCAGTCTCTTTCTCAAATCAGTGCAGGGGTGCTAGGGTAATTCAAACCCTAGCAACCAGCTTGTGGAAACTGTAAACTAAAGAACAGCTGAATACAGAACTAAATAACGTAAAAACCACTAATGATAAAAAATGAAAACCAATTGCAAATTTTCTCACAATGTCACCCTCTACATAATACTAAAAGTTAATTCAAAGGTGGACAACCCCTTTCAGACATTAAGAACCACAAAACTTCAAAATATTGTAAAGGAAAAATAAAGGTACAGTGGTGATATAAAATATTTTGGCCACATTGGCTCAAAATTCTTTGGTGAACTACTGTTCCCATGATCTGTCTGGAAAGCCAACAGCACAGTGATACACAAGCACACAGAGAAAATATATATGTGTCTGTATAGTATCCTAAGGAAATACCCAAGCCTACCCAACAGGAGTTTGCCATATTCCAATGAAGTGTTTCATTGAGAAAACTGCACATGTCAAGGAAAATCTTATAAATCCTATGGGACAAGACAGCATTCTAAGAAGGATAAACTATAGGAATACACTAAAATAAATGCTCCCTATATGGGTTGATGTCTTCTCAACCAACATCTTTTGGCACCCAAGCTTATGGAGAGAACTGGTGTGATCTGTTTACTTACTGTATATTAGGAGGGAGATGAAGGATCCATTTTACAGAAGATCAGTCACAAGTTAGCAGTCCATTCGAAGGCTGTGTGCATTTCCTTTCCACAAGATAACTGCTAAATCTGGGAGTAATTACAATGCATTCCATGCTAACAATACAGACCAGTCCCTAGGGTGACAGATATTGGCCTGTTTAAACATTTTAAGCAAAGCAATGCAGAAGATGTCACTTCTTCTATATAGTAAGCAGCCAGTCTGTAAACAATAGTGCATTCATGTTGTGATATGGGACGATTCGCTTAAAAAAAATACTTGTATGGAACATCAGATGGTTTTTCTTCACTCCACTAAATGAGCACCGTAAGGTTCATGGATAATGAGGTATGATTGTTGTCCTTCACTATGTCTCCTCAGGTAACAAAGTACCAGAACAGCAGGGTACCTGCAAGTGAATGCATGATGAAGTCCAATTTACAATCCATACGAAAATATCAAAACACGTTAAGGAAAGGATTGCATGGCAGCTTTAATAAAATGTGTATTCAAGAAGGCATTAGGCTGTTTACTATAAAATAGACAAAACAATTTGCTTGCTAAAATATACTTCTCAAACAGATATGATCTGGTAATACAAAAATAATAAAAAAATTGTAAAGAAATTTAAGGTGAAGTAGTCAAGTCACAAAGGTTATTCCTCTTTTGTAGGAACAGTGCCAGAGTACAGCTATCTGGAGTACTTTTGTTGTTGCATTATGAGTGGGAAAAAAAACAATATCATGTAAAAAAACAGAGGTAAAGTGATATTTAATGCTGATGTCAGACTTGGGCCTGAGCTATAACCAAGGGACACAGAAACACATCAATGTCAAATCTTATATACCATGCCAGTAAGGTACTTTTGGCAAGCAAATGAACATTAGAAACACAATTTGTGCCAAAATATTTAAAATATCTCCTAATTTGAATGTAATGGGTCGATCCTTTATTTCTTTATAATACTTAAAATTTTTCATTAGCACCATTTACTTTCCTAACCTGAGAGGCATTTAAACATAAACAATACAAAAAAAAAAACAAATAAAAATATGGCAGACATAAAGTTCAATATCCTGTCTAACGGAGTTCCCTTTGAGAGAGAGGCTGAATTGTGTTGCCGTATACTAAATAAAAATGGAAGTAATACTGTCCTTGGGTTTTGTAATGCTATGTAGAGGTTTTCTGGAAACTTCCTTGAAGCAAATACCACTGTGAGTGATTATGCAAACTGTATTTTGACTAATTATGTGCTTTGAATCTTGTCATCTGTGCAGACAGGACAGCAAACGCCTTCCATTTTTAGGGGCCACAAGCAATCAATGTGTGGACAGGATTCCACAAAGCAGGTGATGTGTCCATTCTGGAAAAAAAACATTGATAACAATAGTGTTAGCCAGTGGCTTTACTAGATATTATAGGGCCCCATAGCAAATTATTTTTCAGGCTCCCAAAATATCTAGAGCTTGACCTATTTTACTATTATTTATTGAAATTGCATATGAATTGGGGCCTCATGTGGCCCCTGTACCTCCTGGGCACCTCTGCAGCCACAGGGTCTGCTTCCTCTGTAGTTACACCCCTGCTGTTAGCATTACCTTTACAAACAATGAAACTATATCAAAACAGAAAACTTGTATTTAGAACATTCTATTTTTTTTTTTTTTGGACTATATAATCGCTGCGAGGGGAAGTTTACATAACAATTTTATTTCTGTACTTTTGCGGTTTTTCTGGAGGCCATTAAAATAAACAGCCAATTTGTGTATGTGAGCTTTTTACATGCAATACCTTTACATGCAAGGCCTAAAAGAAAATCCCATGGCTGACATTTATAGAAAGCAAAAACAGTGTTTAATTTAGGCATAAACTGAAGTCAGCTGATGGAATTAATAATTAAATATGGAGTTTTCTATCTTCGTTTACCAGCAATTATAAAGGTTATCAAACCAGGGTTACTTAACTGTTTATTAAAGGGACAGAGCTGGGAATTAGCTTTGTGACCAAAAGGGTCATTTAGAATGAATTGTGAACTTCACTAATGACTGTGGTCTACTGTAGGAAGGAAGTCTTCTCTATTAGGGATCACAGAGAACTACTACTATTACTAGCACATGTGGACCCATTTATGTGCCCTAAGCAATAGCTACAGATCCATAATAAAAATGTAAGAATCCCAGCCTAAAAGTATTTCCTGTCTCTAGTGTAGTCAGGTTAACATTACTTATTTTAAAGAGTGAACTTGGTATGTCTTAGAATAAGCAAATTGAATATTTTTTTCAATGTTTAGTCATTTGCTGCCTCTAAGAAGGTGGAGGGGGCACATTACTCACATTGCATTCACATTTTGTACAAGCGTCTTTATTCCATTTCTCCTTTGTAGAGTGGGATTCCCCAGTTTCATCAGTGCAGTCCGTATTGCTCAAGCGAGATTCAAGTCTTTTGATCTGAAAGAGACATTTGTCACTATAAAACTAAGACGGGAATGTAATAAAATCCGCAAAGAGAACAAATTTACGAATAAAGATTGCATGCTGCAATGTAATATTCTTTATTAGGTTTTTATTGAATCTTAATTCCCCATTGCGAACCTTTAACACCTGCTTGAAGGTGACATAACCTTTTGGAGCAAATATAACAATTTTCTTAATTAAAACGCTTAATTACATACACTGCACACTATCGTAAAAATTAAATTCTAATTAGCTATCCTACTTTTGTGTGAGGAGCAAAGTGTTTGCAAAAGCAAAATTGTTGACTTTGCGCACATTTATTTGCATTGCAAATGAATTGCGTACAATTTTTGTGTTAGCAACCAATATGACATGCCTCCTGTTTTATTCAACTGATTTATTTTCCATTAAACAGTCACCCACTCTGCCCTACCCAAAAGTGGCCCTGGGTGTTATGCTCACTGCTTGCCGCAAAGAATTGTTTTTTCACTTTTAAGTTCCATACTGATATGAATTAAAGGAGAAGAAAAGCTAAAATGAAGTTAGCTCTATCAGAAAGGTCTGTATAAATACACTAGTAAACACTCAAAGTAATGCTTCTCTGAGTCCTCTGTCAAAAGAAACACAGCATTTATTTCCTTCTGTTGTATATACAGTACATGGGCTTCTGTATCTCACTTCCTGTTTTCAGCATAAACATCCAAGGCTAGGATTTGAGCATGCTCAGTTTGCTCCACTTTCCCTCGTCCAGTCCCTTTTTCCTTTTGCCCTCTTGGCTGTAATCTGAGCCGGGAACTATAAGTGATCAGGTAGAGACTCAGTCATGAAGTGATGTCACATCAATCTATTATAGCAGCAGCTATCCTAAACAAACAGAGTTTCTAGAGCTGTTTAGTCAGGGATAGTAATGCATTCGGCAGAATAAATCTATAGTGTTGTAGCTTGCACTGTTGTGGCTAATCTATTGGCAATAAGCTACTTCTGTAGCTTTCCTTCTCCTATAAGCATTCCTCTCTATTATATGCATTCCCTACCACAAGCAGGCTCGTTGTACAACAGACGTTCAATGTTTCTTGGCAGGAATCAATCTGAAACCCCCTAAAGATAACTCAAAACAAGACTTTTACAGTCTGTTCTGCACATCTAGAAAAACAATTCAGCATTCTGTTGTTCGTGCAGCCTCGTATGGATTTCTGACAGAATACATGTGAATACAAATTCTACAAATTATGTCAAAATTGCAAAATGAGGACTATGTTATTATTATTATTAACATGGTTCTATATCACCAACATATTGCGTAGCGCTTTAAAGTAAATGTGATAATAGAACTAAATCACATGAATTACATACATATGGAGTTACATTCAATCACAATCAATGCAGATAAAGAGGTGAGGAAGGCCCTATACAGAAAGAGTTTATAATCTAAAGGTAAGGGAATAACATCCCTGAAATATCCCTCATAGTTAACAATTCCATTATCACCCCGCCTCCCCAGGCCCGGTGCCTTGGGGTTATCCTAGATTCTGCCCCGTCATTCACTCCTCATATCCAGTCACTTATTATGTCACTTCCACCTAAGGAACATATCCAAAATACGATCATTTATCACCCAAGATGCTGCCAAAATTCTTATTCACTCTCTCATCATATCAAGTCTAGACTATTGTAACTCTCTTTTAATTGGCCTTCCCCGCCAGAGACGGTCACCTCTCCAGTCCATAATGAACACCGCCGTGAGGCTCATATACCTCAGCAACCACTCCTCCTCTACCACACCATTCTGCCAGTCCCTCCACTGGCTTCTACTACCCTTCAGAATTAAATTCAAATTAATGACCCTGACATTCAAAGCACTTCCTAACTCTGCCCCTCCCTACATCTCTGAACTTATCTCTATATACTCACTCAACCGCTTACTACACTCTTCTACTGACCTGCTACTCAACACTTCTCTCATTACCTCCTCACATGCTCGGATTCAAGACTTTGCAAGAGCTGCTCCCCTCCTCTGGAATTCTCTCCCACGGTCTGTCCGACTTTTTCCCAACCTTCCTGCTTTCAAGAAATCTCTTAAAATGCACTTCTTTCGAGAAGCCTACCCTCACTCTTAACTACCGAATGCAACACTACATACAGTACCACATTGATTCAATCTTGCCCATTCACACGTCTTATGTATAACTCCCTTACCTTTAGATTATTAATGTTCCATACTCTCTAATATGGCAGATATTATGGCAACATAAAGCCATCCATACCGTCACACAACTAGTAATAAAAAGTGTTGTACATATGGTTGTCATCATACAGAAGGAAACAACATGCCTTGTACGTTTATATTGAGAATCTTGAGAAATAGCATGCACACAACATACAAAGGGGAGATTGTGTTGATTAGACGTTTGCAGTTTTTTTTTCCACTAAAATATATGTAACCTGTTTTTTCTTTATATGACTCTATTTTAGCATTTAAACACATGTGTAATTTCCAAACTCACTGAGCTCAACAACCATGCACTTTTGTAAATAGTGACAGGCAGGGAGTAAAGGAAAAAAAACAATGAATTAAAAAGAGCCTCGTCTTCAGATGTAATGAATCCATCATTTTTTAATTCAGTTAAATACTGAATCCCCCACAAATGATTTTGCAAAATGCCTGTACAAGGAATCTAAACTTTAATTTGTATATTTAAAGTTAGACCAGGAACTGTATAATCTAAACAACTACAACTGTAGTTAGACTGCTTGAAAGTAACTTGAGATTTATATTTTCTTTCCAGAGAGTGAGATTGAAATGTGAGTTTTCCATTTTTGTTTTCAAACTCCCATGGACTCCTCCATAAACTTGCCAGTTTTTGGCTGCTTTTTTATATTCAAATTTGAGTTTTATTATGCTTAATAATTCTCAAATATTGGGAGTTTTGAAAAATCAAATGTTACCATTTGAAAAACTAAAATTTGAAATCTGCTTCTTAGGGTCAAGATCATGTTAATCCACAATTTGAGTAAATAGTAAAAAAGAATGTGGTCATGAAGAGTTCAGATCAGAGGATTCCAATCTTGAGATTTCAAGATATATCATTCAAAGCATCTAAAAAAAACAAGCTATAATACTGAAACTTCTTTTAAAATAAATAAGAGATATATTAAGGTATATTATTAAAATTTGTTAAGAAAAAAATTGATTTTTACAGACCCATTGAAAAAGAATAGAACAAGGTTTTATTGTGAGTTTTTTCATTGCAACTTACCACAATCAAAATTTTCCAACTCAAGTTTTAAGAAGACAAAAATAGGGTCAAAATTCAAGCTTTTGGACAAATCAAACATTAAGCAAAAAAGTGCTGACATTTTGCAGAATCTAAAGCTTAAATCCTAGATTTGGTGCACTCTTACACACAGCTGATCTGAATTACAGTTGCCAGTGTAGCATAATAAAAATGTTCATATGTAATTTAGAAGTGATATTTTTCTTTAAATATAAAACTGGACAAATCAATGGTTTATTTTTTGGATAAAGATTTCTCAGAACATCCTGTTTAAGAAGTATGTGTGCATACATTACCTGTTTTCTAAGACTTGTTATAGTCTTTTGCATATCCAAAACAAACTCTTTGAAGTCATTCACGTGTGGCAGATTCTTTGGCTGTTCAGTGTTAGAAGTAGTATTTACAAGCAAATTTGACAAGCTGGAATGAAAAAGCAATTATCACCAAATGTAACAGCCTATACTGGGCAAAAAAAGGTTAAACAAAAATAGAGTTTTTGGGTACCACCAAAGGGGAATGTTAGTATCCTGTAACCCCACGTCCACTCATCACAGTCCACCAATTTTCTCCAATAAAAAAATATTTCTTGTTCATGCACTTTTAGGTACTCACTTGATTGTACTGGGCAGTATTCTAAACAATTTCAGGTTTCAAAAGATATTTTAAGCATGCTATTGACTTGGTAGCATTGCCTTGGTGAGCTTGTTCCTCGACTAATTTACCATGTCATCTAACTACTGGGGTCTTAGGTATTAACTATAGTTATCATTGTAAGAGTGATGCCAATGCATATTGTTAGTAAAACACATTGGAAGAGAATAATGAGATAAAAGCTGGGCCTTAGAAATGTTATTGCACCCCTGACTTCTGTTCCAAGAAGGCAACTTACTGAAACTACCATTGGTTTTCCAGTTCACATAAACATTCTTACCTAGGTGCATCTTTATTTTCATCTTTATAACTGTGCTCTGTAGAGCGTTTCCCTCTGAAGTGATTTGAGAATGTACTAAACTGCCCCCTGGTTCTACAATCTGCCAAAAAAAAACAAATAATATAACATTCATGAAAAATTTGTCTGGTGTGACTGATTTCAACTCAAAGTGACCAATTACTTAGCATTACCATGACCTAAATGTAATTTGTGTACATTTTGAAAGATGACATACTTTCATCTGATGATGATCACCATCATCATATCCAAAACTGCTAGCACAAATTTTAAATCGGTGCAAGTTGGGACAAATTACTATTCACCAGAGCTTTTATAAAGATATCCAAAGAAACTGCAATACATATATACATATATATATATATATATATAAAACAAATGGTAATGGAGCACACCGTTAACCCAGATGATACCTGGGTACCAGCAAAAAGAAAATCCAATAGCAAGAAAGTTTCAGCACTTACAGGGTTTTTGTGAATCAAAAATAGGTAGTTTTATTAGAGTTGTAATAAAACTGCCTATTTTTGATTCACAAAAACCCTGTGAGTACCGCAACTTTCTTGCTATTATATATTTTATAAGGGGAATGCCCACCCATTTTTTTTAGAAAGGTTGGTTGCAATCAGAGATGTTGCTGTCATACTGTATATTGTAGGACCTACATCAAACAGAACATGGAACCAATACCTTCACAGCAATCTTGCCAAACCCTTAGGTCCATTTTGGGAATATTTTTACAGCTGACATAACCGTGTGGGAATTCAGCTACTCTGAACACGTCATGTTGTACTTTAGTGATATTGTCTCCGTTGTCGCATAGAATTCTGGCCAGGGAGGTCTGCTTGATTTGTGTCAACTGTGCTGCAGTGAACACACCAGGATTCTCATACCAAAACCTGTTGCAAAAAAAATGTAAAATAAAACCAAAAAGTGTAAATATAAAAAAAAAAAAAAAAAAAAATAGGATTATCAACATGCTTTGATGTTGGAACTGCCATTAAGGGAGAAGGAAAGCCAAAAAAAACAACTTAAGCGCTAAGTGTTGCCTATAAATAGTAAATATAAGTACCAGAAAGCAATGTCTCATTAGTTTTTCATCTAATCTTTTAGCTGCAATCAATTTTTTAAAAAGTGTAAGCATGCATCCGTGCCCTGTGCATACACAACAGAATAAATTTTCCTCTTTGTGCAGTGATAACGATTCGGTCACGTGACACCTCCGCTCGTCATCGCTGACCTCTCTGCCCCCACCTCATTTACCAATCGCGCACTCCTACTCCCCCCTTGCTAAGAAACCAGGGGAAGCTTTGAAGCTCCTGCGCTCGCTCAGGTTTTAATTCATAGTTAGTGATGGGCGAATCTCCCGCGATTCGCTTCGCCTAGAGATTCACGAAACGAGTCGCGGGGCGATTTTGTCGCGTGTCGCGTCATTTTCGTCGCGTCAAAAACGATGCGCGACTGACGCGCGACTCGTTTTTCAGCTAAATTTCGCCAAGCGAAATTTCGCTAGTGATTCGCGAATTTATTCGCCAGCGGCGAATCACGGGAATTTGCCGCAAATTCGACCTAGGCGAATAAATTCGCCCATCACTGTTCATAGTATGTCAGCAAGCCAAACGCAGGAGCTGAGGAGGGGAGATTAAAAAAAAGGCAGTCAGCGATGCGAGAATGCGAGTCTGATGATGTCACAGGGGTCATGAAGAAGGAGTTATGAATGCACCTATTTGAAAATGGTGGCCGCCAAATTTCAGAAATATGGTGCACAGAAGCATAAATGAAATGAGTGAGTTTTTAGTATGGCGTTTCAGGATGGGGCCTGATAGAAAACACATTGATGGTAGTATCATTTAACCATAAAGGACTGTTATCCATCTGCTGGCTGAAGCAACTGTCTTAGGGGAAGGTTTTTCCATTTTAACATTTTGCTGCAGTCTGAGTAAATCTCATATATCATATACCAAGATTTTTTCTCAATAGTCATGATTTTGTATTTTCCCTCCACAATTGTTTTTATATTAAATATAAGAAATATAAAATCTTCTTACCTAAAACCTGCCAAGATTTTGTGATTTTGCAAGTAAACAGGACTGAGACAATTTTGTATTCTTCAAGAACACGTTTTTCAACTTTTAGTTGGGGAGATTTATTTTTTTATCCATTTTCAAAAACTTATATTGCAAAATTAAAATCAAATTTTTTTTGCCTTGATGTACACAAATCACTGCAAAAATTTTAAAGAATTGCTGCATAGACTGTGGCTTCCAATTATTCACTGTAGTCCAATGAGTTTAACTGTATATACACTGTAGGATTTTCAGTTTTTGGTGCTTTAATAAACCTGGCACATTAATTCATTCTGATTCCGGTCTACGTAGCTCACAGGGGCTCAACATCCTGATCCATTAAAGGTCCATAAAACAGTTTCCAGCAGTGTAAGGCACATTTTGTGCAGCCAGCAGCACCACCCCTGGAATGGGGTGGGGCTGCGTGTGGAACAGTAGTTTGGCTTTAGGTCCTGAAGGTTAAAAACTTGTAAATGACTTGGCCAAAACGCAATACTCATTTTGCAAAAGCTGTATCTTAAAAATTATCCCATTTAACTTTTTAGTGTTATCAAATATTAAGCTAACTAAAATGACCTATGTTGTTTATTGTTGTAATACAGATCTTTGAAATTATTCTCTGTGGAAACCTTTTATGCCCAAAGCTTTCATAAATTTAAGAATGATGTTCTACAAAACAACTCAGAACCAGCTCTTCTGTTATGTGCAGCATAAGGCTGTTGCTATTATTATTATTATGTGATGCATAAAAAAACTGTTCTATTAAAAGTTAACAAGAGATTCTACCTATATAATGACAAGTCACACGATTTCACACAGAATTTTAGGAAAAAAAGTATTCATACCTGTCCCCATCCCTGACATTTCTGAACTGCGTTGTTAAGAGACACATTAGCGTTGGTCCCAACCGACTTCCAGGAATGATGTCTTCAACCATCAAGGCAGGGAACAAATCAATGTTCAGTGGTGACCCATATAACCTGTGGAACACATGTAGCAGATATATTTCTCTATATAAATATACAGGAAAAATTAAAAGGAGTTCTCCTTTCCAACAGGCACTGACACACATAAAAATAGTTTTCCCCTGTGTTCTATAATACATTGTTCTGCTGGCCACATTTTGACTATATTATTGTGATATGGAAAGGGGAGGGACCTCAAAGCCAATAATCTATCACCCTATAATAACCAATCAGCAGGTAGCATATTCTAGTCACCTGTAGGTAACTAGCCTACCAATATTTGCTCTGTTTATTACATTATCCCATAGGTACTATTATATTATTATTTCAAGGTAGAAAATTTAAAGCATGTCATAATAAAAATCGCTTTCACCAGGTCTAGTGCCCCATAGCGACCAATAAGATGTTTGCTTCCTTACAGGTCACTAGAAAATGCTATCTGCCAATTGGCTGCTATGAATTACTAGACCTGGTGCAAAGTTTGTGAATTTTAATAAACTATCCATATAATCAATTAAATATAACATTAATTTGACATTACTACGTACCGTTTAAGCTTTTCTCTGACATCTGGATTTTTTATTTCATTTCTAAAATCCTCAAATGTCTGTACTGTGGAGAGATTACAGAAGACTCTAAAATCATGGTAAGGAGGTATCCCATGGTCACGACCCCTCTGGACATTTAATGCTGCCAGATCCAAGGCCACAGCATGGGCCATTGAGAAAAGTTTCTCTGTAAGTTCTGTGTTTAGTAATTGTGATGTGACGCGCATTTTTGCTGCAACTCCAATAAGTCCTCTAAGAAGTGGATCTATACCACCTTCATTTACAATTCTAAATGGAGAGAAAAATGCCCTGTGGAGAGGGACATGGCCTTGTGGAATAGGTTCAAAGTTTTCATCCAGTCGGTAGAGAATAGGATTTATAAGCGTATGGCCAAATCGAAATGCAGCAGTTGCAAATTCATTCAGAACTCCAGCATTTATATTGGGATCATAACTTTTGTACTCTCCAAGCATCTTCATGCCTACATCTCCAAATATTTTAGGCAACCAATGAGAATATGTTATGTGCTGCATTTCTGCCCCAACTATCTTACGGGTTTCATGATAAATTGTATCTCCATCCCAATGTGGGTTCAATCTCAGAAGTTCTGTTGCAATTCTGTTATGTTCTCGAAACCACAAAGTGTGCATGCTTGTGAGTCCCAACTGCTCATTAGCTCGATGATCTCCAGCTAAGAAGCATGGTATTGGGCTCTCGTTTTCATCTCTCATACATTCAGTTGGAGGTCCAGTTGCAAAAGGTAAAAGGGGTTTTCCAGATCTTTGAACAATACCCTGTTTTAAGAGACCACGGTGGCTTGCTGAATCCCTGACTTCACTGGATTCATGGTCAGAACTTCCATAGACGTTGGATGCATCGATATAAGAAGTCAGCTGGTTCATTTGCTCTCTGGGATAAACAGAGTTCATTAAAAGTGAAGTCATGCCACTTCCACATACAGGGCTTGAACGAACCATGGACATGCATCTAGCATTATTTCGAACCCGTGGGTCGTTAGGTGGAACCATAATGGGAAAGCAGGGAGCATCATTTGTACAGACAACACTGCAATCCTGACCATCAGAAAACCGAGCCTGACTAAGAGCAACTACAGTAGAGTCAAGATCATGATCAAGAAATTGTCCCCACTGCATCAGCATATGAGTGAATTGTTCATCAGGTGTAATTGTATGGGTTCCTATCAATGTTGTTGAAACTAAACGAGGCAAAGGAAGTGGGAAGCCATTATAAATTCTTCCAGATATTCCCCTTGGCAGATTAAATCCATTTTCATATACAGACTTTAACAAACGTTCAAAAGCAGTCAGCGATGCTCCCCACATAGGATGCTGTAGGTTATTGCAAGTGCCATCATGGGTTCTGTATTTCTGGTGAAAGCACATATTTGAGCAATTATTGATTCTTCTGTGTGTTGCACATCCAGATAGGTTGGCTATCAGATTTAGGTAATGAGGAGAGACAAGATCATTAAAGTGATAACCTAAAAAAAAACGGATAAAAAGAGATATTAATAACATATATTACTAACATAAACTCTGGCATCTGCTAACATACTCAGGAATGGAATTGTGAAAATGTATTACGATTAAAGAAAGCAGGTTTGTATGAAAAACATTGATAACCAAAATCAAGCATGCGTTTCTATAAGGCGGCATTGTTACCAGAGCTGCTGTATGAGCCCCCAGGAGCAAAAGTAAGTTAAGTAAGTAAGTATGAAAAACACGCCTATATGTTAAAATGCCGTTGAAGCAATGGGCACAGACAACAGCAATAGCATAGCATGATCCTGCAGGTACAGCAGTTAAAGTGGATGTATCATTAACATTTAATTTAAGCTTCATCTCAGTGAAATAAGACACTTTCAATATATACATACTATATATATATTAAAGGAGTTTCTCACCTTTGAATTAGCTTTTCCTATGATCTAGAGAGCGATATCCTTAGATAATTTGCAATTGCTTTTAAATTTGTGGTTTTCAGTTACTTTTTTAACTTTTTATTTAGAACCTCTCCAGCTTGCAATTTATGCAGTCGGTTGCTAGGGTCCAAATTACCCTAGCAACCATGCATTGCTTTGACTAAGAGACAGGAATATGAATAGGAGAGGACTTGACTAGAAAGACAAGTAATAAAAAGTAGCAATAATAATACATGTGTAGCCTTACAGAGCAGTTGTTTTTAGATGGGCTCAGTGACCACTGTTTGAAAGTTGGAAAGAGTCAGAAGCAAAAGGCAAATAATTAAAATCTATAAAAAATAAATAATGAAGACCAATTAAAAACTTGCTAAAAATTGGCCACTCTATAACACACAAAGTGTTAACTTAAAGGTGAACCCCTTTAATTTAAAATACTGTACTGTTTATTAAATAGTAAAGTTAATCTTTAGTATCTCACACTCAGCAATCATTCACTCTTCATCCTCTCCTCATGCAGAAGCTGGGGTTACATTTAGATTGATTGATTGGTCCAATGCATCTTTTAGGGGGGCTCCCTTTGGTAGCATATGTTTTAGAGCTAACTCAAATAACCAACTTCAGCAAAACAAAGGCTAACAAAACAATTGACCCTGGCACACACCCTGCATTCAACGAACCAGAATTTCCATCAAAGCTGGTTATTTTGAAAGTGTGAGCTCTCATACATCTTCCAGGCAAAGGGTGCAACCAAAAGATACATGAGACCTACTGTAACTGCCAATCAATAACTAACCATGCCTCCTGCATGAGGAGAGACAGGCTGCTGAGAGGGGAAGAGAGACTTGGTTATTTTATAAATGGTTCAGAATGTTTCATTTTTATATTTCATATTTAGAAAGTGTCTCATTTGAGTGAGATGAAGTGTTACAAATGATCTGATCAAACTTATGCCTCCACTACATCAATGTTATGACCAGCACCCTTGCTTGTGTCAGCTACCCAGCAATACTCTGTATGAACCAACATATAGATTCCCTAAGAACATATCAGTGTATCAATTACTGAGTTGATGGCTGACTGCAAACACCAACCACTATCCCTCTATGATAAAAAATGGAGGTGCAGATGCACAACGTATATCACATGAGATTGAAAAGACCAATAGCATTAGAGAGGTTAATGAAATGCTACTGTACAGACATGCACAATGCTTAATCATGGAATATGCAATTAGTCATAAAATCTGAACCAACTTGTTCCATTTAGGTCGACCATCAGTCCATTCTGTACATGATCTTGTATAATCTGTAGTGTCCTTTCAAATATCTCTGCAGCTCTAGCTTGTTCCACTGTGTAGGGATCTCTGGGATATCGGAACAGAGCTAGAAGGTCCCCAGGAGAACGGGGGCGACTGCAACACAAACAAGTACATAAAATGAATCTCAATTAGCTACTATTTTATTGCATATAATGTTTATGTTAGAGGTACTGACACCAGAAACACCAGAGGTTGATAAAGCACCTTAAGAATCTTACCAAGTTTTGTACTTACTTTAGATATTGGCAGGACACTGGTATTCATATTTGCTTTTGCCGTGTAGTGCTTACAGCTAACTAATCATAATTGTATTGAATAAATGGCTTTACTATAGCAATTACATGTATGGCTAAAAGGCTATTACTATGCTAAATCATAAAGATAAAATAGCATTATGACCACTGACAAATGAGGGACAGCGTAGCTGAAAACTGGGACTTTCAAAGCTTGACTGCCTTTCTAATACAAAAGGTTGTATAGCATAATTATAGCAATCATAATGTCTGTATGTTTGTCAATTATAACATATATTCAGTTCAGAACAAGGTGAAAAAAAGCAGTTTTAAAATTTAACACATTTTCCACATTCTAGGTGCAACATACTAAAATCAACCCCAAGGTTCATCAACAAAACAACTACAGACAGCTGGTTTAGAGAGGAAAAGGTTGTGTAAATCAACAAGCAAAAATTAAAAAAGGAAGCACAAGAAAGCCAGAACTGGTAACCAGTAAATCACAACAGTAGAATGTTCCCCAGTGTTGATAAAGGAGTCCCCTGTGACCTTATTAAATAGGTGGTTTACTTTTGCTAAAAAAAATGCAAAATACATAGAACTTACTGAAAATGTATTCTGCCTAATCTTTAAAATCCTTACTATACCAATTGTTTGCTGTTATACAGCACTAATAGACAAAAGCGTTTTACTGAATTTAGTCTTCCCTTTCTCCCTATAAACAGGGTAATTAGTTCAAAGAGCAGCTTATTATACAATGGGCTTAACTGTGAATTGGGGATATTTGCTTTATCAGATTCTCCTCTGCAACCAGTGACTTGGCAGAACAGGATGCAAATTGGACAGAACAAGAAATAAGAAGAAATGAATGAATGAATTGAATAGCTAAAGGGTATGTTCAGTATTTCTAGTTTTCTGAGTGCACTTCTGTTTGTATTGTGGTTTTGATTTTGTGCCCAATTCTTGACCTTGTTTAAAGGCTGCTCTGACACTTGCTTGTTTTTGAGAAAGTTTTGTCTGAAGATTCTGTACAGTAATTTCTTTTCTGATTTTGACCTGACCTGTCGGACGTTGACTTCTTTTATTTTTATTTGTCCCTTTTCAGATTTTCAAACTCCTAGCCTGCCCAGTGGCAGTGCAGTAAACCTTAAACAGCTAGGTCCTGGAAGCAGCCTGAGTTCTTAGAAGAATTGTATGGTCTCCCAATCAATTCACAGCTGACTCAGATCAAACATTATTTACATCAATAAAAACACTGCTTGAGAAATGGAGGCTATTAAGCATTATTAAGATTTTGGAAAATGTTGCTTGAAGGAAGCATAGGGGCAACTTTACTAAAGGGAACATGTTTGCTTCAGGAAACCACCATACTTCATGGAAATTTGTCAGGCGTTATTTCGCAGAGAATACGAGTATTTATCAAAAAGCATTTTGTCTTGGCAGATGAATGTTGGTGAAGTTTAGCTAGCAAAACTTTGTCAGCATGAACATTTCTAAACAAATTTTCATCAGTGTTGCTTTCGTCCTAACAAAACTAGGCTTATGCCAGTTTAATTATGGCAGGTACATACAGGTCATATATACAGGTAGGTTTTTATTCGTGATTGTAGGTGAAATCACTGGAAGAGGCCACTTGGCCAATAGGTAAGGTATGCATAGGAGTAAGCAGATATGTACAACTGCTGTAGAGTTCTGAGAGGGGCACCATTAACACAAACAAACATAACAGTTATTAAGACCTGGGATGTTAGGAAGCCATCATCTATTGACTGAACAAAAATTCACTTGAACAGCATATGTAAGGTTATATCATGCCATCCAGACTGTTCATTCATTATCTGGGCATTCCTTGCAGGGCTCTGAGAGACTGCTGTTAGTTAAACTACTGAGGAAAACAAAATTGCATAATATGTGCTTGATACTAGCTGGTATTATCAAAGGCACATAGAGGGGCAATGCTGGAAGAAGGGTGGCAAGATGTTTGGGGCAGCACACCATCAGAAGTAGTGATGTGCATGTTGACCCGCAACCCGCATGACTCGCAGGTTGACCTGCAGTTCGGGTTGAATATTGGATGTCCATGGTGGGTAAGGGTCACACCTGACCCGTACCCGCCATGGACACCCAATATTATTAACATGTATTTCTATAGCGCCAACTTGTTTCGTAGCACTGTATTCAACCCGAACTGGCACCAAACTGCAGGTCAACCCGCAGGTCATGCAGGTTGCGGGTCAACATGCACATCACTAATCAGAAGTACTGGGGACACACAGGAGTTTTGACAATTCTTTAAATCTCCTATGTACCTAATCCCCAAGTGATCCAGCGGAAACCTACAGATGCAAGGGGGGCAGGAAGGAGGAGCAGTCACAGGACCCATTGGCCTAGGGGAACCCAAATCACGAATCCAGGCCTGAGGCCAAGAAACAGCCCCTTTGTTTGCATACACACTACTCTTTGTCTGCACCTGGAGGTACTATGTAGGCCTGGATACAGTCATATGCATCAGATTTTTCAAACACAAATGCACTCCTTTTGTCTGCACTCAGGTTTATGTAGTGCCTCTAGGTGCAGACAGAGAAGAAAGACTTTGTGAGCAGAGATAATGGCCAAGAAACAGCCCAGTGTGTAATTAGCTTACAACAGAGCATAGTGTTAAACTTCCTGTTATCACAGAGTCATCTTAATTACTCTTAGCTCTTCCCACATTCCAGAAAAAAGAACAGAGAAATAAGGCAGGTATCAAACAAAAGTGTAACCCCTACTGTGCATATTTACTTGACTTTCCAAGCATCACCTGCTGTCTGCAAACGGAATTGAAGCCTAAGTAATTAATATTGGCTGCCAATACAAAAAAAGTTTGCAATTTGTTTGCAATTTGAATAAATGTTTGCAAAGTGAACACCTTGCTCCTCACACTGCAATAGGATAGTGATTGACAATTTTATAGTTTGCCCCAGTGTGCAGTGTATGTAATAAAACGTTTAATAAAAAAATGTACATTTGCTCCAAAAGTTTACACTCTGCCTTCAAACAGGTGTTACAGGTTTGCGGTGTGCAATTAAGATTTGCAATGCGATAAAAGCCTAATGAAGAATATTACATTGCAACATGAAATTTGTTTCGTATGTTTATTCTCTTTGACAATTGCATTATATTGTCTTCAAGAGTGCCTTTCATCCCCTGACACTGCTGTGATATGGCACAAGATAACACAAGATAACTCAAGCTGTCCTGTTTGTAAATAGTTGTTATGGGATAGCTTGTGCTTCATCTGTACATCCAGAATTATAGTTTTTTGGTCATATTCTGGGAGGTATGTTCACCTGCTTGGTTATGCCTGTTTAACTTTTAAACATGCCTGTTTAACTTATAAACATGATTCTCCAATGTATGATCTCTCAAGCAGAATGTCCCGGGGAAAGGAGAAACCTTCCAGAACTTTGCTGCATTCAAACAATCATGGAACATGTAAAATGCCATTGTTGTTTGGAAGAGTTGCAAGAAATTAATCAGGCAGTTTTGATCAAGATAAGAGCAAAAGCTTTTGAGAAGAGTGGTTTGGCCAGATATGTTAGCACTTATATGGGTTATTACATTTTTTATGGAGATCTGGAAAGGGTTAATCAAGTTCAAATTTTAGTTTGCCAAGGAACTCATGTTCATTGTGTTAATTAAAGGTCATTTGGCACAGCACTAGAACTTGGCTTAAATATATGCAACATTGTTCAGAATATTGCATGTGCTATTTCTAATGGTGTGCTTTTCAATAGATATGTTGATAACATCAGCCCCCAAGGCAAGTTTGAACTGTTCTGGTTAGGTCACACTGGGCAACATTACAATTTGCAATTTAGTGTATGGGGGAGTTGCAATGTGTGAAATTCCCCCCTGTGGAGCAAGGCGCATAAATGAGGATTAATTAGTGAAGGTGTCTGGATGGACCTTCTTGTTGGTATTCCGGCATCAGCAGAAAGATCCAAGCTGCACAATTAAGCTTCCAGCCAAACAATCAAATGATGTATTTCCTTGTCTGCTTTAGTCAGCTGAAAATGATAATGAGTCATCTGGGACTCATTTGCTGCCCACTACCAAGCTTGTAATTGCTATTACTATTATTAACACATGCAGGCACACTTGGGTTGAGGGCACATATGGTCAGATTCAAATTACACTTCAATATTTAACTTTACCATTTAAAGGAAAAGATGTTTAAGATACCTCTGGAGTCCTAGGGGTGGGCCAGACTATGTTAAAAACTGTATCCAGCAGAGGCTGGGGGTTTCCTCAGAAATAAGTTATAGTAATAGATAAAGCTATACAAAAATCCAGCATATTTATAAAGTTGTGTATTCATTTTGGCATACTTAAATCCCACAATAAAAGTTGCAGTAACTGTAAAAATGCTGTGGAAAATATGGTACTTTTTATGGCAAAAATATCAACATAGATAATTGAGCTGGTTTGATGATGTCATTCAAGGGATGTTACAGAAAGCAAACACCATTATAAATACCATAGCTAGTGGGTTTTAATGAATGCTTTTAGGGATCACAATTCATAGCTTGAAATCATGTATAACAATGCAGCTTTATAAATATATAAGCCCTGAATACATGTGTGTAGTGGTTAGGCTTGCCAGCTCCTCTGAAAATAAATTTTGGTCTATCTTTGTTTCTTATTATTAAAAATGACTTGAAATCTAATTTGTACCAACAAAAGCCAGAAACTAGGTGGCAGTTCTAGTTCTCGCATGGAACATTAGTTCTGCAGTTGCACCCAATGATTCTGTAACACAAAATGCCTCTTGGTGGGCCAAACAGAGCCCTGCATGAGTACACCTGAAAAAGGTCTACCTGTACAATAGACCATACAAACATGAGGCTTTCTATCTGCTCTATTTGACCCACCAATCATAAAGTAAGTTAAATGTTGTAGTGTGTGCATCTGTAACATTATCTTTCACAGAAAAGATAGTTATATTTTAGTTCATGACATAAAAGCTTAAAGTAAAACTGAACAACAACGTTGTTTCTTTTGTTTTTGTGGCAACATCTTTTCAGTAGAAGCTAAGGTAACCATAACCTTCTAGGTTTGGGGTCAGAATAAAAAACAAGCTTGATTTTAATTTCAACCCAGCCTACTGGCATGTCAGATTCCTTGAAAAACCTCAAACTGTTTGGTCTGTGCAAATACCTACATAGTGAAGGTACTTCCAAGAGAATAGGATTGGGACTTCCCAGGAAATAAGTAAATGTGCCTAAGTCCAGGTGGTGTTTATACAATTCAAATGTCATAAGAGCAAAACCTTTTTAAGGAAACATTCTTTTATAATGGTGTACTATATCTAGTTTGTTTTATACATCACGTGCACAAACAATCACACTGTTCTTCTGTGATCTCTAAAGAAACAATATCATTAAACAGCAGAAATTGCGATACATGTATATGGAATATTGTACCTGTCAAACAGATGGGTCCTTGTTGAGTTTATAGCTCTGTCTACAGTTGCTATAGCTTCAATAATTGAAGTTGCCACAAATGGGTCTCCAGTGCGGCTTACATCAGGTACTGAAAAATAAATAAATATAAATAATTATAATAATAACAATTAAATACAATGTAAAAGTACAACGTAAATACATTTGCTTTTACAGTTACTATTAAAAGCAGTATGTCTGTCATACTGTTCATGGATAGTTTTAACTACATTCATTCACCGTTGATATAATGTTACAGTTGTAAGTTCTCTTCCATACAGATATAATTTCATTTAATTTATTGCATGCTTCTCTGATTTTCCTTGTTAAAAAATATGCTGCTTATACAAGGATGATTTGATGAAAATATACCCTCAGAAATGCCCCTCCATTCCAAAATGCCAAGATTTTCTGATCTAGGACACTCCCTACTCAAAAACTCAACCAGTAGGTCCTTAAAAGCTATTCTGTTTGCAACTTCTGCTCTAAATTGAGGTTACCATTCAAGTAATCCAGTCAATAAATAGGCTAATGAGTGACAAGCAGGACAATAGACTGATGCTGGTATTACAGGTTCAGAGTCAGAAAACCATGGTTCCACAAGTGGTGGAAAGAAGGATTGCCTCTCATAACATTACTGACATCAAGGAAGTTGAATTTGGACCCTCTAAATCTGCTGTTCATTGTGCCCATCGTAAAGTATAATAGCAATGTCTGAAGGCCATTTGGGGTGAATTTTTATTTGTGTTCTATATATTTTGGGAAGCTCAGTCTGAAGATGAGCAAGGATTAAATTTAGCATAGCAGGATGAGTAATACAACAACATTTTTGTTTATCTGTAAACTTTTTAAGAGGTATGTTGGCAAAGGCAGAAAGACCCTTGAAACTATGAAGCTGGAGAGTGTGCAGTTTTATAATATGAACTTACAACTGATTAAGATTGAACCTATGATTGGAAATCTCAAGCTTTGCAAGGCAGAAACAACTTGTGTGCTGGGGTCAGAACTTGTTTGTCCTGGTGAACATGGTTCCAAGAAAGAATGTTGACTAGCAATCCTTTTCCATCCATTTCTCTGATCTTTGCTATATAAACATGCGTGATTATACCCTCTTCTAACATTTTCTGTCATCTTATAAAAATCAGTACATTCAGTTATTACAGTTCAGGTTCTTAGAGTACATCATTAATAAAGTGGGGAAATATTATATACATGATAATTTAACTATGACATGCTTTCTTTACCTAATACACTTAGTACCATGCTGACGGAGGAATAGCCAATGGGATTTCGTGCTACACATTCGTAACGTCCTTGGTCTGCAGGGCCAACATCTCTTATTGCTAAAAATCCTTGTGGACTAATGTGGAACTTCCCACTTTCTGTTACTTGGATTCCATCCTGCAATAAAAGTACAGTCATTGGTTTCATTCCAAAAGCCTCTTTCATAGTTTATAATTCTTTTAAAGATGCTTATTAGAATTACATGACAAACCATTTCCAGACAAATTATTCAGAAATGTGTTTCTTGCATTTTGGCAGTGTTTCAGTCGCATAACTCTACAGTAATGGAACACTGTGCTTTTCTGTTGACTCTGATAATTACATAGATTACTTGATTTCTTTTTTACTCTTAAACGACACCTGAACTTTATGGAGAATATAAACCTTCTCAACTTGTATTTTATTTAAATTCCAAAAATAGACAATTACACAGTATGAGTGGGTATAGATTATTCAAGCACAGAATTGTTATTGCATGCATATTTGTAATTTTTACCATATTCTTTGTAATAATCACGGCATTCTTTGTTGAGAACAAGAGCATCTCTTTTGACCACTATAAGTACTGTTGTTAATGATTATTACAATATAATTTAAAGGCATTTTTTTAAGTGCCTTCTACTTCTACCTCTAGATTTAAAAATAGCTTTGTATCTGTTCCATGCATGTTTAATTTCCTATATGTAATTAGTCCCTGCCACATCTACAGTAAGGCTATTATATGTGTTTATTACTAGAAGTGCTTCCTTGTGTTATCTTTCAATATTCCACTCTCCAGGTTCACATTAGTCCCCATATATACTCCTGTTACATTTCTCCAAATTCAGATCTACTCATGCTTAGTTTCTGTTCATTTGATCTTGGGGCCGAAGCAAAAATTACTACAATTCACTTAAATCTTGATAAATCCTGATAAGCAATGGTTTGCATGCACAATATTTGTATTTCCTATTAAAGGAGTAAGAATAAACAGAAAACAAACACTTTTTTACACTTTCCCTTAAAAATTAATTTTAATACCTAAGACAGTGCAATTTGTTTTTATTCATGCTATAATATTATATGTATGACACAGAATGCTAGGACCTGGAATTTTCTCGATAACAGGTATTTCCATAAAGTAAAGAGGAAGCTTTGTGCTGGGGTTTGGACACCAGGTGGTGTGAGGGATAACCAAAAGAATCTGCTGTGATGTGATGAGCCTGTAATCTGATGAAACTGTTCAAAGTACTAAGTGAAGTACATTCTTTGTTCTTTCTCTTTGTGTAAGAACCACCTCTGACCACAATTTCATGGGTATGTCAAAGTAGAAGTTCAACTTGGAAATCTTTTACTT
>CM044439.1:149149027-149164567 GCA_024363595.1 Xenopus borealis
TTTGGATCTCCATATCTTAAAAGAGCCCTTACCCCTTAAATTCAATAGACTGTTTTTTGCTTCCAATAAGGATTCATTATATCTTAGTTAGGCTCAAGTACAATCTACTGATTTATTATTACAGAGAAAAATGAAATAATTTTTAAAAATTTGGATTATTTGGATACAATATGGGATACAGCCTTTTTGTTATTCTGAGTTTTCTGGATAACAAGATTCCAGAGAACAATCCAATACCTGTACCATGTATAATATATATGGGTACTCTTGGTGAAAAGCAGTCTCCTTCCATATCAGTATCTCTGTGTCTGAACAGAACATTGGATCAATTCCATGAAAACCAACAGGGAAAACAGCTGCAATATTAGAAGTCTCACTAAAAAAAAAAAATCCTGCTATATTCTGTATTTAGCATATTTTCATTCCAGTGCAAGGGCTAACTTTAATGGGGAATGCCAGAAAGAGTATTTTGAGAATGTGATTCATTTAACAAATATGCATTATCCATATTATAGACTGTAACATATCTGCTAAAATACAATCAAGAATGTAAGGATATGTAAAACATACTGTATATCAGCTAGCGTCAACCTTGGTGATAAAATAAACCAAACCAAAAATCTCCAGCAGATTTAAACTTACAGATATTTAAGGTTTTCTAGTTCTTTAAATGCTTCACTTGGTATTCTTTTAATTTGGTTGTTGTTTAGAAGCCTGTAAGGAAAAAAAATAAAGTAAATATTTACATATACACATATACATAATGTATATAAAATTCAACTTCTTGATATAGATCAGCTCAAAACATTCAAAATAAAATGATGGGAATGTTTGGAAAGGTTTTAAAAATGCAAACAAAACATTGCGTGCTACACTCTAGCAGTTACTTTTAACCAATTGTATTTATTCTTCTATTCTCAAAATTGGAGTTCATCGATCAAAAAATAATCACAGACTGGTTTCAAAGGATAACAACAGAGAAAGGTTTAAAGGAGAAGAAAATGTGAAATCAATGGGGGGTGCCAAATGTTAGGCCCCCATAACGATTATCATCACTTACTATAAAGGAAAATTGTACCCCTGAACAATGTAGGTCTCTATAAAAATATATTGAATAAAACAGCCCATATGTAAAACTCTGCTTCATTCATACAATTTCCATTATAATATAATTTTTCAGCAGCATGTGTAATTGTGTAATCCGTAATAGAAAATCGCCATTTTAAGAACTAAGTGCAACCCCCTGGCATCCTACAATTCATGGTGCACACCAACAAACCATACATGTTAGGTCACATGAGCCAATTAATGGACAGAGTTCTGTCTTTTGCTTCCACACTTTCTGTAGAGCTGCATAATTTCTGGTCAGGTGATCTCTGAGGCAGCACAAAGACAACCATGAAATGGGGGCTCAAGGCAAGAGATGTAAAAGAGCAATATTTACTTAAATATATATTCCAGTTTGGTAAGATTCTTTGATATGCCACTTAATATTATATAAATATATATATATATATATATTCATTTTGAGGGTATAGTTTTCCTTTAAACCCCAGGTCACTGCTCCTGGTCGCTGAACAAACTGCACTATCCCAGTGTATCGCTGTAGGAGCACCACAAAGCAACCAACTTCTTCTGTTTCTTCAATCTTCAATACCCCTAGCTGCACATTAATGCATAAGTGCCTACATGGAAGAAGAAGCAAAGAAGATTGCGTACTGTTCCTTCAAAAGTACCTTGGTTTCGGTCATCATTTGGCACCTCTTCTTCTTTAAAGAACAAGTAAACCTTTTTTTTTTCTATCTGTAAATTTGCTCTAAACAGCCCCCCCGATTAATGTACCTTAGTCCCTGCTGCAAGTCTGCTCTGCTTCTGTGTTATCAGCAGCTTGTTTCCTCTTCTTCCTGGTGCAGAGTGAAGCCCCGCCCCTTAGCTTACTGAGCTGACCTTATCTCTTGGACTAGTCCTGGAGATCATTTGCATACTATGACATAGCAGAGACCAGTGTGCTGCAGCTTTTGCTTGGGGAAACTAGCTTACTAATGCACACACTGGCTCCCTCTTCCTCTCTATTGTGGAACAGCAGCAAATGGACTGCTCAGTAAACTAAGGGGCTGGGCTTCACTCTGCACCAGGAAGAAGGGGAAACAAGCTGCTGATAACACAGAAACCAGAGCAGACTTGCAGCAGGGATTAGGGTACATTAATCTGGGGGGCTGTTTAGAGCAAATTTACAGAAAGAAAAAGAAAAACATTTACTTTTCCTTTAAGGCAGGAAAAAGCATTGTTTGTGGGTGATGTGATCAGGACGTGTTTCTCATAGGAATGTAGGAGTCAAATAGATATATACAGAGGCTTTGAAAGCCATAAGGATATAAATTGTTCTTTGCTTTATGGGAAGCCATAATAAGGACTTCAGAAGTAAAGAGACCCTCTCTCTCTTGGAAGACAGAAGGGGAAATTCTGGCAGCAGTAATTTAATACAGACTGTAGTAGGAAGAGTGGGAGTTAGGGAAGCCAGTTAGTAGCAGATAACAGTAGTTTGATGAGAGCATGCATGAGCATATTAGCTCATTTGATATGATCAGTGAGCATGGATGAGACAGAGACTACCACCAAACTACATTAAGGGGGCCATTTACTAAATTCATGTGAAGGATTCGAAGTTCGATTGAATTCAATCGAATTCCGATCGTATGATTTTATCGGATATTCGAATATGCAAATGTGGCCACTTTGATCATCGAATATGCTAAATTTGATCGTATCGAATAGATCGAATGATTGAATATTCGATCATTCGACCATTCTATGATCGAAGTACTTCCCCTTGAAAATTTTCTTCGAATGCATACTTCGTCAGATTGAACCTACCAAATTCCAATAGAAGCCTATGGGAATCGCCCCCATAAGCTTTTTTTTCTATTACCTGCTCGAATACCAATCATATGATCGAACAATTCGATTGTTCTATTCTCAAACAATCACACGTTTTTTACAATTTTTTTCGTAAAATCATTTGATCATACGATTTTATCGAGAAATCGAATAGCGGACAAATTTTACTACAATTTGATCGAATTTTCATTCGAAAATCGTAGAAGGGTCGAATTCGAGGGCAAATAGCCCTCGAAAATTCAGCCCTTAGTAAATCTGCCCCTAAGAGTTACTGTACATGTTTGCTTGTTCTGCCCTAGAAAAAAATGTATTAATGTATTAACCATACTGTACTGATTGTAAAATAAAGTACATTCTTTGTATTTGGACTAGAAGAGGCATTCTGATCACCTGTGTCAGAAGAAACATCAAGGTGATAGCACATCAGCAAACATATACTTTTAATGTAGCACATCAAAAGCTGTCACACCTCTCAGCAACAGGGCATAGATATTATTATTCAAAGGATGCTATTTTAAAAATATTTTAAAATAACAGATTGAAGTTAACTGAAGGAAAGCTCTTCCATCATTCAACCTTATAGAAGGTGTGGTAACGTGTCTTAAATCTTGAAAGAAAGTGTC
This sequence comes from Xenopus borealis, assembly GCA_024363595.1. Taxonomy (NCBI): domain Eukaryota; kingdom Metazoa; phylum Chordata; class Amphibia; order Anura; family Pipidae; genus Xenopus; species Xenopus borealis. The sequence continues at coordinate 149,152,549 of CM044439.1, forward strand.
AAAACTGTTTGTGTGCAAGAGTGTGAAATGCCTTTAGGAGCCATGGATTGACCTCTTTTGACATGCAGGATTTGTCATAAAACACTGGAGGCCAGGAGATGAACCATAAAAAGTATCAATTTCATATAAAACACACTTTTATACAAAAATTGTTTATATTATTAAGCTTAATTTTAAACAGTACAGATAAAATAGGTGCCAAATAACAACTCTTAATTAAGATTAGGGATACACTGAATCTATTTTTCCTGGATTCAGCAGAATGCCGATTCTTCCATGAATCCCAAAATGCAAATAGCATAACTTAGAGCAGAAAAAAAGCAATTTATGTAATCACATCTAATGCAGTGGTCTCGAACCAGTGGCTCACAAGCAACATGTTGATCACCAAACCCTTGGATTTTGTTCTTGGTGGCCTCAAAGCAGGTGCTTATTTTTTTTAATTCCTGGCTTGGAGGCAAGTTTTGGTTGCATAAAACCAAGTGCACTGCCAAACAGAGCCTAAATTCAACCTGCTGGCATTCCTATTGTCCTGTAGATACTCATGGTTAATGTGGAGGATCAGAAAACAGGGAAATTCAAAGGAAAGTTATTCCTGTGCCACTGGAAGGTGTTCGTCTACCCAGACCAACCAAATTTTATCAAATTTTTGGTGACATCCTCTTCTGTGCTGCACTAGATTTCCATTTCATGGCTATTAGCCTTTTTGCCTGTATAAATAGGTAAGTTAAATGTTTTTCTGCTGTAGAGGGGAAGCATGAGGTCCAGTGGTATAATACAGTAAGTGCTAAAGTTGGACGTATCTCCTCCGTTCCCTTTCCCCAGTAATACTGTATGTGGGGACACTGCCATACCATATGACTAAAATGAATGTATGTAAACCCAAATCAAGGACAGATTTCCGGTATAGAAAGGTTCATTAGGTGCAACCTATGTGGTGTCAGGTAAGTGTAATGTAGAAATCGGAATTGTATCATTTTATCTTGGGATTAGAGGAGTATAAACTGTTTCCAGGAGTTCTGGCCATGTTTCGGTATCCATCATCGAGATGTCAAGTAACCACTTTTCTCTTAGTTTTGGCAGGGGATCCTTATTTATTTTGAGTAGTATACTGTAAATGAGTGATTGTTGTTTAACTAAATTGGGCAGATGAAGCATTTGCTCAATCTGGTTATGTGTTAGATCTATCTCTGCATTACCGAATAGGTTTTTTTTTACATTTGAAAGTGGCTCATGGTTAAAAAAAATTGGGCATCCCAGATCAGTCACATGATTTTAAGGGTCTATATTCCATTTGGCAAGGCACTAAATCAAATCCAGGAATTATGCATCCCCAATTAATATGGCCTGCATCATCTCATTTGAATTAATCTCATTTACCACTTTTTTGCCAACTTTAAGGTCCACAGGAAATGTAGCTTATGAAATGGTCAGTAAGCAATTTGAGTAATGCGCTTGAAAAACTTTGATGGTTAATTTATATAGACTTTTGTAACCTACAAAGCTAAGGTCACATGGGGCTTTCTAAACTTGCATATTAACACAGGCTGAGAAACATCTGATTTAGTCTGCTCAGCCAGCTCCTGTGTTTGCACCGTGTTGGCAGGTCCGAATTTGTGGAGAGACCACCTAGGCCAGGGCCTCGTGCAGCAGGATTTTAAGGGGGTGGCATGTTGCCCAACCACACTCACATTGGTTCAGAGATTAAAATTTCCTGTGTGCCAATTCCCATTGCTCCATTCCGATGATGAAAATTTGAGCAACTAAAAGGTAGGGGACAGGGCGACAAACGACAGCGGGCTTAAGGGTGCCTGCTAGGTAAATCCGGCACTGCATGTTGGCCTGTGTGAAGACGCACAAAGTGGATTTCACCTCAGAAATGTGTATGAATTTCTATGACAAAATTCCATGGGGTATATTTATCAAAAAGTGAAGTTAGAGATTGCCACAGTCCTCTACAGTGAAACTCTGTCTCTCTCCATTCATTTCTATGGGACTTTGATAAATATGCCTTTCAAAATCCCATAGAAATGAATGGAGAGTGGAGGAATTTCACTGTAGAGGACTGTGGCGATCTTTAACTTCACTTTTTGATAAATATACCCCCATGTGTCTAAACACAGGTCAGCTCCAAAGAGTCTGCCCCTTCAATGCATCACAGCTTAGTGATGTTGTTTCTATCCCACAACTGACCTTAGTTCCATTTCCCTAACCTGTGACCAAACTAGCCCTAAGTGGTAAAGCCATACATGTCATACATGGTATGACTGGTATCATCACCAATAGATTCTGGGAAAGAGCGGGGCCCTGCTATAGTTTGGCAAACAACCTGGCAACATCTGGATGTCACACTCATCAATTAAGGTAAACAGGCAATTAAAACAATGCACCTGACAACACAAATTTTGGTGGGTTCAATGAACTGGGAGAACCCTTGGCTGGTGGGCACAGTGGCTGCAAGGGTTTAGGCTTAGAGCACATGGAACATTGGCTCTGCTGCTATCAGCCATTTTTTTTTTCACGCAGTTTGAGAGAAGCGGATCCACCCCCTTCCACAGCCTGGGTATTTTTTCAGGCTGAGAGAAACTGATCTGCTCCATTTATTTGAATCCAATGAGCCTGTGTGTGCACACAGGAATCAGAGGTCATCCCAAATATGCAAAAGGAGGCATCTCTGGGCTGACCTCTGCTTCATTCTGATGTGTGTGTGCGCGTAGATTCAGATTGGATTCAAATCAATGGAACAGAGGCAGGAAGTTGATCCACATCTTTCACCCTGCATAAATGCACAGGCTGAAAGCAGCAGGAGCCCTCAGCCTAAGAGAAGCGGTGCCAATGCCCCTTGTGCCCACAGGACTGATTTATTTTCTAGCTTCTCATGGTTCTTTGAATTAAGTTGGAATACACATTCACAGATCACTTCTTTTCCTTTGAGGCATACTTTGCAGTCATTAACATGTATACCATGTTGTTGTAATAGACCTGACAGTAATAATTTTCAGTCTGTTATCGAAATTAAAGGAATTGATGAAAATATGGGACTGATGGAGATTCGCTGGAAGAGGAACACATAATTGTCCCAATGTGGTTCTTGCCCAAGGACAAAAGCACAAAACACAGGCAAGTAAGATGCCAACTCAGCCAAGAAGGCCTAATTCTCGATCTGTCTGTGTATTGTAAGCTTAAGGTGTCATTTTCAGGGAGATAAGCAGTGAGAAATATTTTTAATTGTTCCCCAATGGATAAAACCCTAAAGAAACCAATGTAACTTTTTCTCACCAGCTACAATCAGCAGCTACTAACTAATTCAAGTGATTTGTGCCATCTCAACAGGATTTCCATTTAACCCGGAATTCAGTGGGTTAGAATGTAGTATCACTATTTAGATATTATGAAACCTCACTAATCACTGCACTACAGGTAAAAAATCAGGTATCCAACCTTGGTCTCTTGACCAAGTGATAACGTCTCCCCCCAACAGCTCAAATGCAGGAGGTGGACTATATTTGACTAAAGGGAAGTTGTATACTCCCTTTATTTACAGTATGCACAGATGACAAGAATTACCGCTTCTCTGAATAATTCAGCTGCTTGGTTAGTTACAGGGGCTTAAGAATTCCCAATGAACAACAGAGCCGAACATAACAAGGCTCTTTTTCTTTGGATTAAACTCAATAACGCCACTGCTTACAAGAAAACTCATTAGGTTCTTAATATATACTTACAAAGTGTTAAGATTCTTTAAGTGTCTAAATGCTCCTGTTTGGATATCCTTAATTCTGTTGAACCGAAGGTCCCTGTAAAGACAAGAGAATAAATTATATAGTTACTGGCTTGATCTATAAACTCCTCTTGATAAGCAAGTTATAAATCAAAGTTTTCAGAGCATCTTCATATCAACCTCCCTAACAGCTGGAGGGCTGCATGTTTGACATCTCTGGTGTAAACATCTTTTAAAGGACTATTGAGAATTAAGTCTGTAGAACAAATTACACACACACATTTCACTGAATATATTGGAGAGGCTTTAGCACTTACTAGCCAGATGATAGTCAGCATGTCTATAAACACAGGGAAACACACAAAATGGCACCAACAATCCGGGTAATTTTGAGAATTTTGAGGTAATCACCCCATTTTTCACTGGTCGTTAGAACATACTAAACCTCAGACTTTTCAAGCCAACTGTATTTGAGAAAGTGATACAAATTTGTTTTTGTTTTTCAAGTCAGCTTTTCCTATTTTGATTCACCTTTGAGAAGCAGTTGCCAGTGTGTATAACTAGCCTACCTTGGACAATGCTGTGGGGTTGATACCTTAATTCTACTTTCTAAGATTTTCCTGGAATATTGACTGCAAGGCCATAACAACAACATTTTTACAGCCCACGTTACAAATATGGGTTAAAAAAAGTCCCGAAAACCAATGCCTGACATATTTCTAATCTAGCTATACATAAAGCATATGACATTCATTTTTTTTTTTTAAACAGAAACACGACTAAAGCTGTCAAAGCATACCCACATTAAGTCAGCCAGCTTGATGGTAGCTATACTGCTTGATCATCTGAGCATGTATGCCAAGCTTGGACAAAGCAAGCAATGCAATGTGTTGATGGGTGAATAGTACATTAGCAAATAATGAAGTTAATCGGAGACGCAGCGCTCTTTCTCATCCTGGAGTGTAGTTTTTATACTTACATCATTGAATGAATGAACAATAGAAGGTATGCATCAAATCCAGGGGCTGATCAGTTGGATAGCATAGAGCATCCAGAGTATGGTAAACTCTGAGAGTTTCAGCCACAGTATGGTAAACTCAGACAGCATCAGCCAGATTATAGTCAACTCCAAGAGTATCAGCTACAGTATGGTCAACTCCAAGAGTATCAGCCAGAGTATGGTGAACTCAGAGAGTTATCAGTTATAGTATGGCCAACTCTGAGAGTATCAGCCAAAGTATGGTCAACTTGTCAACTAAAAGTAAATAAACTTCTCAAGCAGAAAGACAAAGTTAAAAAAATAAAATAATTTTGTCTACACCAATAAAGTTAATGTGACTATCTCAGAAAACATTATTGAATGACCCTTGTAATGAGTATGGAATTACTACATGGGTGTTGCCGTAATATAATCATAAAACAAATAATTATAAGGTCACACTTTCATTACACTAGACCTCTTTTGCTAATTTACAGTCAACTGTCAGCTGTCCGTTCCAACTTATACCCCCACAGGGGTTTTAGACTGGTGCTAAACCTTTCAAAGGCCTCTTGGATGCAATCTGATATGTTACACACAGCCTGAAGCACCTGCAGAAACACCTGCACTCCATTAGGCAGTTTCAAACTGAATGGAAAGAGGAAATCGTCTGAACAAGGGAGCGAGGCTACAAATACCAACCTCGGCACTTGCCGGATGACAAAAGATCCCTGTGTTTGGAACAGATTCTGTCTGGGGCTGTGAACTGGAGATTTTAGTATACGTGTCATTGATTTGTAATTCACTTAGGTTGTAAGGAAAAAAAATACTCCTTAGCTGAACTGTTCCCATTCACTCCCCTAAAACTATATCCTGCCTCCCTCCCATAAAGGTTTGTACTCTGTATGCACATAGTAGAGGAGTACACTGATCATGGGCTGGGAAAATTCCTCTATATGCAAGAACATGTTTGAACATTCATAGAAATTTTAAGTTAAAGTTTCCATAACTTCATTTGAGTGATTTGCTGACTGTTTTACAGCTAGTTTAGATAATCTGTACGAGTAGTGTTTCCCCTGATATCTGAGAAAGAAGATGGTTAATCTCACAATATGCTGCATAATGGGATACTGTGTGGCTAGTATCAAGTAGGAATGCTAGTCAGGGTTGTGTATTTTGCAACTAAAATTCCAAAGACTAATTGCATGTGAAATTGTGAAATACACAATTGTCTTTAAAAGGGCTCTTCGTGCTACACATTTGTGGAAATCACTAGAGTCAAATAAAGGAGTACAAAAATAGAATTTGTTTTCAGCAATATTTAATCTCATGAACAGTACATCTCAGACACTAAATTCCTGCCATGGCTGCCAGCTAACTGACCAGTGGTGCATTTTCGGTAATAGTGGAATGTAATTTGGACAACTGTGCTGCGAACCCATTGAACTGCAATTAAGACTACTCAAAATTGAAATTTTATTTGGTTATTATGTCCCTTATCGGGCTGTGTAGGAAGCACCAGTTCCAGCAGAAGATGCACACACAGACTTTTGTACGCTGCTCTCTGTGTTCCTTGGTATTTTAGAGCTGTGCTGACATATACAAGTTGCTACCTCCCTCCAGGACACAACAGGTTTGCAAATCCCTAGTTTACTGACAGTGGCGTAACTAGCTATTACTGAGCCCCATAGCAAATTATTTTTCAGGCCCCAAAATGTTTAGAGGTTGACTTGTTTTCTAAATATTTTTTTAAATTATATATGATTAGGGCCCCCTATACCTCCTGGGCCCCCTGCAGCCGCAGCGTCTGCTTGATCTATAGTTACGCCCCTGCTAACCGCATATTGGGTCATGCCAGTGATCTGACATTGAGCATACACTCGCCTCAAAAAAAAAAAAAAAAAAGATTTTCTGGTGGTAAGACTAAGTGCATCAGATTCAAGTCAGATCACTGACAAGACCTGGTATTTAGCCAGTAGAGGACAATGTTAAACTGAAGAAAAGCAGTTCCTGTCTTCCATATCCCAGAACAGCCCCTAAAATCCCAAGGGGACAATATGCTGTATGTAGAGTGCATATTCAGTTAACCCTGGATCTGCCAGCTCTAAATCAGTTTAACCAGCAGTACTAATCTCTGCACTTACTTACTACAACATATTTAAAGTCCACAAACAAGGGTGTCATTCTCTATTGTAGGGTTGCCACCTGTCCGGTTTTGACCCGAACAGCCCAGTATTTTGAAGGGCTGCCCAGGTCAATACTTCCTGCCAGGTTTTCCAAATAAGGAAAACCGGGCGGGATTAGTTTGATTGACGCAGCGATCGGCCAATTGCGATTGCGTCATCATAGCTCCGCGCCATGACGTAATGGACCCGCCCCTTGTCCGGATTCAGCCACAGGAAAAGGTGGCAACCCTACTCTATTGTCTTCCAAATATGTCTAACGAAAATTCTATGCCATTGTCTCTTGGTTTGCAAGATGTGCAACACAATTAGCAATCTATACCTTATTAAAAATCATTTAAGAATAAACCCAATCGGATTTGCTTTGCCTTCAGTAAGGGCTGAACTACAAGGACGCTTTCCATGCATTTGTCTGATCCTACGCTCGGGGACAAAACACATGCATCAAGTCGGATGCGTGCATCCGAGACGAAACGACTGTTGGATGCAGACGCAGCTTGCAGCATTTGCTCAGACAGTCGTGTCGTGTCGGATGCACGCTGCGACACCATCCGACTTTTTTATTACTTACCTTGCTTCCCGTTGCATCTGGAGTTCAGCCCTAAGCATTAATTATATCTTCATTGGATCAAATACAAGGTACTGTTTTATCATTACATAGAAAAGGCATATAATTTAAAATTTTTTGAATAATTTGATTAAAAAAGAGTGTATAAGAGATGGCCATTTCATAATACAGAGTTTTCTGGATACTAGGTTTCCGGATAAAGGACTACATGGGCTTCTAAACCTCTTATGTTATTATAAAATGATATATTTTAGACAATTGGATGATTACATGAAAATTTACATCACAGACATACAGTAGAACCTGACCATACAAACATCACCACTATCTTAAAATAAATGTTTACAGCAATAACAAAGATTATTAATTGAAAAATAATGTCTTAAGTACAACTCTGATATAGCGGTACTGTAAAATCGCTTAAAGGGTGAGAGCCCCCTAGTGCCTAACAGAAACTTGTATTCTAACACAGTTTGCACACGTCGGCACTCACAAACCAATATGGCAGCTGTACGAAACAACCAAAGTGCCTACAGTAAAGAGAAATGGCAAACACAATAGATATACCACAACCTCCCCCCATTCCAGTATTTTATGAAATGTGAAAAACATGATGTTTTAACTGCTCTATTACAAAAGGCTGAAAATATGTTTCTATGATATGCCAAGTACCCTTTTCTCTGTATTTGCTAGTTACTATCAGTGTTTAGTCTGAAAGGCACCATCCATCATTTTAATGGAACATTTTTTATACCTCAGGAATTCTATGCATTCCTCCCTGCTAGTTAAACAATGTCATGTGATTTTAGTGAGGTTACAGAAAAAAAAAACCTGAATGGTTAAAAAGGTCATTACAAAAGGCAACATACTATTACTGACTTGGGCAAATCTCTTGAGCGACACATCATTCTGACTCCCACATTTACAGGGTATGTCTATAAAACGGTTTATAAAGTATGCTAGTTTTCTCATTAACTGTAGACAGTAATATAAACACTATATATGCTGGTCATGTTTGCATCACTCATTCATTCTTTTCTCATATTACTTCTTCTTTAGCAGCTTTCACTGGGAATATTCCATGGACACAATGAGCTTGTCCTATATAATTTACCATATGTTGAGAACATGAGTATATTATAGCTCATAAGTATATGGCCCTGCAGCACCAGATGTTTATATAACATACGGTGACCAAAACACTGGCCATAGACGTGCAGATTATAGCCTATGTTGGACGAATCCTCAATATGCAACTAACCATTCAGATTAATATAAAGTAGTTAAGAGAACAAATCACACAATGCTCAGGCCGTTAAGTGACAGACAGCAATCGTACAAAAGTTAGGTCTCACAAATAGTAGCGACCCATTGATATCGTATGTAGATATATTATCAGTAGCCAATATAAATCTTTTAACCTGTCTGATCGACTGAGCGACCGATTGCCATGGTACGAAAAGTGTTGGGACGCTCCACATACGGCCTGAAAATATAATAATAATATTTTTGAATCTATGAATAAAAAGGGATACTAAAACCTGCAGTTCAAAAGTGGGGTATTGAGAGTTTTATTGTGGTGCTCTGGTCACACCACATAACGGCATATTGTTGTCCTGAAATGTTTGATCCTATCCTGTGTGCACCACATTAAAACTGGAAACGTCTCACTTTTGAACTGAAGGTTTTGGAATCTGTTTTTATTAATGCTACAATCACTGGCGAGGGAAGAGGCCAGCACCAATACCACCATTGGAGTGACTGGATGTCTAACATAAAAGCTCCTTCCTGCTTTTCAGCTCTCTAAAGGTGGCCATACAAGGCTTGTTTGGCCACCTTGAGGTGGCCGATATCGGGCTGATCCGATCATGGGCCCTAGGACCCAACGATCGGATCAGAACGGCGCACATACGGGCGGTCGGATTGCAGGACCACATCAACAAACAGATTTTTAATCCTGACTGATCGACATCTGGCCGACTTTCGGCCAGATATCGATCGGGAAAGCCTGTCGGAGGGCCCCACGCATGGGCCATTAAGCTGACGACTAAGTCTATCGGCAGCTTTTATCAGCCCATGTATGGCCACCTTAAAGGGAAACTGTCATGAGAAAACTTTTTTTTTAATGCATCAGTTAATAGTGCTGCTCCAGTAGACTTCTGCACTGTAATCCATTCCTCAAAAGAGCTAAGAGATTTTTTTTATATTCAGTTTTGAAATCTGACATGGGGCTAGCCATTTTGTCAATTTCCCAGCTGCCCCTGGACATGTGACTTGTGCCAGCACAGGGAACTGCTTTCTGGCAGGCTGTTGTTTTTCCTTCACAAAGTAACTGAATAGTACGCAGTGGGACATGGGTTTTAATATTGAGAGCTTTTCTTAGCTCTACCAGGCAGCTGTTATATTGTGTTAGGGAGCGGTTATCTGGTTACCTTCCCATTGTTCTGTTGTTAGGCTGCTGGGAGGGGGAAAGGGAGGGGGTGATATCACTCCAACTTGCAGTACATGATATCACTTCAACTTGCAGTACATCAGTAAAGAGTGATTGAAGTTTATCAGAGCAAAAGTCACATGACTTGGGGCAGCTGGGAAATTGACAAAATGTCTAGCCCCAATGGATTTCAGTGCAGAATTCTTCTGGAACAGCACAATTAACTGATGCATTTTGAAAAAATGTTTATCCCATGACAGGATCCCTTTAACTCTGAGTAGTCAGCAACTTTAAGGGGGGCCACAAGGGACATCATTTTTCAGTCAGTTTGCAATTGATCCTTAGTATTTAGTTCAGAATCAAAAGCAACAGGTATGACCCATGTGCCCCCCCCCTTCAAGTTGCTGATTGGTTACTAATTTCCAACCAATCAGAGGAAACCAAGACAGCTGAAAAGCAGGAAGTAGAGTTCTGACTATTATGTTCGACATTCAGTCATTCCACACTTTATACATTACATTTTTGGCTAACTATATTAAAAAAAAAATTCTTTTGCACAGCCTATTTACACAGTTTTTATTTTTATACTGAACAATTCATTAAGGGGCATGCTTACTAAGGGTTGAAGTGAAAATCCAAATAAAAAAAATTCAAATTTCTAAGTAATTTTTGGCTTTGACTATCGAATATCCCAAAATTTGATTTGAAAAAAAAATCTGAAAATTTGAATTTTTGAATTTCAAAGTACTGTCTCTTTTAAAAAAATTTAATTTGACACTTGGCCACCTTAAACCTGCTGAATTGCTATTTTAGCATATGGTGGACCTCCTGGAACCTTTAAGGAGTGTTTTTGAAATCTTTTGAAATTTGAAAGACTTTTGCCAAAATCGTTCTAATCGAACAATGATTCGAACATTTTTTTTTTTATTGAAAACAGACCTATTCAATTCATTTTTGATGGAAAATCCCCTTTAAAATTTTTAATTTAAATTTTTTTTTATTCGGAATTCGACCCTTAGTAAAGCTGCCCCTTAATGTTTGAGAATATACTATATATTACTTGAAATTATAGCTTATTCCTGCAGTAACAAGAGCCTTATTTATCCTTTATCAGTGTGTTTTATCTCTGGTATTTCAGTGATAGGATAGGTATGGCAGGAATTCAAATCACTAAGTATCACAAACAGCAAAACACACACTAAGGGCTAAATTTATCAAAGAGTGAAATTCCGCCACTCTCCATTCATTTCTATGGGATTTTGAAAGGCGTATTTATCAATGGGTGAAGTGAAAGTTCACCCTTTGATAAATACGCCTTTAAAAATACCATAGAAATGAATGGAGAGTGGCAGAATTTCACTCAAGTGGCGGAACACTCTTTGATAAATATACCCCCTGGGTGGTGGCAGAAAACATTTTAATCGTGAAATCCATTACCAGCATTCGTCTTCCAATACAAATTAGTTTCATGTTCAAGTTGGTGTCATTGTGTTGGCATTATGAAGTGGATCTTGACTGATGTTGGTGCCCTCTTCCTCCCAGCTTTTAGCATTTTCGGTAAAACTACTTGGGAGATTTTATTCAGATTTGTGGGTAAGATTTTATATGATCTTGCCATGCAACATAATGCAACAACACAAGATTTTTAGGATTCTACGATCCTATCTGAACCCCTAAAGAATGTAAAATTTGTTCAGATAAAGTTGGATGGTGCAGTATTTCAATGTAAAGAAAAAGTCGGTCAGACACCATCAGATTGGATCTTGTGGGATAAAGACTCAGCATGCAGCATTCGCATCCAACAGTCTTGTTACATTGAATGGAAAATTATACATGTAGGTTACACTACAATCCCTTACTACTATATTTTGATCCATGTGACTACATTCGACTTGTCAGATGCATTTTGTCTATATGACACCATCTGACAACAGCACTTTTGTTTAGCTCTTAAAAGGATGTTGTTAACATGTAATAATAGCTTGGGAGATGGGAATCAGTTAATACAATCTTAATAGGCCCCAACAGAAATGAGAAATATAATAATATATAAATAATATTATATAAAGAAGAATGATCTACTAAGTTCACTCATCACTATAAGTTTCAGTTATGAGTTATTTCCCTTAGAACTTAA
>CM044439.1:149207350-149272827 GCA_024363595.1 Xenopus borealis
AATATGTCTAGCCCCATGTCAGATTTCAAAATTAAATATAAAAAAAACTGTTTGCTTTTTTGAGAAATGGATTGCAATGCAGAATTCTTCTGGAACGGCACTACTAACTGATGCAATTTGAAAAAAAAATTTCCCATGACAGGGAAAAACCTTTAACTTATGTCTTTAACTAGATGTGCCAGGTGGGTTGTATATTGTATGTTCAGGTTAAGGCATTATATTCTACAAGTAAAAGTCTAGTTGTATTTCTAATGTCACATCAGAATATTGTAAAGGAATTGAAAAATGTAGGTGGTAATAATAGGTATATAGATATTACTTTGTTTATTTTGACAGCAGGTATAAAGGATAGTGACAATACTACACTCTATTACTTACCATGTGGGGCAGCTGGATATTAGCTAGACTGTTAATTAAAGACTGACTGAGATTGGCCAGCTCATGAAGAAGAGACTCATTCTGCTGTTCAATAGCTTTATTCTCTTCTTCAATTGTCTTCAGGTTGCCCTCCATGGTGGTAATCTAAAAGGTGCAAATATGCGCAAAACAATAATATAACAAACATTATAACAGCATGTGTTTTGTAAAAATGGCTATTAATGAAAATGTAAATGTATGAGGTCTAATTAATTTTGTTAATTTATGTGAGCATGCTTTTTGCGTAAAAAAAGTTGTTTCAAGTCTTGAATAATGTTTGTTAGAAAGCTTGGCTCTACAGATACCTGTCAGATAACCCCATAGGCTAATTGTGACATGTGACTTTGTAGTGCGGCTAAGTGCATTTTGTAGGAATGTAAACAGTTCTAAACTAATCTTTTTGTATGTGTGTAGTATGTGCAGCTAAATGTAAAACAGGTGAGCTGATACTGTTACTAAGAAATAGAGTGTTATTATAAATAACTCCTCAAAATGAAACAAAAACTGTGACAATTTTCCTACAATGAACAGAAAACAGTCTCTACCTTTTTTGGATTTAAATCTGAAGAGGGTTGGTTAAACTTTGGTAGGCTTTACTGTTATATATTTACTACTCTAATTATTCCCCTTCAACTGCACTTCACAGTAATTATGGCTAATTATCTTAATTACCTCCTGATGTTAAAATATCAATTACATGTTTTATCCATGTGATGCCTTATCTTTATATTACCAATTATCTAAGAATTTTGTCTGTACCATTTTTAAAATAATATTTCTGGCTACAGAGATGGAAAGTACTCTATGATACGTTTGTACATTAGTACAATTATGTAATAATAAAGAACATAATGTGTTTTTACTATGTGAATATTTAATTCAGATGTTCTTCTGTTAACAGACATGTATTTTACTATCATTTACTAGTATAAGGATTGTATTTTCTAATGCTGATCCTACATTAGTGCTACGGGACAACATGAAAACAATGTCCTTTAAAAACTGGTCAAAGCTTCCATAGAAGTTGGACAGCACTGCTTAAAAATGAATCTGCTATTTAAAAAGTGATAAGCTTCTAATGGTCTAAAGTAATATTGAGTGATACAGATCTAGGTGAACAAAACCATGCCCTGTTTCTGAATAACTTTTATTCTTCAAAGGCTGAATTTCGTGTAAGTTACATGGAAAAACCACAGAACCACCCCTCCCGTGTAACTTACATGAAATTGGTATTCATCAACACAGGGTTCTTGGCAAGCAACAGGGCGCTCGTCCAGTACCTAGTGGGAGGGAGCAGAAGCTGAAAAGGGGGCAGAGAATGAGGCAAAAGAGGTGGAACTGATTCCAATGAGCAAAATAATGTATGTGCATAAATTAGAGACATGTTTTGGAGATGCTAGATGTTATGTTAGAATAGCCTTATGGCTGGTCTAACTTTAAAGCCATCCAGCCCTGCTCGGCATTGAAAATAGAATGCCGTTTTGTTTTTTACAGATACTCTTCAGTTATGTTATGTTTTAATTCCACCTCTTTTTTATGGTAAAATCAGAAGTACTAGATTCTAAAATAAATAAGATAAACAAAAATAAAAAAAAACATCATTCCGCATTTTACTTGAAGAATCCCAACGTCCTTAGACAATTTCCCAGGATAGTATCATAATCCAAATATTTCATTTCGTTGGAAAGGTTAATGTTCGCTGAAGAAACAAGTTTATAAGTCAATAACGGTTCTATTCTAATTCATTCTTGTTTCACGTATGTAGTGCCACACAATTGAATGTAACACTAGGGAATAACAAATGGTAACTAGCTGGTTCTCATCCTCACCCTTACCCTCCATGTATTTGTTTTTGTTTTCATCTATTAAGATATTGAGTTGATGTCTTGGTTGATGAATACCATGCAGCCAACATGAACATGTGGCCACAGAAAACGGTATTTACAAAATTACGGATGCGCCCACATGCGTCACATAATGATGTAACTTGGACATGTCATGCACATGCACCACACAAAGCATCATTAGTGCTTGCTTTTGAAAGAGGTTTCGATGACAATGATTTTTGATCATTTTTGGCAACACAGTTTTGAGTAATGTCACGTTTTCTTACATGGTCATTTCTTTGGAACAAAGATACATAAAGTCAACCATTTTCTATTACAATAACAATAACATAAAAATGGACTAAGCGGGAATACCCCAGTTTTACCTCTTGTTGAAGCAACTACAAAAGGCAGAGCTGGATGATATATTGGAGCTATTGTTTAGTTGTAACAAATAAGCGTGCGGAAACTGTCCTGTGCTAGAGTAATGCTCGCTTATCCCTTTATAAGACAACAGCATTATGACTGACATAACACAGGTACGCTGGATTCTCACTGAAGAAATGGGGATAATTTAATGGAGTAATTACACCCCTCTTTACAGCTTGAGATAACATTTTGTAGACATGGATGTAATTGTTATGTTAAGAGCAGAGATGGGTCTTCAGCATTTGACCATTATAAGAAATTCTCTTTAAAATAATGAACTGAGCATGCATGAAGTATGGGTGAGTATGAGAATAAAAGTTTTTCTATACATTTGTATCCTTGCTTTTCATAAATAAGTTAGTGGCATCTGAGAGGGAGCTTGCATTTTTGTTAGTTTGCATCTGACTTTGCAAGTCTAAGATAGTATCAATACAGTTCATTTGAAATAATATTACATGAGAACATGTTAGTCCATAATGGCTACCTGAGTTCTGAGTTTAATCATGTCAGACTCCATCTGGGAATTAGACTCATTTAGCTCTTTGATTTCTTCATCCAGTTGTTTTATTTCTTCATCATTTTCAATACCTGAATCAGAAAAATAATATATAAACGTATAAGCCAGGAAGTTATTAAAGTTGAAGCAGTGCCAATCTCTGAATGATATATTATGAAGATAGCCATCTGATCTTATAAAATTGTATTTTCTTCCATTTAGTGTGTGAAGGATTGCATGGAAAACACATACATTTTTAATGAGTGATAAAGTTATGACAACAAATAATCTCCACCTTGAGGGGCATCTATACCATTAGTTGTATTTTGTCTCTCTGACTGTCTAATAACAGGGGTCCCCAACTTTTTTGCTCGTGAGCCACATTTAAATTTAAAAAAGAGTTGGAGAGCAACACAAGCATGAAAAAGTCCATGGGGATGTCCAATAAGAGCTCTGATTGGCTTTTTGGTAGCCCCTATATGGACTGGAGGCCTACAGGAGGAGAATGTTTGGCAGGACATCTGTTTTTTATGCAACCAAAACTTGCCTCTAAGCCAGTAATTCGAAAATAAGCACCTGCTTTGAGGCCACTGGGAGCAACATCCAAGTGGTTGGAGGTCGCGAGCTACTGGTTGGGGATCACTGGTCTAATGGTTATACAAATTTGTTGTGGAAAGTGGCTGCATATAGTAGTAGCTCACTGTAAAAAATCAGATGGATAAAATCATATGTATCCATTTGTCATAAAGTTCCCACTTCAAGTATTTTCAAACGACCATCAGTCTATCCTCTACCAGAAATCTCATATTTTTTCCTACTGTGTTTTCCTGCTTTTTTACAGTCAGACCCTTCCTGAAAAAAATGTTTTGATAAGAAAAATGTATACAATTTCCTCTAAACCGTAATCTCTAATTATTAATGTGTTACATTTCAACATAGACCATCTATATATTTATTGGAACTTTAAAAATGCATCTTGTCTTTAACTGAACAGCTTAACAAAGATATACTTAAATTACAGTAAGTTTCTTTGATCACTTGCTTATCTCATGAGTGGGAATCACATGGGTATGCTGGCCAACAAGCATGTTAAGAATTACACACTGACACAATGTGTGATTGACACCAAGTCAGTAGGCTTCTACATAATGATTACTTTGGCTTTAACTGCCTTTTAATCAACATAATATGTCCAATGTCCATGAAACGTTTAAGTCACAATCTTTTCTTTAAATAATTATACTCAGAAGGTATATTCTAGGTTCTGCAAAATAACAAGCATGTCAAATATACATAGATAAAAATTAATATGATGTTCACTAAAATAAGAAAGATAATTCCTCAATTAAAATGAAACTTTAGTTATTTAATGTTAAAAAATGAAAGAGATTTTTAGGTGTAATTCTAAAGCTGTAAAGCTTGCATATCAATCTGCCCCAAAAAATAAAAAAAATATCAACATTGGAAGTGAAATGTGTTCTATAACAGTATGAAAACCATCAGTGAGTTGCTCTTTGGTAAGGTATAATAGGATATAAAAGCACATTAAGATTTAAGATACACCATAATACATAATAAATACCACTTTAATGGTGTGTTTCCAACAGTATTGGACATTTGAAATTAAGAATTTGAACCTACCATTTGTTGCCCGCTGCTTAATAGTTAGCATTTCTTCTCCCGATAATCTGGCCTTTTTCATTGCTGAAGTGGCTCTTGGGCACCCCGATAAACTAGCAAAAGGAAGAGATGGAGATGTATCAGCTATGCCAATAACAATTATAGACTTGCATTTGGTTAGTTTGACAGCACTTTCAGTTTACCTTGGAACATATGATAGATCTTCTTTATTTCTGTAACAGAAGATGTGAAATATAATTGCTATAATATTGCCTTGGCTCCATTTAGTGTCATTACAAGTAACTTTGATTATTGTTCTTACTAAATAGTTCCAGTGTAACATTAGATACATTGGAGGGTGCTATTACAGCTGCTAAATATTTATCAGGAGCCTCAGAAATAGGTCCACTACACTCACTAAACTTTTCAGCTTAGCTGTACATATCCTACAATGATATGGTTTTACTTATAATTGTCAGCCATTTAGATTGCCCCTTCCCTTCTTGTTAATAATCTCAGATATTGCTTGTTGGGATGCCAGGTAACCTGCTGGTAAATTGGTATGGGATTAAACAAATACTTGAAGGTGGGTGGAGGGTATAAGGAGGGTTCTAGCCTGCCAGTCTCAGAAAAAATTCCATATTATGAAAGCCTGAAAGAACTTGTATATCTGTAACAACTTGATTTTTATTTTCTCCTGTTTGTAACATAAGCTCCTCATGTTTTAATTATAATCCTCTTCTACTGTCCTAACATGTTCCTGATTTTTATCACCTGTTTCCAATTTTTACACTTCCCCTGCTGTGATGAAGTCACCACTGGGATACGTGGGAAAGTCCAGGACTGATAAAGGACTTGATAAAGGGTACATCCTGAAACATGTAGTGTGTCACTGCTGAAATAAATGCAACACTAGCAGTTTTTAAACCTTTTGTCTGTGGCATCCGTCTATACAATTATACTTAACAGGACTAAGCTTATTTATGCCCCAGGTTCCTAGCCAAGTTGTTTCAGGACTGCTAGTCCGGGGGTTATGTATTTTTCTGAGCCACCTCAGGTGGATAATTAAAAATGCAGCTCAAGCCAGAGTGTAGAGCTCCTGTCTGGGGAAAAGACACAATAAAGCTACCTGTGTGAGCTGAGGGATTGAAACCACCTCAAGGTTTGGGTTTTTATATATTCTGGAATGCTCCCTGTTTGGGGAGACAGGTAGAAGGCCTTCTCCTCTCCTAGTTAAGGAAAACTGGCCTGTATTAGTTAGAAACACATTAAGAGGCAAGGGTTTTATTTTGAATAGTTTGTCTTTATTTATTTTGTGTTTATTTTGCTGCAAGTGACAATAAACTGCCAAAAAAAGACTACACTCTCATGAGTGATCTTGTGTCATGGGTTGTGTTACCCCCAGAAAACTGATCCTAAATACCTAAACCCTTACATATGGTGGCGGGTGCTCTGGCACAAAATAAAATAACAAAAGGGAGTATAGTATTGCAGAAACTGCAGTGCAGCATGGAGGATTTTGCGAAACAGTTAATACTGTCTAATGCTGCACTTCAGTAAGCCAATGCTGAACAGATAGCAACAAATGCCACCCAGCAACAGGCACAGCAACAGAAAATGACCATGTTTCAAAAGCTGGCAGAAGCTGGCAGACCAGCAGGTAGTGATGTATTGGTCCAACACTTGGCACAGAGACCCCAGGAGCTACCTTCAATAACTCATAGCAACGTGACCAAAATCAATGTGAGCTGCTTCCTCCAAAAGATGACATCAGAGGATAATCCGGAGGCAAATCTCACTACATTTGAGCAGACCACTGAAAGAGAAGGTTGGTCTGAAGAGCAGTGGCAGGGTCTTTTGGCACCTCTGTTAACAGGTAAATCACAAAAAGCATATTTTGACCTTGACCATGCTACTGCCATGGTTTTATGCCTTGGTTTTACCCTGGTGCTTCATGCCCAATGAGTCTACAACTGGGCTTATCACCCAGACAAGCCTCCACACTCTCAGATGTTTGACCTGATCCACCTGGTGAGAAAGTGGTTGGGTAGTGTTGGATCGCTACCTGAGGTCCCTTCCAGTTGTCCTTCGCAAATGGGTGACCCATGGAGACCCCAAATCAGCGGATGATCTTGTGGAGTTGGTAGAAAGGTACTTTGTAGCTGAGAACTTTTGAAAGGGAGGTACACTCTAGCAACTGGCAAGACTGTTCATGGGAACCAGGGTGATTTTTTTGGCAAAAATCTTGGAGGCTGGCAATCTAAGACCGGAAAGTCTAAGACTTTTAAGTTCAATTCTGAGACTGTTAAATGTTTTCTTTGCCATGATTATGGTCATATTGCAGCAAATTGCCATTTGCTTGATAAGCCCATGCAACGTGATTTCTCCCTGTTTGCTACTCTTACATACACAACTGTGCCAGTTCAAGAAAAACAAATGTGTAAAGTGAGCATGGATGGAAAGCCATTACTTGCATTGCTAGACTCAGGTAGTCTAGTCACTTTAGTAAAAGTAGACTCTGTAGGCCCTGTTAAGTTCCAGAAAATAAATTAAGTGTAGTTTGTATTCATGGTGACATGGGAGTATCCCATGGCAACCCTGAAGTTTAGAACGGGCCTTGGTACAAATGATGCTATAATTGGTAGGGATTTTCCCCAGTTTTGGGATCTCTGGGATCAATCTGTTTCTCCCAGCTCTGAGGCAGTGGGTGAAGGACATGTACCCATTGGACATTCAGAGGTAACAGATTCAGAGGATCCTCCTCAGGAAACCCCAGCTTTCCCTTTCTCTGTATTAGCGGACACCAGAGATGATAGCAAAATGTGCATTTTAGCTCCGGTTAGGCAGGGATATGTTTTAACACTGTTATCCTAGCAGCATATGGAAAGCGTGTTCCTGGGGGTGCAGGCGGTCAGTTGATGATCTAGCTATCCAGTGGTTACTATTGTCTCTGGTGCCTGAGGCACATCGTAGTCGCTAGTTAGACAGTTTTGGTGCCTGAGGCACAAGCTAGATAGCTATGTTGTTAGCATTGGTGCCTGAGGCACTTATTTGGCAGTTCAGCCTTCGGACAGTCAGTATATAGTGGTACCTGAGGCACACCATAGTCAGATAGTGTAGCTTTCAGTATTGGTGTCTGAGGCACAAGGTAGACAGTCTAGCCGATAGTGCCAATGCCTGAGGCATAAATCGGATAGATCAGCCGGCAGGACAACCTATGTACATCGGTGCCTGAGGCACAATTCAGCTAGTCAGGTGAGCCAAAAATGTACACTGATACGCTATTCAATTACCCTAACCACACTGGTGGAAGTGAGGGTAATGCTGGCGGGTAAAGGGGAGGCTTTCACCATTGGGGCTGAACAATCAGCTACACTGTAACCACACGCTATATTTTCAGTGATTAATCCGCTACTTTGGGCCAAGTTCGGCCCCCTGCCTTGCCTTAGTTTTAATTTTGTTACTCAGTATTGCACTTAGATGATGTGATGATGCACAGTATGAATTGAGACTCTCACGTGCCCAGAGTTTAGGCTGTGTTGGATGCTCTCCTTAAAGCAGGCCTGACTGCCAACCCCAAGATATGTCACTGGTTTGGAGCAGCCATTCAACAGTGGCCATGCCCTCTTAATAAGATGCAGGTTCAAGCTTTTCTTGATATCACTGGGTATTACAGGAGGTTTATTCCTCATTTTGCCATCTTGGCAGCTCCCTTAACAGACTTAACCAAAGGGTAAAAACTGATGGTTAAGTGGTCCCCCCTTGAGACAGAAAAATCTTTTCAGGCCCTCAAGATGCATTATGTGCCCAACCTTTTGGGTTTCGTATTCCCAAGATTTCTCAAAGGACTTTGTGGTCAAGCTGACATATCAGATATGGGTTTATGGGCAGTATTATTCCAGCTTTATAACGGGGAAGAGCATCCAGTGGTGTACTTAAGCAGAAAGCTCAATGAGTGTGAGAGGTAGTATGCCACAATTGAAAATTAGTGTTTGGCCACAAAGTGGTCCTAGATGCCTTAAGGTATTACATCTTAAGCAGAAAATGTTACCTTATTATCGACCATGCAGCCCTAAAGTAGATGGCCCAAAAGAAGGAGACCAATAGACAGGTGAATCCATGGTTCTTCACATTGCAGGACTACTGTTTCACAGTAAGACATAGGCCTGGGGCAGAGATGTTATTGTTGATGCCCTGTCCCGGGTTCATTCCTGCTGGGCCTCAGTTGTTCCAACCACTGGGTTGAACCAAGTGGGGGGGTTATGTGATGATGTCACCACTAGGATACCTGGGAAAGTCCAGTATGGAGTTTATTTATGCCCAAGGTTCCTAACAGAGTGGTTCTGGGACTGCTAGTCCAGCCTGGATGTTTTGTATTTTTCTGAGCCACCTCAGGTAGATAATTAAAAAGGCAGCTCAAGCTAAAGTGTAGAGCTCCTATCTGGGGAAAAGACACAGAAAAGCTGCCTGTGTGAGCTGACTGAGAGAGATTGAAATCACCACAAGGTTTGGGATTTAGCATATTCTGGACTGTTCCCTGTCTGGGGAGTCAGGCAGTAGGCCTCCTCCTGATTAGTTAAGGAAAATTGACCTGTATTAGTTAGAAGCCCATTAAGTGGCAAGGATTTTATTTTGAATTGTTTGCTTATTTTGCTGCAAGTGACAATAAACTGCCAAAAAGAGACCACACTCTCATGAGTGCTTGTGTCGTGGGCTGTGTTACTCCCAGAAAACTGATCCCAGCTACCTAAACCTTTCTAGTACATACTTGACTTTCAAGTTACTTTAGTTCCCTTTCTCTTCCTCCATATCATTCCTTAGCCCTATAAACTTTATTCCATCTCTTGAATGGCAGTGACCAATATTTAGCACAGTGATTTGTCTGCATTGTTACAATGTCTAGAGCATGTAGTAAATATAATAAAATATTATAAAAGTACTAAAATTTACTTTTTATCATTATCCGATGGTGGCAATGCTTTCATGTAGTTGCATAACAATTATTTATAATGTATCTATTAAATAAAAGATATCATAATTGAGGGGCAGATTTACTAAATTCTTGCGAAGAATTCGAAGTTCGATCAAATTTGCATAAAATGTGAATCTTTGAATATGCAAATTAGGCATATTCGACCATCAAATATTCAAATTCGAATAATTTGAATATTAGAATAAAATTTCATTCGAATATTCGACTATTCGATGGTTGAAGTACTTCCCCTATTCGACCACGTAGTTCGCTAGATCCAAGCTGCAGAATTGGGGACCATTATATTTGATCGAATAAAAAAAATTAGATCGATAAAATCGTTTGAAATGATCTATTCGAACGGTTAATCAATAGATCAAATTTTTTAGTTCGAATTGCGGTAAAATCCTTCCAATTTGATATTCGAAATTCGAAGGATTTTACTTCACGTGGTCGAATTTTGAATTTTTTTTATTCGAAAATCGACCAATAGTAAATCTGCCCCTAAGCATTTTTAAATTATGGGCATGTGCACAGCTAGGCTTATTGGCTAATATCTCATCCAGTCAAGTGGTGAAAACATTGTGTCAGTTCATATATGAAGTGAAAGGACAAAAGGTGATAGAGAGACTATACAATGTGAAGAGATGAATTACTATCATGTCAATATCATTATCAATTGTCAGTGCAGTTTACTGCACTTAGGATGAAAGAAAACAATTGAAATAGTTATTGTAGTTAGAAGACATCTCCATAACATATATTTCTTACTACTTTCTTTAAATAAGAATGGAATTTTAAGATTAATGTTACAATAAGCTTACAAAATGAAATGAAGTGCACTATACTAATTTATTTATAAGTACAATGGAATATACTGTCTGACATAGTCAGTTCATTTTAAATAAAATTGATGAAAGTCAGTTTATTACATGGTTTAATTATAGTAGGGTGACATACCTGCGATGTGTAAGAAAACTACCACTAATATGTCCAGAACCATCACATCCAGGAGTGGGACATGACATGCCTTCTGTCTTTCCAGATTTCCAGGAAAATTGAGATCCATTCAAATAGCCATCTTTCTGTCTCTTAGCAGCTAACGGACACCCAGAAGCACTACGATGTGAGGCATACTTTCCAGTGACGTGTCCTTGCCCATCACACCCAGGAACTGGACACCTGTATATTAGAGAGAAAATATTTTTTCCCCAACATTCAACATTTACAGGAATATTCTGAAGCAAAATATTATAAATTTTCTTGAATAAAGTAAAAGGCAAAGTTGAATTATATATTATATATTTGTGTTGATCAACCACTGAGCCAGTTTCTAAACTGTAAAGTAAAGTTTTATAATCCAGGCTATGTGAACACCCAAGGATTCTTGGTAAACTGAGTAAACAAGTAAATAAATGTAGTACTGTGATGCCTAAAGGAAAGAAGTATATCTCTTGTTGCCTAGTTTTATTCAATAACATAAGCTATAGATGTGTGTTTGGCTTGTGTGTTTGGCTAGGTTCATAATGCAATAAAAAAAGATTTTGACTAATCGATAAAATCTAAGGGGCCAATTTATTAACATTTGGATTTCAATTTTTTTCACAAATCTCTAAAAATTCATGTTTTTTCTATATTTCTTTAAAACTATAAAAATTCAAGATTTATTAAGCGTAAACTAAATTTCCATGTAAAAGCTGTTGAGGTCAATGTGAGCTGTGCTGATCTCATTGGACCATTCTTAATCAACTCATACTTTGAGAATTTTTTTCATTAGTAACTGACTTTTTATATTCAAATTTTTTCATAACTTTCATGACATTCGTAATTTTAGAGAAAGTACTGGGGGTCATTTATGAAAACTAGGCAAATTTGCACCTGGGCAGTAACCCATGGCAACCAATCAGATGATTGCTTTCATGTGTTCCACTCAACAGTTTATGTACAAAATAAGGATAACTGCTATGGGGAGTTGTAGTACAGGAGGGTCACAAAATAATAAATAGTATGACTGAAGCGTGGGGCTAAATTTACATGACTCATGATGATAAACTGAATACTGTAAACTGTATTAGAACCTCAGCTGGTATAGATAGATGAGGGGGCAGATTTACTATTGGTCGAATTTCGAATTTAAAAAAATTCGACCATGTGAAATAAAATCCTTCAAATTGAAATATCGAATTTGAAGGATTTTACCGGAATTTAATCGATCAAACCATTATTTTTGATCGAATAAAAAATTAATTGTTCGAATCTGTCGATTCAAACAATTTTATCGAACGATCAAATTTTTTTATTCGATCAAAATTAATGGTCCCCAATTCGGCAGTTTGGATCTGGCGAACTAGGTGGTTGAATAGGGGAAGTACTTCCACCATCAAATAGTCGAATATTCAAATAAAATGTTATTTGAATATTCAAATTATTCAAATTAAACTATTCGGTGGTCAAATTTGCCTAATTTGCATATTTGAAGATTAGAATTCGAATTTTATGCAAATTAGATTAAACTTCGAATTATTTACACAAATTTTGTAAATCTGCCCCTCGGTGTTAAAAGTAACAGCTCTTTACAAGATCATCATTGTTTGGTTAACCTAATTGGTTCTTGATCTTCTTTATCTTCCTTGCTTTGTGCTATCTTGATGCCACTTTTCTTTGCTCTTGGACAACCTGAAAGACTAATTAAAAAAGGAGAAGACATTTCAGCCCAGGAGTAATTACTGTAGTGACATACACTGGAAAAGTAAAAAAAAAAAAAAAACTAGGGAAATGACATCCTCTAATTATAAATAAATGTAATTCCTTCCAATTGAATCTAGAAGTTGAGAGTCTCTAATTCTGTGTAAAAAATATTTTATCATATGTGATCTAGTGAGTTTCTCTTTAATAAAGAACAGGATGAAATTATTTTATTCTTTTGATTGTTGCATGTATCATCATTATTATTTTGGATTCAGTGTCACTCTGAACAAGGCAGAATGTTTTCAAGAATTATCCTTGATTTTAATGGTGTAATCTGGATCTCCTGTATTGCTCCATTTGATAATAAAATAAGTTATTGCCTATAATAAATATGACATTATAAATGGCTATATTCAGCCAGTTCAAAATGACAGTAAAAAATATTTGCTTTTACTCTGACAGATCAAGAATGAGAAACAAATCTGCCATGAGATGCTTGGGCATTGAATCTCCAGCTGACCAACCATTCAAGTAAGGGATGGTGTGTAATGAATAAAATATTTATGGGGCTAATATGACTGTGGTGCACCATGTCACCTTGCATTGTTTCCTTTTAGTAAAAAATAAAAATTAAAATGCCAAAAATCTAAAAATATAGCTCTGCTTCATATTTAATATAGATAATCAGTATAGGTAAGTTATTGCATTGCCTGATATTTTCAATGTACAATAATCAGTCTAACTTATTTATCTTTATTAGTTTTCAATTAAGGCTTATAGAGTGAAAATCAATTCAGTAATAAAAGTGGCATTCATCAGCTGAAAAAGGCGGAAAACCTTCACAGAAAATGGCAATTATTGTTCTTTGTTTTAAAGGGATTCTGCCATGATTTTTAGGGTGTAGTTTATATTTCTAAATTACACAGTTTACACTGCAGAAAATACACTCTGTCATGTAAAATGTAATTCCTGAACCAGAAAGTGTATTTTTTTTTAAATTTATAATATTGGCGTGCTGGCAGTCATCTCAGGTCATTTTGCCTGGTCATATGGTTTCAGAAAGAGCCATCTCTTTAGGATGGAACTGCTTTCTGGCAGGCTGTTGTTTCTCCAACTCAATGTAACTGAATGTGTCTCAGTGGGACTTGGCTTTTAACTGCTGAGTGATTTTCTTAGATCTACCAGGGAGCTTTTATCTTGTATCAGGGAGCTTTTTTCTGGTTACCTTCTCATTGTGATGTTGTTAGGCTGCTGGGGGGGAGGCATGATATCACTCCAACTTGCAGTACAGCAAGATTTACTGAAGTTTAGCAGAACACAAATCACATGACTGGGGCAGCAGGGAAACTGGCTATATGCCTAGCCCCATGTCAGATTTCAAAATTAATTATAAAAGATCTGTTTGCTCTTTTGATCAGCACTATTAACTTATGGGATGTGAAAAAACATATATTCCCATGAGAGTATCCCTTTAAGAATAAATAAATCCTATTTATTTATTTATTTATTTATTTTAAGGAGTATGGCACAAGCCTTCTTGTTTTAAGACTTTTTGGTGAAGCATTAAAAATAACCAGGAATTGCTATCCATTGATGTCTTTGGGAAGGCCCAAAGAACCCTTTGTCCATGCATGCAGTTGTTTGTACATTTTCGGATGACAGGTGAAGGATTAGGGGCCAGCGAGTATGGAAACAGTATAATGTTAGACTACAGAAAACAAACTTGAATATTCTGAATATTTATAATTTATTATATACTGCTGGGGCAACTGTGTCGTGAAATGTTTTTTAGTAGACTGAAGACATGGTGGTCCACATTATTAAAAGATCTTTGATCCAATAAACCTCAGGTCCCAAATATTCTGGGCGATAGAAACCACACCTGTATTAATTTCTACCAATGATGATTGACTACATAGGTGCTCATTCCTTACCTTCTATGTGAAGCATAATTTCCGGTAATATGTCCAGAGCCATCACAACCAGGTGTCGGACACCTAAAACAGAGATATAGGTCGAATAGTTTACAGTACAAGAATCCATTTTTTTCAGTTTTAACTAAAGGTGGACATATACATACAAAAATTCACGTGGACCGTTGCCCTAACCATGCACTTGGCTACATTATGCCTATTTAATCTTTTGGTCTCCTGGCCAAAAATAATCAAATCATAATGCGTGCCTATGAAGAAATATCGAGAGAGGACCACTGCAGCTGGCTCATGTGGTCCTCAGCAACAGGATTTTCAAACCTGCCCAATAGATAACTTTTTGGCATGCCCCATACAGAAACAATAATAATAGTAATTTAGGGCCTGCTGGAAGAATCTATAGGGAGTGGTTCTCATTTAATATATTTGGGAGTTCAGTTTTTTTACAATATGCATTTATAAGAATGCAAAGACAATAATTAGTACTTTCAACATATACAGTATTGCATCATTTATAAGTGATGAAAAGATATAAAATTAAGTATACATTGTTTCTAAACAATGGGGTCATTTTATACATTTGATTATAAATTGAACCTAAACTTCTCTAACAATAATATGTAGCCAAATAGCTATCATTGTAGCTTTTTGGAGAAGTAGAAAAGGGGAAAAAAGGGGGCTTGGACTTTTCATATTATATGAGAATTAATTATCTTAATAAAATAATTATAGCTGGAACTACTGGAGTTATGCAGTTTCAAAATATCAGTTTGGCACATGAAGAGGCACTTCTCAATTTGTTATGGTTCATGAACAGAGATTTAGGAAGTTTTGTGATTAGTGATAAGTAATTGTGTTGGACAAGAATCAAGAACAAGATCATAGTGTGAACGTTTCCAAAGAAGCAATAAACCCCAGTGAAAGACAACCAACCAGGGTTAGAAATTACATACAGGTATAGGATGTATCATCCAGAATGCATGGGACCTGGGTTTGCTGAATAATAGATCTTTCTGTAATTTGGATCACCATACCTTAAGTCTGTTAAAAAAGACATTTAAACTTTAAATAAACCCAGTAGGATTGTTTTGCCACAACTGAAGCCCACATCGGCTTAAGTAACCTGCTGATATTTTGCTGTTCTTCTATTGTGGCTACAAATGATTGACTCCTGAAAAAACTTTGGAAGGCAAGGCATCTTATTAACAGACCTGGAGGGGAACCAATATTGATTTTGATTGCTACTATATTTACAAATACTGTACCTATAAAAGCATTGAAAAGGCTTAATAAATATACACTGCAATGGGCTTAGAACAACATTTTATTTCTGTGGAATAGCCCCTTTAGTTTTAATGTCCTTCTAAAAAATGTACATGTATCCTATCAGATCATGACCATTATGTTGTATGGCATATTAATTCAGTTAAATTAGAAATTCACTTTAGTGAATTACTATAAAAGTGGGTAAAACATTATACAACTTCACATTTTTGTAAACTGAGCTTAGCACAAGGTGGCAGCATTGTTTTAAAAAGGTGCTTCAGTTATGTAATCTGTGACCAAAAGAAAAAAAGCCTACACCATTAACAGAGACATAAATAAGCATTGGTAATTGCAGCACGTTACATATCGTTGTAGGGATGTGCTATCAATAAGCAGCAGACCGTATGTGGAAATAATAATAATAAAAATCCAGCTGAGATGTTTATTTCCTTCATTTCCATGGAGAATGCACCACTGGTTGGAATCATGATGAAATAGATATGGAAGAAAGACCTGAGAACTCACTCTATGCTTTGTTTTAAGACTCGCAGTTTTATATCCTATACAGGGATGGAGAAACATCAAAACCATTCATACAAATGAAAAAAAAAAGAGCTGTAGATACATTATGGAATATATTGGTAGAACAATGCCATATTGAGAGACTGGGGACAATGTAATAACATTTTGCTACACTTATTGTATCCCATAGAAACCAGTCAGCAGGTATCATTTACTGATCTGCTTGTGAGCAAACCTTGAACTAGATCAGGGGTGACCACATTTTTTGTAATGAGGGCCAGATTTGGTGAGGTGAAAATGTGTGGGGGCCGACCATTCAGGACAGAACTCGACGGATAATTTGCTTGCAATCCGACATGCTGAGCAAAAACAGCCCTTAGCTTTGAACCATTATTATTTAATTGGCATACTGATGTTAATCAGCTGTGTGGGGCTATGGAAGGTACAATATATAATCACCTTGTGTGTTACCTAATTAATGAGGAAAAACAATACTGAAGGCAAATTCATATATCTGAAGCCCTGGAATCTAGGTTGAGACAACTACAGTTTTAATCTGGCATTTTAACTAAAACTAAAAAAAAATCAGGCAAAATATTATGCAAAATGTCCCCTTTAAATTTATTATTATATTATTATTAGTAACCGGGCAATGAACAGAGTCCCCCCTCCTCCTAAATACTTTGTGACATAACATTTCCTTGGAAACCGAGCATTTCAAGCTGGGCTGCATTCATATCCATCCTGGGCCGCAGTATGGACACTCCTGCACTAGATGGCATACATTGCAAATGTGATATTTTATATGAGACTATCCACATTGTTTAGGCCTGGTATAGTGAATAAGGGTTTAAGAGATCATGAGCTAGAACATGGGTTTTTGTCACATTATTGAAGAAAAAGAAAGCCATATGTAACAGAAGTTAGGTCCTATTATGTAAAGGTTTTGCATTTTATAAAAAATGCCTTAGAGGCCTTTTTCTAGAGAAATGGAAGGGAAAGAATGAAATTTAATAAGGTTAAAAACAGTTGCCAAATGTTATTTGTTAATGATGATGATTTTACTAGAAGGCTACATAGAAATCACACTATTTTACTATGATGTAGAGACCCTATAACTATTAGGGGCAGATTTACTATTGGTCGAATTCGAGGGTTAAAAAACCTTCGAATGTGAATAGCTGGGGAATAAAAATCCTTCGAATTCAAATATGATAATTCGATCAATTCGATTGGTTGAACGATCGAATAGCAAATATTCGATCGATAAAATTGCTCAAAACGATCGATTGGAACGATTTTAACCATTCGATCGAATATTTTTATTTGATCAAAAATAATTAAACCCAACACAGTGCAATTTAGAATACTACCCCAGGCTAGATCCTTTCTCAGTAAAGAGAAATGATGGTCAGGGGTCTGAGGTAAACCTTTAATATAACAGGGGTATAACAAAATAAATTGGAACCCCCTCCCCAGTGAATAATAGTTATAACTTCTAGACTGTCCTAGACTGCTAAGATTGCATAGAGATAAATATATATAGCATGCTGGAGGCAATAATATTAAAATATAATTTATAATAACATATGCAAAAACAAATTTCTCCTTACTTAAGTTCTTGGGAGCTGGTAGCCATTATGCTTCGTATGCTCTTATCTGCCATGGCACAGCCAGACAAACTGCAAGAAATGGTGGGATTTCTGGTAAGAAATATTTTTCATGAATCAAGTTCATCTTGACAAAGCCACCCCAAAAACATTTATACATAAATAGGGAGAGAAATGCACAATTTTCATGTTAAGGTTTGGCAGTTATATTGATTATGGAGTATGATAATAACCAGTAATTGTAAAATAATCAGTATTTTGCTTGAAAGAGAATTTTCTTGGCTTTTGTTAATTCATGACAGACAAAAATGTTTGGATGCTCTAGTCAAAGGCTGACAAAGCTAAGCGCAAGTACTCCATGTATAGTTCAGTGTGCAAGTTCTGACAGCATTATTGAGGTAAACTGAAACCAATAAATTAAAAAGCCAGAATCCACCATGAAAAAGTGAAGTCACACCTTCTATGTGATGAGTAATTAGCAGTTGCATGATCACACCCATCAACCCTGGTGTAGGACATCTGTCACCAAACAAAAACAACCAAAATAGAAAACAACAGAAAACCTTCAGCACCAGGTAACTGACTTGAAATAGGCAACTGACTTTGCTCCTCCAAACTAGAAAAATGTATTTAACTGTTGTAGACATATTGGCAAAGGGTTGTGATATTTTCATTATTTTCAGTTTAGCTTTAATGTCTGCTAAGCAGTTTGAAATGGCTGGAGTACGAACAGGATTTTGTGAGGTACAGTAAGGATAAGCAGTTTGCACAGAGAGAACCTGACTACAGTATACATATACACAGCTTGCTCACACTACTTCACTTTGTATTAAAAAGCATTTACATGAATATCTGCAGAGAACAAGACAGAGGCTTATTATTTGCCCACCACAGAGAAATAAAGGACACAGAAAAGTTAAAAAGAAGAAAAAAAAGTTATTTCACCTCAGCTAATGCTTACGTTATTAAGTCCTTTTTGCTTTCCTTACACTGAGGGTATTTGGGCTTAGGGCTTGGAATTGTGACCTCACCAGGATATCTTCGTTCCTCAAGAGGATCAGGGAATGGGTCAAGGTCTTCATGCTGCAAAAAGAAAGACAAGTCTACTGAGCAATTTATAATGGCAAGATATAGTTGATATAGTAATACATATATACAGATATCCTACATGCCTTAGTTTTTTGTCCAAGGTTGTTGAATTCCACAATTCTGGTATAATGGTGTGTGTGGAAATTAGAATACCCCCTTAACACCAATACTACTCAATAGATGTGAGATCACATTCAGTTTATAAGTAAGCAAACAGAATATAAACTATAATCTCAATGTGCAGGAGGCCATTAACTTTCCACCAAGCAACTATTGACATATCATCATGGTATAACATTTAGTACATTTATCTAGAAAAAAAATTTGAAAATCTCAAAAGGAGTTAAAAAAATTTTAAGCATTTTGTAAAGATTATTTGATTTTATTAATTTTATATCTCCTTTTAGCTTAAATGTATTTTCTTACAAATGCTTAGCCACTTATTTGAACATTGCTGAGAGGCATCCCTATAAAGCAGTTCACATAAAAGTCTACTTAACAATATGCTCAAACCTACATCTACAAATTTTTGTAACCATAAATTATTTTTAAATTGTATTGAAATTTTTTTAATTTGAACTATGTTTAATTAACTAATTAATTAATTAATTAATTGTTTCAGGCAAAACAAGATTTGTTAAATTTTTTTGGAAAGCCAATGGAAATTGCTATTTAAGAGGAACTTTAAAAAACAATGTATGTTTACTTAAATGCAACAGAATTAGGAAACAGTGCTAATTGATACAAGCGTCATATTATTTGTAAAGCACATCCCATAGTTAATATAAACATTTTTCTGATGGTGGTGGAAATTTTATGACTTGAAATGGGAGATACAAATGTGATCAGATTGCATTTGGTCTATATTTTTACTTAGGTTTAACATGCTCCAGAAGAGCCTGAAAGCCCAACTTAAGACTGCAGATCACCATTGTGCAGATAACATAACTACTCTTTAATGTATATTCATTCATCATAAAATGCATGTTTGTATATAACAAGGATCCCTTTATTATAATAGTTTGCTACTGAAGAAACTGCCTTTAAAATATGATCACAACTATATATCTTACTTGTTACAAGTATATTATTTGGAATTTTTAAAGGCTTCCATTTTAAAACATATTTCTTAAACTTGGGATTTGGGCTGTCTGGTTGCTAATGTTCCACTAACTCAATCAATTGGGCAGTACAGGTATGGGACAAGTTATCTGGAAACCCAAAATCCAGAAAGCTCTGAATAATGGAAAGGCTGTATGCCATGCATTGCTACCACAACAACCAGTACTGAAAATGTTAGATTATGGACAGAATACAATTGCAACCAATTAAAACCAGTAGACCACAGGATAATTCCGAAATAATCTCAGCATACTGATAGCTACATGCTCCTAAAATCTAATAACAATTGAATATACAAATATTTTTGAGAATGCAACACTCTGTTTCTGGTAAGCCATCTGTATTGCTACTATCCAGATACACTACTAACCAAATTGTACTAAATGTTTTGTTATTAAATGTGTATTCTCATGAAAACAGATGGAAAATAAAGGGCATATGGCTTGCAAACAAATAAATACATATCCAAATGAAAAAAACATTCAGATTTAATTTCTATTATTTCTTGTCTGTATACAGGGTTCTGATACGAAATATATTTCGAAGCCTACTGAAATATAAGGGTATCGAGGGCAGAACTTTGTGACTATTCCTATAACAGTATTGATCAAGATGACACGTGCCATAAACCTAATGCTTATTCTTTTTTAGCACTCTGAGTTACTAAAGGAGCTTTGAGGCAGGGTCCAGGAGGGAATACTGAAGTAGCACTTACTGTATGTAAGAAGCTCAATGGAATCAAGGAGAAGGCATGATTCTTAGTTGATAATAGGGCTGCAACGAATCTAGGATTCTGTGTAATCCTAGTACTTTTTGCAGGGTTCTCATGGGCCAAATCTTAAGTATGTAAAGTATAAGTCATGTGGCAAATAAAAACTTAGGAGGGTTATTTACTAAACTAAATTTTTTCTAATCAATTGTTTGTAGCAAAAACTAATTTTTTTCATGGAAAAAAACATGAAAATTTTGAAGATTTATTATACCCCAATGCTGTTAAAAGCCTGAATCCGAAAATACACCACCTCAAACTTGTCAAGGTCCCGTAAAAGTCAATTTGAAGTTTTTGTGGTCCATTTTGGATTTAGCCCAAAATTCCAACTTTTTCAGGGTTTTAGGGCAAAAACTAAAAAAAACAAATAAACAAGCTATTCGGGTAAAAAGCATGAAAAATTCAAGCAATCTGGGATTTTTGCATGATCTTAGAAATTTTTTCCAAGATCCGATTAATTTGGGTTATTTTATTAATAAATAAATTCAAATTCAGCATGGGAGTTTGGTTGTGGTTTTTTTTTTATAAAATATGAGACAAATTTGCATTTTAGTACATAACCCTTAAATGGCCCAAATATTTTTTTTTTTATCACATTTGAATATGCAAATTAGAGATTCACATTAAGTTCAGTAATGGGACAAATATTTTTTTGGCCATATATAATTGCTTTGTAAACAGTAAAGACACTGTTTATGGTCTAAGTAAGCACATATAATGTAGAATATTTAATTCATAACTGCCTGATAGAAATAGGATACAGTGCAGCCTGTATTTTATTTTACAAATTACCTTAATGCTATAAATATATGTATGGGGAGTAATAACTTTATATAAAATATGACAGAGACTGGAGTCAGAGGGAAACAATCTCTGGTACAACAAAACCTGGGTCCCAAATTGGAAAAAAAAGGCAATTAAGGATTCAAAGCCTTTAGCTGCTGGTGGATACATGAGGTTCTAATCAAGCAGCAGCTAGTTTTACACCCATTTTTAAATATCTTTCATTTATGTTTAATTATATATATATATATATATATATGTCAGTTAATACACAATGGATTAATATAACAAATGTACTTTTATCTTCTCTGTCATACTACAAAACAGTCCTTTAATGCAACACACAGTCCTTTAATGCATGGAATGAGAAATGTCAAGGGAAAATTCACATCCAAGTTCTCCACAGCCCAAGCAAATAATTACAAGGGCCCTAGGCTGCACATCAGAAGGCAACACAATTATTATGATTAGATCATCTAAACATTTAGTCTAACCCTCATAAGAAGTAACCTGGAGCATTTTCCCCAAAAAAATAAATAATTTTGTGAAAAATATTTTGACTGAGGACTAAAATATGCTTGGAATTCTATAGGAATTAGCTATGATAATAATGGTAATATTATAGTAATGACCCCTTTTTTATATGGCAAAATCTTTTATCCCATTAATAAAATAATAGTAGTAAAAAATAACAAATAGTATTAGAACTTTTGCAATGTATATTCATGTTCTATTGTTAGCATTTTTGCATTTTTAAACTACAAATGGCAAGCTTATGGCTCAACTGAAATATGCCAACCTGAGGGTTAACTGAATACAGGAACACATAGAAAGTGGTGCACAGACAGGAGCATTGACACACTGGGACTTCAAAAAGCTGTTGAGAAATGTCAGTTGTCTAAATATATAAAACTGCTGCCATCTCAGGAAACACTTAAAATATAAAATTGAATGTGAACCATAAAAGTGCTAAGAAGTACACTTTGAGCATATTTATTAAAATTATTTTTTTTGTCTTAAGATCCCCTTTGAAGTTGGCATGAGTTTTCCCTCAGGATCACTTATAATTACATAGTTACATAGTTAAATTGGGTTGAAAAAAGACAAAGACCATCACGTTCAACCCCTCCAAATGAAAACCCAGCATCAATACACACACCCCTCCATACCTTTCCCACAAATGTTATATGCCCATATAGAGTTTATTATCACAATTACCTTTGATATTATGCCTGTCTAAGAAATCATGCAAGCCCCTCTTAAAAGCATTAACAGAATCAGTCATCACAACATCACCCAGCAGTGCATTCCACAACCTCACTGTGAAGAACCACCTATGCTGCTTCGAATGAAAGTCCTTTTCTTCCATTCTGAAGGGGTGGCCCCTGGTGCAGTGATCCTCTTTATGGGTAAAAAGGACCCCTGCTATTTGTCTATAATGTCCTCTAATGTACTTGTAAAGTGTAATCATGTCCCCTCGCAAGCGCCTTTTTTTCCAGAGACAACAACCCCAACCTGGACAGTCTACTCTCATAATTCAAGTTTTCATCTAGCCAGGTATCAATACTATGTTCCAGGCCAACATTCCTTAATTTAACCAATAAACTTCTATGCACTGCAATATCCTTTTCCACATCTATTCTAGCTTGCCGGATAGTTTTTTGCATGATTTATTGGCCTCCTTGTACCTTATAAATGATTTGGCTGTCCCAGCTAACTTGAAAGTCTTAAAAACACTTCTTTTCTTAACCACCTCAACACCAACACTTCTATTGAACCAAATAGGTTTTGCTTTGCAACAATGTCCCTTGCTTACAAGGGGAATATACTGACATGTATAAGAAGCATTTTAAAGACTTCCCATTACAGAAGAAAGTGCATCTTTTTAAATATAATGGCTACTTGGGAGCAGTTACATAACCCCTTTTATGTGTTTAAGTGAGTGATCTGTGGATAGGAACATTTGCATTTTAATAGTTCCTCATCAGTGGCTAAGGAATTAACATGGTCAGTTGGAAATGCTATATTATTCTAATACCTTAAGTTTTAACAAAAACTGAAGGGGGTGCTTTAGTAAACTCTTGGCATTACAATTTTAATCCATTCCTTTGTTGGCCTACAGCATTGCATTTAACTGGAACACTGGTAACTCTAGGCATTTACAAATTTTCAAGCAAGGCCTTTTATAGTTAATATTTTGTTTGTAATCTATAAATTAATTGTAATCAATACAAGGAAAAATCAGTGACAGTATATATACACAAAAGCAAACAATGTGGAAGAAGTCTCAAAGTTCTAGTTGTAATCATTACACATACACGTATTACATTTTTCCATATATTACTATCATTTTATCAACATGCTAATTTAGGCAATGGAGATCATCTCAACATAAAGCAAGTATATATAATTTATTTTATATATATATATATATATATATTTATATATATATATATATATATATATATATTATTGCCAAATGAATTTCTGGTTTTGTCCACCTTCTAACTCTCCTGTATGCATTAGTCTCTTATCTGAACCTCAGTATGTCACTATGTTCCTACTTATTATTCCCTATATGGAACTTGCTGTGAAACAGGTGGGCTGTATATGGTAATAAAATAATAATATGTCTGTTCATGCTTATGCCTGTTCTTTGAATAATTACTGTTCATCAGCTTTCCCTTCGCAACATGCCTACTGACGCACATAAAGTGCCGGCATGTGATTGTAACACATTAAGCACATAAAATGGTACATGCGAGATTTAAAATGCATAGAATTCTGTATATTTTAAGTAACTTTTTTTAATATAGTTAAAAAATGTATTTAATATTAGACAGAGGTGCATAAACAAAAGGGATGGGATTGCAATAATGACCTTCATAGGGAAGCGACATACATTAATCTCTTTGGAATCATCTTCATCTATCCGTCTGGGTTTCATTTTAGTGTAGTTTACTGGTAAGTCCCAGCAATCACCCTCATTCATTTGGTAACACTGGCTATTCATCACTGCCTGCCGTTGAGGTGACATTGGTTCCAGTGGAGTTAGGATAGTGCAGCAACCATCTTGATGGCTCTGTTTGTTCATGCTAAGGTCCAGTGTTCCGTTTTCATCAACGTCAATATCAGGATTCTGAAAGGAATGGATGAATATTGTGAAATTAGCTTTTCACTAATATTTTCCTAATTTTTTATTATTTATTTATTTATTTTTGAGTATTTGCTTTATCTTCTGTGCATTTAATATAAAGCAGCAGCCTGTACTGAATTATTTAATGCAGGGGTAGAATGCCATACAATGACTAAACAGAACAGGACTGCCTATAGTTTTGATCTTTCACAATATTCTTTGTTACCAGTGTTCCTTATACAGGGTAATATTTTTCTAACTGTTTTCATCTGTCCGTTTGAATTTTTATGGTTCTCTAGTGTGATTTATTGGATACTATTCAAAATAATTAGATTTTCTAACTTTATCAAGCATTATTAACTATCAAAACAGGAAAAATGGTAAATGCATTGTAGCAATCTAAATATTTACAAGTCTAATATATTTTAATGTTAAATTAATGTTTTATGCACCTCTATACAAAAATATTACTTCTTTTTCACATTTTTGTTTAGTTCTATTATTTCCTAATTTTCCTGATTTCCAAAGGTGTCCTATAATTATGAAAAATTATTTTATCACAAACCCACAAAATGCGTATGCCCTTCAGTTATTGGAAAGGATTGTGTAATTTCATCCTGCCTCATTTGAGCAACCCACATAATCTGTTCTCATCAAGTGTGATCATTGAGGTGGTGTTGAAGTTTGCATAAATCCCACCCTTCCAAAAAAATCTCTGAAACATATGAACCAATGTAAAAAAATGACACATATAACCCGGTGCTGCCATCAAGGATCACAGGACCCAAAAGGAAAAATTGGCCTGTACATTCATAATGACATCACTGATCCTCTCAGGGCCCCTCAGCTCACACTCTTTATGACAAAACTTTGCCCACAACAACCCAAACCCTACCCTCTCCCCGATGACTATGTCCCATTCTAGGTCCTTTGACTTCAACACCCCCTCTAAGTTATCTTTACAAACATCTTCTCAATGTGATTGCAGCTGCTATCCATATAGGTATTCATATCCAAGAACAGTAGAACACAAATTACATTTAGAAACACAAGAAATCATTATTTCCATTGTACATCAATGGTTGATTCTTCTAAATCAGTGATCCCAACCAGTAGCTCGTGAGCAACCTGTTGCTCTCTAACCCATGGGATATTGCTCCCAGTGGCCCCACAACAATACTGATTTGTAGACAAGGTTATGTTGCATAAAAAATAAGGGTCTGATTTACTAAGGGTCGAAGTGAATAATCGAATGCAAAAAGATTTTCAAAGTATATTTTTGAAAAACTTCGACCATTGAAGAGGCTACTTCAACCATTCGTCCATTCACCATTCGAATTGAATGGTCGAACAGTAAAATTCATCGACTTAAAAAATACTTCTATTTTTTTACTTGGCCAAATAAAAGCTGCTGAAGTGATATGTTAGCCTATGGAGACTATCTAGACCAGTTTTATTTTATCAAAGAAAAATCGTTCAATCGTACTCTAAAATCGATTTTATCGTTTGACCGAATGATTTTTCTTCCACTGCAGGAATCCTTAATTCGGTGAAAAATCCTTCGACTATGATATTCAACCTTTAGTAAATCAGCCCCCATGTGTACTGCCAAACATCTCATATAGGTTGACAGTCCACATAGGGGCTACCAAATAGCCAATCACAGACCTTATTTAGGGCTACCAAATTGCTAATCACAGCCCTTATTTGGCACCCCAAGAACATATTTCATGCTCGTGTTACCCCCTAACTCGTTTTACACCTGAATGTTGCTCACAGGTTCAAAAGGTTGGGGATTCCTGTTCTAAATGCTGTTTTTATTTGAGAAACTGGCCTTGACCAGTAACCTATGGGTACTCTTGACAACAAATAATATGGCAATGAACTTAAGAGTGAAAAGTTTAGATTTGAAGGTAAAACAACTAAAAAAAGAGATGGGATGTTACTAATATGTCAATGTGATGGATGGGACTGGTAGGGGTGAGTCATATTTGATTTTATTTCTGGTAGCCTGTGATTTCCTGAAGTTCAAATTGATGTGTAAGCATCTTCCTTGTAGTACATCATGCAATACTTGAAGTGAATTTATAGGTGAGGCTACACCATATTTTATCAAAAGAATGTGAAAAGAATCTGCAGGGCAAGTATGATATATCCTCTTCATAAAAAAATCAAGGGTTGTAATTCATCTTTCAAAGCAATGCTGTAGGTTAAAATTTTCAAAAATCAAGGGGCATGAAGCTAAATGTAAGAATAAATGCATACATTACAATCAGCAAGACATAATAAATGCAAACATTGATAACTGAGATAATAAAAGTAACTTAAAAGCCTGCAAGATATTTTGAAAGAAAGACATTATGAAAAGTAGATAGTGGCAATTTTAAAAGAAAAGCAGAAATGGCTTGAAACGAAAATTTCCTGCTTAATATTGACTCGACAAATTATACATATTTTTATGTGAACAATTTGTTCTATCACTCCTACTATTTTTACTGATAATTATAATAATAGCTGGACTGTATTTTGAAGGTATGTCTATCCCAAAGTGTTAATTATTTTGTCACATTCTGTTGGATACCCTAAAATCCCTTAGCTACCTTGGGATGCACTAATAGTGATGGGCGAATCTACCCAGTTTCGCTTTGCCGAAAAATTAGTGAATTTCCAGCGAAATTCGAGAATCGGCGAAAAAATTTGCGAGACGAGTCGTGGCATGTTTTTGACACGTTGCGTAGTTTTTGACGTGCATCACGTTGTTTTCGTCGTGTCGCGTCAAAAACGAAGCGTGACTCGTTTTTTTTTGCGAATTTTCACTGGCGTTTCGCAAATTTATTCATCAGCAGCGAATCGCAGGAATTCGCTGCGAATTCGCCCCTGGCGAATAAATTCGCCCCTCACTATGCACTAATTGTGTAAAAGAGACAACACAATAAGAAAAAGACTGTTTGAAAATATCTTTCTAAATCAGCAGCTTCTCAAATCAGAGTTTGTTTATAGAATATCCACTTGGGATCTCAGGTGGATCAATCAGTACAAAGGGTGGATAAGTCAGAATTACTTAAATATGTATTGATTCAACTGAGAATCTGCGAAGATAAGAAGAAGGAGGATTAAGCACAAGGACAGTCTAAAAAATGATTGTTTCAATATGAAATGTCTACTGTACTGCTATTTGTCTTCTGAACAGAATAATTACTGTATGTATTTAAGATATTCTAGTAATTAGAATCAATGCCATAGGAATCCTGAAAAATAGCATGGTTGTCCACTAACAGTGTTATTAAGTTTTAGAGGTGGAATATATGTATATTGCCTCTCCATTCAAATGATAATGGCATGTTTGGGAGGGAAATGGAAGTTTATTTTGTTGCTGAACTCAAGTTCCTTGATAGGTTAGCTTGTTCCCTAGTCGGATATCCCATTAGCTAGATAACATTAAATTAAGCTGGCCTCCATGAAAGCAATTTTATCTGCAAGGCTGGACAATGGATTATTTGAGGAGCGTGGACAAATTAACTTTTTAGTTGGCACATGGCCTCACAGAATTGCTGATAAAGGCAATTGAAGGTAGTTGTGGCAATAAATAACTCTGCAGCAATTGTTGTGATGCCGTGATATGGGTGTCCTGGTAGAGACTTGTGAAGGAGACTGACATCAGAAGTGCAGGTAGTGGAACTTATTTTGGAGAATTAGAAAAAAGGGTCAATCATGGAGATATGTAGTATTAGTTCAAATAGATTGTGCCAATTCAAAATTACAGTATTTGGTGGGGATTTTATACATGATAATATTACTGAACAGAACATTATTGTATATGCAACAGTGTTAAAGCAGCCAGCTTTTCTGGAGCTTTATTTAGTCTTCATAAACACAACTATAGTTTCTAAAAACAGCTGTATAGACATGGCACAGCCATTCAAGCACAGCATAAAAGGTAGATAACAGATGAAGAATTCCATTGTGTACTATGGAGCTTATCTGTTGCGCTGTGTATCCTGTGCCTACTTGGGCAAGGCTAATGGTTCAAGTTGAGCCAGTAACATAGTTAAGGTACATAGTTATAGGAAAACTATACCACCACAACTGAGGAACATGGAGGTAAGAAAAGTAATGTAAAAGCACCAGGCAAACAATTTTTATGGCAAAATTATAAATAACATTCAAATAGAGTTTTATGATGGATGCCGAAAAAGGTTATTTTCTGGTGTCAGTATCTCTTTAAGCAACAGTTTATATCATATTAATTGGCATATTAAAGAATCTTACCAAACTGATAAATTTATGTAAATATTTATGTAAATATTGCCCTTTTACATCTCTTGCCTTGAACCACAATTTCGTGATGGTCTGTGTGCTGCCTCAGAGATCACCTGACCAGAAATACTACAACTCTAACTGTAACAGGAAGAAGTGGGAAGCAAAAGACAGAGAACTCTGTCTTTTAATTGGCTCTTGTGACCTAACAAGTATGGTTTGTTTGTGTGCACCGTCAAAAATGGCAATTTTCTATTTATGATTACCCAATGGCACATACTACTAAAAACTATATTATTATGAAAAAAGTTTATTTATATGAAGCAGGGTTTTACATATGAACTGTTTTATTCAATATATTTTTATAGAGGCCTACATTGTTTGGGGGGTATAGTTTTAAGTTGGGTTGAAAACAGACTAAAGTCCATCAAGTTCAACTACTCCAAATGAATCTACCTATACCTACACTCACCCACTGAATGAGCCGGATTTACATAGCGGCTATCCCCAGGCCCACTGCCGTTTGTCACCTCTGTCCCCTCCCCTTTATTCATGCAAATGTTCATCATTGGGACTGGAACAATGGGAATTGGTGCACAGGAAATTTTAAAAAACTATTCTCCTGCACACCCCTAGTGTTTTTGAGCCAATGTGGGTGTGGTTGGGAAGCATGCCGCCCCCTAAAATCCTGCTGCATGGGCCCAGGCCTCAGTGGCCTTTCCACAAATCCAGGCCTGCCCACTGAAACTTTATATACCAATATCTATATTATTTGTAGATTATTAATCATCCAAGCCACTCTTAAAGGCATTAACAGAATCAGTCATCATAACATCACACAGCAGTGGATTCCCCAACCTCACTGTCCTCACTGTGAAGAACCACCTACACTGCTTCAGATAAATGTTATTTTCCTCTAGTCTAAAGGGATTTATAAAAGCTTGGAAATAAAAAGTATTAGCAAAACAGTATTTACTATTTTCCATGATAAAATCCCTAGTTGAAATGGAAAATTGAATGTATAGTGGCTCTTAAAGTCCCTGTAAAGCTGAGTTAGATTTAAAGGTTCAGATGGGGGATTTGAGTATATTTACTTTTAAAACGCAATCTTATTTTTTTTGTAAAGACTTCACAAATTGGAAATAAACAGAAATTACTATGCTTTTCTGTAAACAAATCCTGGCATATTCATTTGAAAAATTACATTATTTAAAAAAAAAAAATAATAATAAGTGCCTTTTTAATCACATTAGGGTCATTTATAAACACTGTGTAAATTGACATTTACTTTCACTGTTCTACTTGCAGTTGACTAAAAAAAGCTAATCCCTGATTTGCTGTTATGGGTTACTGGCAAAGTACAAATTTTCCCAGTGTTTATAAATGAGCCCCATGGTCACTGCCAATTAATTAAAAAGAAAATTAGCATCATGTCAAGTGATCATAGAAAAATAAAACAAACAAAAAGTTGGTAATTTTAATATTTAAAATTGATGTAAAATCTAATAATATTCAACCATAGATTACTTCATCACAGCATGATTATAGTTGCTATTTTGCAGACGGATTAGGTTTATTGTTAAAAATAAAATCTGGTCAAACAATGTCACACATTTCAAGATTATGAAGATATTTAAATTAAAAATAATCTCAAATTAAAGTTTAAAAGAGAAAAATATTTTAACTTTCAGACACTGGGTAAAAGATCAAGAGGTCTTCACTATTGACAAATATAAGGAAAGGGATCTGACTGTCAGTTTAACTAACAGCATTAATGTTTGGAAAATAGTCAGGAGGGATAGAAAGTCAGAGAGAGGTGAAGATGCCTTTGGAGAGCATTAAGTAATATAAATTAAGTTCCTTGTAGATTAATAGAGAAGCCCTAGCAGAGTTACAGCAAGGTCAGATCTGCCGCTCTACAGACCATCATTTGATAGAGATTTCCTTCAGAATACAGATAAGAGCTAGGAATATGTAGGATAAAAAAACAAATCTGCTTTGATAATTGCCCCTAATTTCAGATCAATTTAAACTATAAACACAGGTTGGAACATGGTATGCCTCGTCCATTAATTGATGGAAAACTGTATT
Organism: Xenopus borealis; assembly: GCA_024363595.1. Taxonomy (NCBI): domain Eukaryota; kingdom Metazoa; phylum Chordata; class Amphibia; order Anura; family Pipidae; genus Xenopus; species Xenopus borealis. Next base: position 149,238,375 of record CM044439.1, read on the forward strand.
CAGCACTTCTTGTATTAGATAAGGAAAGTAGAATAATTCCATATTTTTGGGGAAGGTTCACACCACATGGAGATATATGAATATTCAGCTTTTCTGGGTGCAATGCTCAAAAAGTCATAAAGTTTGTACAATGTCTAACCCAACAGCAGATGGCTGCTTTCAAATAGTTGACCAGGAAATTCTACCAGGTGCTTTGCTACTATAGGTTCTTAAACCTAATCAGTGTTACTTCATTACTCACTTTGTGGAGTAAATTAAATACAGATCTGTTATGCAGAAGCCGATTTTTTGGAAAGTTCTGAAATATAGGAATGCCATCTAAGCAAATAATAATTTCTTTGAATTCTTCTTTCTATTGTACTTGATGGTAAGCTAGGATAAAAAATGCTGGTGACAAAACAGTCCTATGGGTTTTTAAGGTTTTCTAGCAGCCTTAATTTATTGTGAGCCAAAATGACATTTAAGACTCTTTATTGAGAAAACGTCAGTTCCTATATATTACAGATACCTGTAGTAAGAATTAAATAGCTATAAAATTTAATTTTATTATGTTGCTTCAAAACAATTCTCCTGAAATTCATTTAAGATAAGTTATAAAGGAAAACAAAGCTTGGTTCTGTTTACCCTGGAGCAGAGATCTTGAGCTTTGGTGGAAAGGTTCTGAGGCATCTCTCTGCAACGCGTAGACAGGTTGAGAATGGCTGTGGCAGCCATGTGGGCCGCTTCCATGTCATGTGTATAATCAAAGCTGCTCTTGCTACACGTGCTACTGGCGCTGCTTCCTCCACCGCAGCTCATATTGCTACTGCTGCTGCTGGGGGCATAGCTGCTTGTTGTGCTGCTTGTTGGGCTGGAATTCTTACAATAACGTTTCGCTAAAAAAGGAAATTTCGCATTAGTTGATATTGTAATCAGTGAAACCTTCTTTGTTATTCTTGTTATTGTATGACCAACCAAACGTTTGTTTGGAAAAAAGGATCAAGTTCCATGTTAAATGGATTCTGTCATGGAAAACTGAAAACCGTTTACCAAAAGAGCACTGATTTTTTTATATTTAATTTTGAAATCAAGACATGTTAGTTTCCCAGGTACTTTCAGTAATGTGACTTATGACTGACAAACTTCAGTCACTCTTTACTGCTACACTGCAAGTTGGAGCGATATCACTCCATCCCTCCACCCTTCCAGCAGCCCATCAGCAGAACAATGGGAAGGTATCAAGCTAACAGCTCCCTGGTAGATTTGAGAAAAGCACTCAATAGTAAAAATCCAAGTCCCACTCACTCCTTCAGTTATACTGGAGAAACAATGGCTGGCTCTTTCTGAAAGCACAGGAGAGAACTGAGATGATCTGAGATGGCTGCCTACTCCCCATGTTACAACTAAAAAAATACACTTATTGGATCATGAATACAATGTTACTGTATATGGTAGAGTGAAGTATTTGCAATCAAAAATCATAAAAGAATCCCTTTAATTTAAGCAAGGGAATCAGATTTAGGACAGGTAAAATCTGTTAGTACCACAGCCAAACATTGCAGGATAAAATATGTGAGGGTTCTATATGCACCATACATTTTCTGTGCTTATTGACTTGCAAAATAGTCACAAACAATGCACCAAAGTGCCATCAAGATATTCCTTTGGTTTGTAGCAAGTTTTTGGCCTATAGGAATTAATGCCATTTGGATAGTTGCTGGAACTTGACCAGCTTTTGATGAATGTGGGAAAATAATGCGCTGGGGAAGTATAAAAGTTAATAAATTTCCTTGAGGAAATTTATTCAACCTTTGATTAATCTTCCGTTAGTTTTTCTATTTTTAAAAAGCCATATCAGTTCAGGTGATATTATGTATGAAATCCAGTTTTCAGAAATTATATATCTAGAAAAAGAATTGGGGTTACTGTATATTTATAATGAACCTTTCTGATCTATGTTACTCTTGATAGCAGTGGGAATGAGCAACTGACATGCCCTGGGTGTATCGTTTGCACATTGGCCGTGTATAGTGCAGTGGAAAATCTTTGTTACCTATGTACTTACAGAAAATGCTGTAAATACCATATAGTGGTAATGTTAACTATCTATACGTTATAAAAGGAGAGAAGTCTTGAATATTCATCTCTGTACATCAGAATGTGGGCTGAGGTTAATCCAATACTTCACCCTCCATTTGCACATGGTTTACTCTACAGATGGTGCCATGCAATTGGGAGTCACTGTGATCACAAGTCACTTGTTGCGACTCTGAAACCTCTGCAGTTGGAATTTCTTCAGTCTCATGAACTTTTGTATCCTACTCCTGCCAACTCTGCTGTAAGGGCTTGTAGGCAGGGCCCTGTATCCCTTGGTAACAGTATGATTTATTTATGTTGTAAAATAAGTCCAAGTACATCCGATCCCCATTGCACAGTGCTGCAGAATACTTTATCACTTTATAAATATTTCAATAATAATAAGGATCCCTTACCTACTTTTATATGCCTGTAAATCATTGAGTTTTGTGCACATGCACAGATTGAATCCCAGTAACATCTAAGGGTGATATTAGATGAAATACGCACTTCACTTTACAGTGCTGAATATATTGGAGTACATGGTTATATCATGAAACAAGGGCTTTAAAAATATCTAACAATGTCCGCTCTTTCTTAAAGTGATACTGCCACTATTTAAAGGGGTTGTTCACCTTTGAGTTAACTTTTAGTATGCTATTCTGTGATAATTTGCTGTTTTTCATTTTTTATTATTTGTGGTTTTTACATTATTAAGTAACATAAAAAAAAAATTTTCAGTGACTCATCATGCATATGAGAGGGCCAGGTGCTGTGCCCTGAGCCTTCCGCTTAGGGGAGCAGATTTCACTGTGATGTTTGTAGGGCGGGCCCTCAAAGAATAGACTTCCAGGCAGTTAAAGTTAAACAGCAGGCGTTAATTGAAGTATAAACATAGATTACAGCCTTGCGCGTATCGTGTTCTCACACCACTTAATCATAGGTTCTGGATATTGCTGAGAAGATATCTTACCATCATATCCTTTTGGAGATATGTCCCTAGACTGCACTTTTGGAGCGATAGCCCTTTTTCCATATGCATGGTTTTCATAGTTATTGTAGTCAAACGTGGTCTTAGAATATTTCTCCAACTCCTTTGCCAAGTTAGAGCGAGGTGTTGTAGTTGAAACATTATTCCGGTATCCATACTGGGGAATTTCTAATTGCTTTACAAAGCACATAGGCCTGGAAAATATGTAAAAAAAAAATAATCTTTTTAAAATAATCTTTTTTTTTTAACCCCTGATGCCACCCATCCACCGATGGCACTTCCCTTCCCCCAATATCAATGGCCTGCCCCCTACTTCACCAGCCCACCCCTGCCTGTTTTTGTAAAACCCTACCAACCCCCCATTGACTTCTGTAGAAACTTACCAGGCTTTACCTACTGGTTCTTTTCATTTAATTTAAAATTGTTAAAAGAACCATTTTATTCCCAAATCGAGACAAAAATTTTCCAAAATCGAGAGAAAAATGTTAGTAAAGCCTGGAATAAATTCTATAATCATTACATACCATTTGAGGGAAATCTTTCTGTTTAAAAGGATACGGTCAGTAGAATAAAAAGTGCTGACATTTAGGTATTTAGAAGAAATGGGAACCTTAATGACAAGTAGTTTGGGAAAAATACTATACTTCGTAAAAAGTCATTTTGTGCTTGCATGATAAAGTATATCTCCTAATAGTCATGTAACAATGTGACAATTCCTGCTTCGGTTTTGGAAAAAAAAGATGGCAATCTTGTTTTACTTTATTGTAGAGATTGTAGCCATGATCAGAGGAACTACATACTGTATATCATAAGGCACAGAGTAGGATATATTACTTTTATTGCATGACTTCCTGGTGAGGTCTAATTTAACTACACAACCAGAAGACAAAATAAATGAGGCAGAACAAGCGGATGCATTGGTAAAATCAAATCTTAATTAACACAATATACTGGCAGAAACGGTTACAGTGCTTGCACACACACACACACACAAATAATTTATGAATACTTGGTCTAAATCGAGCTTACAAAATAAACATATTTTGGAAATATAGTGGCTACAAATTTCTTTAAAGTACTTGCATGCATAAACATTTTATGAGATGCCAAGAGCACCTTAAAACACGATCAGATGCTTGGTTGGCTTTGGAAGCATCACAGCCCTGATGTTTCTCTTGAGCTTTTGCTAGTTTTTCTGCTGCAGCAATAGGACATCCTGAAAGACTGCAATGAAAGTGGAAAAAGATGTTGATGCTGTATGTGCATTTATTCGGTTACATTTTTGGGGGCAATGTGATAACAACTGCAAAGTTTGGTCCAGGTATTGTAACCAATCATATGTTCCTGTTCATTATTCTAAGTGCAGTAGAGAAGCTACCTGCTGATTGATTAGTTTGGGTTCAATTCTTGGACCACACTTTGCCACAGTGATTTCAGGGGGGGTTGTTTATTAAAGTCTGAATGTAAAAAACTTGAAAAATTCATTTTTTTTACTACAAAATCCAAGTTTTAAGTGGGAAAAAAACTAGACTTTTTCAATATTTATTATACCCCAAGGATGGAAAAAGTCAGAATCTTAAAATCTTGCATCTCCGACCTGCCAAGGTTATATATAAGTCATTGGGGGAGTTTGCATCAATTTCTGAGGTCTGCGCTGGAATTAGCCTGAAAATGCAACTATTTTGTACTTTTTGGGCAAAAATCTGAAAAATTCAGACATTTCAGGAAAAGGCCCAAAAAAACCTACAATTTGGGAGAAAACCTAAAAAAAAAAAAGATTTCCGCTCTATTTTATCTGGTTTGTTTCTTTTAATAATAAATACGGTCACATTGTGGATTCTAGTTTGGTCAGACTTTTTCATTTAAAGGAAAACTATACCCCGAAAATGAATTTTTGAGCAATAGATAGTTTATATCAAATCAAGTGACATATTAAATAATGTTACTAAACTGGTATATATATTTAAGTAAATATTGCCCTTTTACATCTCTTGCCTTGAACCACAATTTGGTGATGGTCTGTGTGCTGCCTCAGAGATCACCTGACCAGAAATATTTAAACTCTAACTTTAACAGGAAGAAGTGTGGAAGCAAAAGACACAACTCTGTCTGTTAATTGGCTCGTGTGACCTAACTTTATAGTTTGTTTGGTATGTTTGTGTGCACTGTTGGATCCTAGGATCCCAGGAGGCTGTCCTTATTTTTTAAAATGGCAATTTTCTATTTATGATTACCCAATGGCACATGCTACTAGAAAAAGTTATTATTATGAAAATGGTTTATTTACATGAAGCAGGGTTTTACATATGAGTTGTTTTATGCAATATCTTTTTATAGAGACCTACATTGTTCGGGGGTTATAGTTTTCCTTTAACTACTCAGAAAAATTTGGATTTTGATAAATAAGGCCTAAAATGTCACTTAATATATATTTAAATATTATACTTGCCAGAGTCTTCTAGGTTTATCTATATTCAACAAGGGAGTACAGTATATTCTTCTTATTGGCCAAATTTCCATGAAATATGTGGTACAAGTGAGATCTCTAAGCACTGTTACATATCATTAGTTAAATTTAACAGAGAACAAAAGTCTACTGACCACACCTGGCTGTCTCCATAGACTCCCCACCTCCCTACTGAGTGGCATCATCAGGAATTCTCACAATTGCACATGGCAAAATAATGCAGAATTCTGCATCAAAGTGCTGCTTCAGGCCTCCATCTCTATGAACTCGCCACAGGCGTATGAGCAGGTGGACTTGGTTCAAGGAAGCAGACCTGAAGCAGTTCAAGATGGCAACAACCAACCCCACTGCACAACTCTGCATTTTAGCCAGCTACATAGATAGGTGCAGGTGTAAGGATCCCTGGTGGTATTGTTTGGGAGTTGGAAAGTAGGACATTTGTCAGTAGAGTTTGACCTCCTTTAAGACAACAATAATTGAATCAACCAAAACTAACTTACCAAAGACTAGAAGGTTAATTTAATGCATATATGTATGTATATATATATATATATATATATATTTATATCTACATATACATATATATTTTAACACCTTTAACCGTGTAATCTGTTCATTAAAAAAAATATGAAAATATAAATTTTATATAATCAAATGAAAAAGAATGAAATAGAAAAAGCAAAATAAAAATAACAAATCCTTTAGAAAAAAAATACATACCATAGATAACTTTAGATTATATTTAAAAAATGTCTTCTTTAAATAGACAAAACTCTCATTTTTAAAAAGAAATATTTAGGCTATGGCTCTATCTGGGAAGAAAAAAAAACACAAAAGAGCTTGTTTGAAAGGACAGTTTTTGGGAGTACTACAGTAGCTCGTGCCAAAATTCCCTATATGGCAGATTTTTGATCTTGTTATGTGACAAAGTTGTGAAACTTTTCTGTACTGTAAGAAAGCATAGTAAGCACCAGCTGTCATCCCTTGAATTCAGGGGGGAGTGTGGGGGAAATGTGCTGCTTTAGTAGAAATCTCCGTCTGTAGCAGTTTCAGAGAGTTGCGCTTACCTTCTGTGAGAGTTCCTGTTGCTGTTCACATGGCCTCTCCCGGTGCAGCCTGGTGTAGGGCACTTAAGAACATTTTCATGCATGGCTAGGACTTGACAGAAAAACAAGTAAAAAGGAAAGAAAATTAATGTTTAAAGAGAATTAATGAATGCTAGCGTTGGAAGCCGATTATCAGAACCTCAAAAGAATATTTGATGCAATATTGTACTTGTAGGTGTGCTTGGTTTTGAAGCAGGACTCGGTTAGGTAGTGGGAGTATTATCAGACCTTCAACCAATGTTATGCTTTCAATGTGCTTAGTTTAGAAACTTGGCACCAAAAATAGTGGGAGGTTTATTTAATAAAATCCAAATTTATTTCATTTTTTAAATAAGAAAATCACAAATAAACTTATACCCAACAATACCCAATTTGACCTTAATTATTATTAAAAAAAAAAGCTTGATTTAGGTAAAACGCAATAAAATTGAGGTTAAACCCAAAACATATGTTTTTTCTTTATTTTTTCGTCTGATTTTTTGGGGCTTTTCTGTATTTAATTTTCAAGCTAATTCCAGCGCAGACCACATAAACTGCAAAATAGGATAGGGACCTCTGCCACTGACTTATACACAACCCCTGCAGGTCTTATGTGCCGGATTTCCGGATTCAGGCATTTTGCTGCATCAGGCTTTAAAAAATCTTGAACATTTTGAGCTTTAAAAAAAAAAAAACCTGAAAAATTAAATTTTTTTATGGATTTTAGTAAATAACCCCCTGGGTGGCACAGCTTGTGGTTGAAGGGCAGTTTTTTCAAGGCTTTATACTGTATATGGGCAAATTTTATCAGGCAGAAAGATGAAAGCAAAATGTTTACTGACTGCTATGCCACACCTCACAAGGAAAGAACTGCTCAACATGGCAGCACCAGTACAAGATTGTATCTCAATTGAAATATTTAGCCAGGCCATTCTTTTGTTACATAGTGACCAAATGCTACCAGTAACTGGGATGCCAATATCAGGGCGGGAACTAAGGGTATACAGAAGAGGCACATGCCTAGGGAGCAAAGAGAAGGGGCACCAAGCATGTAACTCATCTATCTAGCTGCCCCTAGTTCCTGAGGAGGATGACTTTTGCAGGTTGCCTGCACTGCACTTTTGCCTCCCCCACCCACTGAATGTCACCATGTGAGCAAGCGAACATGCACTGATGCTTGCACATGTGAGGGGGCAGGTGGATGAGAGTGTTCTACCTTGGTTGTGCTAGTTACTTGGCCAGCCCTGACCAATTTATTCCTGTACAAGCCCCATGAGCATATCTGGATCTCAGTTTTGTAAGTAGGTTATTAGTGATTGTATCTCAGATATCTTTTGCTAGTGTGTTAAAGACTCCCACTGTGCCTGGAAAAGTCTGCATAAATTTAGTAGTAGCACAGCACAGAATGACGACACTCTGGAACCTTTTTTTACCATGAGTCTGATATATAGGAATTCTGCTGGACATACTTTCATACTTCAGATAAGCAGGGGAAACTGAATCTACTTAATGATAATCCCTGCAAGGTAGATAATGCAGGGGTCCCCAACCTTTTTTAGCCATGAGCCACATTTAAATCTAAACAAAAGTTGGAGAGCAACACAAGCATGAAATATGTTCCTGGGGTGCCAAATAGGGCTGAGGTTGGCTATTTGTTAGCCCCACTGTGACTGGAAGCTACAGGAGGCTCTGTTTAGCAGTACATCTGGTTTTTGTGCAACCAAAACTTGCCTCCAAGCCTAGAATTCAAATTTAAGCACCTGCTTTGAGCCTATGGGAGCAACATCTAAGGCGTGGGATTCGTGAGCATGGGATTGGTGGGGACCACTGGCCTATGGCCATGTTAGTTACTGTACAGAAATAAGTAGAGGTAAAGATAAACTGTAAATAAGCATGACACTCTGATGTCAGCTTCCATATCAGTCAGTATAAAAATTACCCAGGTTATAAAAAGGGGACTGTATAAGGCCAGATATACTATATTGTGTATCAAATATAGAAAAATAAAGACTTTTGTTCTTGAATACCTGTATCCAAGACTAGAATTAGGACTAGAATTTCAGTGGGAGAATCCATGCCTCAGAAAAATGGGCATATTAATATAAGTAGGATGTATTTAATAGGAAAAAACCCATATATATATATATATATATATATATATATATATATATATATATATATATATAGATCTATAGCTGCAATGGCACTCACCATTCATTAGATTTGTTGCCGGGTGCTAACCAAAATTATCGATACAAGTCCAAAGAAAGCACTCACGGCATAGTCCATCAGCTGTGTAGAAAAGTGTATTTATTCATACACAGTGCATCAACACGTTTCGGCCCACATAGAGCCGTCGTCAGGATGTAAGCATATACATGTTGTGACCACTAGGTGTCTCTAAAATACTCACAAAGGGCTTGAAAAAGTCCTTATATTGAATTCATTCATGTGCAAGTCCAAAAAGATATATACATACAAAGAAATTGCGTGAAAAAGTTCCTTTTCAAGCCCCTTGTGAGAATTTTGGAGACACCTAGTGGTAACAACATGTATATGCTTTCACTTGAATTAACTCTATGTAAAATGTATGCTCCAATCAGAATATCACTTTGTCTATGACGTCATTCTGGCGCCTTTTTTGAAATTAGTAATGTGTATTTAACTGCGTTTGTATCACTGGCACTTTATCCTTGATAAACGGATGCAACAGTGATTGAATAAAATCTTTTGAGCACAGAATTTTGGAGTGTGGGTCCATCTCTATTGTATATGAAATCATCTTGACCCAGCACCCACACACTGCAATTGGAGTTTGAGTGCAGGTACTTTCTTGGATTTTCAAAACCGAAGGCCTAAGAGCCATAAATTATTCAATTTTTACTGAGGTTTGTTAAAGTTTTCATAATAACATCAAAGCTATTATTTTTGTTTGTTTTATTACCACTCATTTTGCATATATTGTAAGCGCTATGACATTCAAGACTTTTTAATCACCCCTACAAGTGCAACCCACTGATCACTTATTTCTGAGAACAGAAATCTTCACTTGAAAGTGATGTGTGTATGGACAATAGTCATCCCTATTCTCAGGAGTGGGAGGAATCAGTCATTTGTAATTGTGCTGGGAATCAGAACACTTAACATGCTATAGACCTATCACAATAACACTGTATTTCAAAGCTAAGCGATCAACCAAAAACATGTAATAACTCACATCCATTACTTTGTTATTCTTTTAATTGTCTTCACAGCATGGAACACTGCTTTGCTAATGGCCATTCATTAATATAATAAATATAAATTTTTCAAGAAAATGAAACTCACTTTCTGGAGGCACCCGGTCTTTGTGTGGGCACCCTGATAAACTCCGATGATGTGGATATAAACCAGTCACGTGCCCAGTCCCATCACATCCAGGAGTGGGGCACTTGCTCTCTTTCTTCTCTGTTCTAGAAGGATCTGGAATAACAAGGTATATTATTTGTCTTTGTTTACACAAGATCATAACAATAACTGTACTCACTACTTATTCATTGTGACAATAAAAGAAATCAGAAAATGGTTTTAGGTTTATTATTTTGCAGAATTTACAAGGGAATGGAAATGCAATCTAATAGTTACACTACCAAAAGAACAAAATCCATATATATGCATGATATTTTAAAGCTTTTAATGAATTAAAATGAAATCATGTACAGGTATGGGACCTGTTATCCAGAATGCTTGGGACCTGGGGTTTTTCCAGATAAGGTTTTTCTGAAATCTGGCTCTCCATACCGTCAGTCTACTAAAAAATAATTTAAATATTAAATAAGCTCACCTGGATTGCCTCCATTTAGGATTCATTATATCTTAGTTAGTTATAGAGAAAAACAAAATTATTTAAAAATTTGAATTATTTCATTATAATGAAGTCTATAGGAGATAGCCTTCCTTTCATCTGGAGCTCTCTGGACAACAGATTTCCGAATACAGATTCTATACCTGTACATGAAATTATAAATAAAACATTGAATTGACATGCAATTTTTGTAATACAATATAACACAGTAAGGCAATAAGAGACAAATGCCTCTTGTAACTAATTTCTATTTATATATTCTACTGTTGTTGTGTGATCTCATCCATTTTCATATCTTCTCCACACACAAAAAATTTATTTCTGTTCCTTTACAATGTGTAGTAGGAAAGTGATACAATTGTCCCACTAACTCTACTGCTTAACTGTTCATTTACCATTAGTTTCAGTTGTTATTGTCATTCCAGTCACTAGTGCAGTTAGGTGGATAGAGGTTCTAGAGCAGGTTCTCCTTTGTGACAGTCAAGAGGGGATTCCCTTAGGCAGACATTATAAGAAAATGGCCACTTTATCTTTGGCTTATGTAAAGAAGATGAGGTTAGGTTTAGGTTAGTGTTTAGTGTAAGCTTAGTGGATCTTAATGTATGTGGCAATAGATAGTGATAGGCCAGTTAGCTAAACAGCTAAGACTCCAAGGAGGAGTAAAGTAGGGGCTGGCTCCCCAGCGGTACCTCACCAATTAGATAACCAGATGTGCCAGCAACTTAAACTGCAAAAGCAGTGCTAGTGTCTGTTAACAAAGCAGATACTTTTGTTCATCTGCAAGATCGTGTGGACCTCTAGTTAATTATCTTCTTAGGGAGTTATAAACCAAGCTCGACCAACCTTCCATCTACAATTTTATCTTATTTATAAATAAAGTAACTTGAAAAAGTTGAGCTGGAAAATTGAGTGAAAACCTGAATCCTATGAATTTTTCAGATTTCACCCTCAAATTGCTCAGTTTTTTGGATTATCGGACGAACCCCAGCATAGACCACAATATCTTCAAATTGTAAAAGGAACATCTGCCATTGACTTCTACATGACCTCAGCAGGTTTGAGATCTCAAAACATTTGATAAAAAAAATCATGGTTTAGTAACTAACCCCCTAAGTGTTCAATTAAAATTCTCCCATTCTTTGTAACGCTAGTACTAGTGTTCATTCGGCCATTTACAACAAAAGATATTAGCACCAGCGGCAACCGTATTCCATACGTCAGATTAATACATGCCCTATAATTAAAAAATCAAGTTCAGCAAGACAGAGATAAATTTGTACCCAGGCATGGGATGAAATGATTTCGCTATGGTGAATTCTTCTTAAAGATAGGATAGAAAAATTATCTGAGTTTATTAGAGACCTGTGGAGCCAGTCCGGTAAAAATTCAAAAGTCATAAGGCTGAGAGCACATACATGGAAGAAGAATCCAACATAGCCCTGTGCTCTCCACTCCATAGTTTCTATAGGTAGAAATATATATTTCCCCCTTGTTCTCTAATGTGAACACTAGGACCAAATTAATTTCTATAATCACAAAGAGGATCAGTGAACTCATCTTCACTGTACAGCCACCTGTCTGTTTTTGAATTACAACTCCCAACAAGGGCAACGCCAGCAGGAAAAATTAATCATGATGGGCATAAAGCTAATTAATTGTGATATACATTATATCCAGGAAACATTCTGTACAGTCAGGGAGTTTGATTTTGTTTTGGAGAGAAGATCTGACTTGTAACTTTAGCAACACGTAGCTCCCATTCCTCAGAAGATGGAGACTAATAATAAAAGTTTTGTTTCATTATAAAATTACAATATACAGGTTTATGGGGGAAATGTAAAAGTCGTTGATGTAAAAGATATGCATAACGTGAACATTTTTCCTGTGCATGTATTAGCATTTACTTAATAGAGATGTATTTAGTGACTCATCTTCAGGAGAAACGAGAAGACTGCATGTTTTAAAATATGCGCCTATGCACAGTGTACGTAATAAAATGTTATTACTGCCAAAGCAGTTATTTCCTGACAAAAACTTTGAAGCGGGTCTTTAAAAAAAAAGCACAATGGCTGATGATAATGCGCCACCCAATCTAATGAGTGACAGTACATTGCCAAGTGTTATTTTTCTTTTCTTTAAAAATGTTTATTCTTCCTCTGACTCTTACCATTAATTATTTGTACTTTTTGTGTGTTGTTATAACACTTTTATAAATCATATAAATGTAAAAATATGGAACTTTAAGCAGCACTACACAAATACATTTCCTTGCAGAACAGCTCTGCAGATACACTTTCTTGGTATTGATATACAAGTTATGAACAATTGTATGGGGGTGTTCTTTCATCCAGGAATTGGAAGAATGCTCCATGTTGGCTTCTTTCAGAAGAAATGTATGCATAGTGATAAGAGAGTACCAACAGCAGGCATTTACCACCAGGAAAGCACTGTGTTTGCATTCCAAAAAAACAAGCATTATAACATGCATACTGTCTTCCTGGATAAATTTATTTCCACAGAGTGCAAAGTTCTGATGCCACTCACCTAAGTGCAACACTGCTTGTCTTTTGCAGTACTAAATTCATGAGTGGTGAGTGGAGGGGACCCCTCTCTCACCCCCTACCTGTTCCCCAATTTTGATAGAGAATCAGAGAAAATTAGGGAGCAGCAGTGGTCACAGTCTTGTAAAGAGGTGAAAAATAACTTCTATCTTGTATAGTGTAAATAGTATCACTATCAGGTGGCATCAAATCCTAAGGCTGGCCTGTAGGGGAAGTCCCCTGCAAAAGCCTTTATAAGGGGGTGCTAGGGCTGTGCACTTATTCTTTGGCCTGGGAACATCCAGAGGCAGGATCAAGACCAATGAGGCCAGACCTATTTTGGGAAGTTGAATCCTTAGGGCTAGTTAGTGGTAGCAGGTGGTATGAGTTCACTCTAGGAATGGAACATAGTTAGGCTAGTGAGAAAGGACAATCTGTTGTCCTGACAAAGAAGATTAGATTTGGGTAGAGCCCCCAAGGCTAATGTGCACCAGGAAAGGAAATTAGGAATAGGCTAGCAGAGAACCTACAAGGGAAGTGTGGGATCTGTATGTGAAGTCACCACAGAGGATTGGGGGTGAAGGTTTACAGTGAGAAAAGGCCCCTGGATTAATGGCACTCTGTCTGTGCACCCCCTACATGACCTGGAGACTTCACAAGAGAAATGCTGTGAGTGTGTGTGAGAAGCAGATAGAGCGAGACAAACTGCAGAAGTATTGTGCAACATGCTACTATAACCTAGAGTTGGCAACTGGTGCCCTGGTCTGTAAGTGTTAACCCCTGGAAGAAGCTGTAAATAAAGTGTGCCTGATTCCTTCAGCAAACTCAATGCATTTACATCTTACATTACTGGTTATCCGCCTGCCTACACCCTCTGACACCATGCACTGCACAACATTCTGAGATTTTGTATCCAGGGCTCTTGGTAAATAATTTATAAATCACCCACAATGGCAGTTAAGCCACAACTAAAATTGCAATCCAACACTATGGGGCAGATTTATCATTGGTCGAATTTCGAATATAAAACAATTTGAAATTCGACCATATGAATAAAAGGGAAGTAAAATACTTTGAATTCGACAATCGAATTCGAAGGATTTTACCGCAATTTGATCGATACAATAAAAAAATTCGATCAATCGTTCAAATCGATTTTTCCAATTCGGTAGCTTGGTTCTGGCGAAGTAGGTGGTTGAATGGAAATTTAAAGGGGAAGTAATTCGACCATCAAATATTCGAATAAAATGTTATTCAAATATTTGTATTATTCAAATTCGAATATTCAATGGAATTTGCCTAATTTGCATATTCGAGGATTTGAATTTGAATTTAATTAAAATCCGATAGAACTTCGAATTATTCATGTGAATTCAGTAAATCTGCCCCTATGACTTTATCCACTATAACTAACTGGAGACAACATGGGCAGTATCATTAGCCAGTATCATAAGTTCTGTTCTGTTCAACTTTACAGTCATTACTGTTTCTTATTTATGGTGGTTATATATATATATATATATATATATATATATATATATACATATACATATACTGTATATAAACAGCTCTCCAAATAAAGGCAACCAGATCCTTAGAGAATAAGTTCATATTCAAACTCCTTCATGGGATTTGCAACAACTAATTGACCAGTAAGATTTTAGAACAATTTGTATTCATCTCAGAGAGAAGTGCAGTAATTCCAATTTCTAAGTGGGAAGGAGCTCATTACTATACATAAGCTTCCCTGCTGGGTCAGGAGCCTTGTCTCATCACTCTTGGAAAGTGAATAAAAAAAGAACGAGAGCAGCATAAAATTCCCCAGTTTCTTTTAAGCTGGAATTCTCTAACACAAGCTCCCTTTCCAGACTAGGGTGCTGATTTATTACAAAATGAACTGAGAAATCCATAATGATTCCCAGCCCATCGATCTATTTTAAGATTTAGCATAACTTTCATAATGGACAGGGACATTTTCAGACATAAAGAGATAAAAGGCCAAAGTGAGCTCAAAGTGCAAAAGTGCAGGTATATTGCTTTGTTCTAATCCATCATGTAGAATTATATCTCACATTTCTAGCATTATTATTATATATTTATATATAATATACAATTTATTATTTTGTCCCTGCAAAATACTCTTATTCTTAAACTTACATCTGAAGTATCAGTAAGGAATGTGTGGGACTATTGGGAGCACCTAAAGGGACAATGTGCAAAGAGAGCCCTGTTCATGCTGCCTGCTCAGGGCAAATTCAAACTGCAGAACTCCCTAGTACCAGAGAACTGTAGACTGCCTTTCTAGTTATTTAATCTGCTGTAGGTCTCTGTGTTTCTAAGTCAAAGACCTGTGGTGTTCCCAATGAGTACATTTCTATCTACTTTTGGCAGCACTGTATTCATGAGTGTTGGTTGAGGCAAGCACCACAGGGGGTTGTATGCCTTTATTAGTTTATTTCCAGTTATTATTATAGCGCTGACACATTTCTGCAACATTTACTGTACTTATATATCATTCACATCAGTCTGTGTCCCCATGGGACTTACAGTCTATAGTTAGTGATGGGCGAATTTGCGGCAAATTCCCACGTTTCACCACCGGGGAATACATTTTCGAATCACCCGTGAAAATTAGCCAGTGAAAATTGGCTAAAAAAATCAGACCCCGGTGTCCATTTTTTGGACGCAAGCATCCGTTTTTTGCCATTTTCACTAATGAATTCACGCTGGCATCCAAAAACCGACGTTGGCATCCAAGAACAGATGCCCACGTCCAAAAATTAGTTGTCGGCACTGTTTTGTGAATTTTTTGGCGAAGCAATATGGGACAAATTTGCCCATCACTATCTATAGTCCTTACCACATTCACACACTAAGGTCAATTTCAGAGTATGGAAGGAAACCAGGTTACAAGAAGGAAATTTACCAACTAAAATACTTTTTTATCCTTTGTAATGCTTTGTTATGCTTGAATTTGCAATTGTCTTGCATGTTCTTACTGTAGTTTACACCAAAGTTTGGCAGTGCAGAATCGTGTTTCTTGTTCTTAGTGTCTCCTTATAACTAAGTGGGATCAGTAAGAACCAACCCCTTGATTAAAAGATGTATAGATTCATAAAGGGATTAAAAGAAGTATAAGAGGAGAGGCCCATTCTTCCCTTTACAAAGCTCTGGTAAGGTCTCAAATTATGCCATGAGGTTTTGGTCTTCAGTGCTCAAACAAGATTTTATTGAATTAGAGAGTACAAAGAAGCAACTAAGCTAAAAGGGCAGGGAAAGTCTCTGCTACTTTATTCATTGGTAGATCCTTCCAGCAGACACAATGCATCTACTAAGTTAGGAAAAAAGAGGTTCTATTTTAAGATATGAAAAATGTTTTTACAGCGAGAGCTGTAAAGCCATGGAATTCTTTCCCTAGAACATTTGTACTATCTTTACTCCCGGGAACCAGAATAAAGGAGGTTGAAGTACCCCAAAAACATTGTGCATGCCATGCACTTTCTGTACATTTGTATTGTGCATAAAAATGTTTCAATGGAAGGGATCTGATCCCAAATTGAAACTTAGAATGTTTTCCTCTATTTAACCTGCATGCAAGTAGCAGCACAATAGCAGGGGAGGTTAAAAGCACCCAAATGTAGAGGCCACAAGCTCATCAGTTGGTGAATTTGGAAGCTTTGTTTAATTGATACCCACAACAGGATACTTGGAATAAGGCTGGGCACATTGTAACAATTTTATAAAACAAAAATAGGCATGAAAAAAAAAGCACAGAAAAAACAGGAAACATAAAATCCAGAGCCAGGTGGAGGATGAATGAGGAAAAGGGAAAATGGTTAGCCTGGATTTATGCAAGAGAGGATGTAGAGAAAACATTAATTTCCCCAGCAGATGGAAAATATATAGATAGTTTCCTCCTGCATGTGCCTAACACACAAATAGGGAGAAATGGTTTGTTAATTTCAGATCAGCATTGAAAAGAGTAGAAAAGCTTAGGCTTCCATAGAAATCATCAATCCATCAGCCTTGAATGTGTCATTATGTAATTCAGCCTCTTTGCCATTCATTTCAGCAAAAAAGACAATGGACTTGATTTTACAATCCAAGTTCTATACATTGGAGCATCGCAGCTTTTAGCCACCGAGTACCATGAAATTAGTGCACAGAATTCTGTTTTTCACGTCTGTCCAGATTATTTTATTTATGAGGTAGGACATGGTTAATGTGCTAAAAACTATGACCCGATATAATAATTTATTTTACTCTGATATACTGTATGTACAAGTGAAACTACATATGGAGTGCATTTCTCTAATACAACTTTTAAAGGGGGGGCTACTTTTGGCCCAAATCCTTCAATAAAATATATGGCCAAATTCTAAACAGAATACAGTCCCTAGATTACATATTTAAATATGACCAAAATCCCTAGTCAAAAAAGGTGTTTTCTTTAGTTGTCTAACGGGGAATGTAATAAAAGTCAGTAACAGAAAAAACTATTTGCAATGTGAATAATGATGCCTTTGCAGGAAAAGATTTTGCTTTGCGAGAATTTTGCAAACCCGGAAACTGTTTAGCAACCACTTCCGACAGTGGTAGATCGTTTGCAAACTTTATAGTTTGTGCCAATGCGCAGTAAATCTAATAAAACTTCTTAGTGTAAAAGTTAATTACAGCACCTTCTAGTACTTCTTAAGAGTACGCAATTCAAATTTGCAATGCGCAAATAAAATTCACAATGCAATAACAGTTTAAGGATCAATATTACATTGCGAGATTGGATTTTATTATTTTTGGTACAAATAGTTTTTCTCTTTGCGACTTTAATTACGTACATTCCCCCCTAAAGGTTTAAAGTTAAGGTTAAGTTATGGTTAGTCTAATAAGGAAGAATGAGTCTTTTTCTGAGACTAGAAACAAATAAGATATCCCATTCTGTATAGGAATAATGTAATGCTTTTCTTTAACAATGGAATATGGGATGAGCAACACAGTTTTTTTAATTATTTGGTAATTATGATTGTTTTTATTTCACCAAATCAGCTACTTTCTCTTTCTTGAATTTCTATACAGTATAAAGAAGAACATTAAATCAAATCCCTGAGATCTTTCCAGAGCTTGAATTTTCTCTTCAAGACCCAACAACATCAGAAAAAGCTTAGGGAAAGGCATAATGGGAGTTGCAAGTACAGAATTGGAAGCATAAAAAGTCCATGATAAGGAGATTGTAAGTTAAAGAGTAGGACAAGGGTTTAAGAAAATAAAAAGGAGGTTGAGGAATGGATGAGAGTTAAGTAGAACTAGTAAAGGCGAATCTTGGTGCTCCAGATGTGCATCTGTTTCATTCTTTAAATAAAGTGAAGCAGACAAACTGCAGTTCTTGAAGCAGGTTTATTCAACTAGTATTTTGGGGGACGAATGACACCCCCTTTTCTACTTTATGCCCCACTACAGATTCTCTGATTTGTCATGAAACTTTCTTCACTACGTGTTACTTAAGCAATTGGTATTACATAGAAGTCTCTACTGACAATGTTTTCTGTAGTTATTTTCATGATTGGAGCTTAGTTCAAGGAGAACTAAAGTTTAATTAAAGCAAGCTAGAAATGTTGTAAATTATGTTTTGGGTTTCTGTACCAGCTCAAAGCAACAAAACCCCTTTAGCAAAGAAAGATCTGTGCTCCAAAATTATCCAAGTAGCTCCCCATCTTCTTTTCTGCTGATTCACTGATTCACATGCTCTGTGCTGCTGTCACTTACTGAGCTTAGGGACCCACTCACAATATACAGTACACATAGAATAGAAATATAGTCACAATATAAGGCTGATTAGTCATTAATACAGATAATTACTACATGGCAGCACAGAAATAAGTGCAAGCAACATCAGAATTTAATATGTTACCCCATAGCATCAGCTTATATTAAAGGCCAACTTAGCTTCTCAACAGCTGCTCAGAGCCCACTGAGCATGTGAGTATCACAGACACTTTCCAAGATGGTGACCCCCTGTGACAAGTTTGAAGTCCTGGATCATTGCTGCTATTGAGAAATTGAAACGTTTGGCTGGTGCAATAAGTCCATTATATAAAGTATGGCATTTAGTCATATTCCTTTTTAGGGTGTAGTTCTCTTTTAAGGAGATATACATCTTAGTCATAGTCATAAAGTCAGACAGTGCCTGTATTATACATTGCAATACCATGAACTATAGAAAGGTGTCACTTCATTCCATATATACTTTTTAAATGTCTGCCAGCATGGCCCTCGATGAGTATCACTGAGAATTATCATGCTTGACAAATGGGGCAAACCCGAAACGTTGCACCGCAATTTGCAATAAACACAATTGTGTTTAATAAGCCCTGTGTGCCATTGGATTTTTTTGTGTGCCTCAATGAGTATCACCAATTTAAGTTGTCCCTCTGCAACAGGCCTGATTTAGAGCCCTGAAAAAAAAATACATTTAAGGGGAAGTCTTCAAAAAGCAAGTATGTTAATACTATTAGTTGCCCTGAACATCCCTAGATGAAAGGACTGAGCGCTACTGTTAACCAAAAACAAATCAGGAGCACAAGAACAAGAATATGTATTAATGACTGTCTGCTCCGAAAGCCATTTTCTGAGATTTATAGTTGTGCTCCCGAGCAGACCAAGCCTGACTATCTGGTTTATCAAAGGTAAATATTCATTATTAGCACTCTCCCAGAGCCTTACAAGTCTGAGGAACAAATATGATAAAATATTTACAGCCAGCTCTGTGAGTCGTTATATCATTTACATCAGAGAGGCACCAGCGAGCTTTATTATATTCTCATTTTATTAGCTTTTATGTGCTCACATCTTGTTTTCTGCAATCAATAATAATATATTTTGCCTTGCCCAAAATGTAATTGAGGAAAATAAAAAGCAAGATAAAAGAAGTTCGGCGAGAGTGAAAGTTAGGAAGAGTCTGACATTTGCATGCAAATTCCAACAGGGTGGAAGAAGGAGAAATAAAATCTGTGCGCCTCCCTCCTTTTATTTGATGGCATTTGAATTTACCTTTCTGCTGCTTTATTGGATTACACTCAAGGTGGTGTTCTCACAAAGGAACAAAGCAAGGGAAATGCGTTTAAGAAAGGAATTACTATTGATCTTAACATAAGACACATCATGACTCGAATCTCAAATAATGCCTACTACCCAGGTATCTTAGGATAATTAATGTGCAGTCACTGCCCCTATATTAAGTTATTTATCCATTCCTATAGAGTCAGGTTTAACTCATCTTTATCTCTTTGTCAATAAGGAGCATAACGGAATACCAACCAAGTTTGCGAAAGAAAGGGTGCAACAAATCTTAATAGACAAATAATGTCCTTCTTGTAATAAACCTTGTCATAGCTCTGTCTGCTTCAAAACAAAAATGTATGCTTATGAAATATTGCTGATACATTAATGTGAATGGGATTGGAGAGTTAAACTGTAGCATGTGCAGTTTTTCCTACACTAGTAGAAGGCTCATGGGTTTATATACAGTACTAAAGTGCTAAATGGCACTAGTGAAGTTGCCAATAGTTAGTAATGAGACTATTACAATCAGAAAGCAGACAACTAGTGATAGGGATTTTATTTGCTTGGGGCGAATTCGCGGCTATTTCCAGCGATTCACTGCGGGCAAATAAATTGGTAAATGCCAGCTAAATTTCGCCTGGCGAAAATTCACAGATGTGTCGTTTTGGATCCATTTTTGGACTTGTGTGCCCATTTTCCATGTTGAAAAAATGGACGCCGGCGTCCATTTTTTTTGCCGTCGTCCAAAATGAGACTCTGTGGTGTTTCTCTAATTTTACGCCGTTTCACCCATCACTACAAACAATTTATCACTTGTTATGGACAACTGCACTGGTGCATTTTAGCACCTAACTGTGATAACCTGCCTGGAGTTAAATCAGGGACCTGGTGTTCCTTTGCTGTCTGCATTACCATTGCTCTATGCGAGCAGACAGCTAAGGTCAGAGATCAGTCCTATGGCTAATCTTGGTAATAGCTGGTAAGTATGGCTTACTTCACCTGCTACCAATTTGGCCACAGGTGATTTGTGTAAACCAATTGATTGGCTATAAAACTCACTTCACTGCTCATTGTCTCATTGACTCATTTTCCAGTATACTGTAGGTCTATGTTTCACAGTTCCTGGGTGGGCATCTAATTTCCAGTATTCGGTTTTGATCCTTGCCTGTTCCTGACTTTGCTTTCCTGCTGCCTGAACTGACCCTTGCCTGTGTTTGACTACTCTTCGCATCCTGATTTGGTGCTGCGCTTCTGATCTGTGTTTGACCTTGGCCTGTGACCTCGACTATGCTTCAGCTTCCTGATTCAGTACCGCATTATCTGTTTGGTATTGACCCAGCCTGTCCCTTGACCATGCTCCTTGTTCCCTTGTGTCCTTCCTGTATACACTTGAAAAAGGGATTATGGTTCCCGAAACATGTTGTGTGGACTGTAATAAATATGCAGCTTAGCAGTTAAACCGCAGTATTATCCTTTTGTCCTGCATTTTGACGTTGCATATTTGTCTACTTTGGTGTTACTACGGAGCAGCAGTGGGACATTAAAGGACCAGCTACACTTTGCTCCACTGCGGATACTTTGCAGTGTGAAGTCCTTCCTGTATACATTATGGTTCCCTTGCCCCTTTGTCCTCTCCTGGTGGCACCTGAGTTGTGAAGGGCTCCTCTCAAAGCCAAAGTCAGCCGAGACTGGGACCTTGGGGGTTGCTTTGGTTTTTGGGATACCATACAGTATATTACATTAACTTAGTAAACACTTAGTCAAGGAGTCTACAACAGATGTCACTGGGGGGATGTTAATTTTTTTCAAAGTCCTACCAGAAAAAAAAATGTCTTCTTTAAGTATTTATTTCAAAAAACACTGGCACTCAAGACAAATTCCAAGTAGGGTAACCCCTTGCTATTTTATTGTGTGCGAACGTGCTAATTCTTGTATGCCAATTTTGTATGCCAATGTTGTAATTGAACACACTATTTATTGTCTGCACATTGGTTGTGTTGTATGCTTGACAAAGGGGTACGCCCCGAAACGTTGCACGTTCGCTCACAATAAAATAGCAAGGGGTTACCCTGCTTGGAATTTGCCTTGAGTGCCAGTGTTTTTTGAAGTGACTTCAAGTGTTGGAGGGATGCCGGATCCTCTATGCTGAGCACCGGGCTATCTCATACTAATTTTTGGCTGGGTGAGTGCGGAGTTATATCTATTTTTATTCTTTAAGTATTTATCCAATTCAGGTTCAGGGTGAATATGGGGATTAGCAGGTGGGGTGAGAGAGTACTGTATATCAGCCCGGCCATCATCATCCCATTGCAAATGAATTTGGTTGGCTGACAAAGTATGGTGAAAAGTGCTTGATTCTTAATTAAAAAGGGCTCGGTGACCCCCCCTTCAGAAGGATAATCCATGGTGGAGAATTGAGGAGGTGGGTATTTTGATCATATAATGGCTCGTTTTAATGGTGTTTAAGGGCTAATATTAAAGTTAAACTTTAACATTAAAGTTAAAAAGTCAAAGTTTTTTCTGCTACTGAAATGAATGTCTGTCTTTTACTTGCCCTTTTAAACAACAAAAAGGTGAATGTTTCCTCTTTTACACTGTTTCATGAATGTGTTTGAATCACTGAAGGTGTGTATTCTGAATTGAGAATGCTGCACCATATTTTTTTCTCTTTTTTCAGTTTTCCCCCCCCCCCCAAAAAAAACAGAGGAACACAGCAATCCCCCTCTTGGCATTTACGGATTGTTTGGACTGGGGTACACTAGGATTCTGGGATATCTGTATACATGGGATATATAGTATATATGATATTCATAAAATATTTCACCAGTTAAGATTGCCTTAACAACAACACCTGCACAATTATTGAGTAAAAACTGTATTTTGCAAAAGTGCGCTACTGAAGAAAATACTAACATTCCACTGTAGGAAGCAAAACCCAGGAGATGGGCACATGCTCTTACTTCCAGGAGTGCTTGTCACTGAACCTGGCTCTTGAGGTGCACACTGACTTGTATCCTGATGTGGTATGTGTCCCTGCACTGTGACATCAGCAGATGCGCTGATAGATAAATGCACTCAAAGATAAATATCCAGTTCCTATTTGTTTCATTGTGTTCTCAGACCTTGATAAAGCCTTTTACTATGCATTGTTCTGCTGGGGTTTGAGCAAGTGACTGTTCCTGACTAAGGATCCTTTGCTGCCTGCCCAAAGCCATCTGCCTAACCTTGACTATGTTTTTGCTTGATCCTGTTTTGTACCACATTTTGGAAATAACCTCTGCTGTGTGCAGTTTCCCTGTGTATCCCACAGTGTTCAGGGACCCAAATGGGCTTCTGTAAAAACCAGGTTTGGCAGGGTTCTCCTGCTCACTTAAGAGGTTCCTTCAAGCAGGCTATGGGCTTCCTTGCTATACAGTCTGTAACAAACACTTTACTAAGCAAAGTTGCTGAAAATGAAGGACAAATCTAGTGTAACACCAGGTTTTCTGTTTCAGAAGAATTACCTCTCCTAAGTCTACCCTGGGCTGATGCATTCTTTAACAATAGCAAGACCAGTCAGTGGTAGCATGTAAAGTGACTAGATTAACAACTTGGAACTTCCAAGTGATCTTACATGTTCTTCTTCTATGTGTTTTTATACAGCAGTGCTTTAGTATTTGCTTGACCAATTGTTTTGCTTCACATCAGTGTCTTGAGCTGGTCATTTTGTAAGGTGAAGATAAAAAAAACACTTTGCAGGATAACCAACAATTCAAGGTAAAATAGAAAACATTATCCATCATGCTTTGATAATACTGGGTTTTTTTTCATTCGTTCTAAGACATATTTCAAATTGGTGGTTTCTACACGTTTTATGGGCAATAAGGAATTATACAAAGATTTTTGCTCTCATTTAATTTTAAGAGAACACCTAGTTATTCCACATATGTTAAATTGGACCTGTCACCCAGACACAAAAATCTGTATAATAAAAGTCCTTTTCAAATTAAACATGAAATCCAATTTCAAATTTTTATTAAAGCACTCATAGCTGGTTTAAGCTGTCAATCAAATATTGTCTGCCACTCCTTTATGCCTTAGGCATAGAGGTGGGGCAGATAATCACTTTCACCATTCAGCACTTCCTAGATGCCACTGCTCCCCACACATTCCCCAAGTTCTCTTAACCATTTCATTGTGTAGCCAGGACATGGGGATAGACATTGGGTCCCCCATTCTGGTGCACAAACAAGATTCTGAGATGATACAAGCCTTGCCTTAATAACAGTGTCCACAAAATGGCTCCTGCCCTCTTGCTATAATTATGAATTCCCAGACTGAAGAAAACAAGATTAGAATAATTTATATAGTGTAATTAATGTTCATTTTGCTTAACTAATGTGATAAAATAGGATTTTGAATATTTTTTTGGGGTGACGGGTCCACTTTAATCAGAAACTAATCAGGTCATCAATTAACACATAATAGAATAATTTCATATTGTTACAGAAAAAGACCCCTGATTCACACACTTGGACTCATCCATGTTTAGCTGCACTCTACATCAAGCCTTATTGTGTCTGGTGAGAGGTAATAAAAGATGATTGCTTAAATTCAGGTATTTGTCATAGCCGGCTGCAATAATTGAATGAGCATGTCATGAACTCCTCAGTTCTGTGCCTAAAACCTCTTGAAATATAGAAAGTATAATCATTATTATAGCTGAATTGTTGATCTTGAGATGCAAAAACAGTGTAAGGCTCTGGAAAGTAAAACCCAGATATGCAGTTAAATTTTACCTTTCGTATAGCATGGCTTTTTAACTTGACCATCACTGGTCTTTGCTCTCCTTTCTTCCCCAGAGAGATGTCTGACTGAATGGTCCTCGCAAGCCCTCATGCTGTCCCTTCTTCCTGATTCCATGGCCATTTTATCCCTCATTGCCTTTGCTCTTTCACTTTCTAAGGCAATGGCTTTTTCAAGAAGTGTCAAGTTGCCTTTTGTCATATCAAATACTTCTTCTGACCTGTCTGAGGTGATGGAGGTAGTATCATCATCTCTTTCCATACACTCATCCTCTTTTGCACAGCTAGAAAAAGTTCTTGATCTGGGGCTGAGTTGCTCTTCAAGTCTCATCAAGTTCATCATGTCTGAATAATTTCTATCATGCATATGATCAGAAAAATCTTCATCTTGCCTAAGCAGTCGCATGTTCATACTTTGCTGTTGACTTCTGTCATGGGAATTGGTTTCACTAAGTTTCCTGGCCAAGTCAAAACATTGGTTCCGCAAGCATTCCAAACTGCTTAAGCATACTTCCTCATCACTTTCCTCTACCATTTTCTCTGCATGTCCATTGTTTGTAGGTTTCCCTAACATTACATAGTTCATATTCCTTGTATCTGCCTGCATTGCATTATCAACAAAGTTTCTCTCATTGAGGTTATCTGAAAGCACTACACCATGTCCTTGTGCGAGGAGCTTAAGGGAATCCACTGTTTCCCTAACAACATCGCTGTTCAGATCTAAACTCAGCTCGGTTTTTCGTCCCACGTTCTCATTTTTGTCACTGTCATCTTCCAAACTATTAGATGTATTGCTGTTCATTTCAGACTCTGTCCTGGCTCTGTATGCTGCATCCTCAGCTATTTTGCCAAGATTCAACAATGACTTGGCAACCAGTTCATCATAGTTATCATATTCATCATTGTTATTATCATCTTTTTCTGTGTCATGCAATATTCGAGAACTGTTGCAGTCCATTGGATGGTGGTCTAAAAAGAAAACAAAAAAAATAGCTAGAACTTTGATAAGATAAGATGGAGATAAGTAAATAGAATAAAAAGTGTTATAGCACTTTAAACAGTCTTTTTAAACAGATAATTTACCTATTTTAATTTTTTACAGATACATGTATATAAGGCTTCAAAGACTCAAATATAGTTTATATAAATATGATTCTGAGTAGCCATGGGGGCAGCCATTCAGGTTGTAATATGGCACCAAGGCATACTTTATTACACAGTAAATAACAGCTAAGCTCTTTACAATGCAATGGTCTAAGTACTAAACAAGGGATGTAAACAGCAGTGCAATGTCATTCACAGCTCTCTAAAGAACTATAAAATAAAAGTTTTTCTCAAATAAAATAGAACATTTGTTGCTGAGAATTAATGTATCTGTAGGTTATAGTTGGAGAGATATATAAATGTAAAAAAAATCAATGATCACGCTTATAGTTGTAACCTTGTTCTCTATCTTGCCTTCTCTATCTTGTTTCTATAGAACTATTGTAATTGCATTTTCCATATCATAAGCCAGCAAGAGGCATGGTCATATTGGCTTGCCATTGAATGCCACTGTGCTAGGCCAACTGAAAATAACTAGCAATGCAAATTTCTATGTCATGAGAAGAAGAAAATTCTTCTAAATGTGCTTAAAGCCAGTTATTAGATTGATTAGCTGTCATGATTAAATTAATAGGACCAAGTCCAAACCAAATCCCAGAACTTGTTTCAAGCCAAATCCTTAGCTTTCAGATTCAAGTGAACAATTAAATACTGTACAACTGCAAATTTTTGTTCACTGGTCATGCTAGTTTTGAATTTGTAAATTAAGGCTTAAATTTGATCTGCTTTTGTGCATCCCTAGCGATGAATAATCACAAAAGGGGCCCATTTATAAAGGTTTGAGTTGTGTTTTCCACAAAAATTTTTTGGTTCAAAACTTACATTTTCATGAAAACATTTTTTTAGAGTTATTTATAAAAAATTAATAAAATGTTTCGAGATTTACTAAGCCCTTACCCTGGAAATACTGTAGCTTGAAGCTGAAAATACACCATCTACAACCTGTTGAGGTCACGTAGGAATCAATGACTGAGGTCCCTTGAACCATTTGAAGATATTAACAGCCTGCTTGATATTCAAGTTTTTTTGGAGGGTTTTGCCCAAAAAATGGAATGGTTTCAGCGATTTGAGGTGTTTTTTTTTTTGCTGAAAACTTATTTACTTTATTTAAACTTGCATTTTCGGGTTTCGGGGCTTGACCTCGCAGAATTGTGTTTTTCAAATTCAAGTTTTTTCTTAAATAAGATACCATTTGAGTTGTGAGTTCATTTTAGTTCATTCGAGGTATTAAAAACTGTAACACTCTAATACATTTAATATATAACTCCCAAAATGTACAGTATATCACTTTACTGCTTTACTAGAAATGTTCATTGGTGTTGTTTAGTCATTGTAACGATCTTTTGGAAGGAGCAAAAGTAAGATGAATAGGGAAACAAGATAAAAAAGAAATGGTAAAATGAGTCCTGTCAACATTTCCAATATATGAACATCATTCATTGTGGAACACCTCAGCAAGATTTCCACTGGAAAGGCACACCATGGTCAGCCTATACACTGACAAGTCACATTGTTTCATAATGGATTAGTGAACAACAATAAACCAACAGAAACAAGTCTGCCTTTAATGGGTTCTCACATGGTGGATACATTTTTAATAGTAGTCATAGGGCAAAACATTTTCCAACTTGAAAAGTAAAAGAAGGATTTTTCAAGAGCAAAGGAAAATGTATGTAAAGCTGAATTTCAAATGTCAACATGACTTTATAGTGACTAGATGGCTGCTTAACAACATCTGTAACTACATAAAAAAACAGGAACCCATGGAAAGTCAGGTGTATAAGGGCCCACATTTCCACTCATGTAGATTAGGTCAGCGCAAATGGAAGATATCTATTTATCTGTCTGTCTGTCTACGGATACCTAACTGTAGATCTAAAGATCCCAATAGCCTTGCATTTTATGCTTGTTCAAGAAGTCTTCCAAGGCACTCATTTAAAATGCTGTCCATGGACACAATTCACCCTGTACAGATTTAATCTATCAAAAGAACTCACACATAGCGTCCATGTTCCTTTCTTAGTTGTACCATATAGGTAAAGTCCCACTCTATGCCACCTTTGTTATATCTATAAATGATGCACATTACCAACATTGCTAGAAGACATTAAGCCACTTATCTAAACACTGATGTATCTTGCAAATGATATTCTGTTAATAAGCATGAAAAGAGATTCTTCAGATTTTGCTAATATTCTTACAGAAAATGCTCCTTGACACCAAGTATTCTTAATGTACACTCAGCTCTATTTTAGCACCTCCTTCAGAAAATAAGATGAAATAGCAGGAATTCTCAGATGCTATCCAAATTTTTCAGTGATAGTGCTACTTTAGTGACTTCTTGATGACTATATTTGTTAGAAAAAAAAGTAATATGAAATATAATTTAACCATCTGGGTACTTGTGACTGACATAGATACAAGTAATAGACATACTAAAATATACATATATATATATTTTTATTT
The DNA here is from genome assembly GCA_024363595.1 of Xenopus borealis. Classification (NCBI taxonomy): domain Eukaryota; kingdom Metazoa; phylum Chordata; class Amphibia; order Anura; family Pipidae; genus Xenopus; species Xenopus borealis. The sequence goes on from CM044439.1 coordinate 149,266,767, forward strand.
TTATTTAGTATGCCCAACATTTTGCTACAACTTATAAAATCACATGTCCTTAGTTAAAACTCAAACTACCAAAATTCAAACTGAACATAAGATCATTGTGCGCAATGCTAAGCACCAACTTGGGTGATATAATGGACCAGTGGGAATCCATTGTCTAGAGTAATGGTTCATGCTTCACCCTCTGGCAGTCTGAGTTTGACCAACAATTTGATCATAACAAGGATCTATATAAATCCATTGAAAGTAGACCTCATCAAAGAGCCAATGTGGTCCTTGCTTGATGGTTTTTTAAAACCTGCTTAATAGATATCCAACCAAAGACTGGTCAAACACACCATCATGATTATACCTCAGCCAAATGGATAAAAGATTACCGGCTCTGTATGGAAGACCAGCTTTGCACTGCCATTGAAAATGTAACTTTATTACACTGCAAGAAAACACATTTTACAAGACTAATTTAAAAATCTAAATACTTTAAAAGTATTCAGAAGGACCCATAATTGATCTAATGGAGCTGTTGAGGATAATACTGGCCAGCATTAGATCTACAGGTAGATGATGATCACCTTCTGAAAGCCCCTGTGATACAGGATACATTTACTTCAGATGCTAACATAAAGTTGATTAGAAATGCAAATACTTTCATAGCTTCTTTCAAAATTGGCACATTCTGGGGAGCACAGACTGCAATATTTATAGACTGATTTTTTCAATCTGACATCAAAGTGCAAAATAAACTTGACAATACTCTCATCATCTAGATGCTCTGACATTGATCACCCATAAGATGTACAGTCTTGTGTTGTGGGGATAGGCAAAAAGTGTCTCTTGCAGCCAGAATAGATAAACTGAAGTAGGTCACAAACGAAAGTATATTTTTACGAAATGTCCCCATGACTATAATGTCTAGCAGAGGTTTGCATGCTAAGACTCTGCCATCTATTTATATGTATATTCCCCAGTAATTTGTTGCACTGGTGTTAAAAACATTCATGCTGCACCTGTTCCTGTGTGTCGCTTACTGCGGAAACTATAAAGCAGCTAATGTGCAATGGCACCAGCCCTGGAATTACCAGCATGGTCTTTATAGTCATCATTTGGAAAGAGCTTAGAAACACCTGACAGAAATAAAATGATAGTCTTTGCCCTCCAGAAAACTACCCACTTGAAAATATATCTACACGTCTATGAAACCAAGTCTGCAAAACATATGTTGTTTATTGTAACACCATTACAGACTACTGCAATGGGAAAAAAGCTGCATCTACACCATCATGAATGGGCCCAACTGACTGTATCCCTTAGCAGTGAAATAGCAGTGAGCAGCATGTCCATTGGAAATGAACATCATGTTTGGCAGGGGCTAATTTAATGGTTGTGACTCACAGCTATCCATTTAATCCATAGACATAAGGCAGTAAAAGGTAGTGATGGCTGCTTTACAGCAATTACAGGAGCCATAACTAAATGTTATTACGGTATAAAATCGCAGGTCTAGGTAACAGAACATAGAATGCTCCAAGTACATTGAAACACCTTTGGGCCAACAGTTAAGGGGTCTAGCTCCAGCTGTTCACCCCATACGTTGCTGAAGGTAAGAACTAGAAGCCATATTTGGGATTCTGCTGAACTACATCAAGGGAGTGGAGGAATAATAAAGGAGATTGGTGGCTTTCTAGATTGGGGCCAGGTAACTATGTTTTAATAGATTCACAGCTCATTGACCACGGGTTGTGGAGTCATTCTACATACATACATAGGGGCAAATTCACTAAAGCGAGAAGCATCTAACGCTAGCGCTAATTCGCCAGGGTGACGTCATTTTGCAACTTCCCAAATTCACTAACAAGGACTCTGGCGAATTTTCACTAGCGAAATAGATAGACTTTAGGAAAATGTTCATCTTAGTGAATTTGCGAATATACGATCCTTCGTCAGTGCGCAACGTCGCCTGGCTTAAGGGTGCGAAGTTGCGCACTGACGGAGGATCGGAAATTCGCAAATTCACTAAGATGGACATTTTCCTTAACTTTAGCACTTACGCTAGACGTTATTTCGCCTGGTCAGACCAGGCGAAGTTCAATACAATAGATAGGAGGTTGAAAAAAAAAACGCTGGCATATTTTAGCATAGGAGGGTGATAGTCTGAAAAAGATTGATAATTTTTTGGGGGGGGTTACCCTTCTTACCCCCTACATTTCTTAACGTATGGCAACACAACTATACAGGGGGCACATGTAGGGCAATAGGACATCTTTATTTTATTTATTAAAGGTTTCCTGGGCTTGTGTAATGGAATGTAGTGGCTGTAACATATACTTCTATTATAATTTAAAGTTCCCGCCGTATGCAAATTAGCCTTCGCTAGCGTAACAGCGCTCTGCCTAGCGAAGTAACACTAGCGCAACTACACTACCATTCGCTGACCTGAGCGTAAATTCGCACTTTAGTGAATTTGCGTAGTGCTGGCGAAAATTCTCCTGGCAAAGTGCGGCGAACGCTAGCGAAGCCTACTCTGTCGAATTTTCGGATCTTAGTGAATCTGCCCCTATGTCTGTCCACAAAATCATCCAAGCCCCTTTTAAAAGCATCAGCAGAATCAGCCATCACAACATCACCCAACAGTGCATTCCACAACCTCACCAGCTTGACTGTGAAGAACCACCTACGCTGCTTCAAATGAAAGTCCTTTTCTTCTAGTCTGAAGGGGGGGCCTCTGGTGCGGTGATCCTCTTTATGGGTAAAAAGGTCCCCTGATATTTGTCTATAATGTCCTCGAATATATTTGTGCATCGCCAAAACTTGTAGGTAATTTTATATATTCCAAACCCAAGAGGAAATGGTTCCATCTACAACTGTTCACCCCATGCATACTTTAGGGAAGGAAAGAAGTAGAGGTGACATTTGGGGTTCTGTTTAACTACATCAAGGGAGTGGGAGAAGAATGATGGAAGTTGGTGGCTTTCTAGATTGGGGTCAGGTAATTATGTTTTAATAGATGCAGGGGTTGTGGAATCATTCTACATACATACTCATGCATCTCCAAAGCTTGTAGGTATTTGTTATGTATTCCAAACCTAACAGGAAATGGCTCCATCTCCAACTGTTCATCCATGCATACTTTGGAAAGATCTACAGCCCATATTTGGGGGCTCTGCTTAACTTCATCAAGAGAGTGGAGAGAGAATGATGGAAGTTGGTGGCTTTCTAGATTGGGACCTGGTAACTATGTTTTCATGCTCAATGACCAGGGTTTATGTTATGTTATGAGTCATTATACATACCCACAAATCTACAAAAATGGTATGTATTTTCTATATATTCCAAGCCCAACAGGAAAGTGGAGTATCCCAAGAGATTCTCATTTAGTCTATTACAGTGATCCCCAACCAGTAGCTTGTGAGCAACATGTTGCTCTCCAACCCCTTGGATGTTGCTCTCAGGGTCTCCAATGCAGGTGCTTATTTTTGAATTCCAAGCTTGAAAGCACGTTTTAATTGCATAAAAACAAATTATAGTGTCAAGTACAGCCTCTTGTAGGCTGCCAGCCCACATAGGGGCCACCAAATGACCAATCACAGCCCTTATTTGGCAACCCAAGGGACTTTTTCATGCTTGTGTTGCTCTCCAACTATTTTTACAATTGAATGTGGCTCACGGTTAAAAAAGGTTGGGGACCCCTGGTCTATTAGATGGGAATCCCTATAATATATTCTATTATGAACCTTTCCTATGTGAATAGCATTTTTTTTTCGTTTCCGATTTATTGTGAGTTTTTTTGTTTGACATTTAGATAGGAGAGCATCATCTCAAATATACTGCATTTTAAATGCTTCTCTGAAAGGACTGAGAATGGAAATGGCAGATAATGATAGCATCTGTGAAAATTATTTACCCAATGTCTTTGTATGGTTCAGTAACTAGAAAAAAAAATAAGGATAAAAAAAAAAGATCTTTTGTGCAAATCCTGCCAGGTAGCGTGATTTAAATGTACTGATAATCTATACAGTGAAACCTGACAGCCAGACTGATGTTCTCGATAGTAAAAGTATGTAATTTCATTCTCGGGTTTTTACACTTTGGCTTTTAAGCATAAGAAATTAAAAGTTTAGCTCCTCATATTGCAGGGAGCTCCTGAAATATTGAATGAACTTGCTTTTAAAATTTGATGTCTGAGATTTCAGTCTGCAAGATTAAATGAATTTGGGGTGGCTGCATTTTTTACTTTAGCATTGAAATGTATTATCGGTTAGTGCTATTATTAGCTATGGCTCAGAATGAGGGATACTAGTCAAACTAAAGTGAGAAAAAACAGGTTCTTTACCATTTGGGAAAAATATGAATCTAAAATGTTTGGTACAGATGAAATTATAATTTTACCTTTATTCTTAGCAACATATTTACATGATTGTTTGGGTTCTTTGTGTAGCCGCAAGGAATGGCATATTAGGGGTTTTGTACCTTTCAAGTGCAGGTGTGCTAAGGGGTACAAAAACATGCCTCTAAGTGCTCACTTACAGATCAATAATGGGTTGCTGGTGTCTGCATTGTCTGATGAATCAAAAATCCATCTCTCAGTGCAGAGAGCAGGGTCAGGAGACACAGCTCGGCCTTGTCCTTACTAAAGTGGTGGTCCACCTTTAAGTTAATGTGGTTGTTCACCTTCCAAACACTTTTTCAGTTCTATTGTTTTCAGATGGTTCACCAGAAATACTTTTTCAATTACTTTCCATTTTTTGTTTTTTTACTGTTTTTCCAACGTTGTTCTACATTTAAAATGTAATGTCCCTGTCTCTGGTGTTTCAGCTCAGTAATTCAGGTGCAGACTCTAAACTGCTACAATTTTGAAACATTTAGTTGATACATTTCTCAGCAGCATCTGTGGAATATTACCAACTGTTGTATCAATTCTATCAGTTGCTTTTAATGAAACTCAGGGATTCTGCTCAGCAGGGACAAAGATAAGTAATGTATCAACTAATTGTATCAATTTAAAACAGTTTATAGGGTCGGCAACTCCCCTCCCAGAACCAGATGGTGAAAAATTTTACTTTACACTTTAATATTAGAAAAACAGTCACACATAGAAAATAGAAAGTCATTGGAAAAAGTATTTATATCTGAAACCAATTGAACTGAAAAAAGTGTTGGAATATAAACAGCCCCTTTAACTGTTTTTATGTTATAGAATGGCCAATTCTATGCAACTTTTTTATAATGTTTTCATTATTTGCCTTTTACTTCTTACTCTTTCCAGCTTCTAAATTTGGGGCACTACTCCATATATAAAACATATGCTCTGTAAGGCTACAGATGTATTGGTATTGCCAATTTTTATTACTCATCTTTCTATTCGGGCCTCTTCTATTCATATTACAGTCTCTTATTCAAATCAGTGCAGGGTAATGTGGACCCTAGCAACCACATTGCTGAAATTGCAAACTGCTGCTGAACAACAAGATAAAAAACTAAAAAAAAAAAACCTTTTTTTAAGCGGTATTGCCTGCAAAAGTCACAACTTAAACTTTCGCTAGGCACAAAAGAAAGCTAGTGCATCTTTGCAATGAAATGCTCGCATTGCCTCAGTAACACTAGTGAAAAAGTTGCCAGCGTTCGGCGCACAACTTCGTATAGTCGATTTCGGCACAGTCGTAGTGTATTTGTGCCTGGCGAGGTGTGCGAAGCTACCGCTGGTGAATCTGCCCAGATACATCATTAGCATTCTACTAGATAAAGACCTTCATTAAAATGAGGATACGTATGACACCTTTTTGGCCTCCTTACTGTCACATTGTACCTGTATTGGTCTTACCCCAGGCTTGCTTTGGGCAATAGCAAATCCCGGTAGAACACAGGTTGCATGGACTCAGGTGGGCCCTTGCTATTATTAAAAAAATGTGTGAAATCATTAACTGACTAAAGGGCAGATTTACTAAATTCACATGAAGGATTCAAAGTTCGATTGAATTTTGAAAAACTTTCAAATTCAAATTTTCACTCTGTGGATCCACCAAACTTCTCTTTGTTTTAGCCGGAGCTCCCTATCACCTCCATTTTT
>CM044439.1:149281848-149294024 GCA_024363595.1 Xenopus borealis
AGTTTATAAATGACCCCCAATATGTCTAGCCCCATGGGATATTTTAAAATTAAATATAAAAAAAATATTTTTGTTCTTTTGAAAAATGGATTTCAATGCAGCAAACCAGCACTATTAACTGATGTGTTTTGAGAAAAAAAAATTCCCCATGAAAGTATCCCTTTAAGCATTTTCCTGAAACCCACATTATTCTAATTCTGGTCCTGCTGGTCTATACATGATAAACATTTAAAACTAGAAATATATAAACATATATATAAAAAGGTCTTGACAATGGTCTTAGATGGAGACCGAAACGTTGACCTGTCCTATATTTTTAGTATGTAACAAATAAAAGTAACTTTTGAAGCCTTTTCAAATCCTGGTATGCATCTATACTCTAAACAAATGATATATATATATATATATATATAGAATTGCTAATCATAACCTAAGACAGGCTACAGTTTCCTAGGAATACAGTCACATATTTGTTCATACAATGCAAGTCACCCTGCACAGGCTTCTAGCTTTATCCCCACAGGCAATCTCATGCAAAATACAGAAAGAATTACTGGTTCAGAAACTGGGATTTACTGCTGTACTGTAGATGTCTAGTCAGTCAGTTATTGCCAGTCTCAATTTAGCACTAGCTGTTTCTGCTCTGCTAAGTGGCCCCAAGATAAAAAGAGGGGAAATTACTGCAGAGAGAGAAGAGGCAGAGAGCGGAGCTAATTGTGGATGTTGCTGAAAAAAAACCAGGAAGGATTTGGGATCCTGTGAGAATCTGGGAGCAGCGTGAGCCACAGGGTATATATACAGTATATTTGGCAACGCAGTAGGAACACTTGGGAAATTTGGGCAAATGATAAAAAAAGAAGAATTAAATTAGAAAAGTGACCTCATTATTTCTTATATCTATATTTATTTTCCAGTTAAAGGGCTTGTTCACCTTTAAAGGAGAACCAAACCCCCAAACTAATGAAAACCCCTACCCTCCATAATCTCCCTCCCTGTTCCCACCTACACCTGTAAATGCCCCTAAGTCTTAAATAACCCCTCGGTGCACAGTCAGCCAGGCAAAAGTGAACAAGCTCTTAGGGGCACAATAACAAACCCCTTAGTGCTCATTCAAATAACATTTCTGGGGAAGTAGCTGCACTGTGCACATCATGGTGGACAGATGGTAAGGACAGGGCTCAATTGTAGCTTGACTTTTCTGCCAATTCCAAATTTGTGCATCTGAATGTACCTCTCCATCGATCCTCCATTGAATTGAGAGTTGCCAAATGCAGATGGTGCTCTATCAAAGGGAGTAGCTAAATGTCTCTTAAATGGAGCGCAGGGTCTTGCAGCAAGTGTGCAAACGGAGTGCAAAGTGACCAGAAGAAATTAAGGGGGAGATTCACTAAGCGGCGAAAATTTGCTAACGTTGCCTTCGCTAATGTTCGCCGCACTTTGCCAGGAGAATTTTCACAAGCGCTACACAAATTCACTAAAGTGCGAAGTTACACTAAGGTCGACAAATGGTAGCGTAGTTGCGCTAGTGTTACTTCGCCAGGCAAACCGCATTTATGCTAGCGATGCCTAATTTGCATACGGCGCAAATTTAAAAGTCTAATAGAAGTATATGTTACAGCCACTACATTGTACTAAACAAGCTCAGACAACCTTTGATAAAAAAAATAGGTTGTCCTATTGCCCTAAACATGTGCCCCCTGTATAGTTGTGTTGCCATATGTTAGGAAATGTAGCGGGGAAGGCGGGTAACCCCCTAGAAAGGTAAAACATGCCAGATTTTTTTTGGGACAGAAAAAATTCCAACATCTTTTTTCAAACTCCCATCTATTGTATTAAACTTAGCCAGGTCTGACCTGGTGAAGTAACGTCTAGCATAAGTGGTAACGTTCAGTAAAATGGCGATCTTAGTGAATTTGCGTAATTACGATCCTTCGTCAGTGCGCAACTTGGCCTGGCGGAAGGGTGCGAAGTCTATCTACTTTGCTAGCGAAAATACGCCAGAGTCGGTGTTAGTGAATTTGCGAAGTTACGAATTGACGTCACGCTGGCGAATTAGCGCTAGCGTTAGAAGCTTTGCGCTTTCGTGAATTTCCTCCTAAATGAAAGAAAATGCACATTGCCATAATTTTTGCACTTTGTACACTGCTCAGAAGGGCAGAAAGCAGCAGCCAGGCAGATCTTATGTTAGTAGTCACAACCTTACAAGTTTTACTCTCAAACTTGGGTCCACTAACCAGACGTTAAAGCCTGTTCATGCTCAACTGCGTAGAGCTTGCACAAATTTGAAAAAAACTGGCTTGAACATCTTCTGAGCCATAATTGAATGCAAAGGGTGCAAATAATCGATTGTCACGCTCTTTTTTTTTGCATTTGCAGGGCTGATTGAATTGACTCCATATAATGAGATAGGGAAGTGTACTTAGTTTCTTACAATATAAAGGGAATGATGCAGTGCTACCAGGTGAGGGCAGTGTTGCATTTTTGTTTTGTGTAATTCGCATATTTTAGTTTTCTATTCCAAGCATTCACTTGGAATTCTGGAATGACCTCTGGTATGGATTTTCACACTAAACCGACTACGGCTGAATGCTGATGTGCAATATTTATAGTTTTGCATTATCAAGATTAATTTTAAATTCACCGTTCCAAAGGTCAATCCTGTTAAAGGCACAACAGTGATATTCCAGTATATTTATTGGGAAATTGATGACTCTCAGATAGTTATATATTAATTTAAAACAATTTAACTTAATAAAATTTAACTTCTTTAAATATTGTGCCTTTAGCAGTTTTATTTGTAATTAATCTTCAGGCGCTTGGGCGTCTAGCATGTAATTCCCATTATGTCTCCTGCTTATATTTTCTTTGTGCCTTCTGCTGAGACATGTAGTTCTGTGCCTGTCACATGTTATGCCTACAGCAGTCATGTTTTAATTAAATAATTACTTTTTTGCCGAAGACTTGAAGGGGCCAGTGACAAACAAAAGACAGGAGCTTAAATGAACCATGGGGTTATCAGTGGCAACCAATCAGATCATTGCATTCATTTTGTAACTTTCCTTAAGTAGACTGTTCAAAGCTAATTGAGTAAAAATAAAGAAAATGAAGTTGTGACTTGATTATATAAAATATTGTTATTTTTAACCCATAAGAGTTCATGGGATCTGATCCTCAAGGCTAGTGATGGGCAAATGTATTCGCCAGGGGCGAATTCGCAGTGAATTCCCGCGATTCGCTGCTGGCGAATAAATATGCGAAACACCAGCAAAATTTGCCAGCGAAAATTCAGCAAAAAAAAACGAGTTGTGCGTCGTTTTTGATGTGACGCGTCGAAAATGACGCGGCGCGAGACGAAAATGACGTGACGGAAGCGAGGCGCGTCGGAAATGATGCGCGACTTGTTTCATGAATTTTTACGCCAATTGGTGAATTTTTCGGCAAAACAGGTGAAATTCGCCCATCACTACTCAAGGCCAATAGAAATTTCAGAAGACCAAACAAAACACATCAGATAAATGCAGAAACGTAACTTTTGAATGCCCCATGAGCCTAATCTAGGCATACCTGACCTGTTGTAAACATTAGGGACTCTGATAATCCACTGTCAAACTGCTGAAGACAAATAAATGTGTATGAAGGGGCAAACCAGAACATCGATCAAGAAGTCAACAAGAGTTCCAGACCAGCTGATATTATAATGATGGGTTTGGGTTCATTATGGTAAAATTCATAGGTTTCTATAACTGCAGTTGATATCAGGACCGAGGTCTAGACTGCCAACAAAAAGATAGTGTGTATGGTGTACATGGTGTAGATTGATTTTCAAGAAGTGTTGAGACCTCTTGTTGTACAGTGATTATCATGATCTGTTATTATTGATTCAAGCATAGCAGTTAATCTACCAAATAATAATTTTTCTTAAACTGTTGCAATTGTTATATAATTACTAAGACTAACCAATGTCAAGAGCTTACAAACTAAAAGGGAAAGATGAGCAATAAAAATAAGATATGGATGATGCACAGCGCTACGAAACAAGTTAGAAGTACATGTTAATAATGTTAATAAAGTATGTTGTAGTAGTGGTCCATGTTTCTTGGATGTAAATGGCAAGTTTGCGGTGTTAACTAATAAATGAGTTTAGAGCGTGTACTGTATGATAAGGGGCTAGTTTAGTTCTTATTGGATTCAATTAATCTTGTATAGGGAGGGAATTAATTTTAACTTACAGTGCTTGTAAGGTACCCTTGATATGTATGATGTGAAAGGAACTGCCAGAACATGAGTGAAGAGAGTCTCACAAGAAGTCATTGATCACTGATTTGGAAGAGGTTATAAGAAAGGAGAAGAGGACCCTCTCTAAGGGTTGCACTTTCATATTAGAAAGGTGATGTAACAAAAGTGTAGCATTGCTCCTGTCAAACACGTCCAATTGTTTCAGCAGCTGAACATTTCCGGTAGAACTATAGCATCTATTGGCTAGCTGTTTCACTGGTCAGGAAGAAAATGAATTAAGGCCTCCTCTGGTTCCACCTCAAAATCCAGGTTTGTAACAGAGGGACAAATTCACTAAGATGCCCAAATTCGCTAGCATTGGCATCGCTAGCGTTCGCCGCACTTTGCCAGGCGAATTTTTGCCAGCACTACGCAAATTCACTAAGTTGCGAATTTGCACTCAGGGCAGCGAACGTTAGTGAAGTAGCGCTACCGTTCGTTCACCAGGCAAAGCACAGTTACGCTAGCGATGCCTAATTTGCATACGGCGGGAACTTAAGCGTAAAATAAAAGTATATGTTACAGCCACTACATTACACTACACAAGCCCAGGAAACCTTTAATAAATAAAATAAAGTTGTCCTATTGCCCTACATGTATCCACTGTATATTTGAGTTACCATGTGTTAGGAAATGTAGGGGGAAGGAGGGTAACCCCCCCCAAAAAATTGATCTTTTTCAGACATCCTACAATGGTAAAACACGCCATAGAAATGGGACATAGAAAAATTTTCCAATTTATTTTTTCAAACTCCTATATATTGTATTGAATTTCACCTGGTCTGACCAGGCGAAGTAAAGTCTAACGTAAGTGGTAACATTCAGGAAAATGTTGATCTGATCGCTTTAGTGAATTTGGGCCAGAGAGTTTTCTAGGCATGGTAGTTTTTACCAAATCATTTTGTTCATGATAATAAGTCAAAGCCAATGTAAGACATTGGTCAATAGTTGCAGGAAATATTAAATGAACATGTTACTTACAATATGGTGTCACATGGTACCAAAGGAAAAGCCCATGTTAGGGTATTTTTTTATTTAACTTTTAACTTGTATTTGATGGACTTTTTATTTATTTATTGTGGAATATTAAGAACTGCATTCTGGACTAAACTGATTCTGTACTGAAAGAGGCAGCATTACAATACCAGTCGACATGTCACCCAAACCAAATCAGATTATGGATGGGTATAAAATAAAATGTAATGTTTATCAAATACTGTAATTAAAAATTTTGGAATTTATTAAAGGATGGAAAAGTCTGAAACTGAAAATCCAGCATCTCAGGCCTGTCAAGGTATAAGTCAATGGGAGAAGTCTCAATGATTTTTTGATGTGCTCTGGGTTTTGTGCAATACCCCGAAGTATTCAGAATTTTCAGGTGAAAAATCATGAAAATTTTGAAATTCAGATAAAAAAGTCAGAAGAATTTTTGAAAATCGTTTTTTTTTCCAACAAAGCAAATTTTCGGGAAAATGTAATAATAAATAAATAAACATCAAAAATCCAAGCAGATTTGATCAGTTTGTAGCAGAAAATATTGAGATAGATTTGGACTTTGATAAATAACTCCCAAAGAGTATTGATCAGTGTAATAACATTCTGTGTGCTAGGTGAGCTTGCAATGTATTTTTAAATAATGCCCATCTGTGACTCATTTCTCTGTCACAAAGTAGGCCTCCATGTAAGAATCAAGCTTACGCTTTCAATTTAGTGGTATGACACAGGCAATCAGTTTTTTTTCCATTACAAACCCGAAAGAGGCAGAAGAGGATGGAAAATAACTCAAATAAAGAAATAAGAAACAAAGACATTAAGAGATAACATACTTAGAAAAGGCCCATTTCATATTTTTGAGGTGGTGTCACAGGCCCCTCCTTACTAGAGAGAAAGAATATAATTCTGTGTATGCAGATTCCACCGAGGGCCTTCCTTACTTGGATGGACTCTTCTCTCAAGCTAGCCTCAGTTTTCTGTGCTCTTCCTGAAATTCCATGACACTAGTAGTGTTGCAGGTGTAATGTAAATATTCTCATGCATACCTATTAAAGAGGCAATTGAGACTGAGGAAAATGGCTGCAATAACAAAACAATACAGAATGCACCTACCCTTTCCTACTTCAGCTGAACTGAAAAAAACATCTAGGAGTGCTCAAATGCTTCCAAGAGAAGACTAACCAGTGCTAGATGGTCTAGATAAAACTTTCATGACCTTTCATGACCTACATGATTAGAAACCTTCTTAGATATGTACTAGATGGTCTAGGTAAGTCTTTCTAGCAAACCAGTGGGTATTTGATTTTATCTGGTACATCATTGGCAGCTTAGCCCTACTAAAAGTGTCAGGTCACTTATTTCAACTCAGATTTTATTTTTGGAGGACTTAGAACTAACCTACAATAAAAATTTCAGGCCTGGGTCCACCTGCAGTACTTTATTGTTCCTAGTTTGTTTTAAACTTGCCATTAGTACTGTAGCTTCTCTAGGAACTGATGATTGATTTCTCTATTGTAGTGTTTGCACTTGGCATGAAGTATTGTGATATTTTTCCAAGGCAGGGTTCCCATTATTTTAAAATGTCTGGGTTATTCACTGCTAGTTTCTCATACATCTATACCCATTTATTGTTAAGCTTTTGAAAAATACTTCATTATACTATGCTATAAGTAATGGTCAGAATTCTGTTCATGTTCTTTGTTTCAATTTCTTCATAGAGATATTCAATATATCACTTGAGGCATTGCACTGTGTCTAAAGTCATAATAATTTTAAAACTATTCAGGTTATGAACCCAAGGATTAAGTTTACTTTTATATCATCTTAAATTACCTCCTTGGTTGTTATCACATGGATTCAGACTTATTCTTGGCCACAGGAAATTGACACTTGTGATTCTACTCAAGTATGATAATTAGAAATGCAAAATGTCACGAGAAAAAGAGGTCTGCTGTTGAAAATCTAAGATGTCAGGATATGAGGTATTTATAGAGGGTATTATAGTGGGAAAATAATTTTCATGAGAATTGACCTTCCATAGCAGGTCATAAAAACATCTAACCTGGCAATGAGTGGGTAGAAAGCAGCAGACCATGTAAGTTCAGTATCATGAATGAAAAGTAAATTGGATAAATGAAAATGCAGCAAAGAATAATTCTATTTTGAAATGCAAACCATATAGAAAGATATAAAAAATTGGGTTTGCCAGATTAGGATTTTGAATGCCAAATGGATTAAATCAAAGTGAGTCTTCAAGTTTACCTATGTAAAACACTAGCAGAGTCAATGACGGAACTTGAAGTTAGAGTCCTGTGTGGAACCAATTTCTTAGACCAGGACTTGACCCAAACATAGTAACATAGTAAGTTAAGCTGAAAAAAGACACAAGTTCAACCTTTTTAACTTTTTTTTTTAAACTGCCTAACTACTAGTTGATCCAGAGGAAGGCAAAAAAACCCCATCTGAAGTCTCTCCAATTTGCCTCAGAGGGGGTAAAAAATTCCTTCCTGACTCTAACATCGAACTAGTCCCTGGATCAACTTTTACCGTGAGCTTTCTTCCATAACCCTGTATTCCCTTGATCTTGCTAAAAAGCCATCCAACCACCCCTTCTTAAAGCTATCTAATGTATGAACCTGTACAACAAATTCAGGGAGGGAATTCCACATCTTCACAGGTATCTCTGTAAAAAACCCCTTCCGAATATTTAGGTGGAACCTCTTTTCTTCTAAAAGGAATGGGTAACCCATAACAATCCGCATATTTAGCCACTTTGATCTGCTACCCGAACGCGCAAAATGCTATGACATTTTTCTTCTACCATAAGAAAATTCTATTGACTCCATCCACCAACAAAACACTGAACATTAGTTTCTTACTTGTGTGTCAAGCACAGCACTCACTTTCTTCTGATTCATTAACAATTATACTGCTTTATTATACATTTTACATTGGGACTAAGTTTTATCTGCAACTTACTTTCCATAGTTAAAATTCCTGAATGGTTGTCCTTTTGTTGATAACTGCTGGGATTACCTGACTGTAGCTGGGAATGATGGGAGCTATAACATAGAGCTGCCCACTGCTCCTGTGTAAGCTACAGAAAACAAAGGGAAAGTTGTGTCTTTTTAGTAACTTAATGCACAAAATGTTTCAATGTTCTTAATATTTTGATAATGGGTTGAGTGCAGAAGACCTCTTCTTGTCTTTGTCTGTATGAATTTAGTGGTCACACCCACATTACATACCCACTGAATAGTTTACAGTTGTTTAGTGGTGAGCACAGATTTCCCTTTTGCTATAGCCATAGTATTTCTAGTGGCAATAACCCACCACTCTATTAGTAATAATAATAATAATACATCTTTGAATATAATTTTCGTGTATACCGCTTTGATTGAAATGTTTCTATTCATTTAAACTTCCAATCTCCTGACTAACTAAACGTATCAGTTAATAGTGCTGCTCCAGTAGACGTCTGCACTGAAATCTATTTCTCAAAAGAGAAAACAGATTTTTTTATATTCAGTTTTAAAATCTGACATGGGGCTAGACATTTTTTTAATTTCCAAGCTGCCCCTGGCCATGTGACTTGTGCTAGCACTTTAAGAGGGAACTGCTTTCTGGCAGGCTGTTGTTTTTCCTTCTCAATGGAACGGAATAGAACTCAGTGAGACATGGATTTTTACTATTGAGTGCTGTTCTTAGATCTACCAGGCAGCTGTTATCTTGTGTTACAGAGCTACTATCTGGTTACCTTCCTATTGTTCTGTTGTTAGGGTGCTGGGGGGAAAAGGGAGGGTGTGATATCACTCCAACTTGCAGTACAGTAGTAAAGAGTGATTGAAGTTTATCAGAGTACAAGTCACATGACTTGGGGCAGCTCGGAAATTGACAATATGTCTAGCCCCATTTCAGATTTAAAAATTAAATATAAAAAAATCTATTTGATCTTTTGAGAAATGGATTTCAATGCAGCATTATTAACTGATGCATTTTGAAAAAAAAACATTTTTTCCCATGATAGTATCCCTTTAAGATAACTCCCTGTGTTCTTGCTTTAATGATGGATAAGCTATCTAATTTATGCCTTACCTACAAGTTAAAGGAACAGTAATGCCAAAAAATGAAAGTGTTTTAAAGTAATGAAAATATCATATACTTTTGTCCTGCACTGGTAAAACTGCTCTGTTTGCTTCAGAAACACTACTATAGTTCATATAAACAAGCTGCTAAGTAGCAATGGCAGAAATTGAAAAATGGCTATTTGGCACAGGATAAGTAATGGATAACAGATAACATTATGTTCTACAGAGCTTATCTGCTATCTTCTGTGTAACTTGAGCCTTTTCTCCTTTGAATGGCGCCCCATGGCTATACAATAGCTCATTTAGATAAACAATAGTAGTGTTTCTGAAGCAAACTCTGCAGTTTTACAAGTGCAGGGCACCACTGCATTATCTTTCCATTATTTTGAAACTCACATTTTTTTATGTTACTGGTCCTTTAACTCCAAAATTGTACATATTTCATGGTACTTATAATGACAGATGTTATGTATTTCTATCGTTTCTTTTTTTTTTCAAACAAAGACTCCAGATCTTTTATGATGTCACTAATAGATATAAATGAATGCTATTAAATACAAAGGGCACCAACACAGATTTCTCCAGTACTCCACTGGAAACCTCTATGTTCATAAATAACAATTAGTGACTTCTAGTTCAAGTACTTCATTTAATGGATGACATTTCCAAAGGCAAATAGGGGTTATGTAGGAACAAGGATAATCTTTAGTCTAGTCCATTAACCCATGAAAACCCAATCAAGATTTAGCTTTTTCTGATCTCCTAAGGTTCTACTAATGAAAATATATTGCGATAGAATCCTGGGCCAAGGGCAAACATTGTCCATGTAACAAGGCATTCTTTATTGTTGAACTGCTTTTCTGTTTTGACATTGGTTGGCTTTTATATTCACTTTGGCCACCCTGACAAGCCGCCCAGACCATCCTCAGATCTACCCTGCAGTCATTTTCTTGAGAAAACTTGCTTGCAATGCATTTGCTTCATAATTCTTCCTGGAGACAATTGCAAACTGCAGCCACAAATTTCAACCCTGCTCAGTATCTTTTAGATGACACCTGCCATGGATGAATAGTGGTAAACATAAATGCTTTTTTACCCCAATTTAAATTATGTACCCCATAGTAAATTATAAATTTAGTAACGGGAAAGCTAAACCAAACATTAAGCAGTATAGGGAGAAATATTAATAAGGGAAAAGAGAATGTATACTGTCATCCTGAATGTTGAGATTTTAGTATAAAAAAACTGAGCCTTCATATGTACAGCTTAAAAGGGTATAAGGAATGTTGATAGAATCCTTCAAATATATAGTATAAAGGGAATGAAAAGGAGGAAGCATCTTCTGGTAGCAGAATATTACTTAAAGCAATACTGTTATGGGAAAAATGTTTTTTTCAAAATGTATCAGTTAATAGTGCTGCTCCAGAATTGTGCACTAAAATATGGTTCTCAAAAGAGCAAACAGACATGGGGCTAGACATATTGTCACTTTCCCAGCTGTCCCCAGTCATGTGACTTGTACTCTGATAAACTTCAGTTAGTCTTTACTACTGAACTGCAAGTTGGAGTAATATCACCCTCTGCCCCCCCCCCAGCAGCCTAACAACAGAACAACAGGAAGTTAACCAGATAGCATCTCCCTAACACAAGATAACAGCTGCCTGGTAGATATAAGAACAGCACTCAATAGTAAAATCCAGGTCCAGCTGAGACATATTCAGTTATATTGAGTAGGACAAACAACAGCCTGCCAGAAAGCAGTTCCATCCTAAAATGCTGGCTCTTTCTGAAAGCACATTGTGGTGTTTATACAAATCGCTTGTAGAGGTCACAGTGGTCATGAGTTATACTGTGCATACACTTTACCTTCTATACTTTTAAAAAGCAATAGAGTTCAAGTTACTGCTGTTGTGTAATGGCTGCTAATAAAGCACTGTTATACCTACTCATCCTCAGCTATCAAAACTCAGCAAATTGTTGATGAGATGTCTCTTCTATCTTTGCAGCAGCCTGTGCCTTTTCTACCAAACCCTGGTGAGCCTACCATACCTTTTACTGCTTGTATTCATATGTTTGGTAATTACAGTATTGCTGCTGACCAAGGGGAGAGTTCTGCTGCTAGAAAGTGTGCTTTACTTATTCACTGCCTGGGAACAGAGGGACAGCGTATATTCTATACATTACCATTACCTGATGAGACTTATGAAACTGCTCTTACTGCTATAAAGAACTTTTTCATGCCAAGAGTAAATATGGTTGCTGAAAGATATAAATTCCACCATACAACATAATGACAAATCCACAGAACCTTTTGTAGCAGCTTTGAGAGAGCTGGTTGTTACCTGTGAGTTTGGGAATCTAACAGATGGGGAAAGCAGAGACGTCACTGCATTTATCACTCATGATGGTTTGTTTTGGTTCAAGCGTGTACCTTATGGACTGGCTTCAGCACTGAGTTGTTTTCAAAGACTGATGTCTTTTATACTACATGACAAACCTGGTGAACAGTGCTATTTGGATGATGTAATTGTCTACGCTCCAACTATGGATCTTCATGACAAGTACCTAGAAAAGGTTCTGAAATACATTGATTCTGCAGGACTGAAACTGAACATTTCCAAATGCCACTTCAGACAAACTCAGCTGTCATTTCTGGGTCATACAATTTCACAAGAGGGATTACTGCCTGACCCTGATCATGTCAATGCTTTAACATAAGAACCAACTCCATCTGATTTTCAGATCTTACAAGCTTTCTTCGGTCTTACTTCATGGTATTCTAAGTTTATTCCCAACAATGCTTCAGTTGTGGAGCCACTT
>CM044439.1:149309110-149320094 GCA_024363595.1 Xenopus borealis
TTTACACTATTTAAGTGATAATAAAGGTTACACAGCTCAATCTCAAGAAAAACAATGACATTTTTGGCTTCTCAACTTTTTAGGTGATACTGTTGGTTTCATAGTATTCTTGATGCTTCCCACCAATACACTGGCTTTTCCCCAATTAAAAATAAATGCATTTGTACTGAGAACAAAAAGTCCAACATCTGCAAAGATGCTAGTTAATTGTTTTGCCAGTTAATTGTAGCCTACTTCTTTATTAGTCAGTTCTAATACACTTCAAACTCATTTTCTAGTTACATTAGCATTAAAGGTCAGAAAACCTGGGTCTTGGAATGAAAATGGCAGCAGATGAAGTGGTGACTAATACAGATAGTGAAGTGAATATGTATTTTAGAATATAATTATTATCTGGCCATCTTCTGACTTTTGGTATATAGCTCTAAATTCTTCATGCTTTCTAACTGTGACCTACAGTTCAAAAATTTTATATGATCCATTTACTTTCTCAGTGTATGCTATGCATATAATATGAATAAAACTTAATAATGGCAGACACAAGTAAAAAGCAGTGGCCTTTAATCAGCTGCACTAGCTTGCTACAATACACATCAAACCATTTGGATGGGACATAACTTTGTGACCTTCACTGTGCTCTGTTATTTTCTGCCACCTTGTTTTCAGTTGTGGTACAGCGCAATAATCCCATCATCATAATGGCACCATCAGATTTCTATAGTTAAATGAAACTCAATGAATGAAACTTGGGGTTTGTGGGTGAATGGACATCATACTATGTGCAAGACTAACCATTGTTTAATAGTAGTTTGTTTTATCAGAAAAAATATTACAATTTAAAATAAGTTACCAAATATGCTGCTTTGTATCATTTGCACCTCAGCCAAACCTCAGCTGCCAGCACTTTATGTGGATTGGACACTGCTGTTTGGGAGCAGGAAACTTGCCCCTCCCCACAAGTTATAAAAAGTCATTGATCAGGGCCCCCTGCAAGTAAAAAAAATATTGATGGCCTGCCCCACCCTTAAGTTTTAAAAAGTAATTGGTGATCTGCCCCCCTCCACCCTGCAAGTAAAAAAAATATTGATGACCTGTGCCCCCCACACAAGCTATAAAAAGGTCATTGATTTGCACTCCCTGCAAGTAAAAAAAATTATGGCCTCGCTCCCTTCCGCCACAAATTATAAAAAGCCATTGGTGGCCGGGACCCTCCTTAAAGGAGGAAGCTTAGGGGTTAAAGTCCGAGTTTGCGGTACAAATAGGGATCAAGAGTAATCGTAGTCAATATCCAGGCAGAATTTCAATAGGCAGGTCAAGGTTTAGGAAAGGGTCAGAAGTCCAGGAATCAATAACACACAAATTATAAAGCACCCAGGAATACACAAAGAAAATATTATTATCAGGTATTGAACCCGTGACCTCAGTGCTGCTACCCACATGGTGGCCATGGCTGCCGCCATCTTGGGAGCAGCGATGACAGAGACTGGAGCGCAATTGGGCGCTCCTGACAGACTGCCACGGCCAAAGGACACTACTGTCTTTGATACTGTTGATCATTCTGTTCTCATGCAAATGCTCTGTTCACTTGGTTTCTAAATCAAGCGGCAACCTTGTTCTTTTCTTACCTTTTTTGTATGCTCCTTCTCTGTTAAAATGGCGAACCACCCCTTTAAGATATGAAGATCCAGATTACCGAAAGATTTATTATCTAGAAACCACCAGCAGTATGAATTTTTAAATCCTGTTGATTTCTCACAGCAAATCCTGTGAGATATTAGTCTCATTATATATATTAATCAACAGATACCTATAGGGTTCTACATATAACTATTCAAGGATTTTAAATGTACACAGCATGTTACTGTTTTTTTAGAATTGTTAAAAAGATACCTTTTTTGTCTTAATAAATTTTTCAATTAAGCTTGTAGAGCAGCATCTTGACTTTTTGGTTTAAACCCTTTCTTGAAGGTCAGACCTTTGGTCACGGTTCCCCTAAGCTCAAAACAAGGTTGCATTAATCAGTACCCATTGGTGTATCAGTCATTCAGTCAAACATTCAAGAACATCTAGGGCCCACAAATGTGTCTTTTCCCTTAGTTTCACAATTTCTGACCTTCAGGTTGGGCTTTCTGGTTTATCTAGAGGAGAAAATAAGCATTCATCCCAAATCACACAATAACTGGCCTTGAGAAGGAGCCCCCCAGTGCACACACACAAACGTTAAGGTCACGTGTATGTGTACAAAAATTTTGTAGCTAACTAGTTAGAAAGATAGATGACAGATGGAAAGATGATAGATAGATAGATAGATAGATAGATAGTAGATACATGATCAATCTTCATTAAAGCAGGAGGCTTCTCTGGCTAGAATGGTCAAGTCTTATGTCTCATGCATAATGACCAAATTCTGGGGCAGCAGTAGCACCCATCATAAGACTTCAGGTAAAGCCTTCCTGCTGTCTGCCACCTTACCAAAGAAAAGTATGCTGTAAGAGCTGTGAATTGTCTAAGGGAACCATGCCCCTGGCTTGCCTTTTTTCCATTGTTTTTTTCCACTTCAGTAACTGTGCATTGTATCATCTCTGACAATTAGAATATGTACAATATAATAAAGCAGCTATTCTTTTTTTATCCCTTGAACTTCTAACAGTCCCTAAGAAGTGGAGGCCTTCAGTGAGTTGATGGTGGCCTTTCACCTCTAACAACAGATAAAGGTAGATAAAGGACATCCCAAGATTTTCTTAAAATCATCTTTGATTAGAAAATATCATAAAATTATGAAAATGTTTGACTATAAATGAGGTTAATGTAGCAGACCACACAAATACAAAATACAAGCTGGCACTAGACTATGAATATATGAATAATTGACTTTAAATGTGTCATGGTTTTTTGTATCTGGCTTTATTGCCACAGAACATCATGCTAACAGAGACAGTGTATTGGCTTCATTTGTATGCAGAGGAGCGGAGGTACTTTTAATGTACCAGTCCAGGCCAATATATCATATCAGCAGTGAATGCCTCTGGAAAGGTGTGACAGGCTGCTCTGGCTTCTGCTCACACTGGAGATGCTCCATCAACAAAATATCTGAAATAATTATCACATTTGCATTGATGCTTCTGCTTACAAACAGTGACAGCAAAGATATTGATAGCATTTTCATTTCCCACGGAACAGTGTGGGCTTTAATAGGGCAGAAACATCGAGCATACTTCGGGGCTGATTTATGAACGTAGGCGCTAAATTGAATCAGTGTGGTAACCAATAGCAGCCAATCGGGTACTGGACTTAATTTCTAGACCATTTAAAGCAACTTGCTGAATGGTGACAAGTGGCAACTGCACTTTTGCAATTTAGCAGCATTTATGAGGAGTAACTTTTTTACTATTCTACAATTCAGCTGTTGTCTGTTAATTCATCAATGTTCAAAGAACATACAGATAGAAATCAAAAAGACCATGGTCAAAGCCAAAGAAATTATCACCATGAGCTGGAAGAGACTTGGATTGGCTTTGGTATGTGCAAGCAGGACAAAAAATGGAATAAAGTTGGAAGGACATGCAGAGAAGCAATGGTGATAGGTGCTCCATGTGTGCACAAGTGGATATGTTATAAAAGTCCATGAAGTGCCTAGAACATTGATCTCCAACCAGTGGCTCATGAGCAGCATGTTGCTCACCAACTCCTTGGATGTTGTTCCCAGTGGCCTTAACGCAGGTGCTTATTTTTTTAATTACTGGCTTAGAGGTAAGCTTTGGTTAAATAAAACTTGATGTACAGCCAAACAGAGTCTACTATAGGCTGCCAGTCCATATAGGGGCATTCTCTGGGACTTTCTTCATGTTTATATTGCTCCCCAGCATTTTTTACATTCAAACATTGCTCATGGGTAAAAAAGGTTGGGGAACCCTGAACTAAAACTATCCATCATTTTTAAGGTACACAAAACAGAACATCTCTGTTCTCTGATGATACAATAGAAGCTGCTTATTCCTGCTATATCAAGACAAGAGCCCTGTGGCTTGGTGGAAATGGCTAGAGGGTCCTGGGTTTCCAGATACTGTATCATCAACCTTCCACCTCTAAGCATGCCACTGATGTGATTCTCAGTCAAAATCTACTGATCTGTAGGAGAGCAAAGAATGAGGGTGAAAACTATTGCCGCAGAGCAGACAGAGAACTATTATATTCAAGGCATTGTGACCTAAAACCCAGAAAGACTGACATTGCTTGCAGAATATTTTATGAATATCCCACAGTGCACCCTGTTGTACAGGAGCCATACATTAATTAGAGCATTCAGCAGACACTGCAATGTGTTACACTCATCCAAGTGAATCTTCATTTTTCACATGCAGCGCCGTACTAATTAAAATCAGCTTTGCAATTAAATGTGGAAAATTGTGTTCTATTTTCCAGCCTGGGCTAAGGAGAAAATGCCTTTATTTTTAGGATATTTTATTTTGATGCAAATGAATATTCCATCAAAGTGAAACCTGCAGACGGGAAATATAAGGATTTCTCTCTTTCTTTTTTTTTAATATTATTATGCAGCGTCTTCTCGGTTGCAAGATGCAATGCTTCACTATCTCTCTGCCAGAACCTGGCCCTGTTCCAATGCTTTTAGTGAGTGCTATCTGTCAAGGCATGAATAATACAGCCCCAAGGCTGTCGGCTGAATCCAAATGAGGCATACATCAGGAAGAAAGCACTCGACTTTAGCTCCAGAACATGCTCCTGTGAAGACAGACAATTATTCACCCACGGCTGCAGCCATGGCAATCAAACTGGTGGGTGAAAAGGTATATGGAGTATATATATATATATATGACACAACAAGCTAGATAACATCCAATACATTCCTTGAAGGGAGGGGAAACCACTTATACATACTTCCTACAGTTTTGCCATGAAGACCACAGTTACACATCCTGCCAATGTAAGTCATATTTAATTCAGCTCTAAATAAAAAGGGTTATTTACACTGCCCAAGTGAAAGTGCTAGAGCACTGACTGAGGCACACAAAAGCCTATGTGCCTCTCCATTCCTTTCGCTCATAAACAGTTCTTTGTATTCCGTTACTCTATTTAGAGGCAATGGTTTCATGGAGTTGCCCTAGACCTGGGATCCCCAGCCTTTTTTACCCATGAGCAACATTCAGATGTAAAATTAGTTTCAGAGCAAAGTCTCTGGGGTGCCAAAAAAGGGCTGTGATTGGCTCTGTGTGGATTGGCAGCCTATAGGAGGCTCTGTTTGGCATTACACATGTTTTTATACAACCAAAACTTGCCTCTAAGCCTGGAATTCAAAAATAAGCACCTACTTTGAAGCCACTGGGAGCAACCTCCAATGAGCTGGTGAGCAAGATGTTGCTCGTGGGCTACAGGTTGGGGACCACTGCACTAGACCATAAGTAAAACGTTGCTGGAGGTGAAAAAAAAAAAAAAACATGGCAGACTGCCATAACCACCAGAGAATGAAAAAATATACTGTATGAGCCTTAGGGCAGGGAATTCTTCTTAGTTTTCCTTTGTATGCACTTGTATATCTCTATATTTGCAGTTCCTTGTTTGCTGGTTTTTAAAGAGAACTAAACCCTAAAAATCAATATGGCTAACACTTCCACATTTAATATACTAAACTTATTGCACCAGCATAAAGTTTCAGCTTCTCAATAGCAGCAATGATCCAGTACATCAAACTTGTCACAGGGGGTCACCATCTTGGAAAGTGTCTGTGACACTCACATGCTCAGTGGGCTCTGAGCAGCTGTTGAGAAGCTAAGTTTAGGGGTAATTGCAAATTATCCAGCAGAAAATTAGGTTGACCTGTAATATAAGATGGCCCTACTGGGAATTATCAGTCTTATATTGTGACATTTCAATTCTATGTGTACTGAATCTTTTGAGTGGGTCCCTAAGCTCAGTAAGTGACAGCAGCACAGAGCATGGGGATCAGTGAATTATCT
Source organism: Xenopus borealis (assembly GCA_024363595.1). NCBI lineage: Eukaryota > Metazoa > Chordata > Amphibia > Anura > Pipidae > Xenopus > Xenopus borealis. Next base: position 149,315,083 of record CM044439.1, read on the forward strand.
TAAAATAATATTAATTACAGCAAAAAATTCAAAATGACTAAAGTTTACACTCATGTATGCTGTTATTATCTACACAAATCCAAACAATTGCATAAATAAGCATGTGCAGTGAACGAGCATAAAAGAAGATGGGGAGCTACTGGGGCATTTTTGGAGGCATAGATCGTCCCTGCTAAAGGGCTGTGATTACCTTGGGCTGGTACAAAAGCCCAAAACATAATGTACAACATATCAAGCTACTTCTTTAGTTTAACTTTCCATGTCCTTTAACAAGAACCAGGCAAAGACCTGTAACCAAAGCTATCCCTTCAACAATATAACCAGGCAAATAAATTTTATATAAAATGGTACCAACTGGCAGATATGTCAGTGCCAATGCCTGCTAAGTTGACTATAGTCGCCGCCTCTCAACAAGCAATGGCAAAGCCCCAGTCGGGTAGAAAGAGGGAGAAAAGAGGAGGGGCATGGCAAGAAGACAACTACACAGTGATGAATACTTTACTGGTGACAAGATCATGTTCCATATGTAACTGATTGTAACTTGAGAGGTAACACCACATAAAAACAGTTTTTAGCACAATTAATCAACATGAAATTCTAAGTAAGTGTCCAACAGTCTAATAAAAGGATAGACCGCACTTCCACACAGTATATAAAATTAAAAAATCCAACCTTATTAATGGCTATTAATATACACAAGGTCAAGTAGATGCATCACTGCCTGATGTGTTTCGGACTCATCTAGTCCTTAGTCATAGGCTAAATGATGTTCCATTCCAACAGTCTTATAGTCAGCTCAATGATGTGTACAGTAATGTGTTTTGGTAGCCGAGAATGAGTAGAATGTAACAGGGCTTTATTAGCAGGTTCATGCAGCCATCACACAACAGTAACTTCCCGCTCTATCACTCTCAAGCTGTACAGAAGGTACTGTGTATATGCATAGTACAAGTAATGTGCACAGGGACACCTGCAGGCCATTTGTATAAACACCACATACAGTATATTAAAAAATTTTTCTTGTTTCTATGGATAATACATTCTCACAAATGTATTCAAACTTTCCTCTTTGCCAAAATTGAACATGTTAGCTTAGTTGCGGTTCAAAAACATAGGCTCAATTATTTGCTCACAGGAAAACAGAAAACATGGAAATGAAAATCATACAAGGCATACTCCTCCCTGGAGCTGGTATGGCTATCACAGCAGCTACCATTGTCAGAACGGAAATGCTGTTTCTTCTGGTGCACCAATGCATGCAGCACTGTTGATAGAATTAGTGTCTGATTCACTTGGTGCAGTACTAACCCACCTTTATCTATATTACAATAATCAAGAGCCATGAATATCCTGTAAATGATATCCTTATAAACAGTGCTTAGTGATGTCATATATATATATATATATATATATATCAGAGTTTAGTGATATAATGTCTGTCACATGACTCACTGAAACCTGTGCATTATAATAAATAATGTACCATCTTTTGAAAATTATGAGGAGATTAGAAGTCACGTTGGAGTTCCATGACCTTTATATGGTCATGGAACTCCTGGGTACTTTATTCATTATATCTCCAGCCATTTCTTACATTTTAATGATGATGTACTTTTCAATATAATACTTTAGTGATGAGAAAAAAATTTAAGCAGGCATGGATTCAAGGTGAAATTACATACTTTGCCATCTGTGTATTTTTTTTAAAAAACTGCGGCAAAAATCCACTGTGAAATATTTTGCTGCAACAAGAAATAAGCCAAGACAAAATTGTTGCCATGATAAAAAAGTCACCATAAGAAAAAATGTATTTGGATAAAAACGTCACTGATTGACTTCAATGCATTTGGAGTGAGAAAAAATTGTTGCATGTGTAAAATAATTTTGTACATTTTGTTGCCTATAGACTTCAATGTGTTTTGCAAATTGTTTGTCATTTAGTGAATTTTTTAGCAATTTTGCTAATTTTTGGGTGAAGAGAAACGGGACAGATTCACTCATAACTATAATACTTCCCTGCAATATTCAAACCTCAGAAAAACTCTTAAAGCACACTTTATCTAACCCATCTCTTTTTTTTATGGAATATTTGGATCGACTAGCTCCTTATACATTTCAGTTTATGATTCTATGGGGGAATGTAAGTCATCAACACAAAAAATATATTTTGCTTTTGGAAATGTTAAATCCTTTATTAAACTGTTATTTAATTTCCAAATGAACTGTAAACAATATTATGCATTATATATGATTTTACATTTAGGGCTTATACATATAAATGGGTTCTGATTCAGAAAACTCATCTCTTTTATTTACAACATCCCTTGCCCCACCCCCAAACCACAAAAGGGATTTATGATCCCAAATGAGCTTGTAAGTTTTATTATTGAAACCTAGAAGCCTGGCTATTCTGTTTAGGTTAAATGAGTACTGCTGCATAGATCATATTGTTGGGGCTACAATGATTGCAAATTGGTGCACCCCTATTAGGTTTTATCCATGCCTGAATAAATTGTAGACAACACTGAGAGCTAAAACTCAATGAACCGTGCTTGGATTCCCAAGGTATTGATTATATATATAGTCCTGCCCTGTTCTGCTTCTCTCTAGATGAGTATTACCATTTAACTTTCATCATTACATAGGTTTCTTTGGAATAGTGAATAGCCAATGCTTCTTCAGAAAAGAAAACATTTCCATAATCACTTTCATTGAAAACAGAACTCCTCATTGCTGTTGTTTCAGATGTACAGTATGAGGAAAGCTCCATCCAAAGACCCATTTCTTATGAAAACCCTGCATGATGCCCATACAGTAATATATTGGAACTTCTGCACCTGCTTTCATGAGATAAAAAGGAAATCTGGCTGAAAAGGTTACAGTTAATCCTTTGTAGTATGTGAACAGACTGTGTGTTTCTCCTAAGATCACTTCCAAAATGTTTTAAATAAATGGATAAAAAAGAATAAAATTGTCATTGCATTGGATATTATCTTTGATGTACTGTATCTCAACATAGATCAATGCAGTAGTCTGTTCTATAGAAAATCTGGGGGTTCTACAAAGCAAATACAATATGTAAAGTGCTAAATCCACCTTGCACTAGTGTAGGCACTAGCATTGTAGTGCATGCTATAATTTGTGTATATGTATTAAAGTGGGCAAAAAAAAACTTTATAAACAATCCCCTGTATATTTGGTTCATGAATAAAAATCAGTTATTCTAAAGAACATTGTCTTTCAATATTGCTCTATGAAAAGGTTCTAATTATTAAAATTACCAACAATAGAGAAACCAAAACATTTGATAACATATAGGAAACACCAAATGCATGAATGCAAAACAAAAAAGGCTCACTTTGTTAAACATATGGTTGAATAAAAATATGGCATTTTATAATAAAATAAGCAACGTCTAGCCCCTATAGCAACCAATGAGCAGGTAGCATTTACTTATCACCTAGGACACTGCATCAGGATAAACATAATCCTTTTAACACAGACAGAATTATTAAAATGACCAATTTACAGTAACATATTTTCATTACTAGAAGATAATGCAATTAATCCCTAAATGGCCATCTCTTGTTGACCTTGGCTTGAGTATTCTTTTACATTTACTGCTTTGTATGTGCGACTGGTAGCGTCCAGTGAAAACTAGACCACCATGGTTGATTTTCTGCGTTAACATGCAAAGTAGTTGGCAACAGGTTAAGGAGGGAAATTTATTTGTATATGTGATTAACGCACTAATTGGTTGACATTTCAGTTCATGTCTATCTTATTTATCAGGGGTACAAGAGCCCCAATAATATCGAAACATTAAATTAACCAAAGAAATAAAATGTGGTGATTATTAACTGTGTTACAAATATCATTGGCTAAAACATATACTCCTTTAAAAGACACTACTACATTTCAAGGTGCAAATCCTATTTAAGACTGAAAAATTATTGAAAACAAATAATGACCTAATAAACTTTTGTCATTCTTGTAAACATTACTTCCAATATTTTGATTATTTGCTGCGTGATTTGAGCAAACCCAGATCTGAGTGGCTAAGAGTGATCCCAAAATGTGTCTTTATTTAAATATATATATATATATATTTTTTTTAAATCTTCAACATAATTATTATACATATGCGTATATAACACTTTTGAATATGTAAATGTTATTGATGCTAAGTTCATAAAAACAAATGGCTTTAACTCACAGAGAATTACATCCATGATCATTATTGCAATAGTGAGTCAAAAAAGTAGTAATACAAAAGTAAAATCAAGTAAAAGTAAAAAAATGAATTCCGTCTCAATATCTATCTTGAGATAAACTAAACAAAAACAATGGAAACCTTGTCTATGGCTGACCAGTAATAAATGACAGTAAAGTCTCCGTCAACATGTAAACAAGTTCTAAATAAACAAGATGGCCCTATATACTCAGTAGAGTACTCAGTAACAACTAAACAGTTTTTAAAAATAAAAAATATGAAATTGCTATATAAATGACTACATTGTAAAGAACTATAAAGGGGTTATTTAGCTTCATGTTGTGTTTTCCTTGACAATTTGAGTTTTAGAGTTGATTTTTTTTGTAAAAACCATTTTCTGGTTTATAAAAAAAACCTCAACTTTTTGGAGAACTTTTTTATTACACCGCACCCCGACCCTGAAAAAAGCTCAAATTCGAATATAAACCATCTAAAACCCATCAAGGTCATGTAGGAGTCAATGTTCCCTTGAACCATTTGAAAATGTTAATAGCCTTCTTGATGTTCAAGTTTTTTCAGTGGGTTTTGCCCAAAAACTCAAATGATTCGAGCGATTCAACATTTTTTTGCTGGAAACTTGATCAGTTGGAGTTTTCAGGTCGTTAACAGAGCTCACTGATTTGAGTTTTCCCATTTGAGTTTTTTTTTTATTAGAAACCATTCGAGTTATATATTATATATTCGAGGTATATAAAACTCTAAAATTCAACCTTTCAACTTAAATGATTGCATATTTATC
>CM044439.1:149323880-149389112 GCA_024363595.1 Xenopus borealis
TAAATTTAAAGGGGAAGTATTCGACCATCGAATTTTCAAATATTGGAATAAAATTAAATTTGAATATTCGAATCATTCAAGTTTGAATATTCGATAGTCGAATTTGGTCGAATTCGCCTAATTTGCATATTCAAAATCCGAATTTGAATCATTTTGAAAATTTGATCGAATATTCAAATCCTTCATGTGAATTAATGTGAATTTAGTAAATCTGCCCCTAACACTTAGGGGCAGATTTACTAAATTCACATGAAGAATTTGAAGTTTGATAAAATTTTCAAAATCTTCGAATATGCAAATTAGGCAAATTCTACCATCGAATATTTGAATTTGAATAATTTGAATATTTGAATAAAATTTTTTCGAATATTCAACTATTCGATGGTCGAAGTACTTTCCCTTCCAGATCCAAGCAGCCGAATTGGGTATCATTATTTTTGATGGAATAAAAAAAATTCGATCAATCGAAAAAAATTATTTGAATCGATCGATTCAAACGATTGATCGATCAATTGAATTTTTCCTATTCGATCTTTCATTCGATTGATCGAATTGCAGTAAAATCCTTTGATTCGATATTTGACTTCAAAGAATTTTACTTCACCCACTATTCCCATGGTCAAATTCGACCAATAGTAAATCTGTCCCTATGCATTGCTTACTTTATCATAGTCATCATGTGTCTGGGTAATGGTGAATTCTAGGTGCAAAATCCCTAAGACTCACAAATTAAATAGTGCTAACTAAACTAAAAAGTCAATTGCTTCTCCCCAGCACCACCACTACCCTTGACTATAGCTAATTTCTTGCCTCTTGTACAATGCCTTCTGCTGGCCAACTGCACATTTTTTTTACACCTTCAATCCTCAATTGCTTCTTTGCTGAGCTCTCTTCAACAGGATAGTAACACTTTTTTACTTCTAAATGTATTGTTGTCCCTCTTCCTGTTCTCTGTCTTCTTAAGTGCATGATAACTCAAAGTCTTAAAGTAATCAAAACTGCTTTATGGTCAAGACCACATTTAAAATAGTGTATCTGCAATATAATGTAGCTAAAAAAAAATTAATGAATGTTTAAATATCAACAACTCCATCACCAAAATGCAGAGACATGATTAATGATTGCACTATAGTGATCTGTAAGTTGGCCTAAAACCCACAGGATCCATAGATTTGCAGTTTTTGGGTCAAGCTCCTCCATCTGCCCTCCCCTCGTGCAACCTTTATGAGCACCCCTTCTGCCTTCCACATCTTCTATCATAGGATTGCTTGCTCCAACCCACGGCTTTGTGACATTAGTGACTGGATAAGGTGGGTGTGGGTCTATAAAGAAAGGAGGCTTGGTTGCAGGTTGGGATTTTACAGATTAGGGTTGGGTGCAGGTTGACTTTTGTAGACCTGCACATCACTATTTAGCTACCATTTTGCCCATACTAGTTCAACTGAGAGAACACCATAGGCCCTATGTACTGTAGTCCCTCTGTACAGGCATGATGCAGTCCATATAGAAAGATGATTAGTATGTTTTGACTTCAGCTAAATGATAACCATAGTGAAGGACAAACATTAATATAAGTGGTTGCATTGAGACATCCCTAAAAAATAACCAATCTCCTTGAGAGAACTTATTCATATTTTTAACATATTTGATGCAAAATGCATCTATTTCCTGTTCTACTGCAAAGCTAAGCTGAGAGCAGCCAGTCCATGTTGGAGAAATGGGAGATGCGAGACTTGCAATATTATAGCTCTTATATAGATTAATGTATATTGAAAGCAGTGGCTCCATTATATTAATTGACTAGAAAAGAGTAAACAGTAGGATTACAGGAATTACACTAAATAGCATCAGTAGCACATGTGTTTCTTTTCCTATAGGTGTTGGCAGCTATTGGCTTAGGTTGATCTCACATATGGTATATCTTCACATTCAAGGAAACCCATGGTAACTAAAACTTTCCTATAAGTGGTCAGTTTTCTGAAGTACTAAATACAAATACTGTGTACTGAGGTTGTATAAAGCATTCTATGAAGTGCTGGATCAGGCTTTATGTTGGTCAGCTCATTTGACTTACCAACATTTTAAAGCTTACATTGCCTACAGGTTGGGTCTAGAACTGCCTGTGGTTCCAGAGATGAAAAGTCAAGGTTTAGGTTGATTTCAAATATTGTATATCTTCACATTAAAAAAAAAACCATGGTAACTAAAACTTTCCCATAAGTGGTCAGTTTTCTGAAGTACTAAATACAAATACTGTGTACTGTGATTGTATAAAGCATTCTATGGAGTGCTGGATCGGGCCTTATGTTTGTCAGCCGTATTCAAATATTTCATGATTTTCTGCGATTCAGCCTTGACAACCAATACATCAAAATATGAATGTCCAGGCATAGATTCTCATTACTGAGGGATAATTTCCAATGTCTTCCCTGTACTGATCTAGAATCAAAGTATTTTAGCCTCTCACTTTCTAACTGCTGGTAGATATATATTGCAACAGATGTTTAATACTGGATGATGCTTTCACCACTTGCCAGAAGACTTGAATTCTCAAAGATTAGCAGGACACCATGACATCCCTTTCCATCTGTCCCCAATGGCACAAGCATGAGTATTTAAATTACATTTAAAATAGCTACTCACACATATAAAGGCACACGATTGAAGGCTGAAAGCAAGTCATGGGACTCAAAGGTTACTTATTCTGATATTTTACAACACTGTGTACATTATTTTATAATACAAACATTTCAGTGAGCCATGTGACAACACTAAACACAGATAATAACCAAATACAAGTAGGAATGACTTCATAAGCACCCTAATTCATTCGTACAATATTTGCCCCCATATTTGAAAGTCTTTTAAGTAGCAATTCTCTTTTTCGTGCACTTTTGAAAAACTGTGTGCATTGTTGGCGCAGTATGATGGGTAAGATATGTATGGGATTTTTATATGTTTACAACATTTTAGCTCCACTATTTATTGTGTATGCTAGTGTTATAAGCTGAGTGAGCAAACTTGAGAGCACTTATACCAATATACATGATAAGAAGATTTGTTGGCACATATTTTATTTAGATCTCTACAATTGAGATTTGGTACCACAGCAGAACAAATTTATTAACAAAATGTAAAAATCCAGAAGGGGAGAGTTTAAATTTACCTCCTATGTCTTGCATATTTACCACTAACATGGCCGCTGCCATCACAGCCAGGAGTGGGACAGCTGAGGAAAGAAAATAATAAATATACTTCAAGCTTGAGGTAGCACTAAATGTAAGACAATATGCAAGAAATTACAATAAAACGTATCTTACCAAAAATCATTTTAGAAGTAGTTCTGTATATGTAGGAAACAAAGTTTTTTATGGTGGAACTTACTATGAACAATTTTCACGAACATTCATGGAAAAATCTATACAAAATGACACGAGCAACTGCAGTGATGGCTTTACTAGCTAGTTGTCATGCTAAAATCCATTTCAATTGAAATCAATCAATCAAAAAGAGTTCTGGTCAAAAGAACATTCTGGTAAGTTTAGCTATGTCAAGCAGCAGCAGACCCGCAGATGAATCAGACATTGTTTTGACATTACATGACTAAGGGTACACATGTCCACCTTGGTGCAATGTTTTCCATCTTAAACTTAGGAGGGAAAATATGTGATAATGATCTATTTAAATGAAGTAACACAATGGTGCATGGTAAGCCATTTGGACCAAATACAGTATCTACTGTAGATAAAATTTGATCTAGCTGTGCAGGCTCAGAGAACCATCTTCTAGGGCAGGGAACCCCCAACTTTTTTAGCAGTGAGCTACGTTCAAAGAGTAAAAAGAGTTGGTGAACAATACAAGCATGAAAACATCCCTGGGGATTCCAAATAAGGGCTGTGAATGGCTATTTGGTAGCCCCTATGTGTACTGGCAGCATACAGGAGGCTCTGCTTGCCAGTACATAATTTTTATGCAACCAAAACTTGCCTCTAAACCTGGAATTCAAAAATAAGCACTGGCTTTGAGGCATGTTGCTCACAAGCCACTGGTTGGGAATCACTGCTCTTAGGTTTTGTTTTGGTTATGATACTTAATGGAAATAATTACTGTTCAGTTCCCTGCCACATTAAACTGGATAAAACGATTTTATGTTTATAATGAACTTGGGTTTGGTTTTGTTGCCATTATCTTTGGATTGGTGCTAGCATTGTTTACTAGTACAGCTCCATGGCTCCTTTATGCAGTACATGAGTGTGAAAGATCCAGTTCGGGTATTGTGCATCTTACATGTAACAATCAGTGACCAGAACCTATGAATTTGCCAGTTAAGTGCTACTGACTGATACAACATGATGGTCACTGCAGTTCCCAGTCAAACAAAGTGCCCTATGTAAGCCATCACTGTAGTAGTTAAAAATCTGACAATTAACAGGAAATGCACTTCATTCATTGTACCTGAATTTTCTAAATTGCTAATGGGAATGTATTTTGCATTCAGAGTACTAACCTGAACAGCTCTTGTATAGCTGGTTCCACTGGCACTGTGGAGACAGAAAATAAATTAAAATGTATCATCTATCATAAGTATCCCCTCAGCTAGAGAACATTGCCTGAACAGTTATGTAAAAGCAAGGGTCGGGATGAATTGTGGAAAGAGAATGTGCGGGATGAAGGTCATTGCTGAGAGGAGGCCTTGAGTGATTTAGTGAAGCAGGAAACGTACCTCGAACACCTTTGGAGCGTGTGCGATGGCGCTTCTCGTCTGATTCCACCTCCATCTGGGAATAGATTAGCAGGCAGTGAATGGTTTTATCCTGCATGCACAGCCTACCAATGCACTGTCTGCTGCAGACTGGCACACAGCCTTTTATTCTCTGTTACTTTCAGAACACCATTTCCTTGACGAGCTAAAAAATTACTCAAATTACATATTTCATATTTTAATGTACTAGCACCACGAAAAAGCAAATGAGAGTGTAGGAGATGCAGACGTATAGATTAAAAAGTCCATTAATTAAATACAATTAAATATTAGATGGATAAAAAGCTTGCAGACCTAGTTCCTTTCTTCTTTCACCTTCGGCCTTCCTTTTGGAATGCTCCCCCTCCCTCGCCATGTCAGTCTCGTTGCATTAAAAATGACTGGTTACTGAGTAATCGTGAAGCCTTAAAGGAATCCTTTCCAATAGCAAAAATTGCATATGACTATCACATTAATATCAGTGCCTAGTTCTGATGTAAAGGTTACATAGGTACTGTAAGTAGTGAAATGTATATTTTAATCTGCTGTTACTCTTTGCCTATGCCCTCTATCTACAAAATCTTTCATTGTTCTGTCTGTAGATTCTTCACGTGAAGGAATATTATTCATGGAGGTTGGAGCCATGTACAATGTAACTAACTGCATATTAAAATCTTTGTTTAGGGAGGCTCAACCTCTTTGGTTTCCTACCATATTGAAGCTTAGTGTAAATTTGGAGGACCCAGGGAAAAGATTCAAGGCTAGAGTCTTTAGCAGAATTTTGTGTAACTAAGAAGTCACCCCCCGCGAGTTATAGTAGAGCAGCAGTACAGGAATTTCTATGCTCAGGGTATAATGTTCTCAATCAACTCAACCTTGGTTGGTGCCCAAAGTACTACTGCTATGATAATATATAATGAATCTGATTTTTGCAAACTATTTAACATTGATTTCAACTATTAATCCATCTTCAGATTAATGTGTTTGTTATTAAGACCCTCTGGTTTTCTATCAGAGATAAACATAATGTACATATTAATACACCTCATCCTAAAGTACAGTAGTATGAGTGCTAATTGACAAACTCAAATGTAGGTGCTGCGTGTGCAAAATACAACATTATATTTACTTCCGGTGCTCTATTCTTTTGTATGATGGATTTCACATTATAAAAAAAGTATGCAGGTCAGATTTATTTATGAATGTGGAATATAGATTGGTTACTAGTATTAGTAAGTGGTTCAACTAAAATGCTCCATCAGTAACTACTAAATGTCCTTTAGTTATTTTTTTATTTCAAAGTTTATTTAGATGTATCGTACATTGAACATAGAACACTATTTCAGACACAATAATGTATAAATCATATATTTCTCATGCTGTACAATCCAAGTATATGTTATTTATGCAAAAAGGAAGGAATAGAAAGAAAAAGCCAAAAGATTAAAAAATTAGTAGGTATAAGAAAGTGGTCAAAAAAAGGTGACCTGATTAGTAAAGGTTCATGACTATATAATGGCCTGCCACTGCAAGCTGAGTGATTACATGCAGCACTACGGAACTATGGAAATGGTGCCACTTACATTTGTGGAAGGCCACATTTTATTAAAGAGCAAATCTGAACAAAAAACATGAGAAGACAAAAAGTGTATAATGTTCCTGAGAAGCATAAATCGGAATTGGTTTATATAAAAAAACATGTATCAAATCTTCAACATATACGTGAGCACCATGAAATCTGTTATTAAAAATTGAAAGGCCATGGCACAACCCCAACATATGGCAGTCCACCAAACTCAAGTGGTAAGGCCATAAGAAGGCCATTCATTAGAAAACCAACCAAGTAGGCAAAGGTAACACTGAAGGAGCTAGAGGGGTACACAGCTGAAATGTGAAAAGTCATACATGGGACAGCTAGAACCCAAATGCTCCTTAAAGGTGGACTGTATTTAAGAATGTCAAGAAGAAAGACACTGAACAGATGAAACAATTCAGTGCCACAATAGTGGAAATGGAGCTTGACCAAGTATATTGGGGAGTTTTGGTGTTCATGTCCTAGGCCTTCATCATGTGGATATAAATATATACCCAGATTATTGACAGACATCAGAGACCCCACAAAACATCTTATTTGGGATCATACATCCATGAATAAGTAGCATGAAACGAGAAAAGAGAAGAAAGCTATAAAAAAAGCCTTATTGAATACCATTTGGAATTTGTGGAGGGCATGTGAAAATACACAGCAAATGTGTGGAAAAAGTTTCTCAGGCCTGATAAGACTAAGGGGGTGATTTAACAACTTTCTAATTAATCTAGTTTTTTTTGTGCTAAAACTCACAAATTTGTTACTAGAGTTTCAGAAACTCTAATTTTAGAGCTCTAGTAAGCATAAAAACTCAAAAAACTTAAATTCAGAATCTAAGATCTGCTGTGCCCCTGTACAAATCAATGGGAGTTGCCCGAAGCAAAATTTAAGGGATTTTTTCAATTTGAGTTTTTTGAGTTTGTAAACTCAGACATTCAAGGCAGTCAAGTTCTTTCCAGTAAAAACCCAGATATCAGCTGCATATCTTATAGTCAACAGCTTACATTGCAACATGACAGAGACGGAGCAAATTTGCCTAGAAGAAAAATTGCAGGGCATAGCTGGTAGAATTTTACCTCAAAAGACTTGCTGTTGCAATTGTAGGCACAAATCTTTCTGCCACATATTGAGGGAATGAATTTCTTCATCTTCTATCATCTTCTATCATCTTTATTTTTTTGTCTTACAATATTTGGTATGTTGTGTAAATCAAATGGTAAAAATCACAATGATGTTCATTTAAATGTGAACACAACAAATCTTATAACACACGCATATATTTTCTGTACATATATATTGCCGTTATCTTAGCACCTTTTGCCACATTTAATATTATTATCATCTTCATTAAGGTTAAGGTGACAACAATTATAAATGCAAGCCTTCATGCAATTTATTTCATATTACTGGATGATTCACTTTATAATGCTAATCTGTTTACTCTTGGCGTTGTAACTATGCAAATAAGCCTAGTATGAAAGGCAGAGTATAGTAGATTATAGCAGATTGCAAATGTAGCGGATTATTACCTTTCAGAAATATGCCCCAGGAGATATGAGTATGGTTTAGTGTCCTTTGTTTTAACACAAATACTTCTGTCCTACAGCATATTGCCCCTCACTTCTCTGTATATATACATCATTCTATTTCTTCTTCTTACTACCCACCCATAACCTTACTATCACATTTTCTTGTCCTATTTACTGTATATTTACCCTATTCCAGCTATTTAAATGCGCCAGCAAATTTTCTATGGCATTTCGCTAATTTATTCACCGGATTTATACCTTCTGAATAAATTCGCCCATCACTAGATCTTACTTCATTTATTTTTTCTATCCTTTTTGGATAGGGAGATTTCTCCTTGCTGAAATGTAGTCTTGTCATTGTCACATGTGAAATTGTGAAATGCCATATCAATGATACATACAATGTTTGTTTTATGAGAAATTTGAGTTTTTTTAAAAATACCAATTTAAATTTTAAATTGTCATTGCAAGAAGGTACATTATCAGACCATTAGTCCATAAATCAAATGTTTGGCTACCACAGCTACAGCTATGTGCTTTATGGGAGGAAACTGCTATATATTGGTAAATATTAAAATGTATATCTGAGGGAGACACATTATTCTCTATAAGGAATTTAGGTGTGGTGGTACATAGGCAGTGTTTCTAATGATAATATGAAGGCCATATAGGCTTTATAGAAGAGAATTTAATGGCAATAGATGAAAAAACATTTAAAACTACCAAAGGTTTTCACTGTAGTACAATGGAAACACAAGCAAATATGGGCTGGGGCATACCAAAATCACACCACCTCTGTTCTCGGTACTTTATAACTATACTACCCACATTGATTAACCTGGTGTATTAATTACTATAGATGGTTTATTTTGTTGTGCACTGTTTCATTCAGAAAGTGTGCATTTGAGATCACTGTATGACATTGGTCTAAAAGATTGTATCAAACATTACAAAACTAAGCTTTTCTGAAAGAAAAATACAAAACACATATTAGTAAAATTTAAATGTGCAGGCCATCCTTAAGTAGTCAAAGGTGCACACCTCCTCAAACTTACAGAAACCTGATTGTTGACAAAACTTTAATTACAGTGTTTGTGAAAAAAAACACTCAGTGCCTCCCGAAGACACCATGAACTCCTCTGCATGTGTTGTTCATATTGTGTCACTTTTTTCTTCAAATGGTAGAAAATGGTTACAGTTTGGACAAAGGAACAGTAAGTTATTATGCATTTCCACTAGCTTTCCCAAATGTTTGAGAGTAATCCAGTTTTGTCCTTGCCCAGTAAACTACAGAATTAATCCAGTTTTTACCACCCAGTCAACTACAGTAATTTGTACTCCCCAACTGAAAAGTTCCAAGACCATCCAAAAATAATTCACAGGGGGCAAGTTTTTTAAATAAGCAGACAATGGAACCATAGAAGAGTTTGAAAAAGATTTTTAAAATCAAATTGGAATTTTAATAAATTAACCTCTAAATTGGGGATTTACACACACATATATATCTAAAGATTTCAATGGGCTGTACCATTTTAATAAAATTCAGTTGAAAAATCTTTTTTCCTTTTGTGATGCTTTATATGACATTTGAAAAGACAAATGTATAATATATATTTAGAGGAGAAACACATTTGAAAATTACATATGGGAATGTTGCACTGGGCTTTAAAGTATAGTTGTCATTTCTCTTTTAACAAAATAGTAGACTATAAAAGCCCAATACATAATTTTGCCTTTCATCCCCTGCTCCCTGAACTATATTGGTTAATTTTTCAAAAGCATCTGGTAGGCATCAAATCTGCCTTGATTTAAAGCATATCTCTACAAAACATAAACAAACAGGAGGATCAACTATATATATATATATATATATATATATATATATTCTTAAGGAGAGCTAGCAGGATTTATGGGACTCTGAATCAAAAGCTACAAATATTTTTTCAAACAAAAAGAATTTAGATTTACATGACAAACCAAAATTCATATTGTTGAGCTTTTGTTTGAATATATAGGATCCTAAAATATATAGAGTTAAAATCACTGCTGAAACATTTTGGCTATGCATATTTATTTACAGGTAAATTGTACTTGTTTTTAACATTTGTACTTTGTTTAACATTTCCTGTACAAAGTGAAAACTAAGATAAAATACTGGAGATACAGTACAATATTTCAACATGTGACTGAGGGAATAGTGTACAGTGAAGTGTATGTGAAATTCATTATTTTGATGACCATTTTATTAAGGCACATCACTTTATTTATAAAGAGTTATTTTATGAACACATTATTATGAAACAGACATATTTCCTGCATTCCAGGTTTCTGTCCCTGAAAAAAAAATTACACGTCTCTGAGTTCCCCTAAATGCTTAATTGAGGTTTCTGAAAAGGAAATCATTATGTATGAGCTAGAGCCGCATATCACAAAAGAACCACTCAACTTCAGTCAAGCCAAGGCACAACCACCATTCATGGTTCATTTATACATCATGATTTTCTACCCACTAATAAACACTGATGTTCTTTCACCATATTAATTATATTTATATTTGGAAACATTTCTAAAATCCACAAATTAGTTAAATATAAAATTACACCCTCAACTAGTTATCCCCAACCAGTGACTCGCGAGCCACATGCTGCTTACCAACCCCTTAAATGTTGATCCCAGTGGTCTCTAAGCAGATGATTATTTTTTAATTCCATACTTGGAGGCACATTTTTGTTGCATAAAAACAAAGTGTACTGCTAAACAGAGCCTCCTGTAGGCTGCCAATTCACATAGGGCTTGCCAAATAACCAATCACAGGCCTTATTGGCACCCACTGGAGCTTTTTTCATGCTTGTTTTGCTCCCCAACTCTTTTTACAACTGAATGTGGCTCATGGACAAAAAAGGTTGGGAACCCCAGGTCTCAACTATCTGCAGAGATAATATGCCCAGGGGCATAACATGAAGGAATCCTGAATACCAGAACATTGTTCCAGTGATGCAAAAGACCCAAAGAGTGACAGACATGTAACTGCTATGAAAAATTCTCAGATACATAATCGTCAAAAGACTCTTAGGTATTTGCTCAGGTATTGCTTGGAAACTTTAGAGGAGTCACATTACAACACAAACTTATCTGAGCATTAATTTTGGATATTGAATCTAATTATATATGCTTTTAAATAGTTTCCTAATTAATTAACTGGTATTTTGAAAATGACTATAGGAGTTATGTATTTACAGTCTATCTGTGGTTTAAACAATGTACCAATACAGTGTTTATACTCCTTGTGAATAAATGGCAATCTCCTTATACAGGTACTGTATGAAACCTGTTATTTAGAATGCTTGGGACCTAGGGTTGTCTGTATAAAGGACCTTTCCCTAATTTGGATCTTGATACCTTAAGTCTACTAGAAAATAATTTGAAAATAAAATAAACCCAAGTCTTGTTTAGTCCCAATGAGGATTAATTATATCTTAGTTTGGATCAAGTACAAGGAACTGTTTTCATGTCAAGTTTAAAAAAATAATAATAGGAAACTGGTTATTTTAGATTTAATACAAGGCGAGCAACTGCAACTTTTAAGTATAAACAAACAGACACATCTTTTAAGTACTCATCAAACACAAGCATTGGTTGGGCATGCAGAACTAAGCAGGAATGGCAGATGCCAAGTATCAACCAGCAAGAATTTCATTCCACAGATAATATGAATTTAAAAGCAGCTCCTGGTTCTCCAGAGTTCAGAATCATGAATCTCTACCTTTTTGAAAGCAGCTTTAGATAATACAAAGAAGGAAAATCTGCTCCCTATTCCATTTTGAGACTTCTAACGTAATGTGTTTTATTATTTAAACTGTATAGTGCATAGCTATTCCCCTCCAGTCACATTACACGTATCACAGTACTTTTCTAGCCATCAAGCACTGTGGACTGAAACCTGAAAGGTGATGACGGTATTTTGAAAGTTGCAAAAACTCAACGGGAAAGTAGGAATTTCCTTCATTTTATTTGTCTGTAAATGTTTAGTATGACATGTGGATATAGGTTATTATTATTCTTCTTCAGCATCAAGCTTACGAGATGGAAGATACAGAAACTCCTTGAACGTATTGTGTTCTCCCATGTTATTAACTTTCTACTCACCCATGATCTGTTGGCCCTTCTGCAATCTGGTTTCTGGCCTGGTCACTCAACTGAGACTGCTTTGTGCAGAGTTACAAATTATGTTCAGGTTGCCAAAGCCAAAAGTCACTTCTCCATTCCTACAGTATCTTCCTTGACCTATCACCTATCATCTGCATTTGTTTCAATTGACCACGTTCTCCTGATGCAGATTCTGCATTTACTTGGCATTAATAACCAGGCTGCTTCTTGGCTTTCTTCTTGCTTTTCTAACCGATCACTGTTTCCTATGCTAACAACACCTCATCTACAGTTACACTTAGATCTATACTTGGTCCGTTGTTGTTCTCCCTGTCTTTAGGAGATCTCATCTGATCGTTTGGCTTTAATTATCATCTGTATGCTGATGATACCCAAATATATGTATAACCCATCATTAACAGCTGAAACAGAGGCTAAAATCTCTATTTGCCTAATAGCTATCTCAAATTGGAACCAGCACCACCTCAAACTCAACCAAACAATATCTGAACTAATCATCTATCAACCTAAGCCTGGTCCTACTCCCCTTTTACTATCTCTGTTGATGGCATGCTCATTAACCCTGTCAACTCAGAATGGTGTCTGGGTGTAATCGTTGACTCCACGCTCTCCTTCTCTGATCATATTAACTGTCACCTTTTCTTACGCAATTTTGCCAAAATCCATCCCTTCCTTTTACCTGCTACGGCCAAGACATTCATGCATGCTCTCATTCTATCCTGCCTAGATTACTGTAATCTTCTACTAACTGGCCCCCCTATCTCCCATCTCTCCCCCCCTACAGTCTGTATTTAACACTGCTGCCAGAATTATCCTCCTCTCATCCCAAAGGATAGTGGCTTCCTATAAAACAAAGAATAACATAAACTCCTCCTCATAACCTTCAAAGCCCTTCATTCCTCTGCACCTAACTACATCTCATCTCTTATTTCTCTATATGTTCCTGGCCAAAACCTCTTCTCCTCTCAGAGCAAACGCTTGGTTGCACCCACTACTTCTACTGCTGTTTCCCAGTATCAAACCCTTCTCTCTTGCAGCTCCTTATATTTGGAATGCCATGTCTGAATTTCTCCAGAGAGAATCCCCCTTCAGTGCTTTTAAAATGAAGCACAAAGACTACCTCTGGGAGCACCTGGATAACAGCTGAACTGCCATCTGGCACTTATATGACAGTCTAGCCTATAGCACTTTAATACCCCTCTGAATTGTATCTGTATGTTACCCTCCCATTTAGACTGTAAGCCCTACGGGGCAGGGTCCTCCAGCCTTTTGTCTCCTTGACACTGAGCATGTAATCTGTATTTTATACATATATACATATATATATATATATATATATATATACTGTATATATATATATATTTGTGTGTGTGTGTGTGACTAGTATTTCTAATAATGCACTTATTGTTATATTTTGTTTAAATTACCCCTTGTTTGTTTCTACTAATTTAATGTTTTGCTGTACAGTGCTTTGTCCTCAAGGAGCATTATACAAATAAAAATATACATACATATACAATTACTTGCAATGCCCTCCTAGATAAACCAAGAAGTGCAACCTATTGGCTACTATAATTATAATAATTGAACGTAGTACCGTGGACTGTTTTTATGGGGAGCAAAGAGTCGTAAATCCTAAAAAACAATCTTATTATTTTAATGTTTAAACATTTTAGTAACTTTATGGTAAGGTGCTTCACAGATTAAACATTATTTATAAAATCCAAGCATAACAGATTTTTGAAGTCAACTGTGTTATAAAACTGTGAGTAATAAAGGAAACATCAAACAACACATGAATATTTATTAAAAAATACAGACAGGGGCTATCCTTCACCTTCAGAAAGCCTGGAAACCTTTTTTTTTCCAACAAAATTTTGATTTATCAAATAGCAGGGAATCAATAGTTCCCTAGGTAAGAAACTAAAGTTCCACACATGAAAAGTGCACCTGCTCTTCATTAGTCATGCTGAAGTTTGAGCTAAATGGGCACTGTGGTATTTGAGTGGCATGAGAAAGTTTGGAAATTTTTTAGTTTGTGGCAACTAAGGCTCTTGCAACACATTGTAAGCCAAAGTTTCAATAAAAATAGATAAAGATTGGCCAGACAAGAAATGCACCCTGACATTTCAGAATTTATTAAAGGAACAGTTCAGTGTACAAATAAAAAAACAAAAATGTAATGTATAAAGGCTGGAGTGACTGGAACAGAACACTACTTCCTGCTTTTCAGCTTTCTTAACTCTGTCAGTCAGTGACTTGAAGGAGGGCCACATGGGACATAACTGTTCAGTGATTTTGCAACCGATCATTAGCACACAGCTCAGATTCAAAAGCAACAGTTATGACCCATGTCTTTCCCCTCAAGTCACTGATTGGCTACTGTCTGGTGGATTCCAAGAGAACTGCAAAGCAGGAAGTAGTGTTCTGGCTATTATGTTAGACATCCAGTCACTCCAGCCTTTATACTACATTACATTTCTGCCTAACTAACTATATTAGAAACATTTTTTATTTTGCACAGGCTATCTATTTACCAAGTTATTATTTTTACCCTGAACAAATCCTTTAAACATAGAGGGAGAAAAAGTCTAAATATGAAAATACGGCATCTCAAACCTGCCAAGGTTGCATATAAGTTAATGGAAAAAGTCCCATTGATTTTTGTTTGTGTGTGGTGTTTCGGACAATTCCACAATGTTTTCAGAGCTTTTGGGTGAAAATAATAATAATATTAATTAAATAATAAAGAAGCCTACAAAACATGAGCAGATTTGCTCCGAGTTTTAAAAGAAAATTCTGAGAAATTCGGACCTTGATAAATAACCCCCAAAGTCTGAATGCACAAAACTCGAAAATTCTATTTTTTTTACTATAAAATCTTAATTAGTTGTGGAAAAAAACCCTCAATTATTATACCACATGGATGGAAAAAGTATGAATCCAAAGAGCAGGTATCTCAAACCTGACAAGGTTATATACTATAATAATATAAATTATTGTAATCTGCACTGTGTATTGTGCAAAAATCTGAAGATTTTGTGGTTTTCAGGACAAAATCCCCAAAAAATCTGATTTTTTTTGGGCAGAAAATCTGAAAAGTTCATACAATTCAACTTTTCATACGATTTTCGTGATTTTTTTTTAAAAAATGTCCCGCACTAAAATTTTTGGGAAAATGTATTGATAAATAAGGGGAAATATCGTGTGAAGGTTTGGTAGGAGTATGTTTCATAAAAAAAATGAAATATACTGATTTTGATAAATAACCCTCTCAGAGTATTTCCTTATGCAATTAGCCTTGGTAGGATATGAAATGAGATACTGTATATCATGTGGTTCCTTCTGCAACCATTGCTCCATTCATCTGAATTTGCAAACACATTAGAAGGGACATAGGGATCACATAAAAGTGGCAAATGGAAAAGTAACTTTACAGAAGCAATATATATATAAGGGTTTGTGAGATTTTGAAGAGAACAGACATAAGCACATTCCATTTTCTGAATTTTATTGGCTGTAATGTCAAAAGAGAAATGTTATTAACATGTACTGTATGTTTAATTCCTAGCTTGCCTCATACACTGTTAAAGGCTTTCTGTCTAAAGGCCAATCTCAAAGTTTAAGTACCACTCTAAGCATTTACACTGTTTTTATGGAAAACCTTGAAGCCACCACTAAAGAGCCTCTTACACTTTACAAGTGCTACATTGCCTATTTGTGCACCCAGAGAGCATCCATTTATTAAACACACAATAGAACGCTGTTAGATAGGACCTAATAATGAACATTTGCATTCTAAAAAAGATTTTTCACTCATCTACCATTACCTGCAGTGTAAGAAATAAACTGAAGCATGACATATATTGAATAGCTTCTGTTATTGAACAAGCACATTTCTGATTTCCAAATAGTGTATAAATATTTGTAATAAAAAATATTTTAGGAGACGGAAATGTTTGGTGAAACCCACACAGGCAGTGTCAGAAGCTATATGTGTTGCACTGGCTTTATGATGCCTGTGTGCCGTATAACCTTGATGATGAAGAGAAAAGCAGCTGTGCATGATGCAATGCTTTAATGAGCAATTAGTAAAAGTAGTATAAAAGAATAAATAGCAGATAAAAGAAGCAAGTCCATTGGCAGGCAAAGACAAACTGAACAAACAGGCCAGAGGTGAGAACTAGAATACCAGCAGTTACAAAATAAGCACAGGACAAGAACACTCTCTCTCACAGAAGTCTCGGGCACTAGACTACTAGTTCAATAATCTAGCTCACAGTGGAAAAGAAATATTTAAACACTCCTTAATTTGGATTTGCCTTCAGTTAGACCTGATTACGGGTGGAAGCCAAGGAAGACAAAGGCAAAGAAAATTGTCAACAACATTAATTGCAATGCTGGACCCAAGCATCATGCTAAAGCTCAACCAGGAGGAGCATTGGACTTTTTGTTGTACTGCAGTTCTCCAATTCTACATATCCTCTGCTATCTGATTGCTAACATAATGGTTCAAGCAACCAGGCAGAGATTTACATCTCATCCCTGCATATCTTATCCCTTTTTACCTTACTGTCCACTATGCAGGACTTACTCATATCTTCACTCTTCATCTTTATGATTGGGTAATTCCTTCAGACTTTAAGGCACTGTCCTCTTTTACACCTTTGCTGCTCCTCCAAAGTACTGTTTTCACTCTACCCACTCTCTACTTCACCCAATTTTGCATACCACTACATTGAACCTGCACTGAACAAATTCAACATTGACTTATGCCAAATTCAAGGACAATTCTCCATTAGCAGCTAGTCATTCTAGACCTCCCTTACATATTTGACAGCCTATTGCAAGTCAGTTACATGCTTAGTTCTCCTCACTCCCTTTGGATTGTAACCCCTTGAGGACAGAGCCATCATTTGGCAACTTTTAAGTACTTTTGAGCTGTGAAAACTGTTGGAACTTTATAAACAAAAACATATACATGAGATTGGAAGATAAATAGTAAAGTGGCCTCACCATTAAATACATGTAATGTGAAAACATAAAAATATCTGTTTTTCGTTGCTCATTTGCCTAGATTAATCATTTGTATTAGATACTGAAGCTTAATACTTGGGTGGATTCAAGTCGATAGGTAACCAGCATAAACCATAACTCTTATATGCATATACATTTAATGTCTTAAAAATATAATTTCCTTATTCTAGTTATTTTTCAGAATTCTTAGAATATGTAAAACTGAAAACTTGCAGATAAGTACAATTTCAATCATGTTATATTTCGTTTGCAGACAAAACTAAACCATATAAACCTGTAAATGAAACAAAATGCATGTTCTGTACACTGTAGTAACAACTAACATTTTACCTACTGTTCCTCTTTAATTATAAAGCCATGACAAACAGCCTATGCCTCGGCAGTTCTCAGGAATAATTTCAGCACTAAGCTAGAGATGGAGAAGTAAGTATTCTTAAATTGGGTGACTTGCTTTGCCCTGTGCTTGAGGTCATGCACTGACTCATCCAGGAAACCAAAGTTAATTGCACTTAGAAAGTGGCACAAAAATGTCATCTTCTCTTAGGTAGAGAAAAGTAATCCTAGTGGAAACAAGTTTTTTTATTTTTTTGACTGTTTTTGAATTAAAAGGTTTTACTAAAAGAAATTGAAGCTTTGTATTTTTTATATATATAAATATATTATACATTACCACAAACACTTGTGTTACGCATTAGTGGAACAATAACACAAAATACTATACTTATTTTCAATAAAAGTAGGGAATGATAATTTAGAATGGCAATGAAGAAAAATATCTGTATATTTATGGCAATTAAAATGCATTGAGCTTTTTACCTGCCAGCATGTGTGGGAAGGGATTTCTTTGTAGAGATTAAATTCCTAAATTTCAAATCCCTACAAATGTTGGTGTTTTGTCATTCTTGAAACAATTCAGAAATATGCAGGTGAAAAAGATTTTCTGCCATATTGAAAAACTTGAAGACTGAATACCAATGCAACCACATTTAACCATGAGAAACCTATTAAGCTTGTGTCCCATTTCCCCCTTTTCGCATGTACATATTTTGCCAGATCCATATACAATATAATCACATTGTTTACGGGATAATTTTTTTAAAAAATTTCCGTGCAGTAGGTTTACATCTTTGTTTAGCATAGACAAATTGCATATACATACAGTATATACACATATAGCTTTTTTCTTGCATGGAGGAGGCTTGCCCAGTCAATAACCTGGCTATATCTATTCCTCTGTCATGGACTCCATCAGGCAGATTCTAGTAGACTAGTAGACTAGTAGAAGTCTATAGTGGTAGTCACATTTTGCAGCTGCTAAATACAAACGGAGGTCTGAATTTTATGCTTGGTCTATGGTAGGTATAAACTACAAGGCCTTTTTGTTGCATATTGAACCTAGCACATATAAATACCAACCCATGGAGTAAGAGCACTGGTGCAAATCACAAATTTCAATGCAGCCATGATTGATAAATGTATGGTGTTTTAACTCAGTTTTGCACATAGTAGTTGTTCCACATTGGTAAAGAGTCCCTACATACTCCATAATACTCAATAATACAAACTTTATTATACAAATATTAGGGGCAGATTTACTTATGATCGAATTTTGAAAAGAAAAAAATTTGAAATTCGACCAATTTTGGGGGGGCCATTTTCGATCGAAAGTGGACTGAACTGATCCGTTTTCAATCAAATTCAAATTGTTCAAATCGTTTGAATGCATCGTTCGATTTGAACAATTCGACGATATCATCCAAAATCCTTCTAATTATTAGGAAATTTTCAGGACTGGCTCGAGGAGGTCCCCCACAGGCTAAAATGGCAATTTGGCAGCAGTAAGATGGTGAAGTGTCGAATTTGAAGGATTTTAAAGGGCCAGTACTTGAAATTCAAATTTTCTATTTTTTTTCAATTCAAATCAAATTTTGGGCTATTCGAGAGTCAAAGTAGTCCAAAATTATAATATTAAAAATTCAAATTTTATTCAAATATTCTCTTCGACCCTTATTAAATGTGCCACTTAATATAACAATGTGCAGAAGTTGATGGTGCTGATGTGCTGAATACTCCAACTTGAGAAATCTTTTTTATTTTTATTTTATCCAATTTACTACAGTTGTATACTTTTTTCCTTTCACACCATTATTTTCAATGGCAAACAACACCCAAAGGAAGCTACTATAATACGTGTAGTAAAAGTTGTAAAGTTTGCCCAAGATGCTTTTATTAAGTAAATGCTACTTTGTTGGAGTAGGTGAATTTGCACCCTTTATTACATAACCCTACAACTTTTGAGACCAACAAACTGATTCAATAAATAAATTAAACAAATAAATGTAGTTCACAAAGCATTCCAATGGCACACAAAAAACACAAAACACAGAAAGTCAACATTTCGAATCTTTCCTCATCTCATTGTATCAAGTTTTCTATGAATTCCTTTAAAACAAGCTGATTTTCACTGCGCTTTCCTCTTTAATATACAGTATGCACGCTTACAGTGTTTTGTGTGTTTTAAAAACATATTAGACAAAAGGTCTCTAGATAGCACTTATTTCTTCTTCTAATGATACTTCTTTCTTTTGCATTTTGGGAGAATTTAAGACTTCTTGCATTGAAGCTGAAATTATATTTTGCTACAATTTATGTCATAATGTGAAAAAGGATAGTTGAACCAAAATAGTTGCCCTTATTGGATCTGGCTATTTTTTATAAAAACTTAATTCTCCATACTTCTTTACCAAAGTGTAAGAAAATTATTTATAGGATCAAGTGATTGACACTGCCTAGAGTTACACAGTTTGTTTTCCACACAAATCCCCTTCTCAATTCAAGGTGCCCCAACATATTTTTTGCGTTTAACTTGCATTTAGTTTAATATTGTCACATATTTTCAGTCCAATTAAGAGAAGAACCAAAAGGCGAAGACAAAATAGTACAAGAACCAGGTACACTCATTTTTAAGGAGACGAGTATACAACAACTTTACTTTAAACAAGGATCCCGTTTGTGACACAAAAGAACATTGCAAGTAAATGAGTTGCAATACTTTGTGCACATGAAACCCAGTGACAGCAATATAAATCAATTATAAACTGATCCTCAAGTTGTCATAGCATATTTTGGTACAGGACAATTCTTGAGTACCTGAGCATTTGCACTTTCCCTGTCTTTTCTGGGAGGTGAAGATGAAGTGACAGTGCTTTGCCCACAGGTGGGTGGGGTCTCAGCACCTGAAAAAGACAAAAACATGTCCATTTAAAATGGTATTAACTCATAACATATATACAAGTTGTGTATGAAATGGGTGAATATGCCTCCTGTTACATAGTTTCTATAGAAGTATGAACAACTGTTGCAAAAAGTGACCAAAGTCAAAGGCTACTGGGTCTTTCCCACAGAGAATAACTGGCACAAGCAAATCACATTGCCCTGGGGTCCCAGCAAAAAAATCTTTGGAGGGTCTCACTACAACTTAAACTGCTACTTGCCCTCCTGGCAGCCCACCCACCCTCTCAAGTCACTGGCTTTCCGCCACTGTTATACAAAGTTATAGTGGAAGCAGACCCTGTGGTCTGGCCCCCCTGTTATCGGGCCTACCCACGACCATGGGGTCTGCTTTCTCTATAGTTGCGCCACTGTAATGATGCTTTAGTCTCCTATTGGTTTATCAGTTACTGGTAGGATGCAGTTGCTTCAGTCTGGTTGTGATCTATGATCATACAAGCAGGTGAACAATTAGCTCATGGTCATTGATTTCAGGAGCAGTCACCGGCACTGTGCTACACATGGGAATCAGTATAGATATTCACACTGCCATTCCTGAGTTGACAATGACAATTTTGTTATAAATGCATTATTCCTTATTCTTCTCTATTTATAAAGCACCAACACATTTTGCAGAGCTTTACAGAGATTATATACAGGTATGGGATCTTTTATTCAGAGACTCATTATCCAGCACTCTGAGTTACAGAATGGCTCTCTCCCATAGGGGCAAATTCACTAAAGTGTGCAAATCCAGTAGCGCAGCCTTCGCCGCACTTCTCCAGGCGAATTTCCGCCAGTCCGCCACTAATTCATTAAATGAGAATTTGCACTCATGGAGGCGAAAAGTAGCAAAGTTATGCTACTGTTACTTCGTCAGGCAAAGTGAAGTTACAATAGCGATGCCTTATTTGCATATGGTGCGAAGTTAAAAGTATAATAGAAGTATATGTTACAGCCACTACATTGCACTACATAAGCCCAGGAAACCTTTAATAAATAAAATAAAGTTGTCCTATTGCCCTAATGAAGTTGCCCTATTGCCCTAAACATGTACACTGTATACTGTATAGTTGAGTTGCCAATTGTTAGGAAATGTAGAGGGGAAGGAGGGTAACCCCCAAAAAAATTACACTGTTTTTCAGACTATCACCCTAAAAAAAGTAAAAGATGCCAGTGTGTCTAAGGGACTTTTTTTTCAAATTCCTATCTATTGTACTGAACTTCCCCAGGTCCGACCTGGTGAAGTAGAGTCTTAGTGAATTAACATAGTTACGTCCCTTCGTCAGTGCACAAGTGTTGCGAGATTACGTTACACTGGCGAATTAGCGATATCATTAGATATTTCGCGATTTAGGTAATTTGCCCCATAGACTCAATTTCATCCAAATAATCCAATCCAATTTTTAGAAAATGATTTCCTTTTTTTCGTGGAATAACACAACAGTGCTGTGTATTTGATCCATACTAACATATAATTAATCCTTATTGGAAGAAAAAAGCAGGTTTCTAGTAGACTTCCATTATCCTGAAGACCCCAGGTCCCATGCATTCTGGGTAACAGGTCCCATAGCTTTATTATTAACATCAGTCCCTGCCACAATAGAGCTTACAATCTAAGGTCCTTATCACTTTCGCACCCACAATGGTCAGTTTTATCAGGAGCCAACTTGCTTATAGATAGATAGATAGATAGATAGATAGATAGACAGACGGACGGACGGACAGATAGATAGATGAAGCCCCACTGAACAGGAGGAACCAATGATATCTGGGTCCACCGGGTGTTTTTATGGTATCCCAGTGGACCAAACACTCAAACAAGGCACCAAATAAGATGTAGACAGACTTTCCAAGAAATTCAGAAATTATAAAGTAGATTTATTCTGCCTACGAGTAAGTGCTATGTGCTCATACAGAAGAGCAATCCACAGAATAAATCTACTATTACTTTGAAAACCCGCAGTAAGGTCAACTCCTTGATGTGTATGCCAATACCAAAGATGATGTGTCTGCTCTAGAACTCCAACAAACATCTCTATAAGTACTCACATTGCTAACTGCTTGCCCTAAAGAACGTACTGTTTCAAGCATGAATAAAAAAATTATAATAATACTTGCATAATGTTATGATACAAAAGTTCTGTCCTGGTGACTGATGTGGCTTTTTTGACATCTTTATTGTCAAATTGAGAAGAAATGGTCCACTGCACATGTAGAGCTGGTTGCTCTCTTACATCACTGTCTCATAATGCTTAAACTGTAAGGGGATTATGAGTTTAATCAGAATCCAATCACCAAGCACGACTTACTAGTGATCTGTGTATGATCAAACATCTCATTGGTTGATATAGATTACTGCCCCTAGCAAATTGTGTGCCTCTTGTGACATACCTGGGTTTTTATGTCATCTAAGGTTGCAAGAAAAGGAGTTGCTGAAATTTAAGCACAGTATTCTTTATCTTCTTCATTAACAATACCATAAAATTAACTATTTATGTTGCTCTTTGAATTCATACGTGATACTGCTAATAATACTAGCTAAGCTTCCCTCCCCATAGGAACACTCAAACTGGGTGAGCTAAAAATAGTGCTCGGAGGATCCTCCAAACACTGCACCCCATTGTGTCTCTATTAGATGTGGATATACCACTATGCTGAAGTTTTCTCCACTGTAATACAGTCTTGTGGATCTCTGCATGTTTCCCAAAGCCTCACCAAAGCCTACAATGTGACCATTGCTAACAAATTGCACTTTTATATGGAAAATAAAATCTAAACCAAAGGGACACCATTCTCCTTAGGGTTCTTTCTTAATAAGCCAAGAAAACAAACGCAGAGATTCCACCCTCCTATTCACCCCCTAAAGTGAGAGTGACATAAGAGATGGAATGCCGGCACAAAGCCTTCAGAATGTGATACATCCTCTCCTAATAAAAGAACATAATACTGTTTTGCATATATATTACCCATACAATATCACTGGGACGGAGGAATGTTGCCAATCAGATGAGTAGCTAACAGCTTATGTTAGGGTAGCATGCTGGCTTGTGCATAATAGGAAAGAAATGGGTACAAGGTAATCACATGTGGAAACATAAAATAAAATCATTTTCTGTCAATAACATTAACAGCAAACTGTGTTTTTCTCTGGAATGTATTTTATGGTATCAGTGTAACTGTGTATTTTAATTACCCTGTTACTGTGAAACTGATGTCTTAAACTCAATGCTCCCACCACCAGAACAATGCATCGTGGACAATATCGGGCAGATTTACTAAATTCACATGAAGAATTCGAAGTTCGATCGAATGTCAAAAAGATTCTAATTCGAATCTTCGAATATGCAAATTAGGCAAATTCGACCATCGAATATTCAAATTTGAATAATTTGAATATTCAAATAAAATTTTATTCGAATATTCGACTATTCAATGGTCAGTACTTACCCTTTAAATTTTTATTCAACCACCTAGTTCGCCAGATATTGGGTATCATTATTTTTGATCAAATAAAAAAAATTTGATCGACCAATCGAATTGCGGTAAAATCCTTCGAATTTGATATTCGAATTCGAAGTATTTTAATTCCCTAACTAATCCCATGGTTGAATTTCAAATTTTTTTCAATTCGAAATTCGACCAATGATAAATCTGCCCCTATGTGTCCAGGGTTGCTTCAAATGAGACAATGAAATTAGTGGTTTTTGAGAATAATTAAAGGAGTTTTTCACTTTCACTTTCAATACACTTTCAGTAAGCTGCCAATTTGGTTTTCATTTTTTATTATTTGTGGTTTTTGAGTTGTTTATCTTTTTATTCAGCAGCTCTCCAGTTTACAATTTTGGCAATCTGGTTGCTAGGGTCCAAATTACCCTAGTGACCATGCATTGAATTAAATAAGAGACTGGAATATGAATAGGAGAGGCCTGAATAGAAAAATGAGTAATAAAAAGTAGCTATAACAATAAAGTTGTAGCCTTACATGTCATTAGCTTTTATAAAGGTGGTCAGTCATTTGAAAGCTGGAAAGAAGTCAGAAGAGGAAGGTAAATAATTCAGAAACTATAAATAATGAAGACCAATTGAAATGTTGCTCAGAATAGGCCATCCTATAACATACTAACTAAAGTTAACTAAAGTTATTAAAGGTGAACCACCCCTTGAATATACTGTACATTTGTGTGAATACGCAGCAGCGCGACTTTTAAAATCGCGCCGCTGCGTGTGAACAAGCGCAGGCGATTTTACGCCTAGCGAGTGCGCAGCGCTGACTAGCTATTCGGGGAGATTCGGGGGAGATTCATCGTGGCGAGAAGTCGCCAGGCGACAGATCTCCCCCGAATCTCCCCATCTGGCCTTGCCCTAATAGATTTTTTAAGTAGATTTAAAGTATGTAGATCCCCTTATTCAGAAAATCCCAGGTCCCGAGCATTCTGGATAATAGGTCCTATACTTGTGCATGACAATGACAGACCAATGTAATATTCTGTACATAGTTGCATAGTTAAATCAGGTTGAAAAAAAAAACAAAGTCCATCAAGTTCAACCCTTCGAAATGAAAACCAGAATCCATACAAATACCTCTCCATAGCTTCACATGATGTATACCCATACATGTGTTGATTATTTGTGAGCAGCCCTACTATGTCCTTGTATATTCCTTGTAGAGCTAGATCATACTGTAGAACTTGTTCTCCATTCATATCAGTGTGCAAGACTATGTGTGTACCTACTTTAAATATGTTTGTACTTTATAAATGGTTGATAATAATAACAATTTGCAATAGTGAACTTTGCTAACCCTACCAACAGCAGAATGACCAACAGAGGATATAGCAATTGAAATAGATGCTCCCATTCCAGTGAAATTCAGCAACAATGTAAATTTATAATCTATGTCACGTTAGAACACAGATGGGTAACTGGCAGGTTGGAGTCTAAATGCTGAGTAACACAGGTAACATAATAAGACATAGAGAGGTTCTCTACACAGTAGAATGATTACTCACCACATTAGGGAAGTAGCCCAGGTGCTCCACCCTGGGAAGCAGACAACTGAAAGACAAATATGGGGCAGGCACTCAAATGAAGGCAATCTTCCACCAAATAGCTGAAGCAAATTAAAAAGATTTATTGTGTCCTCCGTCTTACGCTTTTCTTATGTCTTAAGTCATAGGCTGTGTTTATGACATGAAATGGGTAAGGAGGAGGTCACAATAAATCTTTTTTTGTTTGCTTCAACTATTGGTGGAAGATTGTCTTCATTTGAGTGGCTGCTCCATATTGGTCTTTTGGTAACACCAGTAACACACAAATGGGCTAGATGAAAAGAAGAATTCATGTTACTTATTATGTGACAAACAGGACTACAAAATTCAGAGCAAATGAAGAAATACTCAAGTCCTTATACCAGGGTAAAAATAAGACCATATAACATGCCGTGGTTGGGGGGCAGGCTGAAGACAATGAGAGGACCATATAACAGGCCGAGGCCAATGCCAGGAGTTCAAACAGTAGTCAGACA
Organism: Xenopus borealis; assembly: GCA_024363595.1. Classification (NCBI taxonomy): domain Eukaryota; kingdom Metazoa; phylum Chordata; class Amphibia; order Anura; family Pipidae; genus Xenopus; species Xenopus borealis. Next base: position 149,349,740 of record CM044439.1, read on the forward strand.
ATGATGGGAACAGGAGCACAGGAACCAGGGCACAGAAACAGGGAACTACAGTAGTTGGGGAATTAAAGGCAACCACAGGAATCACAGGACAAGACATTAGATCAGGCTCTGTGGCTGTAATGATCAACCAATAGGAACTTAAATGTTATAGGCTTATAAAAGCCCTTAATTGACAGACTGAGTACAGATTGGTCATCTAGTTATCATGCTATGTAATATGTTGAGTGAAACATTACTGGTGAAGTTGTTCACAGCAACCAAACAGATCTTTGCTTTTGTTTAACTGGTGAAATCTAATTGCTGATTGGTTGCTCTAGAAAACATCAATGGTAATGCTTTACTCCACTTTTTACACAGCATAATAATCAGGCCTCTGGATGTTATTGAGGTGGATGGAAGAAGAGAGAAGCAGGGCGAGATAACATGTCCATCAGGATAGCCGACCCACATCAACTTTGATATCTCCTACTATTTACAGTATACTGTACATTGATGGCATCATTTGTTATGTTAGTAAGCATGACAGTAACATGTATATAAGTCAAACATATGCATCAAAAGAATAGTATACAAAATAATATGTTTGCATTTAAAGGGTCACACTTTGTATATAGTATGTAGGATATACTGTATATATATATATATATATATATATATATATAGTATAGTAACATTTTTACATGTATTCCCTGGAATAAGAGTGTACCATGTGATGCAGCCTGGGGCAAAATGTGGCATGTATATTATTCCAAATATAATAGGATACACAGGAGCTATGATTTTAGAAAACATACCTGTTTTATTTTGTCCTTCCCACTGAGTAAAAAAAGATACAGTATACTCATCTTAATGGTAAAACCTTCACTTATTACGGGAGAACAGGACCAAAGGAGAAGAGCAAAGAGGGTAGGAATGCTATTTATACATAGTGACTGATCATTTGTTTGCCATTAGCACATTTTAGCAAATTTACCCAATAGACTATTGCTTGTTGCATAAAAACACCCACTATTGAGAGAAAAAAATAAAGGATTACAGATGCTAATTTAATCGTCTGCATTAGAATAAATCCGTTTAATGCTGAGAGAAGTTAGGGGTGCCACTATATTTCTTTTCTTTGTGCAGAATATCTTCCCTGGGAATATATTAGCTTGAGACAAAGGGATGTTTAGCATAAAGTGCACATTTGTAACGACTTTTTATGAAAAGAAAGCCATAATCATTATTGTGAATTGCCAGGCTAATAACCACACATTAAACATATATGCAAAGGAGCAGGGGTGAGTGATAGCTGCCTCTTAAAGGTAAAACCTTAATTCATAATGGTAACCTTTAAAGGCTCAGTTAAACATTGTTGTTTTTTTCTATTCTCTTCTTTTTATCTAAAGAGCAAACAGGAGGGATGTAATAGGAATATAAGAATGCTGAGAATAACTTTTAATAAAGGCAAAAATATTCATTGTGAAGGGATTAATGCAGTAGGAGGGGGTCAAGGCTAGATAGCCAGTGGTGGGGGCTGGTACGATTGTTTTTGGGGGGCCTAAGACCAAGCCTTGAACTGGGGTACACAGGTCATTAGTTATAGCAATGAAACATAAGTAGAAATGCTATTGCTAAAGAAGGTTGTGACCAGAGAATGAACAATGGTTCCACACTAAAAACTGATACTATGGGGAGCAGACTGTCTTGTGACATGTATTGTACATTCTGCTTTTTTGTTTAAATGAGTTCATCAGAAAATGGAAGCTAATATGTCTACATACTGTGTTTACAGAATGCAAAATTTAGGGTATCATCCTTAAACCTCAATAAAATGTTACCCTGGAGGAAATAGTCTTGATTGGATTTTTAGACAATAATCTTTAAATGATGCATCTTATGCAAGTATAATGGCCCTTTCATTGAAAATGCAACATAAATGATCTTTATATATGAATCCATCTTTCTTTAGTTTTTATATCTCAGCCTTTGTTGTGACAAACAGGAAGCAGGGATATGCAGTCTCCCTCCTTATCAATTTCTGCTTTCTTGTAGCACATTAGCAATGCCAATCATAACCAGGGAATAATAACATTCTTTAGGATTAGTAAACTAATGCAGAAGTTTTTTACAAATAATTTATTAGTCCTAGCCTTTGGAGATCAATGCCATGCCATGCATTGTTTTATTGAATGTTTACAACATATAAAGGAACTTACATCATACAGGTAAAACATGTGCTAGTTCCAAGTCATGGGGATGGGAAGGGAACATGGTGATGTTAGTAAGGGAGGAGAGAGGAGGTAACAGCAGGCAATTCAGCTTGTCTTCATTTTTTATAGTTTTATAGTTAGTGTTTTAATTATTTACCGTCTACTGTCCCTGGCAGTCTAAAAACATATGGCTTTATGAGACTACAATTTTATCAGTTGTATTGCTTATCTATCTGTTCAAGCCCTCTCTTTCATTCAAATGACTGCCTAGTTGCTAGGGTAACTCAGTCAATTTTCCATATTGGAGAGCTGCAGCTGAACAAGTGAAATAAAAAAAGTAAAAAAAAAATTGGTGGAGAGTTATATGTAATTGGTCCAAAGATTTATCCCATAGAAATAAGAGAGTTTGAAGGGTAACTATGATTTTGACAAAATACAATCAATTAATGTACCGTTTCTAAAATAACCAACTTAATGATCTTAGCAGTTTGTTTCCACATATACAGGCTTTGTGTCATAGTAGAATTCTCATATCATATTCAAGCTTTTTTTATTTGCATGGCATGCAACTTTTGTGTTATGATACCTTCCCAATATATCCTTATTCTCACAACAAAAGTTTGGAGCCATTCTTCATTTGGGCTTCATTTGGACTGGACGACTAAGACTAGATTGCTGGATCATATGGCTTGATGAGAATTTTCTGATTGCACTATGCAATTATATTGAACTCTGGTCTGGTCAGAGCAGTCAGCTGGAAAATGAATCTTTAATTTCGTAGTTGCAGGAATGCAATTCCAAGTACATTTTTACAATTGCATCCTAGTGAGCTGCACTAGAATTTCTTGATGTATTCTGCAGATTTTTCCTTGATCTGCTGGCTCAAATTTTCAAGTTATCAGAATCTGTCCAACTAAATTTTATCTGTAATGTCACTGGGGCCTTAGGACACTTAGGAAATGTGGGAACCTTCTCTATGGATTGAAGAATGTTTTACCCCAATAGCCTACTTTTTCCTAAGCAAGGGTTACCAAAGCTGTCCGGACTGATGGGAAAATATACAGTAGATAAAGTGTTTAAAGCAAAGTTTAGACTTTAAGACCTAAAACAAGGACACGTTTTTACTATCCAACAAGAATATCAACCAATGCACAGTATTAAAATTTGGAATGAAAAGACACAAATGAAAATGAAGATTCTATAGCTTTTATCATAGTATTTGATACAGTATTTTCTCAAGTATGGAAGCTTTGGTCAAAAATACACTTTTAGATGTGAATTTTAATCCCTTATTAATTAAAAGGTGTGAAGAAACCTTCCAACACTTTCTGTAATATTTTAACATAACTATTGGCATTGCTAATCCAGAGCAACATTAAAAAAAAACACGATAGCGCTTGCATAGGTTGCATAAAAATGTATTTCTAACTTATTAACAGCAATTAGAATGTATTGGCATATTGTTGAACTTCTGACAAGTGTTTATAGCATTGACTTATCAAGAGGTTTCCATTGGATTTTTGATAGATATTTAGGGTTCAAGGCACAAGTCTTAAGGATCCCCATTTCTCATGGGGCTATTGACATGAAATTTATACCAGATATTGCTAATAACCCAAGTAATCCACACATACAAAGAAATCAAAGCAAATAAGTCCATAAATTGTTATATGTAATTAAGTAATATGACACAGGGTATAAGTATTGAATGCACTTACAGAAATGTATTTAATACTTGAAAAACCTTTGTAGGTAACGACAGCTTCAAGGCACATCCTGTAAGAAGAAACTAGTCGCATGCATTGCTCTGGTGTGATTTTGTCCTATTCTTCCACACAAACTGACTTCAAATGTGAAGGTCCCAGGGGCCTCTTCTATGAACTCTGATCTTCAGTTCTTTCCATAGAAGTTCGATTGGATTCAAGTCATTCTAGCAGCTTTATTTTCTTTCTCTCAAACCAACTGAGAGTTTCCTTGGCTATGTTTTTGAAATCATGGTCTTGCTGAAACATCCACCATCATTTCATCTTCAGCATCCTGGTATATGGTATACATTTTTCCGTTCATACTTACTAATTATATGAAGTCTGCCAGTACCATATGCTGAAAAACAGCCCCAAGCCATGATGTTCCTACCTCTAAACTTAACTTATGGTATGGTGTTTTTGGTTGATGTGCAGTGTCATTTCTCCTCCAAACATGGTGTGTGCATCCAACGACATCCAAAGACTATATTCTCCCAGAGTTGTATTGTCCAAATGTTGTGCAGCTAACTTTAAACAAGCTTCAACATGTTTATTCTTCAACAGTGGATTCTTGCACAGTGAGGGTGCTTAGAGGCTATGTCGGTTGAGTGCATTAATTATTCTTTTCTTTGAAACAACTGTACCTGCTAATTCAAGGTCTTTATGAAGCTCTCCATAAGTGATCCTTGCTCTTGGACAACTCTTCTGATTATTATTTTGACTCCTCTGTCAGAAATCTTGAGAAGAGCACCTGGTCATGGCTGGTTTAGGGTGAAATGATGTTCTTTCCACTTCCAGATTATGGCCCCAATGGTGCTCACTGGAACATTCAGAAGCTTAGAAATATGACTCTTTGCTTTTACCTATCATGAGATGGTTTTTGTGTGATACCCTGATAATGAGAAACACTTTTATACAGTAGGTTATCACTTGGGACTAAACCAACTAATAATAATTTGCACTCTTATGGGATAGGATTGCTTTCTAAATACTGATAGATTTCAGATTTTCAGATTCCTTGGCTTCCAGTGCCTTTTTTGCACCTCTTTTTCTTCAAGTGTTCAATACTTATACCCTGTGTCATTCCACTTTATTACACATAACTTAATTTATCCAGTTAGTTGTTTTGATTTCTTTGCATCTGTGTATTGCTTGGGTTGTTACCGACATCTGGTGTAAATTTCATGTCAAAAGCACTTTTAGAAATATATTTACTGAGAAAAAACATTGACATGTTCAATACTTATTTTCACTGATGTATATGAAGAGTCCTCACTTGAGGACCTTAGTCATTGCCAATTAGTAAAAGATCTATTATGAGTAGAAAAGAGCAGACTGAATAATGCAAAGCTAGAAATGAGAAGATACTAGTGATTCAGAAGCTACAAATCATCATGTTCTTTTTGTTTGTCGCAGCATCATTCTGAATACATGCTGGTTTGAGCATTGTTCTAAATTAACTGACATAAATGAAACTGCAGCTGTGGCCCATTCTTGCACCTCTAGCCATAAGCAAAGGAGGTCTGTCTGATGATGCAGGTTTGAACAAGAAGCTAAGGAGGGGGACAAAGTTCATCAGTTCATCCAGATGGTATAATCTATGACAGTTTCCGAAATAAGTCATAATAAATGACCCTGAATATCCTTAGATTAATGTATAAAATTACAGTAGGTGGAAAGCGTAGCAAAACCAGAGACTTCCGATTTCCATTGTAAAATCTTCCAAGCATCTGTGCACTGATATTACTGAAATGGATCATGCATTTAGGTCACAGAGCTGTGTGCTCAGAGAAAAGTGTGGTAATGTATTTGTGCTGGGATGGAAGCTGATACCATGCCGGCTCCCAGAGGTGTAGCACAGATGAATTCAGTAAATTATTCATATATGTTTGGAACAGACATGGTTCACAACCAGAACACTTTGATAAATTGCCAGGAAATAGATCAAGCAGGAATGAAGACATCAAGCAGATTCCATCCTATAACAAATCTTTATATTCAACATATGAATGATAAACATGATAACATTAGGCAAAACAGCATACAGTAACAAATGTTTGCATTTCTACCCGGTAACAAAAAAAAATTATAGCTATTCATCTGGCTTGGCACACTGTTATTTATTTCTTTTATATGTAAAGGTAAACATACACAGAACTATACAGGATTTTGAGCCACATACTTGTGACTGAAGCCAGCAACCCATTGGCCCATATATATTCTCCAGCATCTCCTTCAATGTCATTAGGACTAATTTACATATCGATTTTATGTAAGCAGCCTTTATAAGTGATGGGGTTTTCGAATAAGTGCCTCTTAAGCTTGCCATAGACGCAACGATCCGATCGTACGAATCCTCGATTCGTACGATTTTCGGATCGTGTGTTGAGTGTTCCGACATTTGTCGTGCCATGCTGATTGGTCGTTTGTTTGATCGGCCAGGTTAGAAAATTTCCGTCGGCTGTCGATCATATCTTTGCGTCTATTGCGGATCGTACGATTTTCAGTGGGAGACCGTCACTAGGTTTTTTATCGTACAACTTTTCTACTATCCCTGTCAGGGGCAGAACGTTAGCTGATCTGTGCTTTTGATACTTTATTTGATCTGAAGGTTAGTGGCAGGTCGGGAGATGGGGAAGTCCGATCGTCTATGGCCAGCATTAGACCTGGCAACATACAGTATATATGGACGACTGTAGTGTGTAGGACTAGCTTGTGTAGTATTGGTGGAGCTCAACTAAAAAATGAGAGACTAGTAAGCATGGATATGCTCGCCCCAAAATAAAGTAGGGTTGTGACCCTATGTTGGTGAGTTTACAGAAGAAACCATGAACTGGTCTCCATGATAGTCTCAGCAGCTTTTCTTTGGGCATAAACTGGCACAAGGCTTCAGTGTATGTAAGAAGAGAAAGTCCTAAGAAGAAACTGCTTGAGAAAAAATAATAGGAGAGTGTGGCTGAAATATGTTAGTAAGTAATGGATAGCCTCCAAAACTGGGAAGACTGTATATTTGTTCATGGCTGTTTGATAACTATGCAAAACAGGTTCAATATTTGGTTCACTGCAAGGTTTATCCATTTGATTCTGTGCATAGTAAAGGCCTGCAACATCTTTCTTTTAAGTGGGTTTCGTCAGTTACTTCTAACCCATTTTTACCTGCTGAGAATCGCATTGGGACATTGATCCTTGTCTAGCAAGTCAGCATGCCCTCTCTCAAGTGTTCCAATCATTGAGTTGAGGTTAAAACAATAAAATCAGTCCTTTTTGACTAAACATTTGGGTGGAATAATCAGGCAAAGATCTAAACATTTAAAAATGTTTTCACTGAAGCAGACATGTTTTTAATGTACTGAGTTTGCTTTCAGCTTTCATCTGTGTTCAGCCATTTCTTATCTCTTGTCTAATTAACCAGATAAAATGGATTGTCCAGGGCCAAACCGATCCACCAGAATACCAGAGGATCTCTCAGTGGGCCCTGACCCTTTTGGGTGACAGCCTGGCAGAATTCCCATCAGTCAATCATTATTTTTGTTGAGAACCAACATAAAACCTTATACAATTTAGTATTCTCTATATCTTCTGTAAATGCTGTGAGAGTGACCCAGGGTTGCAGGTTCTCCAGTGGTTCCTCTGAGACCCAGTTTAGCACTATTCCTGTATTCAGTGGAGCCTGAGGTATGTCAGGGCCCGAGGGCTCCGAAGGGAAATTACGGACCAAGGAAGAAGGCAGCGCCAACACAGTTCGTGGTAACAAGAGGGAAAGGCAGAAGAGTGGTCAAAGTCCAGGCAAAGGGTCAATCCAGCAAAGTCCAATATAACGAGGTATCCGAAGGGTTAAGCAAGAGAGTGGTCAAGTCCAGGCAAAAGGGTCAATCCAGGCAGCGAAGGTTCGTAGACGAGAATTCAGGCAAGGGTCACAACAAGAATCAAAATCAGGAATCAATAGTAGGAATAACACCCAGGAACTTTGTAACAAAGACCTATACTTGGGCATAGGTTGTAGTGCAGTGAGGGTTTAAATAGGCCAGAATGGCGCCAAACTGGACGCCGTGACGTCATTGCGTAGGCACGCTTACATTCCGTCGCCGGCGCCGAAGTTGACGCCGACGCCCATACGCCGGCGTCAAAGTCGACGCGCGCGACTCGTTTCGTCGCGGGCGTGCTGACGTCGGCTCTGGAGCAGGCAGAGAGACCGGTAGGACGCCGCCATCATGCGACGCAGGGTGAGTTCTCCTCACAAGGTAATACAACTATCCCAAAAGCCCTGGTAAATTAAACTACTATTCTTAAATAAAAGATGGCATGCGTTCTAGTAAAGTAACATTTGTAGAGATTTTTATGTGCTAATTGAAGTTGATATTCTGCCCATGCAAACATATTTTCTATATATTTTTCTTATATTTTTCTATATATGTGTGGGCTTTTCCACAATTTACTAAAGCATTTTTAATTCTTCCAAGAGTTTTTGTTGCCATTATACCCAAAGAAGCAGAAAATATTTTGGCAATGCGTTTTCTGCCTTCTACAGATTAGAAGAGAAAAACATAGAAACAAGAAGCATTTAAAACAGGTTTTTTTTAAAAAGCCCCTTTTTGTTGTTTTGAATTCAGCTCAGTCACTTTTCTGACAATTGTTGTGTCCTAAATGAATATGCAGCAAATGACCTTGTCATGGAAGGTTACGGTCCATTAAGAAAGCTACAAATTAAATTCTTCTGGGCAACTGCTGCTGAAGTCTGCCAAGCTACACAGGAGCATCAGTCAGCTCATCAATCTGCTGAATTTGTACAACCCTGGAATCCAAATGGGGTTAGCACACAACATGCCATTGCTTAAAGCAGAAGCAATACTGGCATATGTAGTTTAAGGAGGGTAAAAATGTATACATTGAGGTTGTCAAATATGGGATCCCCAGATATTGTTGAGCAATAACTCACTTTAATCAGAAGCAAAAGGAGAGAGATGGTTGGGCATTGCAGTAAGAAGGAAGAAGCGTGGACATCTCTACTTAATATAATTAGAAAAAGAGAACTTGTAGTACACAATACAATATGCCCCTTGAACTTTTATACATGTTAAATTGCTATAAAAAAGGTAACTAGCTATTCAACTAAAAGATAGGTACACTAGTAGAGTAAAAATGTCCAACCTGTTGTGCAACTACAGACTTACAAATAGCTAATTCTGATCTGGCTATGGATTATGTTCTTCCAACAACATTGTAGTCACTGGTTCTGTTTTAACTAAAGAAGCTTTAAGAGAAGAAGCTAAGGTAGATGTGAGGGATACAACAAATGAATATGAAAAATATTTCTTGGGGATGCCAAATACTGGCAGCATAAAGGAGGCTATATTTGGCAGTACACTTTGTTTTTATTCAACCCAAAATTGCCTCCAAGTCTAGAATTACAACAACCCATACTAACTTATCAGCAGACCTTGTATGTTAATTATCTACCTTGCAAGAACCAAACTTCAATTATCACTATTTGCCCTGTTCAGCTTAAGAAGTAACAAATATCATGGACAAAAAGACAAACACAGTAGACAGAAAATATGTTCAGCACAAGCCCTCTTCATAGCACTTTTGCTGATAAAGAGGTTTAATGTACCTTTCAGAATGGCCCATATTCTCTCCATGAATCTTCTCACCAGGGGCACTTCTGCCATGAGGCAAGGCAACACCTTGCTTCAGGTGGCAATGCCCAGCAACATACATGATGCAGCACTTTTTGTGAGTAGTCCAAGTCTACATTCTCCTCGATCAGGGAAAAGTCATCGCTTGTGCTCTGTCTAGAGAGGATTATCTGCAATTTTGCACATTAATTACCATTACCCTAAATACTGATTCACTCCATAATTTTAGCATAATTGTGTCCATTGCAATTATGCCTCATACATAAAAAAGACTCCGTTTTGCTTTTCAGTTTGCAAATTAGCTGTAAGTTGCATCTAGCTTGTTAAAGTCTGGTTGTGTCTCTGGAGCACCATTTCAAAACATTTTTGCATCTGATTCACTGAGCTTAAGTCTATTGACACCACTAGCTGTGGGAAACCTGAAGCTACTGTGAAGTTTAAAGTGGTGGTAGCTCCAGAGTTCCCCAGTAACGATATACCCAGTTGAACACCATTCATAAGAAAAGGCAGAATGGAATTACTGGAAGATCAGGAGCAAATTTGGACCTTAATGATTTGTGCCAATATGAGCTCTTCATCATGTCCACTTTGGAGCACCTTTGCTGGTGAATTCATAGTTTATACCTAAAGTCTCCATTTCTTGTCTATATATGACAGTAATCAGGAGATAGATTAATTATTACTTTTTGAGATGACTCCAGTCACAGATCAACCTGCCCCTAACGTCTAACCAATATTTGCTAGTCTTCTTATAAAGCAATATTACTCCAGAGGCATCAATTACCAAACAGAAAATGTCACATTGCAGTAGAAATATTACAGAGAGTGAAACTTTGATGTAACGATCTTTGTTCCTGCTTGAGAATCCCCAAGTACTTCAGGTGTAAATGGATCTATCTAGGTAAATATTTTACTAGGTTTGGGTGACTTCTAAAGTGTGAAAATATCTTGACATGCATTAATGGGAAAACATGAAATATACAGGATTAGTAGATGGATGCATAATGTTCCATATTTCTTCAGATCATTTCAGCCTAATTATCTGAAAACAATGATAGAATTCTCTTCACAACAGCTGCCTTTCAGGGAGAATTGTGACTTAGACAGTGACAAGGCACCGTGCCCTTCAGAAGAAAGGCTCTAAGCAAATGAAGAATAGACAGCTGTGAAAATAATCAAAGAATATTGGAAACATTATTTTTATAGTTCTTTTTTTTTACAGAGCCTAGCTGTTGTTAACATGATAGAATAAAGAAATCTCTTTATACACAACACAAATGTAGGTTGTATTATAGGCTGATATGAATTGTGGTCTATACTAGAAACATATATACACACTGTATATGTCTGTTAGACTGGACTACATTGTTTTTTAAATCTCAAGCACTTATGATCAGGTTCCACCCCTTGTGTTTCCAAACAATATGCACTTGCAACAGTGTGCATGTCTTCTGGTGAAATGTTAACTCATTGGGCATCCTTTTTTCCAAAGGGGAGCTCTCTAGCTCTTTATTCAAAAATATGTTTTCCAAGCTCTGACCTACCTAAAGTAACAACACTGATATTCACAAAACCTTTCCAGAGTGGTGTTTGCAATGCTTTCAGCATTCAGCATTAAAAAGGTAGTAGCATGTGATTCTTGGCTGCTGCAACTGCAGGGGTACCCAGGAGGCATAGGCGACCAGTGAGGCCCTAACTCATATAAACTTTCAATAAATACTGGTAAAACAGGTCAACCGCTATACATTTTTTGGTGCCTGAAAAATAATTTACTGTGGGGCCCAGTAATATCTAGTTACACCACTGCTTGTGGAGCAGATCTGGGCAAGGGAGGAAGATACGTGAGTGTCTTTGATGGATGTTTCATGGAGATGCAATTGTATGTTTTGGTCAGAGGATGCTTTCCCTTGTTCCATGCTGCCTTTATTCCTTTCTGGCCAACCAGCTCCTGTGCCTTAGCTTTGTGTGCCTGAGACATTGCCAGTGCAATTTTGCACAGAAGATCACCTGAATGTCTTGGAAGTGGTAAACGTGCCTGAAGCTTGTTGGAAGCTCCAGGGTACATCTAGGAAAGAAAGAGAATGGTAGGTATATCTCACAAATAAAAGAGCATTGAGAAATCTGCATCAGCTAAACTCAACCAGGATGTAAGGCCTGGAGCTTTAACCACGTACAGAAGGTGACAGATATCCAGTAGCTGACTGGTGCCAATTTGGAGAGTAGTACGGCAAAACTGCCTGTGAACTCCAGTGTGTATAAGTCCCCAAGGAGAGGATATTTGATAAGTATGTGTAAGGACAGGTCTTGAGTGTATGTCTTCCATGTGGGAGCAGCTACTAATTCCAAGGAGAAGTACTCAGGGGAATGTAGCGCCACCTGAGATATAGAAGGGACTTTACTCAAAGAACTGAACTGTACATTTCTAAATCCCATCTAGATTAAACTGCAGGACTGTTACTCAACAAAACTGTATTAGACAGACTGTACTTCATACCTCACCTACATATGCACTGTTCAAACTGGAAGGTTAAAATCAATTAAATTGCTCTGCCTGCTGCTTTAATCCCTCCGTACTTTAATTTCATGTCCATTATGTAGATCCTCTAGTAAGACAGGCTGTCATTGTGACATTGATATATATTCATGCAGCATTGCTTGTGACTGGGACGTTGTACATTCTGTGAGTATGTGAAAGTGATCCCGACACACAGTTGTGAATCCTCTCACTTGCATGAAGACTTAAAAATTGAATTTACTGCTCTATGAAATATTTTGGCACTATATAAATACATGTTAATAATTCATACCTTACCAATATTTACTGTATTGGCCAGTGTCGGACTGGCCCACCAGGATACCAGGAAAACTCCCGGTGGGCCAAGGTGTCAGTGGGCCCTCTTGCTACTAACCTATTTCATGGCCATTCCCTATTTCTTTATGGGAAAAAAATGCTTACTAATGGAATAATATAGTAAGTATTTGTAGATATAAAGGACTATGAGAATAAAGAGGCTGAGTAAGTAGAGGAGAATAAGAATTTAGAAAGTCTGTCTGTCTATGATCTGTCTTTTAGTCTATTATTAGTGATGGGCGAATCTCTCGAGTTTCGCTTCGCCGAAAAATTCGTGAATTTCCATAGAAATTCGCGAATTGGTGAAAAATTCGCGAAACGAGTCGCGGCACGCTTTTGACGCGCGTCGTGTCAATTTCGCCACGTCGCGTCAAAAACGATGCGCAACTCATTTTTTTCGGCGAATTTTCGCCAGGCGAATACATTCGCCCATCACTATCTATTATCTCTTTCTTTTCTTTCTTTATATTCCTATGATCTACAGTATCTATTTCTATCTTTATGTATGTCTATTTATCTGTTTATGATATGTCTGTCTGTCTGTGATCTTTCTTTCTTTCATTTGTCTGACTATATATGTGCCTATGATCTTTCTATTTCTGTCTATCTGCATGCATGCCTACCTAGCTGTCTGGCTCTATCTATCTGTCTGTTTGTCTGTCTGTCTGTCTGTCTTCTGTGTCTCTCTCTGTTTGCCATTCTCTATGCCAGACTCTCAGACCTTGATTGTTTTTGTCATGATCAATAAATGTCAATCATTAAAAAAAAGCAGTCAACAAGTAAGAATGGCATCTGCAACTTATAGATCAGACTTTTCAGAAACCTGTATTTGTTCAATCCTTTGCCATATACTAGACACAATAACATAAGTGATTTGCAGGCTGCAGTTTACATACACAGTACAGCAGCTAGCCATGGTGTGGCCTCCGCATGCAGTACTCGTGTTTTGTCACCACTCACTGGTGGCGCTGTTTTACATAGTGAGAATGCTGATGGTTATATTCAGAAATGAGAACATTTCTGTTTGTTTACTGTGTCAAAGGGAATATAGAGAGAGAGAGACAATAGGACCCTCACTGTGTATAATGTTACACTCAAGCAGATGGTGTTCTTTGTCTTCTGGTATATCTAGAAAAAAATCACTGTAATCTTTTTTGCAAGGTGAGTGAGGCATAGATTAAACAAATACTCCCGCGGGTAAGTGACATGCACTCCCACACCCACGTCTGTTCAACAACAAAGAGATTACCTATGGCCCACTGGGCTGGTCCTGTGTGGTCTGGGAGAGGGGTTAGAATTGTTTTTGTGCATGCAAAGAAACACAGCCAGACTTTATATTGAGCAGAGGCACAGGGTTGTCTTACATACATTTCCTTCATTCTGAAACTTTAACTAAGTGCATCATTTTATACTGAGAACATGAAACAACATAAAATTCAGTATCCAATTTCACAACTTTCTTTCTTTATAAGAGATTGTTTACAATATTACACATACAACAGACGGGTGATCATTACTTATGGGGTTGGAGAACTGGCCAGGCACTGAAACTGCTTCTTGGTTCTCATATTTACAGGAACGTACATGACATACATACATGCCACAGGCTCATTTACAACAGTAATAGCACTGTGCAAAATATGATTTCACATGCAAATTAATTTTTTTTACATTTTATGCATATTTTTTTCCCATTATTCCAGCAATTGAATGCATTCCAAATCAATTTAGGGGCAATTTGCATAAAGCCAGCAGTGTAACAATGTCACATGGGTTCCCCCCAAAAAATCTTCAGAGGGGTCTGGAGCGCAACTTCCCAGTCCTCCGTGCATCTTCCACCAACCCTTGTCACCCGCTCCCCACCAAGAGCACAAAGTATGTATGAGAGTGGCTGGGGTGAGAGCTTTACTAAAGCTATAGAGGAAGCTGGACCCTCAGTCTGGATCCCCCAGGCCACCTCCACATCAACCTACAGGCTCTGCTTCCTCTATAGTCATGACACTTCATCTAGCTTTTTCAATTCCAGGGTGCATGAACAAAACAGTATTTGTATTTTTTCCACCTATTGATGCAACCTGCTTTGGAAACACTAGAGCTACTGGGTCCCCCAGTGTATATAGGTGCAGTAGCACACATTATTCATCATTCGGAAGAGGCAGGTATGTGCAGAAGTGTTTTGGATGCACGTACTGCAATGAACTGCATCAGTTTATGTTCTCCATCGCACTGAAATTCAAAATAGGCCCTGGAATTTCAAGTACCCAGAGGCCCAAACAGCCTCCCACAGGCCCTTTAAATTTTACTGTCAATGGCACCTAACAGCAACCCCTCTAGCATTTACCAGAACCCACAGGTTGCTAATCGGGGCCTGCTCGATTGGGAACATTTTAGAGCACTTGTACTTGCCATAGTCATAGACTGCTGCTCGTATAGGAAATGCTAGAATTGTCAAAAGAAGACTATTTCTTAGCTTCTGTAAAACCTGCAGAGACTAGAAATAGAAATCATTTCCAGATTACCCCTTTAATTCATTTCAACTGAGAAAATGAACAAGGAATTGAGAAGTTCCATTCAGGTAAGACTAAAGATCAGCACACCATTCCTATTACGAATTACTTGATACATTATAGTCTCATCCAAAGGGAAAGCAGCAATCAGAAAAACAGCGACGGAAGATGGGAAGGCGAGCTAAAGGTTCCACACACATGAGATTTTCCATTATCGGCTTCTTACTGGGAAGCAACCAGATTAGTTACAAACCAATACTGAGTAGGGGGCATCATGCAACTGCAAGGTAAAATATAATAATATCTATAGCATTTGGTATACTAGAACTCATAGGTATGTCTAACATGTACATCTCATTTCTGAATTATAAATGTTTTGGTGAGCCGCCGGGTATATAAAAATAGATCTAATTTGAATCCCAGCTGAATGGTACAGAGAAGGCACCAATTTCAATCCTCAGGGAGCCCAAAGACTGGAGGATTTCATGATATCCTCAAAGGAGTGAATGCCATTAACACAGTTGGAAGCGTTATTATGACTCATACTGTAGGATGAATATTCTTATGGGTACTTTACGAGGATATACTTACAGCTTAGGGCAGCAATATGGTGGGGGCGATGTAATATACAAATCATGCAATGTCAAAAAAAGCAAAGGAACGTATCATTTTGAACAGCTAAAGCCATGGTTTTTGGCAGGGTGGGTGTAAAGACACAATGTAGAAAAGATATGCACTCAATCATAGACCCATTAAACTGCTATAAAGCCATGGGTTAAAATCTTGTTGATTTATTGCTCAGACATGCAGGTGAAGAATGGGTTCTCTTACCACATTGTTGCTCGCAAGTTCCTCACCAGACCTAAGCGTGCTATATAGGGCAGTGTTGGCCCTCATGATGATTGTATCTACCTTCTGCTTAACTGCATTTGACTCTTTCCCCTTTTGACTCTTTGTTATTATTATTATATTATGTCTTTACATGAAGCCCTAAAGGGCCAGAACCAGTCTTGTTACAGTAAGGACATTACCAATTAAAACAGGCCGGTAACGGAAAAGCAGCAGCAGGAAAAAGTAATGGGGGGAATGTAATCAAAAGTCGCAGGCGTTATTTAAAATGACATCCTTGCGTATGTTTAACACTGCTCACAATGTAAAATCAGTATCTGATGAATATTATATTGCACATTTTGACTAAGCAAAGGTTTAGTGTTAATACCTGCTCTGGAGTTTTGTCACTGACTGTCATCAGTCAAAAAGGACACAAACATGGTCGCTAACATTCGCAAGCACCTTTGTGCAGGTTTTTTGCATTAATGAAACATATTACATTTCAACATTAGTCTTAACAAACAATGACATTACAGTTACTGTATGCTGTCATAGTTTTTCTTTGTTTGAATAAATGTTGGTATTACACTATTAAGAAGACTAATGTTATTTTTCTAGTTTATGCCATAAAAGTGACAAGTTATAGAAACCTAGATGCATCAGTTTATTGGTATTAAAGGTCCGATTTACAAAATTCACATGAATATATCGAAGTTCGATCGAATTCGATCGAATTTCGAACATAGGATTTATTCGTTTGGTCGAATATGTAAATTTTGGCATATTCGATCATCGAATAGGGAATGGTCGAACGATCTAATAAATTTGAATAGAGTCGAATGAACGAATATTCAATCGTTAAACCATTGCTAACGAAGTCTTCGATCGTTTGAATGATCGAATGATTTATTCGTTCAGTCTAATGATTTATTCGACTGATCAAATAAATTTGTATTCGATCGTCGAATGATCGGGTATCGAATAAAAGGTAGCCTAGAACTATTCGATTAACATTCGAAAATCGAATGCTAATCGAATATCGAGTAGAAAAGAATTTTTTGGGGGGAATAATAGTAAATTTCTGGTTATTGAAATGTATACATGTAACTTTCATTTTTCCTGGTGATCCCCAACTAGTGGCTGATGAGCCACATGTTACTCACCAACCCCTTGGATGTTGCTCCTAGTGACCTTAAAGTAGATGCTTATGTTTGAATTCATGACTTGGAGGCAAGTTTTGGGTGCATAAAAATCAGCGGTGCTGCCAAACGGAGCCTTCTGTAGACTGCCAGTCCACATAGACAGTCTTTATTTGCCCCCCCAGGACATTTTTCTTGCCTGTTTTGTTCCTCAACTCTTTTTACAATAGAATGTGGCGCACAGGTAAAAAATGTTGGAGACCCCTCATCTATACCCTCAGCACATGTTTTATTGTCTCTCCTCCAACTAATATTTCCTTTCTCTTTCACACTAAACCTTCTATCCCCTTCCACCAGCAAGAATGGTCAAACTGTGCATTGTATCCAGCACTGGTCAGAGAACTTGTCTTGTGCCTAGCTAGATCCTAGCGTTATTATACACAAGGTAAAAGTAGCAATAATACAAGGCAGAGAATCACTTCCTTATATGTAGCCATGACCCTTCACTATACCTTGATTATTGGAAACTTTCCACAGGACTTTACAATGTCAAAGAGATGCAATTTGCTACAATTGCTGGGGGTGGTTTTATCCCATATAAGAAATAATTAAATTCTATGAGCCTATGAAGTCCTACATAGGACATGAGACAATTGGTGTCTTCTGCCAGAAAGGAAGTAGTCGCAAGAGTACCATGAAGAAATTCCCAATACAAGCACAAACACTGGCTATACATTTGTTACAGAGCCTAGGACATTATTTCAGATACATTTAAGGCTGGTAAGATTACCTCTGGCTACTAAATGTGCGTGCATCATTCCTGACAGCATTGTTAAACATTGACGTGGTGATTTCCTCACCCAATTACAGTATTAATTACTTTAAGATTTGCTGATGCCAGTATACAGACATGGAGAACTTCGAAAAGTAGATATTCAGGTTACTACAGCTAATGTACCATAATGGAAATGGGTTAATCAAGTAGTGGGAGGTGTTCAACCCAAGGCAATGGACTAATTATCCAACTGTGTCGGAGCCTAAGGCACACAGTTTGTGTAATTGCCCATTGTAGGAACTTATACTGACTTTGCTCTAGAAAACAGAGTTGTTGCCTCATTTGCTAACCTTACTCGTTGTGCATTTTTGCAATAAAACTTTATTTTGTTTGCATCTTTGTCTACACAGCAAAAGGGAATTATTCAACTATACAGGATTCTAATGAATATCCTAATTTGTTTTAATCCAGTTGTTTCTCGCAGTGTAAAATACTGACTACTTCAAAAGCTTCTGAAAAATGTGCGGGTTGTTCTGAGGTCCTAAACTGTCTATTCTGCACATAAATGTTTATGGAAATAAATAATGAGCTGTATTAATATGTTATACAATTACAATTGCAGATAAGTAGGCTGACCACAAAAAAAGTGTCACATGGCAGTACTTCTGCAAATCTGTATTGTCCTCGTATGGGCAACATTTTGATTTAGTTCTAATTTTTTATGTTCTTGGTTAGGACTGATCATTAATAGAAAGTAAGACAGTTGCTGCAGTTATTGCACTTATATACAGGACATGTACTGTATATTGTAACGGTCATGCAATGCAGAATGCATGTTTATACAGACACAACATACTTCTCTGATTGCACTCAGTCTGGGGATACATACACCTCTCCAATTTGCTATTCAGTTTCCACGGTATCTCTATACCCTTCCCCACACCTCAGCCTGCAGTGTCCTACCAAAGGGTCTAGTCAGCACTTCTCATGTGGTTATAGTGAAAGTCTCACACCCTTCACCAGCTTCTCCTCTGGCTTTGCCTATCCTCTTAAATTCTGACTGTTGGGAAACCCGCTTTGTCAATATGCCAATTCACTTCTTGTTGGGGCCATTGCTTCCCATGATAATTACCCTGTCTCATCTCACATTCCTAGAGTGTCCTCTTACAACTGCTAGGCTCACACTAGTTAAATTCAGTACCTCTCCTGGGAGATGAGTCTACTGCTTCAGTGGTTCCCTGCTTACTATTCTTCCCATGATGCATCTCTGCTCTTTCTCAGGGGCTTCCCTTTTTAAAACTTCCCTGTCTCCACCGTCCTGGGACTTTCCCTCACTGAAACTACAATAGCTCCCTCTTGTGGCCAACTCAATTATACATTAAATGAACAATTCACATTTCACCACCTTACATGTTTTACCAATATTTATTGAAATTGTAGATTAATTAGGGCCTAATTCCTAATGCGCCCCCCTGCAGCCTCAGGGTCTGCTTCCTCTGTAGCTATGCCCCTAATTTTAACATATGAAAACTGTGTATTGTCAGCCATGTGTGAAGGAGCAATAGAGCTTTAAGACATAGAATAAGTGAAAGAGCTACAAATAAACTCAACAGGAAAAAGTAGAGCACAAAAACATTTTCTGAAATTATCAGAATGTATTTACTTAAGAAGCATAACAACTTGTCAAAAATGCAAAAAAAAGAAACTTTTATTGGACACTAAGGTTTTATTATTAGTGATGGGCGAATTTATTTGGCAGGCGCAAATTTATTTGGCGAATAAATTCGTGAAATGCCAGCGAAAATTCGCCTGCCGAAAATTCGCCTGCCGAGAATTTGCTGCTGTAAAAAAAAAACCAGCCGCACACCGTAAACGACACGATGCATCGAATATGAGGCAATGCCAAAAAACATGTCGTGACTCGTTTTGTGAATTTTTCACCAATTCCCGAATTTCGCTGGAAATTCTCGAATTTTTCGGTGAAACGGGATAGATTTGCCCATCACTGTACTATGAAAGAGGTGGAAAGGCAAATAGGCTCCATAAAAAACCCTAATTCGTATATCAACAATTTAAATTAAGACTTTAGCAAGGTTTAAAAATACATACAATATTCAAAGTAGCCAAATACAGAATTGTAAAATGTCTCCAAGCAACATTATCTCCTCCCAAATGATGTCACTCTGGTTATCTGATCAGACTTCTGATCTGAGCAGGAGATGATTAAGTAACTATATTTAGATTTGCTATTTGGATATATGAATAGTGATGGGCGAAACGGGCGCGTTTCGCTTCGCCGAAAAATTTGTGAATTTCCAGAGAAATTCGCGAATTTTTCGCCGATTCGCGAAACGAGTCGCGCGTCGTTTTTGACGCACGTCGCGTCAAACGCGATGCGTCGCATCGTTTTTGACGCGCGTCGCATCGTTTCCGACGCGTCGCGTCATTTTCGGCGCGTGTCGCGTCGTTTTCGGCGCGTCGCGTCAAAAACGACGCGCGACTCGTTTTTGAGCGGCGAATTTTTTTGGGCTAATTTTTTGGGCAGTTTCGCGAATTTATTCGCCAGCGGCGAATCGCGGGAATTCGCCACGAATTCGCCCCTGGCGAATAAATTCGCCCATCACTATATATGAAGACTGGGTTCTTGTTGAATTGAAAATCCAGATTTGAAGTTTTTGTAATCAATCACTTTCCAGTAATTACGAGGACCCTATGAATTAAAAATGTCATTAAATGTGAGTAAAAAAATATTGTACATTTCAGTTGGAGTAATTTAAAGGATTTTTGATAAAAAATGTTTGACTCTATGCATTAAAAATGCCCTTAAATATGAGTAAAAAAACATACATTTCATTTGGAGTAAATCAAGGGATTTTTGATAAACGAAGAACAATAATCATATGTGATGGAGCCATTAAATTCATGCAGCTAAAGATAGAATTAACCAGCAAGTACATCAGGTGCTCCTTTACTTCAGTATTACTCATTTACACAATCAGCAATTTGAAATAATATAAGTAGATGATTAATTGTTATTGATAAAAATTGTGCCTATATTAGTAAAAAAAAAAAAAAAAAAATTATTTTTTTAAAGAACCACAACTTTTAGGTTCAGTACCCAGTTATACTATGAATACACTGAGATGTTATGTTAGGAGTGTGTGGTCTAAGCTAAGTCGGAGGGTGGATTTCCAATTGGCCTGGAGGTTCATTGTTGCAACGGTAGTGGTAGTCAACTCTATCAAAGCACACTTGTAGTCAATTGGGAGATACGAGATGGAAGATGTAGCTTTCTGTCCATGAGGAGAAGGACTGTAGAGTAAGAATGCTCCTTGCTGCTGGAAAGACACTATTTTATTAAGAGATTTCCACTAGAGGGGCTCTATCCCACTAAGCTCTTTTTACAAGAGAGGCAATTTATTCATATCTCCTACGGGTAACAGTTCATAAACTCAGTGTACTGCCTATTCTTGCTATACCAGTATCACAATATCTCATTTGCCTCATGGTATATACCAGAGGTCCCCAACCTTTTTTAACCGTGAGCCACATTCAATTTTAAAAATAGTTGGGGAGCAACACAAGTATGAAAAAGTCCCTTGGGTTGCCAAATAAGGGCTGTGGTTGGTCATTTGGTGGCCCCTGTGGAATTGCAGCCTACAAGAGGCTCTACTTGACACTATACTTATGCAATGTTTTTATGCAATTAAAACTTGCTTTCAAGCTTGGCATTTCAAAAATAAGCACCTGCATGAAAGACCCTGAGAGCAACAACCAAGGGGTTGGAGAGCAACATGTTGCTCACGAGCTACTGGTTGGGGATCACTGGTATATACCAACCCAATACCATTTTGTGTATTACAGCAGGTAGTTATGCTCTAATGTTCAGAAGCTGCAATAAAATGCACGCCATCCTTCTACCTGTTGATGGGCTTTTTTTATAGGCATGTTTTACTTGGATAAAAGGCACTTATGGATGTGTGTCCATCATCTATTAGGTTTCTATGGTTACCCCTGGAGTAGCCTTGCTTAAATGAACACATAGGAAGTAATCTTACATGTTCAAAAAGCCAGAAAGAGAGAATGAAGGAGATGACACATTCATGTAGTAATAAAAAAAAAACAGAACAATTTAGGGCATTTTGACTGACTATTTTGTTCCTGGAGACATTACAGATCAGTTTATCTTTTGTAGTGTCCCTCTGCAAATTACAATTTAGCAAATAAGCTGCAGTATGAGATAACGTGCCAGGTCATAACTCTGCTCCTTTTATTAAGGTATTTCCACCAACGGGACTCTACATATTTATTCTTTGCCTTCGACCTTTTCCTCCATTTCATTAGCTTACTGTTTTTACTTATTTTATATAATTTAAACCCTAGTAAAAATATGAAAACATAGAGCATATAATGGAGAGAGAGCCATTTTGGATGATTAAACAAAGGGTCTGCAATTTCTAGAATATCTTTCATTCAGTTATTGGCCACAGATGGAGCAATATTATGATTCAGTATGGATAACTTCATCTGAGTAAGTGCTTCTTTAGAGAAATGTTTGACCATCATGGAACTAGGGCCCTTTTAGTCCCAGTCAATTTTAACAGGTTAACAATATGGCTAACTATTTGTGCATGCATGATCCATGAAATGTCCACGAAATGTTCAGCAAAAAGTTTTCTAGAGTCCGTGGTGCTCCTGTTATTTTTAAGGACACATACAAGAATTTGTATCTGTGTTGGAAAACACCATCTTGGGTTATTGATATTGGATATTGTGGCCCTTTAAAAAAACAGATTGATGGCATTAAAATGCAGTCTACTTTTCACATATTTTTTACTGAAATTCCATTACTGTTGAACAGCATTGTATGGGCTTGTGGCACCGTATGGTTTGTAGGAAATTGTAATAAATAATAAAGGATACTTTACTTAAATTCACATATCATGTCAAATTCTAAAGTAACTTTATATTGCCCACATGAATATCATCTTTGCAAGTGAAGTAGGAAATATTGCAACAAATAATAAATAGTGATGGGCGACTTTATTCGCCAGGGGCAAATTCACGGCGAATACCCGAGATTCGCCGCTGGCGAATAAATACGCGAATCGCCAGCGAAATTTCGCTTGCCGAAAATTCACCGGAAAAACGAGTCGCTACGAAAACGACGCGCCAAAGTTGACACGACGCGCATCAAAAGCGTGCCGCGACTCGTTTCGCGAATTTTTCGCCAATTCACGAATTTCTCTGGAAATTCGCAAATTTTTCGGCGAGCGAATCTCGGGAGATTCGCCCATCACTAATAATAAACTTTTTTCAAGCAGCATGAAGGAGGAAACACTGGGCAATGTGCATAAAGATCCCATTTTAGTATGTAGAAGCTCCCATTTCACTTCTTTTATTGTCTCATTATCACTTCTTTTCAATGAGTGTACAGAGGCCTCACAATTATTAACCTGAGAAAATCACATTTTAGCCTTTTTTTTTTCCTTTCTAGTACTGGCAGACAAGCAGGAAATTAGGAGACTGGAAGCAATTCCATTATCGGCAAAAGATTATCTAATTTTTCTTAATATAGCGCAAACATAATTTGCAGTGCTTTGCAGAGTTTGCAGTTCATTTGGCATGAGAAAAATAACTTGTGTGTTTATATGCACCATAAACACACTACATACATCTATTGCCCAGACCTGGATTTGCAGATGCCAAGCCTGGGCCTAGTTTGGCAAACTTTTAGAGATGGAATGCCACTCTGCTACCTACTGATTTTGAAAGATGGGAGAATGGAACCACAGGTATTTGAAACTCCCACCCATGTCAGCACACAGTGGAGCTCTATTCTTTCTTTTCTTAAGTTCCTGCCCTGCTATTGCCTCTATTAAGCATATGCCACAGGAGAGATAATGTTTTCTGAAGGCTCAAATACAATAAGAAGTAGATGAAGCCTTCTTGTTTTTCTTTGGATTCTGTGTCAGGAAGCACCTGTCTCTCAATGTTTGATTCCAACACATACAAGTACAACTTTATAGCTTGTGCCATCTGTACGAGGCAAAGGCCTTGCCTCTGGTCTCATGTACCTAGAACCTTAATTCTAGATACAATAGCTAAATTAATGCAACCCTAATAAAGGCATTGTATTTCATTTCTTCAGAACTGCATCTGTAGACATATGGAAAAATGGCTTTGTTTTGCAAAATACAACTGTCTGGCTGTTTTTCAACCTGGAACACTTTTTATAATGCTATAGAGGCTGTGACAGTATTTTGCCATAACCTCAGTTTATTTGTATGCAGACAAGACATAATTACATGCTCACCAATTATATAGGAAACCCATTTGTGCCCCGCCATCATGGTGCCTGCTTTATGGAAATACATGTAACCTGCAATGATAATCACACTCGTGGCACTCTCAAAGTTAAGGATAAATATACATTTAGCTTCACAAATTCTAAAACCAACAATACATCACAGCATTAACTGACTGAGACTTTAAAACCTTTGTTACCTCAGTCTCCACAATACATAATCTGATCCTTCAAATTGCCAATTCACATTAAAGTTCTTGGTGTATCTTCTTCACCCCATCAGTCTTAATTCCAAAGCCCGCTATTTTTTTTCTCTAGAATTCTTCCCATGGGCGTACAGTTCTTCTACAGTATGTCTATAGGTTTCACGATAATAAACCTTTCATCATAAAATATGTCAATATCTTAAAGGAAAACTATACCCCCCAAACAATGTAGGTCTCTATAAAAAGATATCGCATAAAACAACTCAACTCAACTGTAAAACCCTGCTTCATGTAAATAAACCATTTTCATAATAATACACTTTTTTAGTAGCATATGCCATTGGGTAATCATAAATAGAAAATAGCCATTTTAAAAAATAAGGACAGCCTCCTGGGATCGTATGATTCAACGGTGCACACAAACATACCAAGCAAACTATAAAGTTAGGTCACACGAGCCAATTAACAGACAGAGTTGTGTCTTTTGCTTCCACACTTCTTCCTGTTACAGTTAGAACTGTAGTATTTCTGGTCAGGTGATCTCTGAGGCAGCACACAGACCATCACGAAATGGTGGTTCAAGGCAAGAGATGTAAAAGGGTAATATTTACTTAAATATATATATCAGGTAGGTAAGATTCTTTAATATGTCACTTGATTTGATATAAACTATCTGTTGCTCAAAAATTCATTTTTGGGGTATAGTTTTCCTTTAAGCATAGGGAGAGTTTGAAAGAATAGGAGGCAACAGATTTATTTTCAAAATTTGAATGTTCTGACAAGGTGTCAGCACCTTTTTAAGGGTAGAATTCTGTCTGTTGATGTACTGTATATATCTCAGTGACACTGCTTGGGCAGCCATGACCTACATTATATATAGCCTCCAATATATACAATATATCTAATATAGGACTGTTGTGTCTGGGGCCCCCCAACCCTGTCACTATCTGCAGCTCCTCCATCAGGCACTGGCCAGCCACCACCCCCTACTGATGCCACACAGTCCACACTTCCTCCTTGCTGCCGTGAATGGGGTGGGGCGATGGTTCAGTGCCAATGTGTCCCATCAGTGGGGTGGGCCTGGGTCAGCAGGGTTCATGGGTTCCACCAAGTTTTTTCCCAATGACCTGCAGACCTAGTTAGACCCTGATAATCTCTCAACATGGGTTTTGTCTGTCTCGTTTAAAGATAACCCTTTCAAACTTCAACTCCTTAATGCTGTAATGTTCATCTATTTCATTATACATACTTCCAACACTGTACCTTGTAGAAACTGTCAATATTAGCCAAAAGGCAATTAAAAACCAAATGAGTTAGTTGCAAATATTTTACATTTCTGCTGCTTCCCTTTTTCTTCAGTATTCATTCTTATTCCCTCTTCCCTTTACCTGTCGAATAGTGAATAAACTTCGTAGCTGGCTAAATTATCTTCTCCTCCAAGCTCATCTTCAAGTTGCTGTTGTCTGAATATCCCCTCCATCTCAGATAGTTTTGTTGTTCATATAGCTCCTTTAGATTTCAGACTCCTAGGATGTGTACTCACCACCATTTAAATTGGTTTATATCTGTAGGTCAGGTTGTATGCAATTATAACAGCCCTGTGGAATATCCTGGCTCTCGGTAAATAAACAACAATATAAAAGTAATAACAGTAATGGTTTAGGGAGAAGAACTAGCCAGATTTCCTTTTACTGACCTTAATTTAAACTTTATGCAGCTAGGTTCCTTTGATAAACCTAGGCTACATGGGATTATTGGGATCTCTGAGTTCCAAAATTCCATGAGACTTTCTTCAAGGAACTTGAGATCTATGTCTAGTGAAAGGTTTTTATGTGAGTTGGTTTGCATATTGTTATAAACAGTTTATGAAGTAAGCTTTCATTTCTGAAATCCCCATCCTCCTTTGACCGTGAATCATTCCTATGGAAGTAAAAGGTTTCTCTTCATCTTCAGAGGCTTCAAAGCAAAACTTTGACACAAATTATTTTGGTAATGCTTTTTAAAAAATCCCATTTTGATTCTGATGTAATAAATGAAGTTGGAACATTTCTAAAAATATTATGGGAGACATTCCATTATCTCCATTATTGTCAACGTTATGAATTACAATTTTTGGCAAAAATGTCATATTTGCCATTTCACACTAGTAAACATGTCCTATTGTGGGCTGAATATCAGCCTAGTCACCAGTCTGACGCTATGTTCAAAAAAGGGAGTGATGTTTTTTCTATGCAACAGCAGCAAGAACACTCTATTATACACTATTTAGAAAAATAACTCAAACTGTAGAATAATTTAATTGTCTCCACTGGGGCTCATTTCAGCCAGAAACGTATCCTTAGTGTCTAATAGGTTTCTCTGAGGTTATACAGAGTATAAGCACCTTCCATTACCTGATGAAACCAAGAAAGAGCTTTTATTTCAGATGGAAGCATTAATTATAGATGAATGTCATTTAAGAAAGAAGTGGAAATATACTGAAATAACTGGACCATCAATGACTGCTCTTATTCTCTCTATTATATTATTTTGTATTCCATCTTTTTGCATTATCCCCAGCCTCTATAAAGAATGGTCACATTCTGACATGTGTCATTATGAGTTGATTAATCTCATCCACAGTGCCTGTGTATTATTTTCCTAGAAAATGTTTGATTCCAAAATGGCGATCATTGAACAAAGAGTTGTTTGTTCTCAGTAACCTTAACCTTCTAAATTCCTTAGATTGCTTTTCTCCTTGTCACTATTCTCAACTTGTCCAACTTTTCTTCATAACTGAGACCTTCCATGTCATTCATTAGTTTAGTCACTCTATGCTGCAAAATTCCTCTTTTCATAATTCCCTTTTTTAAAGTACCGAAGACCATAATTGTATTGCATTTTCTCCATGTAGCTTTCCCTGAATTACCCTCTCCTCTGATGCCTATACTCCTATTTAAAGCAAAGCCATATCTTGGGTACTTGTTGCTGATGACTGACATTGTATGCTACAGGTATTTGTATTATACATAAGCACACCTTCTTTATTAAGGATTCAGCAACTTAGACCCATTAAGTGTATAGGTAGGATCTTTATTTGTAAATCCCAAGTGCATAAGTAGTGATGGGTGAATCTCCCGAGATTCGCTTCGCCGAAACGAGTCGCGGGACGATTTTGTCGCGCGTCGCGTCAATTCGCCGCGAATTCGACCTAGGCGAATAAATTCGCCCATCACTATGCATAACCGTTTCAGGACCCTTATGGCCCTTTCTCAAGCTTGAGAAAGGGCCATAAGGGGCCTGAAATGTTGCTGTGTCCAGATTGTTACCATGTGTAACTAAATAAAGACTTTTTCTCTTAAGAAGACCAGCGCTGTGCTTAAAACTTCTTCCATGTATGCAAATGGTGATGGCCATTAACTGAACCTGCACTGGCGTTTTTCCCTGAACTAGAGGAAAGTGGAGATGAACCAAACAAGTGTACAAACTTCCTGAGATGACAACAGCTTTGGAATAGCCTTGGTTCCCAGTTTGAGTTTTGATCAAAGACTCTTTTTTCTTATGTGACTGCAATATTGTATTATAATTCCACCCATAGTGCAGACCTAGTACACCTATGTTGGTACATACAGATGCAGTCATTTGGATTTGTAAGTTAAATGCGTCGTGACTCAGGGCTAATTGAAGAAACTGTGTTATTCAAAGTTATCTTAACTCATTTAATGCATTTAACCTTTTCATTAGCATACCAAAGCACCATTGTTTTCAATGGTGAACTCTTTAATTGGATGGGATGCTGTGACACAATATTCTGTGCTAAGTGGGATAAATGGGATAGATGAGTTAAGTCACGACGCATTTAACACACAAATCCAAGTGACTGCATCTGTATGCATGATTTAATAAAAGACAAATTTCTTATCTTTACTATTTTTTCTGTAACTATTCAATGTTTGTTTTGAAATGCAAAAATAGAGTAAAAACTTAAAAATAAAAAAAACAAAGATCCTTCAGCCAGCTCTTTTACCACTGTGATCAACAACTGACCTCAATTAAAAAAAAAACATTTTTGTGGCATTCTATTAGCAAAATCTTAGAAACCCACATCTAAGTCATCATCTTGTTCAATATTACATGATAAAAAGTAAGTGATATTTTTGGTATAGTTTGTTCTTCATAAAACCATTCTTATTATCGCTTTGAAAAACATTCTATAGAACATAATCTCCAAACATCTGAATAATGTTCCTACCTACGATGTAAAATTTACAAGCCTACAACTGGCACTTTGAGACCTTAGCTGTTTTTTTAATATTGGAGTTGAATTACGTTCACATTAAATTTGCAGAAATGCCATCTGCTATACAAACTGTACTTCTACAGTGACAGACGTGTTACACTGGTATAGTATATACCAAGGGGATAATATCATTAACTACATTTGCTTTTCCAGAGTCATCCTTTAACCAAAATATTATGATTTTTTGGCAAAACCATGCTCAATGCACATCTTTTTTAAAATCTTATTTTGGGATCGCTCTTTGCAAGTGAAGCAATCAACTGCTTGTTTTAGATGTTTTCTTTACAACACATTGTTGTATTTATAGGCTTTTTATGTGATTGGTCTGTGCCCTCCTACTACTTTCTTTTTTCTTCACATTAAGCCACATACAGGTAGTTAACCCTTAATGCCTATAGATATTGCTGAGGTCAGACTCCAAAGCATTAAGTGATGTTAGTTATTCTGTTTGCAAATTTATTCACTCTTTAATTATAGTACAGTTATAGGATCCGTTATCTGGAACTTGGTCATGCAGAAAGCTCTAAATTATGGAAAGACCATCTCCCACAGACTCCTTTTTAATCACATAATTTTTTTTCCTTTTTCTCTGTAATAATAAAAAGTTATGCATAATACTTATTAGAGGAAAAACAATCCTGCTTATTTCATATTAAAATGTCCTCATGGTAGACGTAAGGTATGGAGATTCAAATTAGGTAAAGATCCCTTATCCAGAAAAGTAATAGGGCTACATTTATGTATAGCCTAGCTCTGGTATGCACGTGCATCTAGAAAGATGCAGGGGGCTCTAGGGGTCACATACTGTACATATTAAGTTACTGGAATGAACAACCTAGTGCCTCGAACAATGACTTAGTGAACTAAAATGTGCAACACTTGCTACCAGAACCCTAGCCAACCACATTACATTTGTGCTGTGTGTCTTTCAGTATAAAATTTACTGAAAAGCAGCTAAACGTTCTCATGCAAACAGATGTAAAGTGAAACAAGGAAAGGGAACAAAACAGTATTATTGCAAATATATTTTTACGTATTTCATTTTAAATAGGATACTCTGTTCCCAACTGAGAGACAAAATGCGCTCTGCTGGAAATCGTCAGTTTCCAGTTAAACTTCCAGCACCAGAGGGGTCGAGCCCAATGCTTGGCAGAGCAATATTTGGTTCATCCTAGAATTTGCATGGCATCCTATTTCTTTTTTTTTGCACAAATATTACTCCTTACTGATTTCAATCATTGTGTTGCACTGCAGGGGACAGCTGCTCAGACCGAATTCATGCGTTTTAGCCCTGCGGTCTTCTGCTGTTCCAGGACGTTCTAAATTCTGTGCAAGGATAATGTCTCAGAACAATATGTGGTAAAGCTTTGGAATTTAGTTTATTGGAGCTGTTAACATATGTAAATGGTATTGGAACTGATGGAGCAATTTATCTTTTTTTTCAATGCATCATAAACTTTGTTTCTTCTCTATTCTATTCGCGACATCTCCCTTAGCAATGATGCAATCTGTTCCTTGCTCTTGCTTCTTTAGAATTACTTTATATGGACAGAACAATCTGATTGAAAAACGCCTTTGTCTAAATCTGATACCGGAATGGGACCTATTATTCACAATGCTTAGGACCTGGGGTTTTCTGGATAAGGGATATTTCTATAATTTGAATCTCCATACCCTAGGGGGAAGATTTACTAAGGGTTGAATTTTGAATTGAAAAAAAATTTGAAATGCGACCATCGCATTTAAATGGGAAGTAAAATCCCTCTAATTCGAATATCAAATTCAAAGGATTCTACCTGCAATTCGATTGGTTGAATGATCAAATAGGAAATATTCGATCAATCGATAAATTGTTTGAATCGATCAATTCGAACGATTTTATCGATCGAACATTTTTTATTCGATCAAAAATAAGGAAACCCAATTCGGTAGCTTTGATCTGGCGAACTAGGCAGTCGAATAAAAATTTAAAGGGGAAGTACTTCGACTGTGGAATAGTCGAATATTCGAATGAAATTTTATTCGAATTATTCGATTCGATTGAATTTTCAAAATTAACTAGTCGAAGTGTTCTTCAAAAACATTTGAAAATTCGAATCTTTTTGAAAATTCAATCAAAATTCGAATCCTTCATGTGAATTTAGGTCGAATTAGAAGGATTTTGCCGCTATTCGATTGGTCGAACGATCGAATCATTCGATCGAATTTTTTTTTTGTTTGATCAAAATTCACTAAAACCACTTCGGTAGGTTGAATCTGGGAAACTAGGCAGGTGAATAAAAATTTAAAGGGTAAGTTATTCGACTATCGAATAGTCGAATATTCAAATAGATTTCTATTCGAATTAATCAAATCATTTGATTTGATCGAAATTTCAAAATTCACTGGTCGAAGTGGTCTTCAAAAACATTCAAAATTTGAATTTGAATCTTTTTGAAAATTCAATCAAACTTCGAATCCTTCATGTGAATTTAGTAAATCTGCCCCTAGGTCTACTAAAATATAATTTAAACATTAAACAAAGCAAATAGGATTGTTTTGCCATCAAAAGGATTAATAATACATTTATTATATGGTTAGGATCAAACACAAGTTACTGTTTTATTACAGTAACTGTACTTGATCCTAATGGCCTTCCTGTAATTCAGAGGTTTCTTGATAACGGGTTTTTCGGATCCCAAACCTGTACTATATTCTGTTATAGACATGAAAACTGGAAGGGTTCACCCCCTACTGTTTTGCCTTGCACAATAAAAGGCTAATAGCTGGCTGAATGAAAAAAAAAGAAAGAAGCACAATGCAATAGTACAGTAAAGGGCAACATTTCTTCCAGAAAATAGTATTGTATTTGAAGACCTAAACCTTGCTTCAGATCCAGTCACCCACGGCAAATCAGATTTCAAACGGCAGAACAGTCAGTGCACTTTCTGATTGTTTAGATCAGTGTGTGGTCAGATGGATAGAGAAAACTGTCCTATTGTGGACGGCTGAATGCAAGAACTATGCAGCTGGAGGTCTAGAAGACTAATGGGGACATTCAGGGCACATTATTTGAATAATATTGTTGTAACACAACCTTGAGCAGCTCAAGAATATATACTGTGTGTGCAGTTGCTTTTTTAACAATGTGATGCAACATTCATTGAATTAAATGGAGCTGCTAGCATATTTTGACTATGTGTTTGTATTTTGACATCTTTATTATTGATACCATGTACAATGTCTGTCACATAAAGTCTTCCCAAGCCCAAGGGAGCAACTGGATTCTGATCTAAGTCTGGCTGTGATAGCCACCTTTGGGGCAGATTCACTAAAAGTCGCCAGCGACCGATTCACACACTTTGCACCACTTGGAAATGTGCAAATGTGTTACCGCTTAATTCAGTAAAATGCAAGGTTGAGTCCTGGATGCCAAACGCTGGTGACTTTCCACTAGTACTACAGTACTTCTTCAGTGCGAGCATTTCATATCGAAGATTTGTGCCTAGGAAAAATTTGCTAGTGATCTTAGGCTTGGGTCAGTATGAATAGGAGAGGTGCATAAACATACACATATACACATCTTTTTTAGAGATGTTGGTGTAAATGCTTGACGTGGCTACTTTTTAATACACATGTCCAAGGGAGCTTAAAGGACCAGTAACATCAAAATATTTTTTTTTTAAATTTGTCTGTAAACATTAAAAAAAAACCAAGACAAATTAAACTTTAATGGGGGAATGTAATTAAAGGAGCAAATAGAAAAATATTGTGCACCAATAAGAGTAAAAATCCACATCTCGCAATGTAATATTGTTCCTTGAAACGGTTATTGCATTGCGAATCGTTATTGCGGATTGTAATTGCGACACCTTGAAGGTGTCATAATCTTTTGAAAAGCATTGCGACTTTTTCCGTAAGGAGCTTTAATACATTGACAGCGCATTAGCGCAAAGTATAAAACTCGCAAAAGGCCTTCCGCTGCTGGAAGTAGTCGCTAAACAGTTTCCGGGTTCGCAAAAGGTATATTGCATTCGTGCAAAGCAAAATTTGTTCACGCAAAGGCTTAAAGGGTTTATTCACCTTTGAGCTAACTTTTAGTATAACGTAGAGAGTGATATTCTGAGACAATTAGCAATTGGTTTTAATTTTTTATTGTTTGTGGTTTTATAGTTATTTAGCTTTTTATTCAGCAGCTCTCTAGTTTGCAGTGTCAGCAATTTGGTTTCTAGGGTACAAGTTCCCCTAGCAACCCTGCATTGATTTGAATAAGAGACTGGAATATGAATAGGAGAGGGACTGAATAGAATGATAAGTAATAAAAAGTAGCATTAACAATACATTTGTAGCCTTGCAGAGCATTTGTTTTTCAATGGTGTCAGTGATCCCCCATTTGAAAGCTACAAAGAAACAGAAGAAAATTGCTAATCATTAAAAAACTATGAAAAATAAATAATGAAGACCAATTGAAAAGTTTCTTAGAATTGGCCCTTCTACAATACACAAAAAGTTAACTTGAAGGTGAACCACCCCTTTAACTTTTCAAATTGGGAATAGTTTTTGTGTTAACGACTTATATTATATTCCCCTATAAAATCTCAAAGTTTTTATTAAGAAATAAATTACCGGAACTCCTTCAGAAAACGAGATTGGGTGATCCCTTGTGCGGTGCTGGAATTCTCTTCCCTGCCTTCCTTATAGGAGATAGCCAGGGAGGAGAAATCGAGCGCTGCACAATGGATCGTCGCCATGTTGCCTTTTCTGAAAAGAAATGGAAACGCCATTTCGGCAAGTTATTTCTTGATGAAGGCTTGGGATTTTAAAGTTTAATTTTTTTTTATGTTACTGGTCCTTTAATAAAGACATAAAAGCTTCTCTAATGCCCTAAACATGAGCCCTAAAATATATGTGACAAGACAATCAAATCTGTGAAGAAGAAAAAAATCTTTAATACAGTAGTTCGGACTTCTGAAGGCAATCCAGCTTTAAAAATAGAAAAGTCGCCTGCATTTTTTTACATTTTTTAATTTAAAGTTTAATTTCAAGTTTATTTTCACTATCCCTCTCTCATCATTTGTTTCTCTTCATTCTGTCTTCATGCAGCAGTTAGGTGTCAGATAATCATTGATAGTTAGATCCAATATATCTTATAGGGGGATTCCTTTCCTAGCAGATGAATTAGAGCTCACTCAAATAACTAATTCCAATACAAATAAAATCTAACAAAATAACTGCCTTTTGCACAAATTCTGCATGTAGAGAGACATGATGTCTGGTGATTTTAATAGAGTGAGCTCTAACACATCTTCTAGGCAAATTGACAATATTGGGTCAAACTAGCAGTTAAGCAGGCTAAACTAGTGTTAAAATGTTGAAATTGATGGACATGTCTTTTTTCAACCTAACTTACCATGTAACTGTCATTGAATATCTGACACCCAACTCCTGCATGAAGAGAGAATGAAAAGAAACAAATGCTGAGAGAGGAAGGAGTGAAGACGATCTTGATTATTTCAGAAACGTTATATATTATTTTTAATTTATTACACTTAGAAGGTTTCTTATGTCGGTATGCTGAAGCTTATATTACATTTTCATTTTCGTGGTAGTTCACCTTTAACTAAAACCTGCCATTTTTTAAGCTATTACAATAGCAAGAGTGAAAAAAAGTTCAGCTAGAATGACATTTATTCTCCTGTTTAAGACTTAAAGTTGAGGAGGAAAAGTATATTTATGTGTGTTTTTGTGCTTGTATTTTAGGTATTTTGCTTCTTGTTTTATAATTGTATTGATTTGTCACTGGCAACAGGGTCTTACATACTTGCTATGGCCTCAAGCTACATGCATTGGGAGAAATACTATTTTCTTTATGTCTATCAACTATCAAATCTGCCAATACTGCAGCTTGGATGTAGGAGATTAGGAATTCATTGCATTACAGGCAATCTATTCCAAATCTGCCAGTCTGATTAACTGCCTGTTAGCAACACCATCAATATGCATGCTATCAAGAAATCAAAATAAATCCTATAATTCCACATGCTGTCATATAAAGGACAAATCTGCTAAAAGAATTTCAGTAGTTTGCAACTTAAACTTGTTTTTACTATTTCAGGGGTTGAAACATTGGTGAGAGCCTGGGACACATGGTTTATAGAAAATGAAAAGTGTTTTTCCTAGTTCAATTAATCTTACTCTGGCTTGCCCTCTTCAGATCTGGTGGGTTTTAAGCACTGGAGAGTAAAGAGTGTCCACCAGAATTCCTACTGGAGTCTCTAGTACAGTTACGTCTAAAGCAACTGGATTTTCTTTTACCTGAAAACTCCAATTTCAACACATGTCTAAGTAGCTTTGTCAGATATGCACTAGGAACTGAAGAAGTCACTCAGAAAAGTGGTAAAATGTTATCAAGAAAACTTATGACTTTCATTTTGACCTGGATGAAGGAGAATCTCCACAGTCTTCTCAAAGTCCTATCCTAATTGGAAGGGAGCTACATTTTATTTAGATTAATCTACACATTTCTGACCCATGATTGCAGTACAATACTGTCATGTTCGGCACCCTTAAACCAGAACCAATGCTAAGCACCCTGTTCTTGGTTCTTGCTTCTGCCTCTAACAGTCGCCTTTCACCTCGGGATGGAGCCCTCGTCTATTTGGATGCAGCCAAGTCTTATTAAGAATGGTGCAAAGCAAAGGGCTCTGGAAGAGTAAATGGGGCACAACAGTAAAGCAAAGTCTTTTGGGCAGAAGGTCAAGGTACAAGGCATAGACAGAAAGACAAGGGTCAAACCAGGAGATCGACCAGAAGGGGTACGGAATAGAAGAGTCAGTTACCAGGCAACGTCAGGATTTCAGAAGTCAGGATTAGTCACAAACAGGCAGGGGTCACAACAGGTAATCAGATATCAGAAGCTTACACAGCACAGAAGCACCAGGAACTCACAAGGAGGAAACCTATAATGGGCAATGAGAAAATACAAAAAGCCCCTTTGAATACTAAAGTACTTTTGGGCCATTGCATGCTGATGCTATCACAACTGCGAGCATGCGCCTATAAATACAGTAGCTGCGCGCTGTATGCTCCCTAGGTTCACAGAGCACAGGAAGAAAAGCGGCGTAGCGGACGACCCTGCCAATGGTGCGCCGGGTATCCCTGCCGCACCACTAGACCACCAGGGTGAGTTATTACAAATACACACAAATGAGAAAAGTTCCATCATACATATAATCTAAAAAACAAAGAATATTAAATCAAGTTATTGTGGTCAAAGAGAAATTCATTTTAGATATGGCAGAGATTAAGTACATTATATGTTGGCAGTACCTATCTGCATTATCTATCTATTAGCTATGAAGCTTGATGTAAGAACTAGGGATGCACCAAATCCACTATTTTGGATTTGGCTGAACCCCAAAATTCTTCTTGAAAGATTCGGCCGAATACCAAACCGAATCTGAACCCTAATTTGCATATGCAAATGAGGGGTGGGAAGGGGAAAACATGTTTTATATCCTTGATGTGTGACAAAAAGTCATGCAATTTCCAACCCCACCCCTAATTTGCATATGCAGATTAGGGTTCGGATTAATTTCGGCTGGGCAGAAGGAAAAAGGCTGAATCCTGGCTGAATCCCGAACCAAAATTCGGTGCATCCCTAGCAAGAACACATCACTCACATCACTACTTCTACTATTTTTTCTTCCTAGAATTTTGATGCCCCAATAGAGCAAATGTTTCTCCAGCTCAAGCCTGGACATACATTTCTTTTTCATTAAAGAAAGTAAAAATGGGATTTTATTTCTTTGCCTTTCCTTGTCCTTTAACATGATCTTAAGGTTTACATTTGTTACTGCCAAGCTCTTGGATTCAGCCAAATTAGAATCCTGCAGCAAAAAAGCTTTGATTTGGCTGAATTCCGAACCGAATCCAGGATTTGATGCATGCCTAAATATCACTGCTCTAAAGCTTCATAAATTTGTCAATATTGGTGCATTCGATATTAAAGTAGTTTGTTCTTCTCCACTTAAAACTGCACAAAGAACATTGTCAACACATCATTGCCCCTTTTAATTATTCTATTATTCATAAACGTTTATAGAATTCTATTCCATGTTATTTTTAGTCACATATTTGGCTTTTTTTGCATTAGCAGCTCGCTACGATTTAAATGGCCAGGATGTATGATTTTGTGTTGGCCACACAAGGCCAATCCCATTGCTTCTCAAACTAAACAAGATTAGCTTTTGACCTGAATAGGTGGACAATGAGGATCCTACCACTACTGGGTTGATTAATGACTTGACACACTTGGACATCATAGGCAATGACATAGCTGCCCCCTGAGGGGCCCACCATAGATCCATTAATCAGGGTCTCGCATAAACAAGCAAAATAAGACTCCCTATGAAGTCAAACATATAGATTACTGGACCTGTGTGACTGACGAGGAATTAACATTTGGCAAAAATTGGCTCCATGCGAATGTAAATAAATTGGGGTACTGGGCTTCTAATTGCAAAATGCAGTTCAAAAATACACCTGGTTTGGTATTTGAGAATAAAAACTTGTATTCATGTTATACAATAACATCAGTTTTGCTGGGGCCTTTGGGTTCTTCTCAACTCAAGGCAGGTTCAGTCAGTATCTGCTGGAGTACTTTTCTATATAGAAATTGATTCAAAGATGAAAGAGGCATTTTTTTCCTTTTTATAGATCAGTAGTAAGTTAAATTATACGTATAACAGCAATTGTATAAGCTGGCTAGTGATAAAAATTATACCTATTAAAACAACCAATTATTCATTTTGGAATTTAATATAGTATATCTGAGTACAACACATTATGGGTGGTAGATTGTAACCATTTTTGATCCCTTTTGTTTCTCCATTTTTTAATATCTATTTTCCATTGTCTCAAGTCGTATAAAAAGATTATAGATGGAGTCCTGGCATTTAGGAATTAATAGGCTGAAAATACTAGAACTGGATCACTAACCTTACCTGTACCTTTACTCCCAACCTTGACCTGCAGTGTGCAGCCATTTTTCTGCCTGGAACCCAACCTGACCCCAACAATAACATCACAGAAGAGCAAGCTATATGCAGAATGGGCCATACCTCCCAATTGTTACTGAAGAAGAAGAGGGGTAGGATTTCATCAAAACAGTATTTCTTTTGGCAGACTAGATGGTAGGTCAGTGTGTACCAAACACACCATTCAGAGCAGGTAATTCTGAACAGCATTATAACATTTATATACAGGTACCACTTATATTTAGCAGCATATCCAAAAATAGCAGGATATATAGAGGGTCTATAGAATTAAATATCAATAAAACTCAGAAAGTCTCAGACTGGTAC
The DNA here is from genome assembly GCA_024363595.1 of Xenopus borealis. Classification (NCBI taxonomy): domain Eukaryota; kingdom Metazoa; phylum Chordata; class Amphibia; order Anura; family Pipidae; genus Xenopus; species Xenopus borealis. The sequence continues at coordinate 149,387,552 of CM044439.1, forward strand.
ACAAAGTTCCATGCTACAAGAAGACATTATAAAAAGTGTGCATTGCTCTCAAGTCTTAGGGGGTGATTTATCAAAATTTATTCAATGATTCATCTTTTCTTGCACAAGAACTCACAAATTCAAATTTTATTTTCAAAAATGTGAATGTTTGCTATTCATTAAGCACAAAAAACTTGAAAAACACAAATGTCATTCTGATGTTAATGGGAGTTGTCTGAGGCAAAATTCAAGCCATCTTAATAAAGTTTTTCAGAATCTGTAAACTCACACATTTGAGTTTTTTGAGCTTGTAAACTCAAACTCAAAGGTGCAGATAATTTCTATTCAGATTTTTTAATACACAATGAACATCTGAATTTTTTTTTACATTAAAATATATTATAAGTAGAAAATACCTATAAAACCTCACAAATTCCATTTTTGATAAATAAGTCCATTGTCTCATGGTCTACACAAGACAAAAAGAAACTACTAACTAAATAGGTTCCATCCTTTAATTTGTTGTAGATTCCCCATGAGAAAAAAATCAGTGACTGTTGCATTGTCCTGGTGTATAGAGTACCTGTTGGAAGTCTTGGCAAATGTAATATATATATATGACCACCGTCTACATGAAGCTGTGGACCGCAAAAACTTTTTTTACAGTATGTTTCAACTATCTGTAGTATCTGTAAGGCGAATGAGTAAATCCTTGTGACAAAGGCAATAGTAAAATTCTGCTTCTACCTGTATTTTGCAATGTAGTTACTTCTTATGTCCAAGCTTGAGTGTTGGAGTATTTCAGAGTCTTGTTCAAATTCATGAATTCATTTTCATAAAACTAAAATTGAAAAAAGAAAAACAATTATATAAATATTATTAAACCACCTGTAGTATATACAGTACAACAACATGACACGCAGCATGCTTGATAGGCACATTTATACACACATCTTTGGAACTAGGAGAGAATATAATAGAAATGAAAACCTGTATCATTTGATATTCATTATGTGTTTGGACACCACTTTCAAGGACATTCAGGTTTTTTTTTAATGCTAAACTGCATAGAACTTTACAACAGAACTGATGTCAACCACTTGTTGAAATGATGTGCACAATTACTGTCCTTGAGTCAGTATCATGAAATAATGCAACGATATTGACTGTTGACACAATACTTGTTTTCTGTTATTCTCCAGGATCCTGCACTGATTATGTCATTGTCAGTTGCCCCTTCTACCTACAAATTGCATCCGCTCTAATCTGCAATTGTGCTGGTCCACTTTATAAGTCAATTTATTGATTTCCAAGAATCATTTGCGACTGCATCTTGCAGAATATAATCATCTTGATCTCTTTCATATTTTTCTGGAGAACATACTGTAGTCTACACTTTAAATCAAAGTTAAAAAACATATCTACATCCCCAATGCAGAGTTCTTCATTAAACCTTCTTCCAAAAAGTTACATCACTAGCTAAACATAAGCCAAGTTGCACCTGAGCCATTATAGGCTTTGAGCTGATTGCTCATGGTTCTATTACATTGTCTTACATGCCTTTGCATGCAATTTAAATAGA